>CANTUR010000035.1:0-1200000 GCA_947683625.1 Mallotus nudiflorus
TGAGAAAATAATTTTGAGTAACTTTTGGAAAATATTTAGTATTATGTGAATTTTTTATTTATGGGTAAATTATGTATTTTAATTGAAATTATAGTTAAATTATATAATTTAAATAATTTTGGAATAATAAATGGTATTAAACAATTTTTTATGAATTATTTACTATTTATAACTAATTAATAATAATTTTTGGAAATATATTCAAATAATATTTTTATTTATTATTTTTGTGAATAAATGAGTTTTTAACTATTTTTATTATATATTTAAACTATTTAGATAATTAATGGAGAATTTTACTATTTAATTTCGAATAATAAAAAAATTGGATTTTTATTAATATTATATAATTTATTAGAGATTTTATTTAATTAATGTGAAAATAATTAGCTTTAATGTTTTATTATTTAAATAAATTATATTATGGTTTATTATTGATGATTATGGATTTTGATGATTTTTGATATATTATTATTATTATTATTAAATATTGCTTTTATTGTGAATTGTGATCCTCGGTTGGGAATTGAGTAGTTTGGGATTCCCAATCCGAGGTGATGAACATTTGTGAGTTTTGAAGTATTTTTCTGTGCAGGGTTGGCTCTACTTCGGTAGAGAGATGCCTGTTTTACAGAGGAAATTCTGTCGAATTTTCAGTAGATTTCTTGTAAAACATGACATCGGGTATATTTTAGTAGAGTCATATTTCTTTAATCAAGTCTTTTCTTAGAAATCTAGAATTTTTAGGAATTCCATTTTTAATTCTATTTTTATTTATTTCTTCTTTTCAGTCGCGCCTCCAGCTGAGCTGACTAGTCGAAGTCGAGCGCGACTGCATAGAAAAAACACACTCCAACTGTAAGTTAATAATTGAACTGTATATAAGAAGTATATATATATTAGCATGTTTATATTAAGTTTCACATGATTAGTAAATTTTATATTATTTTAATTTATTGTGATCCTCCTTGTTTATTTATTTAGTTATTTTGTTTAAAAAAGAAACTACGGTAGAATGAGCTACATGATAGGTTTCATTAGGATCGTGTGTGCACTGATAGGATTGAGAGTGAGTGTTAGTGGTTATAAGGCTCAGTTGATGCTTTGCTCTTGGGCATGATTTTGTGAGAATATATATAAGGCTCGGTGATGCTTTGCTCTCGAGCGTGATTCATATATTACTGGGGCTGGTAGCTCGATGATACTTTACTCTCAAGAACCGCTAGTAAATATTGCTTTAAGTGAATTGATTGTGGCTAGTAGCTCGGTTGATGCTTTGCTCTCGAGAACTGGCAGTCTTTGGATTGTAAGAGAACCAAAAGACTATTAGATTTGTGATCTAGGGTTCTACCTAGTTTTATATATAAAATGATTTAAAAAGCTTCTTTGTATTTTATAAAGTATTTTATGATTTTAAAATACTTTATTTCGATAAAGCATGATTCCAATAAAAAAATTAAATAATTTAAATTATAAATTTCTTATTTTCATAAAGATATTTTAAAAGAGGCTTTTGTACTGTATACATTTCTTTTATTAACTTACTCAATGAGGTCTAACTCCCTTCAATTATTTTTTTTCAATATCTCAAGAGTCGCTTGTCGGTTAGCCTACTCTACGCTGGGTTTCTTATTCTCTAGCTATTTTATGTAGGTCTATATGATATATATATATATATATATATATATATATATATATATATATATATATATATATATATATATATATATATATATATATATATATATATCGTTATTATGTGTGTATTTAAATCTAGAATATCGTAGTAATAATGGAATGGTTGATTATTATAATGTATTTTGAATTACCATATGTATTAAGAATGTGTATTAAAGATTATTATTATATATATTATCTAAGTTTGTATTGGATTTAATTCATTGTGCTTTTTATCTTTATTTAAATTATATCTTTCTATTATTGTCCTTATTTTGTTAAAATTTTCGTTAAAGCTTAAATGGGTTCCGGGTACTTTATGTATTCCTATTAACTAATGCCGGTCACGTGCCTCTTTTAGGTTAGGGTTGTGAAAAAGTTGGGTATCAGAGCTTTGGTTCATTTTATGCATGTTTTCAGTTGTTAATGTTTATTTTTTGTAACTATTGTGGTTATAGGTTGATAATTGTCACTTGTTGTCTTCCTTGTTCTTACTATTTGCACTTATGTAGTACTTTTGTCTTGTCCTGAATTCATTTATGTCTTTTTCAAAATGAGGCGAGCACAAACTACTCCTGTTGCAGAAGTAACCTTTAAGGAGAATGATGATGAGTAGTCTGTTCAAGGTGAGATTCTTCCTCCTATACCCCGACGTAGAGGCAGAGGCAGAGGCATGGGTAGAGCTAGAGCAGCGGTAGCTCAGAGGCAAGAACAGCCGCAGGCAGGGCCTGAAGTTCCAATTGAGGATCCTACAGCCTTTGTAGCGGGTATGGTAGGAATTAACCAAGGCTTGGCAACTCTTAACCAAGCAAAGCCCCTAGTACAACAGATGCTTCAGTAGAGGACTCAGGGGATGACAGATGTTGATGCCACCCTATTGTACTGTAGAGTCAAACGAGTTTCTTTTGATGACACGTAGAATGCTCTGGATTTCATTAATACCATTGAGGCTTAGACTAGGACAAGATACTCAGATTACCAGCGGATCATGATAGTGGAGTTATCTGTGTCAGCAGTAACTTAGGACTGGTTTATGTAGTCTATCCAGCCTTACATGACTGCAATGATTTGGTTAGATTTTAAGAAGAGGTTTATAAGGTTTTTCTACCTAGCATTAATGAGAGAGAACTACAGGTGGTAGTTGCTGAATATTGCCAGAGGAGATCAGTCAGTTAGAGACTACACTCAATAGTTCTTTAGATTGTCACATCATACTACGGATGTGATATAGGATGAGATGAGAGCAGTAGAGCTCTATGTGACTAGGTTAGGCCCAGCTTATATTGGCATCCAGATGGGAGGGTCGCAACCTTGAGAGTATGGTTGAGGAGGCTAGACAACTTGAGAGGAGACATATCAAACACAAACACCATTTCGGATCCTTATGATAGTGGCAGTAGCATAGCAACTCAGGGGGTTCAGTAACCTATTTTTCAAATAGGCAGTACAAGTACTCAACCAGGGGGTACTTCCCAGCAGGGCAGACAATTTAGATCACATTGGACTAGCAGACATATTTTTGCTCAGAGTCGTAAGAGTGGAAGGGCTGCTAGATTTGGTGTTGGTGCTAGTAGTAGCAGCAACAGTGGTCATAGTTTTGGACATGGTAGTTTAGGATCTGGGGTTAGTGCATGTGCCATTTATGGGAGAGTGCATCAGGGTTTGTGTCACTTGGCTCTTGGAGCTTACTTTTAGTGTGGACAGTTTGGGCATTTCGCTAGGGATTGTCCTAATTATGGATTCCAGCCAACATATGTTTAGGGATCTTCTTCATCAGTCACTCAATTGTATCCACAGGTGCAACAGCAGTATCAGACACCTATGTATCCTCAGCAATGATCGACTTAGTATCCGAGCCAATAAGGTAGAGATTTTGAAGGCAGAGCTAGGGGTAGAGGATATACACAACTGTCTACTTCACAGCAGGCAGGTCGTAGTCAAGCTAGAGTTTTCACTTTAACTCCTCAGGATGCTTTGTTGTCCAATCAGTTGTGGTAGGTATTCTCCTAATATGTTATTTTGAGGCTATAGTCTTATTTGATCTAGGTGCTTCACACTCTTTTGTATCTCTCGCGTTTATTGCTTCGAGAATAGTATGTCCACCTTCCAAGATATTGTTTCCCTTATTTATAGCGACTCCACTTAGTGATGTGTTGGAGGTCGATATATTCTTTCCATCTTGTCTAGTGTTGGTGAAGGGTAAAGAGTTGCTAGTAGATTTGGTTTTGCATGATATGATTGATTTTGATGTTATTATGGGGATGGATTGGTTGGCATAGTATTATGCCATGGTTAATTATCGAGAGAAGGAGGTAATTTTTAGAATTCCATCTGATGAGGAATTCAGATTCAGAGGTGACAAGAGTTCAATTCCTCATAACATCATTTCTACGATCACAGCTTAGGAAGATGCTTATAAGAGGCTATCAAGGCTATTTAGCTGTAGTTAGAGATATTCAAGCAGATAGTAGGGCAGTTAAAAGGGTGCCAGTGGTGCATGAGTTTTTAGATGTTTTTCCTGAAGAATTGCCAGGCCTGCCGCCTGATAGGGAGATAGAATTTTGTATCGATGTAGTGCCTGGTACAGATCCTATTTCTATGCCACTATATAGAATGGCACCTGCAGAGTTGAAGGAGCTGAGATAGAAATTACAGGAATTACTTGATAAGGGTTTTATTTGGCCTAGTACATCTCCTTATGGTGCTCCTGTGTTGTTTGTAAAGACGAAGGATGGTAGTTTTCGACTTTATATCAACTATAAGTAGTTGAATAAAGTTACCATCAAGAATAAATATCCACTCCCGAGGATTAATGATTTGTTCGATCAGTTGCAAAGAGCTCAGTATTTCTCTAAGATTGACTTAAGGTCTGGGTACCATCAATTGAGAATTAGAGGTGAAGATGTACCCAAGACTGCATTTCGGATAAGGTATGGCTATTATGAATTTTTGATGATGTCCTTTGGGTTGACTAATGCTCCAACAACCTTTATGGACTTAATGAACATGGTGTTCTGACCATTCTTGGACTGATTTATGATTGTGCTCATTGATGATATTATGATATACTCTATAAGTAAGGTCAAACATGCAATGCATTTAAGATTGGTGCTTCAGACTTTGAGAGATCACCAGCTGTATGCCAAATTTTTGAAGTGTGAATTCTAGTTGGACCAAGTGGCATTCTTAGGCCATGTAGTGTCTGGTAATGGTATACAGGTGGATCCAAAGAAAATCAAAGCTATTACAAAGTGGCTGAGGCCCATGACAGTGATAGAATGAGGAGCTTTCTAGGTTTAGCGAGCTATTTTAGGAGATTTATGAAGGACTTCTCCAAGATAGTTGTACCTTTGACCAGGATGACCTAGAAGAACGCTAAGTTTGTGTGGACAAATAGATGTGAGGAGCACTTCCAATTGCTTAAGGATTTATTGACTTCGACTCTAATGTTGACTTTACCTTTTGGGGATGAAGGTTATATGGTGTATTGTGATGCTCTTTGAGTAGGATTGGGTTGTGTGCTAATGCAGAATGGAAGAGTGGTTGCTTATTGTAGATGGCGGGGTTTAGCACGCATCTAAAATTTTAACAATCGCGACACTGTTTAGGCTTAGGGCCTTAGAGAACACATTAACCACTGTCACAAAGACATGGCATGGAGATGAGGAGTCGCCACCTAGGGTAATAATAGGGACAATTTGATTGGTGGTACTTGATTCTCTAAAGAAAATTAGCACCACAACCAGGAGATTTTGGATACAGAATACTAACTTCTTTTAGTTTCGTATTCATTTAGAATAATTTTATAAATGATTATTTCATCCTCTAATTACATGCAATTTTATTAAACTCTATTTTGACATCCATCTAACCCTAGGCATCTAGTCAATAAAATTACAGATAAAAAAAGCACTCAAGATCACGTTGTCCCTAAGTCTAAACTATGTTAATTTTATTAAAAAGTTAGCTATATTTATATTTTATTTACAAGTGAGAAAGAGACTAAAAGTGGGTCTATATTTTTATTAATTAGTGAGCCTAGATCTATTTATTTTAGCTTATCTAAGGAATGAGCTTAAATTTATTTAATTTTAAAGAAAAGTTAAATTAGTGGGTGTCATGACCCAAAACAGGGGCCATGACCGGAGCTAGGGAACGGGAATTCTTTCGAATCCGGAACCCGTAGCAAGCCTAAAATAAAATAAAACATGCAATAATAATAATAACATAATTTGCAGCGGAAATAAAATCATAAATATCAAAATAATAATCCACCACGGGATTTAAATCAATAACTCATCTCATATATAAATAAGCTTTTAATGCAAGTTTCAGTTCAAATTCTTAAAATACATAACTCACACAAATACAATACAATATCTTTACCCTAAAACAAAGAAATACACTTCGAAAATAGACACAGAATTCACAATCACAATCCCTCAGTCGGACTCCAAACTACAGTTTACCGACCGAGGTCCACAATTCAGAAAATATTTACAAAAATACCGAAAATACCCTTATATACTAAAAAACACATTTAACAAGTAGAAATTACATAATTAACCCTAAAACACAGTAAAAACCGATGGAAACTCATTTATTTAGAAAAATCGTATATTATATATATAATTGAAAATAATTACGAAAAATAGTTTTAATTAGTTAAAAATACTAAATAATTTGTAGAAATCATTTTTATACCCTAAATAACTACTAAAACCAATTTAATTACATTTTTAGCTAATTTAGGGTAAAATTACCAAAATACCCTTATATATATAAATATAATAAAATTAATCCAAAAATTCACCAAAAATAATATAATTTCTAAAAATTAATTTTATCAACATATATATCAATAATATCAATAAATAAACTCAATTAACCAATTAATTTCAATTAAACACACAATTACCCCTATTTTATCAAAATTACATAAACTAAATAAATTCAAAATAAATACATAAAAATTCAAAAAAATTACAAATAAATTTCTATAATTCATTTCAACACCTATATTTATCATAAAACACAATTTCATAATTTAATTAATTAATTTTCGAAAATTAGAAAATAATAATAAAATAATAAAAAATACCCAAAAATAAAAATAAATTCTAAAAATTCTACAAAAATTCACAAATGAAGATTAAGCTAAAGGGAGCAACTTTTATTAAGGAATTTTTTATGAATCAATCAAATTGAAGCTCAAAAAAATCAAGAACCCTAATAGGCCGAAATTGAAAAATTGAAACCTAGGCAAATCTAGACCATTTTAAGTGAAAAAAAGCTTGGAATCATACTCATCGGAGCTCAAGGAAAAGATAGAGACCGGCGGTGTCAAAAATGGTAGCCAGAATCGGCTTGATCGATGATGGGACAAAGTTTCGGTTTTCCGGCATAAACAGAGGGAAACGACGCCGGAGAAGAGAAGGAAAGGTGGTGGAGCTGCTGGCTGGGAAGGGCGGAGCTCAGGGTGGCACACCGACGGCCTGAGAACGGAAGTAGCAGCGGTGAGGGTGACGGAAATCGATCGGGAAGAATTGGAAGGGGAGGATGGCAGAATCGTAATTATTGTTAAGTTTTGATTTTTTGACAATTAATTAAGTATATATGTATATATATATATTCAAAATATATATTATAATAATATAAATTCCCACACATATTAAATATACACCACACACTTAATTTAATATTTTAATAATTTATATATTTAAAAATAATTAAATAATATTAAAACTAAATAATAAATAATAAAAATTAGGGTAATTAATTAAACCCTAGTTTAATTTAAATAAATACACATATATACTTTATTTTAGCACTTTAAAAATATATATGAGCTCATGCAAATTCGTAAATCTACTTAAAATAATTAATAATAAATAATTTACGTGTCAATTTCCCCGAAAATAGAATTCTCAAGAAAATTTTACGTAAAGTACTTAAAATAATTAAGAATAATTAAAATAAGCTTTAATAAATATCAAACTCATAAAAATATCATAAATATGTACAAAAATTATTAACACTGCATATCCCGATACAGTATAAAAATATTTAAAAACTCGGGATATTATAGTGGGCCTAAGTCTAACTTGATTTTATTTTAAGTGAAATGTGGTCTATGTCTATTTATTTTAAAAGAAATGAATTTAAGTGGGCTGAGTTAAGTCTAAACAAGTTTTAATTAATTAAGTAGGCCTAAAATCTAATTAACCTAATGGGCCTAAGTTGATTTTAATTATTTAAAGCCCTAACCATTTTTAAACCTATTTATTAAGTGGGTTAGACCTAAACGTGGGCTTGAGGCCCAAAACCAAATAAAAAAGCCCAAAAACAAAAAAAAAAACATAAAAAACATAACAAAATCAAATCAAAACACATTCACATATGATTTCTAAAAAAAAAAACCTAATTTAATTACATACAAAATCTAATTAACTAAAGCCACCATTAATTTTAATTAATTTTACCCAGTGAACCTAGTTTTACTAATTAATTTTAAAGTGTAGAAAATTAAAATTTTCACTATTCCCACTACTAGGGCTATTACAAACTTCAAATTTAACAATTATACAACCATGAATTAAAAAAACTACACAGGATACCAAAATACAAAATAAAGATAAAAAAAATCATAAGTTCTACTAGAAAACAATACATGTTCTTCCACGGCATTCCATGGACCCTTTATTCATCTAAACACAGGCAGTATCCTCCTCAATCCTCATGCGGACATAAAAAAAACACAAAAGTAATTAGATTAGTAGTGAAATTGAATAATCAAAACAATAACAAAATAAAAAATCATAAAAAGAAAAAAAAGGAAAAGAATGGAATAGAAAAGAACACTGATGATTTTAGATGCTATACAAATGCTTTGAGATAGCCCCTCAGATTGGATTATCACTGTTAAAATTGACTTGTTGTTGATTTTGGACTGGAAAGGGCGTTCTCAGTAGCTTTTTGATTTTTAGGGTTTTTTTTTTGCGCAATCAAGTTTTTTTTACACTGTTCTCTTTGTGAGTCTCAAAAAAAAATCCCCAAAAAGGTCCCCCTTCACACGCATGCAGACTCTACTTTTAAATGCAGAGTCTGCTTGCGTGCTGACTTCCTGTTTTGGAGGAACATACTTATCTCTCCAAAATAGAGTGACAAGTTTTGATTTTTGAATGTTTCGAATGCGTCAAAATTTTTTTAGATAAAACTAATAATAAAAATTCAATTTTTAACCAATCAAAACACTGAAAAAATTGACAAAAATAAGAAAAAATACGCAAAAAATTAAAAAAAGGGACTTTTATGCATCGACATTGTGCAATGCCGATCGGCATTGTCTAATGTCGATCCTAATTTTGACTTTTTTTAACTTTTAATTATCAAAAGACCCCTGAAAAATTGACTTATTTGTAATCAAATCCTAAAAAATGTTGTAATTAAGTCCTTAAAGTCCAAAAAATCGACAACCAAGTTCAATTTTTGAATGAATTTCATTATAGGGGCTTACGTCGCAATTATGCACAATTGCATCCCAAAATTGGGTGCTTACACTTATGCTTCAAGACAGTTAAAGAAGCATGAGCAAAATTATCCTACTCACTACTTAGAGATGGCAGCAGTGGTGTTTGCACTAAAGATTTGGAGGTATTACCTATATGGTGTGACGTGTGAGATATACACCAACCACAAGAGCCTGAAGTACAAATTTCAGTAAAGGGGTCTAAATTTAAGGCAAAGGAGATAAATGGAACTTCTTAAAGGTTATAGGCCACGTAGTGTCTAGTGATCGCATACAGGTGGATCCAAAGAAGATCGAAGCTATTACAGAGTGGTCAAGACCCACGACAGTGATAGAAATGAAGAGCAATCTGGGTTTAGCGGGCTATTATAAGAGATTTATGAAGGACTTTCTCTAAGATAGTTGTACTTTTGACGAGGCTGACCCAGAAGAATGCTAAGTTTGTGTGGATAGATAGATGTGAGGAGCACTTCCAATTGCTTAAGGATTTATTGACTTTGGCTCTAGTGTTAACTTTACCTTCTAGGGATGAAGGTTATACAATGTATTATGATGCTTCTTGATTAGGATTAGGCTATGTGCTAATGCATAATGGAAGAGTGGTTGCTTATGCTTCAAGATAGTTGAAGAAGCATGAGCAAAATTATCCTACTCACAACTTAGAGATGGCAACAGTGGTGTTGGCACTAAAGATTTAGAGGTATTACCTGTATGGTGTGACTTGTGAGATATACACCAACCATAAGAGCCTGAAGTACTTTTTTCAGTAGAGGGATATGAATTTAAGGCAGAGGAGATGGATGGAACTTCTTAAGGGCTATGATTGTTCTATTCTATACCATCCAAGTAAGGCAAATGTAGTTGCAGATGGTTTGAGCAGGAAGTCTGCATGTAGCCTTGCACGCATCAGTATTAAGAGGAGACCAATTATTAAGGAGATGCATGAGTTAATTAACCAAGGACTATAGCTAAAGTTGATTAAGAAATGCATCCTTGCCCAGTTCAGTGTACGGTCAGTGTAGTTAGATTGAGTTAAGGCAGCACATAAAAGGGACCCTCTGTTGCAGAAGATCATGTTTGAAGTGCAACAAGGCAGGTCCATTGGATTTATGATTGATGGCGAGGGTGTGCTACGTTTGGGTACTCGATTATGTGTGCCAAATGTGAATGAGCTGAGGAAAAAATCATGGAGAAGGCACATTTTTCTACTTAGAGTGTTCACCCAGGTTCTACCAAGATGTATCATGACCTAAAGGATACATATTAGTGGAATGGAATGAAAAAGGGTATAGCAGAATTTGTATCCAAATGCCTCACTTGTCAGCAGGTGAAGCTAAAGCATCAGAGGCTCGCAGGGTTTTTGCAACCATTGCCTATCCCAGAGTGGAAGTGGGATATGATTGCTATGGACTTTATGACTGGATTGCCTTGTACTACTGGTGGTTATGATGTTGTTTAGGTGATAGTTGATAGACTAACTAAGACAACACATTTTCTGCTAATCAAGAAGACATACTCTACTAACAGATAAGCAAGACTATATGTCAATAGAATTTTTGGTCTTCATGGGGTACCAATGAGCATAGTATCTAATAGAGGAGCTACTTTCACCTTGGTCTTCTGGTAGGAGTTGCATAAGGCATTAGGTACCCGACTTGATTTTAGCACCGCATTTCATCCTCAAATAGATGGTCAGTCAGAAAGGACCATACAGACCCTTAAGGACATGTTGAGGATGTGTGTGATTGATTTTGGTGGTCAGTGGGACATACATTTTCCATTGATAGAATTTGCATATAACAACAATTATCATGCAAGTATTGAGATGACTCCGTATGAAGCACTATATGGTAGGAAATGTAGATCACCATTGTGTTAGGAAGTCAGAGAGAGACAGCTAATAGGTCCAGAATTAGTGCATATTACTTCTGAGAATGTTCCTATTTTTCAGCAGCGTTTGAGGATAGCCTTCAACAAATAGAAGAGCTATGCAGACTCGAAGAGGAAGGATATGTCTTTTTCTGTTAGAGACATGGTGTCTCTATGAAAGGGGTTATGAGGTTTGGTAAGAAAGGAAAATTAGCCTTAAGGTATATTGGGCCATTCAAGATACGTTCGAGAGTTGGAGAGGTGCCTTATAGATTGGTGTTGCCACTTGAATTATCTCAGATTCACTCGGTGTTTCATATTTCCATACTGAGAAAATAATTCTTGATCCTTCTCATGTCATTCAGCCTCAAACAGTGGAGTTCAATGAAGATATGTCATATGAGGAATATCCTGTGGCGATTGTGGATCGCCAAGTTCGTCAGCTTCACACTAAGGAGATCCCGATGGTAAAGGTGTTATGAAGCAACTACACAGCAGAGGACTGCACATAGGAGATGGAGGCAGCGATGCGGGTGGCTTATCCCTATCTTTCCCATTAGATTCTATATTTTATTATAGAAAATTCGAGGATGAATTTTTGTAAAGGGGGAAGATTGTAATGATACTATATTTTTAAATTATAAAAATATATTTTGAAATATGCAGTGTTAATAATATTTTAAATTTTTAAATATTAATATTGGTTAATATTATCTAATTATTTTTTTTAAACATTTTCTTACATAAAGGATATTAATTGGATATTAGTATTATTGTTATTACTTTTATTATTATTATTATTATTATTATTATTATTATTATTATTATTATTATTATTATTATTATTATTATTGTTATTGTTATTATTATGATTATTGTTAGTATTATTATTATTATTTGTTATTGTTGTTAAAATCATTATTAGTATTATTAGTGCATAGTGTGCATATGTATAGTATATGTGGGTCTATGTGTTGTGTATATATATATATATATATATATATATATATATATATATATATATATATATATATATATATGTGTGTGTGTGTGTGTGTGTGTTGAGTTTTTAATTCTCATAGGGTTAGCCCTTATATAGGCATGTAAACAACCTAATCCTTAAAGGAAAAGGTTTTATTCCTTATTCCCAAAGATACCTATATAGGAAAATCTTTAATTAAGGAGATTTCCTTCAAAAATAGGACAACTAATGACAACTCATCTTTGAAAAGTCAAAATTGGCAACTCATTACAATTCATGACAACTCATGACAACTAAGCATTGAAGCATGTCATGTCACATGTTCACTTTTGACTTGTTGACTATTTGACTTTGACTTTGATTTGGAATATTCTTGAATCTTCTCACATTTTTTAGAATTTTCCTTATTGACGCCAAAATAGAAAAAATAACTTGTAAATTCATCCAATTCAAGCTAATTAATTTTAGAATAGGAAATTAAGCTGATTAGCTTGAATTCTTCATCATACGGCTCTAAGGTGTACTTGTAGTTGAATCCATCAACTTGCTTGTAATATGAAAGACAAGTGAATTCAGTGCTTGTTTGAACTTCTTTGTCCTTGATCTTGCCATTGGTCCTTTATAATATAAGGGATCACTTGGTTTGATGGGCTTGCTTAGCTTGGTTGCATCATTCCCCCTTCCTCAAGAAGATTCGTCCTCGAATCAGCACCTACATCAAAATTAAAAGGAGATAAATTAGCAATATTAAAAGTAGCACTTACACCTACTAGTGATATGCACTAGGTCAATTAGTTGTGATTATGTATTGATTTTCTTATTTTATTAATAAAGAGGTATTTCATTATCATTTGATTTTATGATAATTATATTAATGGTTAATTCTTACTAAGACCACCAAGTATGTGACTTAATAGTAAAATAGATTAAAATAAGAGTTCTATTCTAATTATCCCTAGTTATTTATTCATTATATAAATATTAAAGTATTAAGGCTTGTATGATGTTGACTGATGGTTATGTTTTACTAATCATGAATATGAGATATTAAGTCAACTTATAGGTACATAATGAGAGATCATGTACTGGATTGACCCACTATAAGAATACTACATAGATTATTGTCATAAGTATTTCTCATCACAGTAATTTTATTTTGGTCCTTTGACCTTGAAATCATCATGGATTTCTACATAGTTATTTTATGTTTTGACACATTCTAACATTGTCTTTAACCGAACGATTAAATAGGATGTTATTGGATATGAAATTAGTTATATGAGGAATGTGGGTGATTTAGAAGGAATTTATCCCTCATTAATATGAGAAAGATATCTATGGGCCCCTTGATGAGATAAACTGAAGGAAAATGCATGGCCATGCTAAAATGAATCGATAAAGAGTTATCATTTTCAGTCTACTTGGAACCAAGTCATAATATTGAACTATATAAGGATGACATTCTATGCCTTATGTTCAATTAAAATATCATGTGATAAAGGGACAATAAAATTCACTGTAATTAGGTTATGTCGGATTATTAACTTCACATGACTTGGGTAGTCATAATGTCTTACTAAAGACCACTTATGATTTGTAGGCCTAAATAGAGATTTAGGCCCACTACCAATGTTATGTGAACCTATAGGGTCACACACTTAGAACAAGCCCAAAACGAATATGGGTTTAATAAGCCCAAAATAAACTCTGTGGAAATAAATAATTAAAGTTTTTTATTTATTTGTTTATTTATTTAAGATAAATGATATTTTAAATAAATAAATAAGATATTATTTCTAATTTGTTTTTAAAACAAAATCAGAATATAATAAATGAAAAATTACTAAAATGTCATTGGCAGGTGAAACCCTAATTTGGAGTCGATAAATATGTTATATTCTCTAGGGTTTAACTCACTTGTTTTTCCCTGCCTCCAAATTCGTTTTCTCTCTTCTTAGAAAATAAACACATAGTTTTTATTTTGTTATTGATTTGTGAGACAATTAATAAAGTTGCTAGCACACACTCCAATTTGTTTTTGTGAAGGGTTGTTCATATGGATACCTATAGAGGACACATCCTTTTGGAGACGTCTAGATCCGAACAACCAAAGCAAAAAGCTTGAGGTAAGGTGTCATCGGTGTGAACCTCCTCTCATCCTTCCAGAAAATCTTGCCTCTTCTACGTTTTGGTAAGATTCTTGAAACCTTAGATTTAATCAAGTAGTTGAATTACATGGATTCAGGTTTGGGAACATGATAAATTTTTAATTTTCTGTTGCATTAGTATCATGAAACCCAATAACACCATACTCACCGAGTAAGTCAATCTTGTAAGCATTGTCATTGATGCACTCTAACACTTGGAAGGGTCCATCACCACGTGGCATCAACTTAGATTTCCTTTGAGTGGGAAATCTTTCTTTGTGCAAATGTACCCAAAACCAATTACCTGGTTTAAATACAACTTTTACACGCCCCTTGTTTGCATGTTTGACATATTGCTCATTCTTTCTTTTAAGATTTGCTCGCACTTTTTCATGTAAGGACTTCACAAATTCTGCCTTCTTTCCATCTAGATTTACTTGTTCACTCAAAGGTAAAGAAATAAAATCTAAAGGACTCAATGGAATAAAACCATAAACAATCTTAAAAGGATAGAAATTGGTAGAAGAATGCACATTACGATTATAAGCAAATTCAATATGTGGCAAGCAGTCTTCCCATGACTTCAAATTACACCTAACCATGGTTCTTAGTAATTGAGATAAAGTTCTATTAACTACCTCAGTTTTCCCATTAGTTTGTAGATAACGTGTTGTAGAATATAAAAGTTTAGTGCCCAATTTACCCCACAAAGTCTTCCAAAAGTAGCTTAAAAACTTAGCATCTAGGCATGCCATGCAAACGAAAAATCTCTTTAAAGAACAAATCCGCAACATGTTATGCATCATTAATTTTTCTACATGCTATAAAGTGAGCCATTTTAGAAAACCTATCTACAACAACATATATTGAATCATGTCCTTGCCTAGTCCTAGGTAATCCAAGCATAAAATCCTTAGAAATATCAATCCAAGGTGAACTAAGCATGGGTAGAGGCATATACAAACCATGTGGTTTTAACTTAGACTTAGCTTGTTTACACACAATGCACTTATCACAAATTCTAACAACATCATTTTTCATGTTAGGCCAATAAAGTGATCATGCAAAACATCCAAAATCTTGGATATACTAAAATGTCCCATTAAACCACCCTTATGTGCTTCACAAACAAGCAATTCATGCATAAAACAATTAGGAAAACATAACCGTTTCTCTTTAAATAAGTAACCATCATGCCTATAGAACTTTTCAAAAGCAATATTTTCACATGCATGAAAAACACTACCAAAATCACTGTTATTCTTATACAACTCTTTTATGTATTCAAATCCTAGAAAGTTGGCATCTAAAGAAGCAAGTAAAGTATACCTTCTTGAAAGTGCATCAGCCACAACATTCTCTTTACCTTGCTTGTATTTAATGACATAAGGAAACGACTTAATGAATTCACTCCACCTAGCATGTTGTTTGTTAAGCTTGTTTTGCCCCTTTAAGTGCTTCAAGGATTCATGATCAGTATGTATCATGAACTCTTTAGGCAATAAATAATGTTGCCATGTCTCCAAAGTGCAAATTAAGGCATACATCTCCTTGTCATAAGTGGGTACTTCAACTTTTCACTAAAATAAGCAATTGGCTGTCCATCTTGCATTAGAACAGCCCCAATTCCCAAACCTGAAGCATCATATTCAATTTCAAATGTTTTAGAAAAGTTAGGAAGAGTAAGTAAAGGAGTAGATGTCAACCTATCCTTAAGTATCTTAAATGATTGTTCTTGTGCTTCTCCCCACTTGAAGCCAGCATTTTTCTTGATGATTTCGGTCAATGGTGCTGCAATGGTACTAAAATCCCTCATGAATTGCCTATAAAAGCTTGCAAGACCATGAAAACTTCGCACATCAACAACTCCTCTAGGCATAGGCCAATCTTTAATTGCCTTGACATTCTCTTCATCTACCTCTATTCCTTTTGCACTAACAACAAAGCCTAAGAAAACAAGCTTATGTGTGCAAAAACTACACTTTTTGATGTTAGCATACAAACATTCCTTACGTAGCACTTCCAAAACCAAATGCACATGTTCAATATGCTCTTCCAAAGATTTACTATATATAAGTATATCATCAAAATAAACAACCATAAATTTTCCAATGAAAGCACGTAAGACATGGTTCATTAATCTTATAAAAGTGCTAGGTGCATTAGTTAAACCAAAAGGCATGACTAACCACTCATATAAACCATATTTTGTTTTAAATGCAGTTTTCCACTCATCACCCTCTTTCATGCGAATTTGATGATAACCACTTTTCAAATCAATCTTGGAAAATATAACAGCCCCATGCAACTCATTAAGCATATCATCTAACCTAGGAATAGGGTGATGATACTTTACCGTTATTTTGTTAATTGAGCTACAATCAACACACATTCTCCAAGTTCCATCCTTCTTAGGCACAAGTGATGGTCTTCCGCAAGTATACGAATCCGTACAAGTAGTAATTAAATATCGATCCCATAGAGATTGCAAATTGATTACAATGATACTAGTTATGTTTATTTATTTAAACAATGAAAAAAGGGTATTTTTAATTAAACTAAAAATTAAACTAAAAAAAAACACAAAAATCACAATGAGATAACAATCACTTTAGAGAGCTAGGGTTCTTATTACAAATTCAACCTTTATTTAAGATAAATTAACGACTAAGCCATACCTAACCTTAATCCAATTTGAGGGTTTCTCAAGAATCATAGGCTTTCCTCCTAAGACAACCCTATGATTAACCAAGTACATTGACATTCTTAGATTTCAAGCTCTCGCCTACTAAGTTTTCGGTTGACTCAGTTTAAGCATTAACCCTTAATCAATATTAGTTGCTTAAGTGTTTCTCAACTAAGAAAGCATCTAACAGGTTATTATTTAAATCCAATACAACCTATCTCTCGATCAAGTTTTATTGTGTATATTCAATCAAAGGGTGA
Source organism: Mallotus nudiflorus (assembly GCA_947683625.1). Classification (NCBI taxonomy): domain Eukaryota; kingdom Viridiplantae; phylum Streptophyta; class Magnoliopsida; order Malpighiales; family Euphorbiaceae; genus Mallotus; species Mallotus nudiflorus. Next base: position 17,150 of record CANTUR010000035.1, read on the forward strand.
TCAATCCTAAGAAGACATTAAGTTCAACAACAACCATAGGATTTAGATTAATGGCTTAGGTTTAATTGTGATTAGACCATGGTTGATTTGCAATAAGAACCCTAACCAATAATTTAGCTACTCATGTCAATTGTAAGAGATAAAGAAAAAGAATAAAAGAAACTAAACATCATCATTAAATTGAAATTAAGAATGAATAAACACAATTGAATAGAAGAAACCCCTGTTCAATAGGAAGTTTGATATTCTTTTTCTTATTCTCAAATCTTCAAACTAATATAAGCAAAAAAAAAAATCCTTGTTCTTCCCAACTGCTCTCTTAAAATTCTCTAAAAAAAATAATGTATCTCCAAAAAAATAATCCCCCTCTAAGTGATGAATAATAATATATTTATATCCCTTTGTTTCTGGTGGCTACCCTCTTATAAAACCCTAATTACAAACCCTAGGGTTACAACCATGTGAAATCTCCATCTTGTCCCTCATGAGTCAGTAATTAAAGTCACCTTCGAATTTTTTCAATCACCAGGTCGCACGGCTGTGCACATCCCTATTTCAGCATTATCGCATATTGACCTCCATTGCCTTTCGAGCCTACTTCAAGTGCCTATGGCTCCCATGTAGCCTTCCTCTATTGTTCTTTGACTTCCCTAATTACATAAAAATCAACCAAAAATAAACCAACTAATACGTAAAAATAATTAAACACACAAGACATGCAGTAAGTACTCAACTAAATAAAAACTGAATAAAAGAACATAAACTTAACTGAAATTGAATTTTTTTCTAAAACAAAAACTACTTAATAACATGCATTTTTCACACTCATTAAATTCCCCCACACTTGAATATTTTCTTGTCCTCAAGCAAAACTTGAAAACACATATCTACCTAAAGAATCATACTCATTACTAGCTTTAACTTAACTAACTACCATAATCTCCCTTTAATAAAAATTTTATAAACTCGAAAACTAAAACAACAACTGAGGTCAAGAATATATTATTACCATGTGAAGAGCATACTTTTCTAGTGAAAATATGAAAACAAACGATTGACACTCAAGAAATATAAAAACAAGTAGGATTCATAACACAATAAAGGGCTAAGAAGCTCATCAATCAGTATCTTCCCAATCTCAGCATCCCCCACCTTTCTTGTATTACTCAGTGTGGAAACCTCCAAAAAGGGTCCTTTGGATACTCTTACTCTTAAAGAGCATTGGAGTAGAAGGAGCATTTAAAATATTTTTCTTTTCAATTTTAAGCTTCAAACGATTGCGTTTTATGCTCCATCTGGCTCCTTAATTGATTTTTCTTTGTTTTTTTTTAAAAGAACATTTATACCCACTCTAAAGCAGCCTCAAATTCCTACTCACAAATACTTTTCTCAAATATTAATCATCTAGATTCACGTGTTCAATAGAAAAGTAAGCATTAACGTTCATTAAAATGTAAAAATTCTTAACCACAAGTTGCTCTTCTAATTTAAAAATTTAAAATGATCCGTTAAGGGAAGATTAAGGCATTTCTTCAAGAAAACTAAGGTTCATGAATAAGGCTCTAAAGGTATATATGTTGCAAAAATTCAAGTGTAAAAGCAATGCACAAACACACAAAAAGGGTAAAACAAAATAAAATAAAATAAAATAAAAATAAAGCATGTAAATTCTTAATGTAAAACAAACACACAAGCATACAATCATGAAAAGTAAATAAGTAAAAGAAAATTAAAGAACAGTATACTCCATTTATTCCGGTGAAACTGGAGGGGGAATATATGGTGTGACCATGATGCACTTTGTAGCTTCGTTAATAGCTTTAGATCTTTTGCTTTGAGGAAGGATGCGAAAGATTTCATCAATTTGAAGTTGCAACCTTTTAGCTCTGGAGTCACAACTAACATGCTCGCAAAATAAAAAAAATTTTAATTCCTCCCCCACACTTAAAATGTGCAATATCCTCATTGCAATGTCCATAACAGGAAAATTTTGAGGAATTCAAATTATCCTGTGCATCAGGTAGTATGGCCATATGCAAAATGCGCATGGCCATCCTACCTGCTAGCATAAATTTTTTTTTTTTAATAAAATTGGTAGGACAAACCTCCCATATTTATTGCATAATTGGGGAATTATGGAGTGTTGGGAAGTGGAAAAATTCCACTTAAAACAAATTTTATGTCTTTTCTAAAAGTTAGGTCTCTCTCATACGGCCATGTACGAAATGCGCATAGCCGTGTGTCGAGTTGTAGCATCGTAAGGCACACGGCCGTGTGCAAAATGCGCATGGCCATGTGACCTGATGGTTCAAAAGTGGCGACGCAAGACACACGACCATATACAAAATGTACACGGCCGTGTGACCTGTATATGCATACTTCAAAATTTCGCTGAATTAAAAATTCAACACACATAGACAATAATGCATCATAAATTTAAATTTCAAGTCACTCAAAACAAAACTCCACTAAACATTTAACTCACAAGACCTCTTCTAGAGCTCCAACCTTTCTTTCATTCCCTGAAATGCACCAGAAACAATCATCAAAAATAGAATAAACTTGCAAAAATGTAAAACAAATAACCAATAATAAAAATAAAAAAATACAAATACAAATACAAAAAAAAATCTTGGTTAAGCCCCCGAGAAGCACTCTTTTACTGGTCCATGAGCTAGACCATCAAATTGATCATCCAGTTAATTCCCTCAAGTGTGAAACTTGATGGAACTCCTCAAATGTGCTTCCATGGTATAGCTTTAACCTTTGCCCATTCACTTTGAATGTCTCCTTTTGTGTTGCTCAATTCCACAGCTCTATGAGGATATGAATGAGTCACTGTATACTGCAGCTTCTCAATTGCCTCCACCTTTGCTTTATCAACTTGAATGCCTTGAGCTGAAATCTTGTGTCCAAGTACAATACCTTCATTTACCATGAAATGGCACTTTTCCCAATCCAGCACCAAATTTTTTTCCTCACAACATGCTAAAACTTGCTCCAAATTGCTCAGACATCCTTCAAATGAGTTTCCATAGATAGAAAAATCATCCATGAAAACATCCAAGATCTCCTCCACTAAATCTGCAAATATAGCTATCATACATCTCTAAAAAGTTGCAGGAGCATTACATAACCCAAATGGCATTCTCCTGTATGCAAATGTGCCATAAGGACATGTAAAGGTGGTCTTCTCTTGATCTTTTGGAGCTATTGCAATTTGATTGTAACCTGAATAACCATCCAGGAAGCAGTAAAAATCATGTCCTGTTATCCGCTCCAACATTTGATCAATGAAGGGTAATGTGAAATGGTCTTTCCTTGTGGATGAGTTCAGTTTCCTGTAATCAATGCACACTCTCCATCCATTCACAACTCTTGTAGGAACGAACTCTCCTTCTGTATAATTGTTATTCCCCCTTTCTTCAGCACACACTGAATTGGGCTAACCCAAGAACTATCAGAGATTGGATAGATAATTCTTACATCAAATAGTTTGAGCACTTCTTTCTTTACCACCTCTTGCATGTTCGAGTTGAGCCTCCTCTGCCTTTCAATGGTTGGCTTGTGTCCATCCTCCATCAAAATCTTATGCATGCAATAAGAGGGACTTATTCCTCTTATATCTGAAATCTGCCAACCGATTGCCTTTATTTTTCTTTTCAGTATATTCATCAATAAATCCTCTTGCTCCTTGTTGAGTTTAGAAGATATAATCATAGGTAAAGTTTGGTCATCACCAAGAAAAGTGTACCTTAAATATTGAGGTAACGGCTTCAAGTCTAATTTTGGTGGCTTTATGATTGAGGGTGGTGTGGGTTCAGTGTTTGGTAATTGTATGTGTGGTTGGTGTGGGTATTTAAGAGTCACTTCTTCTTGAGAAGATTGTACCTGAAAGCACTTCTCAATATTTTCAACTTCTAAAGACCATGCCAACCTCCGTCGTTGGACTTTATTTACACATTCATCAATGACTTCAACTCGCATGCAAAAATCCTCATCATAGGGATATTTCATAGTCTCATAGATATTAAACTTACAGTTCTCATCCCCACTCTTAATATAAGAGTTCCATCATAGATGTCAATTATTGCTCTTGCCGTGTAAAGGAATGGCATAGCAAGGATTAGTGGAACCTCCTCGTCTTCTTCAAAGTCAAGGACTATAAAATCCACTGGAAAAATAAAATTTTCAGCCTTTACTAACACATACTCTACTATCCCTTCTGGTTCCTTCACTATCCTATCTGCAAGTTGTAATTGAATGCTTGTAGGTTTTGCTTCTCCTAATCCTAATTTCCTGTAAATAGACAAAGGCATAAGATTGATTGAAGCCCCAGAATCACATAAAGCTCTTTGAAAATTTAAATTTCCCACAGAACAAGGAATAGTGAGACTCCCTGGATGCTTCCTTTTTAAGGGAAGTTTCTTTCAGATGATAGCGCTACACTCTTTTAGGAGTGTGATGGTCTCACATTCTTGTAACTTCTTTTTATTAGAAATTAGTTCCTTGAGAAATTTAGCATACTTAGGCATTTGCAAAAGACATTCCACCAAAGGCATGTTGATGTTAAGTGCTTTAAACCTCTCTAAAAATTTAGCAAATTGTTGATCATGCTCCTGTTTCTTTAGTCTTTGAGGATATGGAGCTGGAGGTTTGTAAGGTTTCACCAGTGGTGGTGTAGGTTTCTCCACTACTCGTTCCTTATTGTTGTTATCCCCTTGTAGTGTCTCCTCTGTTTTCACCTCAACCCATTCATCCTCTTGCTCTTTCTCCTCTTCCTTATTCTTTTCCTGCTCATATTCTATTATTGCTTTTGGGATTTATATCTCTGTTCCACTTCTCAAGGTGATCACCTTCAACTGTTCTTTTGGATTCTTCTCAGTGTTGCTTGGCAAAGAGCCTTGATTCCTCATTGACAAAGAATTTGCCAACTGCCCCATTTACACCTCTAAATTATGAATAGAGGAAGAGTGATTCTTGAACATCAGCTGAGTGTCTTGATACATTTGCTCAAATCTGCCTTCTAACCTTTTTGTAGCTTCATCTTGTTGATTTATTTTTGTGGATATCACATCCATGAACTTCTCCAACTTGCTCTCTAAAGAACTCCCAGAAGATGAAGTTTTTTCTTGGTGGTAATTTGATTGCTGGTGTTGCACATTATGCCCTACAAAACCAGGTGGTGCTTGTGGCCTCCACTGGTTATTCCCTTGATTGCTCCAAGAGAAATTAGGATGATTTCTCCAACTTGGATTATAGGTGTTGCCATGCACTTGGTTCTACTGTCCTTTAAAGTTGTTCACAAAGTTTACATTCTCCATAGACAAGTTTTGCATCATCTGACACTCTATAGTTGGATGACTACCCTGACATAATTCACAAGAGGAAGACAAGTTAGATATGGCATTGACATTCATTTTATCCATTCTTTTAGATAAAGCATCCATCTTTGCATTTAATAGTGTCAAATTGTCAACTTCAATTGCTCCCCCTTTCTTTGGAATAGCTCTCTCACTGGACTAGAGGCTTTAGGTATTAGCCATTTCTTCAAAAAGTTCCAAGGCATCTTCTGGTGTCTTAGACATGATAGTTCCTCCTGCTGATGCATCTATGTTTGCTCTCACTACAGGATTGACACCCTTGTAAAAAGACTGTGCCAAATCCCATGAAGGAATCAGCTGTGGTGGACATTGTCACTAAAGATCCTTAAATCTATCCCAACACTTATAAAAACTTTCATCTCTTTGATAGAAAGAGTTGATTTCATTTCTAATTTTGAGTACTTTAGCTGGTGGAAAGTATATATTGAAAAAGGCTGTATAAAGCTCCTACCATGTGTTTATGGAGTTAGGCGCCAAGCTAGTGAACCATCTTTTTGCTCTATCCATTAATGAAAATGGAAAAAGGATGAGCCTGATTACTTCTGGCTGTACTCCATTCATCTTGAAAGTCTAACAATACTCCAAAAATCTTATCATATGACCAATTGTATCCTCATGTGGTAAGCCACTAAATTATGAGTTTTGAATCATTTGGATCATGGCGGGTTTGATTTCAAAGTTGTTTGCAGCAACTGCCGGCCTCACAATCGGAGTTTGGTCACCTTGGACATTGGGACTCACAAAGTCCCTCATAGTTCTATGGGCAACGTGCCCATTTTGGTCATCTTGCCCATTCTGTGCTTCCCCTCCGTTCATCCTATCTTTATTCTGTCTTCTCTTTCTATGAATAGTTTTCTCAATTTCTAAATCAAGTGGTATCAACTGGATCCCTTGTCTGCTTGTGCCACGCGTTGTGTGCATACAACAACAAGCATTCCTGTAAAAATAAAAAAAAATAACGTCTAAATCAAACAACACAAAATTCTCAACAATATCAATTTAGCAATCCCCGGCAACGGCGCCAAAAACTTGGTGGTCTTCCGCAAGTATACGTATTTGTACAAGTAGTAATTAAATATTTATCCCACAGAGATTGCAAATTGATTATAGTGATACTAGTTGTGTTTATTTGTATAAACAACGAAAAAGGGTATTTTTAATTAAACTAAAAATTTAACTAAAACAAAACACAAAAATCACAATGAGATAACAATCACTTTAGAGAGCTAGGGTTCTTATTACAAATTCAACCTTTATTTAAGATAAATTAACTACTTAGCCATACCTAACCTTAATCCAATTTGAGGGTTTCTCAAGAATCATAAGCTTTCCTCCTAAGACAACCCTATGATTAACCAAGTACATTGACATTCTTAGATTTCAAGCTCTCACTTACTAAGTGTTCGGTTGACTCAGTTTAAGCATCAACCCTTAATCAATATTAGTTGCTTAAGTGTTTCTCAACTAAGAAAGCATCTAATAGGTTATTGTTTAAATCTAATACAACCTATCTCTCGATCAAGTTTTATTGTGTATATTCAATCAAAGGGTGATCAATCCTAAGAAGACATTAAGTTCAACAACAACCATAGGATTTAGATTAATGGCTTAGGTTTAATTATGATTAGCCCATGGTTGATTTGCAATAAGAACCCTAATCAATAATTTAGCTACTCATGTCAATTGTAAGAGATAAAGAAAAAGAATAAAAGAAACTAAACATCATCATTAAATTGAAATTAAGAATGAATAAACACAATTGAATAGAAGAAACCCCTGTTCAATAAGAAGTTTGATATTCTTTTTCTTATTCTCAAATCTTCAAACTAATATAAGCACACAAAAAAATCCTTGTTCTTCCCAACTGCTCTCTCAAAATTCTCTGAAAAAAATAATGTATCTCCAAAAAAATAATCCCCCTCCAAGTGATGAATAATAATATATTTATATCCTTTTGTTTCTGGTGGCTACCCTCTTATAAAACCCTAATTATAAACCCTAGGGTTACAGCCATGCGAAATCTCCATCTTGTCCCTCATGAGTCAGCAATTAAAGTCACCTCCAAATTTTTTCAATCACTAGGTCGCACGGCCGTGTGCATTTTGCTCACGACCGTACACATCACTATTTCAGCATTGTCGCATATTGACCTCCATTGCCTTTCGAGCCTACTTCAAGTGCCCACGGCTCCTATGTAGCCTTCCTCTACTGTTCTTTGACTTCCCTAATTACATAAAAATCAACCAAAAATAAACCAACTAATACATAAAAATAATTAAACACACAAGACATGCAATAAGTACTCAACTAAATAAAAATTGAATAAAAGAAACATAAACTTAACTGAAATTGAATTTTTTTATAAAATGAAAACTACTTAATAACATGCATTTTTCACACTCATCAACAAGTAAAACCAGAATGGCACACGGGCTCATGCTTAATCTAATGTAACCTTTGTTCATAAGATCCTCAACTTGCCTTTGCAACTCCTTAGTTTCTTCAGGATTGCATCTATACACGAGTCTATTTGGAATTGTAGAACCGGGTACAAAGTCAATTTAATGCTCTATTCCTTTTATTATTGGCAAACCACTAAGAATATCATCAGGAAATACATCTTGAAATTCCTACATTAATCTGACAAAAGAACTAGGCAAAGAAGGGTCAAGATCATTAGAGCTCAAATAAGATACAAGCATAGGCTACCTTAAAAGTAAAGCTTTCCTCACATCTTTTTCTTTTGAATAAAAACTTGCTTTTCTCTCTTATTTTACCTCATTCACACTCAACTCTCCTTTTGCATGCGCATCACTCTTCTTTTTCTCATTGCGCATCCCCTCAAGCTCTCCTTTTTCCACTCTTTGCTCACTCCTCTCATTGTTTTTCTCACAGTTCTCCTTTTGCTTATTTGCCTTTTCTTTTTTAGCAAACTCTCTTTCTTTCTTTTGATTGCTTTTTCTTTTTCAAACTCCTCAAATCTTTATTTTAGGACTTTTTGGTCCTCATACACTTCTTTAGGGGTTAAAGGTTTAAAGGTAATAGGTACATCATTCATTACAAAAGAATATCTATTAGAAAACCCATTATGATTAGCCCTCTTATTATATTACCAAGGACGTCCAAATAGAATATGATAAGCTTGCATAGGCACTACATCACACAATACTTCATCTTCATATTTACCTATGGAAAGTGCTATCTTTACTTGTTTAGTCACTTTTATCTCCCCATAATCATTCAACCATTGCAATGTGTAAGGCCTAAGGTGCTTTATGGTATATAAATGCAATTTCTCAACTAACATGGTACTAGCTACATTTGTGCAACTACCCCCATCAATGATCATATAACATACCTTATCTTGCACCTTGCATCTATTGTGAAAGATGTTCTCACATTGTGCCTCCTCCTTCATCTTGGTTTGCACATTCATGATTCACCTTGTAACAAGTGATTCACTATGTGATGGACTTTGTACAGCCTCATCATCACTTGCATCCTCAAGCTCCATCTCCAAATTGCACTCGTCATCATCTTGTTCTTGTCTTCTATGGGTTCTAGTCTTGGCTGTACTAGCATCTCCATGATGACTTGACTCCATCTTGTCTATTCGGTCTGCCAAGTCTCCAATTTGATATGCCAAATTTAGTCTCAACTTCTCAAACAATTGGGTCATGGATTTCATGTACATCTTCTGATCGGGCATTCCTTCTTCACCTTCTTGAGCCATTGTTTTAATTTTTCTTACAAGAAATTATTAGTAGCAAAAAAAATCTAACAAAATGCTCCCTTATGTGTTTCACTCAATTTAAATGGTACTCACACTCATGTTTCACTCAATAAGGCTCTTACCCTCTTATGAGCTCACCACTTGCCTTTTACCACTCAAATTCCCTAAATCTCGGTTCTAATAAAACTAATGCAAATTATGCAAGAATTGCTTAATCAACTCAACACTACAATCACAAAAATCAAATTAAACTTAAAATTCAAAGCAGCTATTCACGAATCAAATAAACAAGAAAATAAGCAAGTGAACAAAACTTCGCTCAAAATCAAGAACAAAACCTAATTTTTAGAAGCCAAGAACTTGCACACAATGAAAATTAACAAAATAAGTCAAATCTGAGTTCTAAACCCACAAACATAACCAACAACACAATTATGAATTAAAAACAAAGTAACAATTTTTTTCCAATAGATGCGAAAATCAAACAAACTAAATCAATTAAGGGTTGATAGATTTTGAACCCTTTTGCTTAAAACACAAAGATTAGATTTATTTTTTTTATTTTTTTAATATATGAAGAATTGAGAAGAAGAAAAGAATAAATAATACATGAAAATTAAAGCATACATAACCAAACCTTGAAGTTTGGCTCTGATACCAAACTGATACGAACCCTACCTATAACAGAGATAGAACGTGATCCAACTTTGAAATCTAGCCCAAGGATCATCAATGATAAGTTATGTTGATGGAACTAAACCCCTTGCTTATTAAACCGAAGCAAGATACTTAACTATTAAAAGATGAACAATCACACAATTCTAAGTCTAACCTAGCAATTGTAATGAAAGGTAGATGTGAAACAATTCAAGTAAACTTGCAAAGTTTCAAAAGAATAAAGTATAAGGAAAAACCTCACTTTTTAATATTTCAATGCTTAAATTCGTTTGTCAAAGGGTTAGCCTTTATATAGGCATGCAAACAACCTAATCCTTGAAAGAAAAGGTTTTATTCCTTATTCCCAAAGATACCTATATAGGAAAATCCTTAATTAAGGAGATTTCCTTCAAAAATAGGACAACTAATGACAACTCATATTTGAAAAGTCAAAATTGACAACTCATTACAATTCATGACAACTAAGCAAAATGACAACTCATGACAACTAAGCATTAAAGCATGTCATGTCACATGTTGACCCTTGACCCTTGACCATTGACTTTTGATTTGTTGACTATTTGACTTTGACTTTGACTTGGAATATTCTTGAATTTTCTCACATCTTTTAGAATCTTCCTTATTGACTCCAAAATAGAAAAAAAATTCATCCAATTCAAGCCAATTAATTTCAAAATAGGAAATTAAACTCATTAGCTTGAATTCTTTATCATACGGCTCCAAGGTTGTACTTGTAGTTGAATCCACCAACTTGCTTGTAATGTGAAAGACAAGCGAATTTAGTGTTTGTTTGAACTTCTTTGTCCTTGATCTTGTCATTGGTCCCTTATAATGTAAAGGATCGCTTGGTTTGATGGGCTTGCTTAGCTTGGTTGCATCAATAGTGAAATTATGTTAAATTAGTATAGTTAATTTAAATTATTAATCTTAGAACTGAGAAAATAATTTTTAGTAATTTTGAGTAATTTTTGGAAAATATTTAGTATTATGTGAATTTTTGATTTATGGGTAAATTATGTATTTTAATTGAAATTATAGTTAAATTATATGTTTTAAATAATTTTGGAATAATAAATGGTATTAAAACAATTTTTATGAATTATTTACTATTTATAACTAATTAATAATAATTTCTAGAAATATATTCAAATAATAGTTTTATTTATTATTTTTGTAAAAAAAATGAGTTTTTAACTATTTTTATTATATATTTAAACTATTTAGATAATTAATGAAGAATTTTACTATTTATTTTCCAATAATCAAAAAATTGGATTTCTATTAATATTATATAATTTATTAGAGATTTTATTTAATTAATGTGAAAATAATTAGCTTTAATGTTTTTATTATTTGAATAAATTATATTATGGTTTATTATTGATGTTTATGGATTTTGATGATTTTTGGTATATTATTATTATTATTATTATTAAATATTGCTTTTATTGTGAATTGTGATCATTGGTTAGGAATTGAGTAGTTTGGGGTCCCCAACTCGAGGTGATGAACATTTGTGAGTTTTGAAGTGTTTTTCTGTGCAAAGTTGGCTCTACTTCGGTAGAAAGATGTTTGTTTTACAAAGAAAACTCTGCCGAATCTTCGGTAGATTTCTCATAAAACGTGACATCGGGTCTATTTTAGTAGAGTCATATTTCTTTAATTAAGTTTTTTTTCTTAAAAATTTAAAATTTGTAGGAATTCCATTTTTAATTTCATTTTTATTTATTTATTCTCTTTAGTCGCACCTCTAGCAGAGCCGACTGGTCGGAGTCGAGCGCAACTGCACAGAGAAGCGCATTCCAACTGTAAGTTAATAATTGAACTGTATATAAATATATATATATATATATATATATATATATATATATATATTAGCATGTTTATATTAAATCTCACATGATTAGTAAATTTTATATTATTTTAATTTATTATGATCTTCCTTGTTTATTTATTTAGTTAATTTTTTTTAAAAGAAACTATGGTAGAACAGGCTACCAATGGGTTTCATCAGGACTGTGTGCGCACCAGTAGGATTGAGAGTGAGTGTTGGTGGTTATAAGGCTCAGTTGATGCTTTACTCTCAAGCATGATTTTGTAAGAATATATATATAAGGCTTGGTGATGCTTTGCTCTCAGGAACCGCCAGTAAATATTGGTTTAAGTGAATTGATTGTGGCTGGTAGTTTGGTTAATGCTTTGCTCTTGGGAATAGGCATTCTTTGGATTATAAGAGAGCTGAAAGACCATTAGTTTTATGGTCTAGGGTTCTACCTAGTTTTTATATATAAATGATTTAAGAAGCTTATTTGTATTTTATAAAGTATTTTATGATTTTAAAATACTTTATTTTGGTAAAGCATGATTCCAATAAAAAAAAATTAAATAGTTTAAATTATAAATTATAAGTTTCTTATTTTCATAAAGATATTTTAAAGGAGGCTTTTGTATTGTACACATTTCTTTTATTAACTTACTCAGTGAAGTTTGACTCCCCTCAATTATTTTTTTCAGGATCTAGGGAGTCGCCTAACAGTCAGCCTACTCTATGTCGGGTTTCTTCTTCTCCAGCTGTTTTATGTAGGTCTATCTGATATATATATTGTTATTATGTGTGTATTTAAATCTAGAACATCACAGTAGTAATGGAATGGTTGATTATTATGATGTATTTTGAATTACCATATGTATTAAGTATTGAAGATTATTATTATATATATTATTTAAGTTTATGTTGGACTTTAATTCGTTGTGTTTTTTTATCTTTATTTAAATTATGTCTTTCTATTATTGTCATTATTTTATTAAAATTTTTATTAAGGCTTACTATGGGTTTTAGGTACTTTATGTATTCTCATTCCCTAGTGTCCGTCACATGCCCTTTTTGGATTCGGGTCATGACACCTAAAATATTTTTAAAAACACCTCTCGCTCTAGCAGTACCCGGATTGCCCAAGGAAGACTCGTTGGTGTTGGGTTTAGCCCAAGTAGGAGGAGGAGGCTGCCATAAGATGAAGACAATCATATGAGCCTTACCCAGAATGCCCTAAATGCTAAGAAGCTTTAAAGTGCAAAATTCATCAAAGGAATTATACATATTCCTAATTCTAAGATAATATATCTCATTTATTGCTTTCCAAATTAATTAAGAGCTATATGGATATTAGGAGCTACGTTATAAAAAATAATAGTATTTTGGGTATGACAAATAACCAAAACAGCATGCACAATTACAGCACACAAAAGAGATGAAAGTTGAGAATTGAATCCCACTTGAGACTCCCTTAAAATCATATCAGAAAGAGATTATTAAATGTGATGACCAAATAACATTAAGATGGCTTGTCAAATCGAAGAGGCAAAGGGACATTGAAGAAATAAATGCAATGCACCCTCCAAATGATGAACATAAAACACAGCGTGAAGGAAAACATAGCCCTTTCTTCACTAAAATGTCATCTGTCGAAAGAAATCCCATAATAGCTTGCCAACAGATCATTGAGCGAGAAGGAGAAATAAATTCCTTCTAAATAAAGGAATGCCAAGGAACCCGATAACAGGAATAATGTAAATAATTATACATGCCTTTGATAGTAAGATTACCATGCAAAACTTTTTTCCAAACACCCAAGTTCGAAGAATGATTAATGGAACATATCACCAAGATGTTATCTTTGACATCTTCATTCACAATATGTTGCAATGACCATGAATTGTTAGATAAAAATTTGGAAACCAAATTAACTAGTTGAGATTGATCTCTAGGAGAGATATATAGTTGGTCTGCAATAAGTGGATCAATCTAAGCATCGTTCCAGAAATTAAGATTGCAATGCTTACCAATAAACCATTTATAATCAAACTGATGGGAATAAAAATTCTTCAAAGGGAAGACAAAATTGAAGGGTGGAAAAAATAATCATGAGGAATTCTTAAAGGAGAAAGAAATTTGACTTGAAGAGAAGAGATAGGAAATTCCTGAGAAGAAATTAACTTCCAAGCCATTTTACTCAATATGGCTTTATTAAAATGCTTCAATTGCTTGATACCTAACCCTACTTTTATGCAAGGAAGACATGTGATATACTGTGACAAGCTTTTTATCATGGATGGAACCTGTCTATAAAAAATTCCTCATATAATGCTTCATTAAAAATAACAACGAGCTAGGTCACCGATAAACTATAAAAGAATACAATAGTGAACTAGTTATTACTAACTGAATAAGTGTGAGATGCCCCGCCATAGATAAAGTTTTCCCTTTCTATTTATCAAACTTGTTGCATATCTTGTCAGTAGTAGGCTTCAACCATTTTCTTTTTGCAGCTCTTAAGAACAAAGGAACCCCTAAATATGTAAAAGGCAAACTACCTTTCTTGATTCCCATAACATACAGAAGCTTAGTAATGTGAGCTTTTGAAATAGCTTCACCAAAAAAGATCTCAGATTTTGACCATTTTACAATCTGACTTAAAAGCTTACCATAGGGTTGAAAAATGTCATTAATAGCACAGATGTTATGAAGAGAAGCTTTCACAAACATGAGAACTTTATCAGTATACAAAAAGTGTGTTGGTAAATAGTTATTTCTAGTATGTAACATAGGGATAATAGAACCTTCAATGACCTTAGCAGTAAGAAGTCTACTAAGAAAATCTTCAGTAAGGAAAAATAAGAGAGGAGATAGAGGATCACCTTGACGAACACCTCTAGAACAAGCAAAAAATCCTTGAATTTTGCTATTTATCATAGTAGACAACCTGGAAGAAGAAAATAAAGCCAAAATCCAATCCCTGAACTGCAAAGAAAACCCAAAAGCTTCTAAGACATCAAGCAAAAAATTCTAATCAATAGTGTCAAAGGCTTTGTAAATGTCCACTTTCATTGCCATATTACCTCTAAAGCAAGCCTTATTTATTAGATTAACTCCTTCTTAAGCACCCACAATATAGTCATAAATGCTACAGTTCTTTAAAAAATCAAATTGGTTACAAAAGATAATTTTAGTGGCAATTAAAGTAAGGCGGTTAACTAAAATTTTAGTGACAATCTTCATACTAAAATTACTAAGTACACTAGGCCTAAATTGCTCGATAGCAATAACATCAATGACTTTAGGGATTAAAATCATTATGCTAAAATTAATACCAGAGGTGATAATACCATAACAGAAAAAAGCTACAAACAGCAGAGCACATATCATGCTTAATTATATCCCAATAAGTTTTATAAAAAACACCTGAGAAGCCATCAGAATCCAGGGCACTATTAGCATCCATACTAAAAATTGTTACTTTAATCTCATTATAAGAAGGACAACAGGCCAAATTTGAATTATTATCCTTTGAAACTAGACTAAGAACCATTGATTGAATCAAGTGAGTATTAGAAATCATTGAATGATCAACTTTAAAAAGATTCTAGTAGAACCTAAGAATATGATTTTCAATGCTAAATGGATCATTAATCATCACTCAATCCACTTAAAGCTGATGAATGCCTTGCATGGAATTTTTCTAGCAAAATAATGATGGAAGAACACATCCATTGTAGTAACCCATTTAATTTTGTTTTGTTTTTTAAAGAAAATCTCATGTTGTTTTAAACATTTATCCAAAAACTCATAGGTAGCCAACTCTTAAGAAATAAAATCATCTAAAATGCCAAAGGAAGCCATGTGAGTTTGAATTTCTTGCAACAAAGAGGATGCTTGACTAATATTATGATATAGATGACCAAAAGAATCACGATTCCAAGTCTTAAATTCAAAATGTAGCCTTTTTAATTTTATAATAAGAAGTTACATAGGGTGGAGATTATCAACGAGAGCCATTTATGAATTAACAATCCTCTCAAAAAGCTCAGGATGGGTAATCCATATAGCTTGGAACTTGAAATGAGAGACCAATATGTCTTGAAGAGCACAATTAATCATTAAAGGAGAATGATCATAATGATGCCTGGGTAACATAGAGCAAGAAAATAAAATCTAAAAATTAAAAAATGAAATTGGCTAGAGCTCGATCCAATTTGCTATCCACTCTAGAGCTGCCATGTCGTCCATTAGTCCAAGTATAAATAGCACTATAGGTTGTAATTTCAGAGAGAAGAGATCCATCTATGAAATGAAAAAAATCTCTATAAGGACCCAAAGCTGGAGCCTTGACTATCTTTTCATGAGCTCTCAAAATTGAATTAAAATCCCTAATAACACTCCAATATGAAGAATTATAAGTTAAATTGCATAAGTTAGACCAAAGAACCATATGTTTATTTTGCCAAACACTGCCATATACAAAAGAAATTCTCTACATGGAATTTGTAAAAGAAACATCAAAAGTAATATGTTGATCATGTATATGAATGGAAAGAGGAGCTGATTTATACAACACCCAAATAGAAGGTAAAAGGCAATCATTATGAGCAAGTAACATATAACCCAATCTATTATAAAAAGAGCTAGGAATAAAAGAAAATACCACTATAGGTTCTAAAAGACATATAAAATCAAGAGAATATTATTGGCAATAAGAAGAAAATTTTTTTTTGGGCATTAGAGTTACCCAAACTGCAACAATTTCAGTAAAAGATCTTCATAAATTCAACTTATATGGTTTCTTTGAATCTTTTTTAGAAAGTGTAACTTTATATCACTGAGCTTTAGGGGACTTTTTCTTATCACCTTGGTCCACTCAGTATCTTCCATGTCAACTTCATCAGCCCAAGATAAAATTTTTTGTTTGTTAAAGAGTGTGTTAGCTTGATTATCCTCAAGAGCTTAAAACTCTACCTCCGCCTGGTTATCAGCCTTCGTATTTTTTTTTTGGTGCAGCTCAATTTGGATGGTAGAATTTTTAATTATTTTTTCCAGCTCCTCATCCTCTAGAGCTGCATGAGAATCGACTTGAAGAGCAAAATCTTCTGTAGAATTAAGTTCTTTCTCAATAACTTCAACATCGAGGTCCTTGTCATCTCGGGCTTTTGGAAGTTGAATCTAATTAAGGTTTGTACTATCAAAATCATCAAATTGAGGAGCAACTATAGGGATTGAATCGGATGGGACTGTTATTATAACCAAATAGAGAAGATTAACAACATTTTGAACTAAAATGGAGGATTGGTGAATAGGTTTAGGCTTTCAAATTTTTTAAAGAAAACTCCTGATATCTCATATTAGTAAGGGTTATATTCCCCTAAAGAGTAGGATTACTTGAATAAGAAGAAAGCTTAATAAAGAATTCTATTTCAATTAGGAAGACTAACTACAAAGGAAGTCTCTTTCTCTCCTAAACAAGGCAATCCTACATAACTAAGGAATCATATTCTGAAAAGGTTTAAGCAATACCTTCTCCTATAAATACATCTTATGACATCTCATGTCATTTATTCTCATTATACAACATCACTAAGATATTATTCCATCACTCCATCATCACATCATCCAAGCAATCACTCTTGATTCTCTATTCTATTATGCCTATTTGCTTTATTATATTTTTCCTCATACCATTACTAACTTAAGCTTTAAAGTATTTATGGGAAAAACTCTGCCTCTTTACCCGTTCTCATCATCGATGCAGGTTCCAAAAGCAAAATATCAATTCGAAGTTATCAAGTGGCATCGTCTATAGGAATAAAATCTAGCTCATTTATTTGTTTTAAAATAAAATAATGAAGAGCTAGGTACAACCAAATCAAATTTTGAATTATTGTTACTTGTTTGGAATCTAGCTCGATCACTCAAGGAAAGCAACCAAATCAAACTTTCGATCATGATAAATTCCAATTTAGTCATCATTGCAAGGTTACAACATTGGAAGGATCAATAAAAGAAGGGTAATGATAAAACGTTGCATAAGGTTTTACAAAGTTAAGATTCTATGTTGGTGTGTCCATTCATCGAGCACCAAAGCATAAAGATAGTCAGGTACTAAGCATCAAGTTCACAAGCACCTATCAAGCACCCAACTTATTCCATCAAATGTCAACCAAGCACCGAATCTAATGTCATTGTTTTTCCAAATTGGTTGTTTGATTTTTTGCCCTTGCAAGGAGGGTATTTGATTGGTAATGGTAAATCCAACTCATATGGATTTTTTCAATGGTTGGAAATTGTATTGCCATTTGGAATCCCTTAGAGACATATACACGAGCAACAATGGTCATGGAATTAGCAAAGAAGGTTAGAAAGGCATTAGCTGTGGAGATGACTAGTAGCTTATGAGATAAATTACTCAATGGAAAAAGATCCACACCTTGACATCACAAGGCTAAGTTTGAAGACAATTGTATATAAAGTCATAACCTCAATCCACTCTTGCCTCTTTGTCTCCACAATTGACAAAAGAAGTAACTAGTTCAGGTATGAGCATAGAAATAAAAAGATTGGTGCTTTAAGCCGTGTTGTGGGATATCAGTCCGAACTTCATCTTGGCAACACTATACCTGTTCTAATTATTTACTACATAAACGTGACAAAGAATGATGAAGAGCTTCAAAAGTATAGCTCGTAAGTGCTAAAGAATTTCCTACTCAAGTGCCCTAGAGACATTGATAACCACTGAAGAAGATGGTTAAGGAAAACTAAACATCATGAAGATCAGATAATATTCTTTTCTTGTGGAAAGCAGGCATCAAGCACAACACCTTCTGGGTTAAAAAAAAAAACCCAGCAACCACTCATCCTACAATAATCTAGGATATAGAAAGGTAAGGAATTAATGGAACGAGTTATATTCTTTTCACATTCTATGAAGAAGAAGTATTGTCCAAGTACTAGCACAAAAGAAGGATCATCGTCTTCAATTAATATTGACACAAAGAACATTGAGTTTGGGAAATTCAAAGGTTAACCATCGTGGGTATTAGCCATGCATAATGGTCCAGTGGAAAATTCAAAGAACTAGTGCTTATCCTTTTGTGTGCAGATTTAAAGTGGACGGGCAATCATAGAAAGTGAATACAAGATAGTAATGCTTCAATTGTCCATGAATCAATTGAGTGAGCATAACTGATCGCATCAATTTAGATTAAGAATAAGACCAAGGTTCTCAGATTAAGGTTGAACATCCAATGCTAAGATCATCTTTAGTTTATAGCTAAAAACTCGATACCAAGAACAGAGCTTTAAAGCTTTAAACAGTCAGACATCTAGATTTTGATTCTTATCTGAGTTCCATTCGAAACTTGCTCTAAGCTTGATGAATAAAGTCTGGCATACTCAAATGACATCATGGTCGACATACGAATCTCAGAGACTGCCTTGCTAAATTTTTAAATAAATAAATTGAGAAAATGAATTTATAATTGATTCTTAGATCGAGAACTGAGCTTTAAATTTCCAATGCCTAGAAATAGTTAGGCATCTGAGTCCGGGCATCCAAGTCCAAGCATCAAGGAGTCCGGGCATCCAAGTCTAAGCATCAATGATTCTGGGCATTCAATCCAAGCATCAAAGAGTCCAGGCATCTAAGTCTGAGCATCAAGGATTTCAGGCATCTAAATCTGAGCATCGAGGAGTCCAGGCATCCAAGTCCTAGCATTAAGGAGTCCGAGCATCTAAGTCCAAGCATCCAAGTCCAAGCATTCGAGTCTAAACATTCGAAGTTTAAACCACAGTATTAAAACCTATCAATTCTCGAGCATCTGAGTCTTTGTTATTATAACCATGGATATCCAAGCAAGCCTCAAGCATTCAATCTAGAAAGATCTAAACATTTGAAACTTAACGATATTCAATATTAAGTTCGTAACAAATCCTAGTTAATTAAGTAAAATGGGCTCAGAAGCAAGTAAAGGACTTTTAAAACTTCTCTCGAACAATGAAATTAAAATAGTACAAGGTGCCAAGGAGTATATATTGGGTTTCGTGATACAAATATAGCGAAAATATAAAAAATTTTATCACGTTCCCAAACCCAGATCCATGTAATTCGACTACTTGATTAAATCTAGGGTTTCAAGAATCTTACCAAAATGCAGAAAAGGCAAGAAAATCTGGAAGGATAAGAGGAGGTTCACTCTGATGACACCTTACCTCGAGCTTTTGCTTTGATTCAAATTTGGATTTTAGACATCTTCAAAAGAATCCATCCTCTAAAGGTATCCACACGAGCAGGCCTTGATCAAAACGATCTGTGTGTGTGCTAGCATGACTTATTGTCTCACAAATCAAGAACAAAACTCTCTTTGATTTCGTTTTTGTCAAAATTCAAAGAAAACAAAATTTAGGTGGCTCACTCAATTGATCTATCTCAAACCCTAGAGAACATAACATATATATAGAGTTCTCAATTAGGGTTTCACTTACCAAACCCTTTTTGGTAAATAGCTATTAAATTTGAATTTTATTTATTTAAAATAAAATTATTAATATATTTATTATTTATTTAAATAACAATGATCATAAATAAATAGTTAAATATATTTATTTCCAAAGAGTTTAATTAGGCTTAATAAGCCTATAATCGTTTTGGGCCTCTTCTAAGTGTGTGACCCTGTAAGCTCACATAACATTGGCAGTGGGCTTAAATCTCTATTTAGTCCTATAAGTCATAAGTGGCCTCTAGCAAGACATTATGACTACCCAAGTCATGTGAAGTCAATAATCTGACATAACCTAATTACAGTGAACATTATAGTCCCTTGATCACATGATATATGTATTGAACATAAGGTATAGAATGTCATCCTTATATAGTTCAATAATATTATGACTTGATTCCAAGTAGACTGAAAATGATAACTCTTTATCAATTCATTTCAGCATAGCCACACATTTTCCTTCAGTTTAACTTATCAATGGGTCTATAGATATCTTACTCATATTAATAAGGAATAAATTCCTTCTCAATCACTCATATTTCTCACATAACTCATTTCATATCCAACAACATTTTATTTAATCATCTGGTTAAAGATAATGTTAGAATGTGTCAAAACATAAAACATCTATGTAGAAAACCATGGTGATTTCAAGGTCAAAGGACTTAAACAATATCACTACAATGAGAAATACTTATGACAATAATCTATGTAGTATTCTCATAGTGGGTCAATCTAGTACATGATCTCTCATTATGTACTTATGAGTTGACTTAATATCTCATATCCATGATTAGTAAAACATAATTATCAATCAACATCGTACTAGCCTTATTAATATTTATACAATAAATAAATGGCTAGGGATAATTATAATAGAACTCTTATTTTAATCTAAGGGTTTTACTATCAAGTCACATACTTGATGACCTTAGTAAGAATTAACCATTCAAATAATGATAATAAAAGGAATGATAATGGAAATGACTCTTTATTAATAAGATAGAAATTGCAATACATAATCACAAATGATTGACCTAATGCATATCACTAATAGTATAATATACTCAAAACTCAAACAGCAACATAGACGTTATGGGATAGTCAAATTACATCAACACCACAGATTATGGAGAGACCTTTAATATTTCACAACAACTAGACAATTTCAACAAACATAAATATTCGTTCACTCATAGGTAGGGCAAGAGGTCATCAAGTGAAAAGTTTTCCTTCTCAATTATTTATCTTTGATTATTTATTTTTATTATTTATTTTCACTTATTAATTGTTTATTCTTATATAAATATTTATAGCTTGTCACACAAGCACACTTACACATCTACACATAGATGCTCATCCATATATGCATAATTATTATTCATACAACACCTACATTAATTATATTTGATATATTTATTACATGAGGACTAATCATTAAAAAGAGATCAATTAAACGATCCCAAAACTATTATTCTTTTATTTATCAATACAGATAAGGAAAACATATTTATTGAAGACGCTACTTTAAACACCCATCAGTCCAAACAATCAGACACTCTGATCATCTCACTCGACATCAACACACAGAGATTGAAAAAAGACATTAGACATATTGCCAAACAACACTAAGATGAACAAGCACTCACTCATGCTCAGACAACAAATGGTGGTTACTGGTCAAAGCCAGATCAAATAACATTTAGGCAAATCCTACTTTGTAGAAGATCTTTGTTCATGAAAATTTCAAAGAATATCTAACAAGGGAAATTCAAGAATGGAGTCAAGTATATTCACCACAAAGTCGGATAAATCAAAAGGCAATTCTAAGACATCCTAGCCAGCATCACACACTATCCTCTATTTCAGAAGCGGTGCAACATTTACCCTTCACCTAAATTACAAATGCTCATCTCACAATTCGAATTGGGCAAACCCAAATTTGGTCCTTTAAAACCCACCTTCCATCATTTCAAAAAACTCTCACTAAATTACTATCCCATATTATGGAGCTTAGATTGAAAGGGCTTAAATTCACTATTAGGATCACAAACATCCTACCTTTTATAAAAATACCACCAATAAAAAAATGCTCAAAAAATTAAACATTTGCAGCAATAATGTCTGGACTCAACATTAATCATTATTTTGACTAGGCAGCTACCATTAAAAGAGTTACTAAAGTTCATAAGCTGAGCAACATTATATGACACTCAGGCTGTACTTTTAATGCACCGAGACTATACGTCTAATGCATCAAGATTAAGTCTAGTGACTACAGCTAGCACCCTCAGGTCACTTCTATAGTAATGAGGTTCCGAGCATGTAAGCCTTGCATCCTTGCACCGAGCATCTAAGTCTAGTGATTGAAGCTGGCACCCTCAGGTCGCTTCTATAGTATTAAGGTTCGGCACTTAGGCTGCACTTTTAATGCATCGAGCATTAAAACTCTAGTGACGACTGGTTCCATCATGTTGTTTCCATACTGACGGGTTAATTTTTTACCTTAAAGCATTTTTATTGAAGGTTTTGTGCACTCAAGTCCAGTTGGCACCTCAAACAATGTTCTTATATGATGATTTCAAGACTTTGGTACTGAGCTTTATCTTTTCTTATGACTGAGGCTGACCACCTCAGCTCACTCTTCCATATCAGATACAATGAAGTTTTCTATCATTTATAGACCCTGATACCTCGGACATAAATATGTGAACCGACTTTCAGGGGGGACTATTGATATCTCATATTAGTATCCTATTCTAATAAGGGTTATATTCCCCCAAAGAGGAGGATTACTTGAATAAGAAGAAAGCTTAATAAAGAATTCTATTTTAATTAGGAAGATTAACTACAAAGGAAGTCTGCTTCTCTTATAAACAAAGCAATACAAAGAAAGTCTACTTCTCTTATAAACAAAGCAATCCTACATGATTAAGGAATCATATTCCTAAGAGGTTTGAACAATACCTTCTCCTATAAATACATCTTATCAAATCTCATGTCATTCATTCTCATTATACAACATCACCAAGACATCATTCCATCACTCTATCATCACATCATCCAAGCAATCACTCTTTATTTTCTATTATATTATGCATATTTGCTTTATTATATTTTTTCTTATATCATTACTGACTTAAGCTTTAAAGTGTTTATGAGGGAAACCCCTCCTTTTTACCCATTCTCCTCTTCGATGCAGGTTCCACAAGTAAAATATCAATTCAGAGTTATCAACTCCTTATGTGGTGCTTCCTATTTGCTTGCTTCAGGTCTGATAGATTTCTTATAGTTCAGGCGACAATTTTAGCAAGCATGTCCAATATTAGAACAAGAGTTGCAATATAATGGTAGGTTCTCATACACCACATTAGTGAAAAAGCTTTTACCCACTCGTTCAATAAGAAGGTTTTCTAGTAAGGAAGAAGATAAAAATCAATATCAATAAGCATGTAAGCATAGAGACCAAACTCCCCATTAATGGTGGCTATATCAAACTTAAAAGGGACATTAATACCTCTTGCGATTGAAGTCAAGATATATGGGTGCCAGTATTCCTATGGCAATTGATAAGAATGAACCCAAATATGAGTATTAATGGATTTTTGTGCCAAAGGATCAAAATCAGTTGTCCAATGTTGTAGGATGAGAACACCCTTGCAAAGCAATAGGTCCTCTACTCCAAACAGCATTTTTCTCAAAACTAGAGTTCAAAATGACATGGTAATAACCCCTGCCTACATAAATCAATTTCCATTTTTCTGAGAGACCCTAAACTGATGAGAGTTTGCGCTTCAAGTCATAAAGTTTCCAGGGCTCTTCCTTTTTAGATAAGACAATACGCGCAATAAGAGCATGTTTATAGGATGCAAGTTGTTGTTTATAGATAGATTGGTCAATTTTAATTGATATGAAGCCACCTTTATCAACAGTTGCTGATGATTTTGGAGCTAGCAACGATTCATCAATAATCGTTGTAGATACTTTTGCCTAAGTCGCCGAAGTATAAGAAGGTTTTGCATGAGCGCACATGTCTTTATGACTGAGAAAAACCATAACGAAGAGGGAACCAAGCAGTCGGAGACGACATCGGTGCCTGGTGGACGAAAAGGGAAAAGAGATCGTCTAGAATAGGAGTCTCAGGTTTTCATTAAAAAAAAAAAAAAAAAACTAACCATCTATATGTAGAATAACTAATAAATTTACGTCAATCATATATATATAGTCAAATATTATGATCGGAAAAGTCATCCTCCAAAGTCCCTCTTTCTTTTTCTTTTTTTTTTAATAAATGTTAAAAAAAGTGAGATGACATTAGCGGTTTTTCGTTTATTTTATAGAGAACATGTTTGGATGTAGTTGATAAAGCTTTGATTGATGTTGATGTACATTAATTTGATAATTTAATTGGTTTTCATTTTAGATTTAATTTTATCAATTGTTGTGAAGTTTTCATTTGTTTATAGTAATTGAAAATCAAAATAATACGGGAAATTTTTGCTCAAATAAAATTCAAAAATTGTAAAATCTAATACATGAAAGAAAATTACAACAAGAACAGATAAAACTTTTCTATGCTCTAAGTAATTATAAGTAATAATAAATTTTCTATTAACATTTTTTTAACTGAAAATTTTCTATTTGCTAATACATGAATATAAATAGTTTTATTTAAAATAATAATTTAATGTGAAGAAATATAAATTTTTTTTATTATATTAATATTATTCATTAGTCTATAATATAGAGTTACAAAGAATTTTTAATTCAATTAGAACATCGTTCTATGAAGACCATATATGCCCTCTCAAAATATTACGCCAGAAACCTATAGCCCATTGGAGAGAGATTGTGAGGACGGTGCATTTCAAGGAAACTCAAATCAATCCCTTAGCAGTCGCTGCCAATAGATTCCTTCTAGGCGGCTTACTACGGCCTTGGCATTAACTTCTCCATTCACCTTATCACCTACCTTTCAAGCCCTTGCCCTTGCCCTTGTTTCAACCTTTTTGAACTGTTTTCAAATTTTTTGATTCTACGTCTCTTTCCGCCGGTTGTCACTGACTACTTCCAATATTCAGACAATATATTACTATTTACTATTATCATTGTCGTGTAATAAAAGAACGTGAATGAATATAGCCAACTGTCTCGTATGAGTTTAGGCTTTGACCTCTTCCTGCAACATTATTACAGTACCACGCAGTTTCTTTATAAAAACCAAAGCCAATAACCAAATCATCTTGTCATCTTCGAATCTCCTTCTTCTCTAACCCTTTCTCTCCAACTACTCCACTCTTTCTTTCGTTTCTTCATCCTCCGACACTACTCTTTGTTAGTCTCGCCACAATAATCTTCTTGTCGTTTTGTTGTTCTACGAAAGGATCACTCATTATTTATCTGGATCTTCTTTGTTTTGCCGAGAGAAGAGTTTATTAATTGAAAATGGCTCTTGTTGCATCAGGCTTAAGGATTGTTTCTGCAATTGCTTTTGCGTTTCTGTTGTTGGACTTCTTCGTTGTGGAGTTGGGTTCTCAGGCTCAAGTCTTGCCGGCAGAAGAAGGTACATACTTCATACTTCTTGTTTACTTCTAGTAATTAATTCTTTCCATTTCTTGCAAACAATTTTTTTCGCCTTCTGTTCTGCATATGCTTGTTTGTTTTACTCCATTGTGGTACATGCTTCTTGTTATTCGTTAAAACACTAAAAAAACCATTCATATGTCTGGTTGATGATAATTCGGAGAAAATCAGTTTCTTTGTTTTTTTTTTCCTGTTATTTAAAACCCAAAAGTCTAAAGTCTGTCTATCAAATTGTTAATGGATTTTGAACTATTGTGATGGAGGTCTTTGAAAATGGAGTTGGGTTTATGGGCAATGCTCTCTAAGCGTCTTCCTCTTGCTTCTTTTTATTGGAATTGTTCAGAAATTCTGAAGATAATTCAATTTAATTTGTTCCCAGACGAATATTTTCATTGGTCGATGAGAACGTTAGATGGTTTAGTTTTCATCCAAATTGATGTCTGATTTTATTTTATTTTTTTTTTAAAAAAAAAAGAGAAAAAAAAGAAAGTCACCTTTAACGTCGCCTTCCGCAGCTAAACTGTACTGTCCTTTGTGTTCGACTTCTTAAATCGAACTCATTTATCATTGAGGGTTGCGTTCGCCTTCCTAATTGACATTTATTATTTGATAGCAAGAAAATATATTGAGGAAAAAAAACAATTAGTAATAATACGACGTTGATTTCATTTGTTTATAATAATAGCTACACAAATGTGTTCTCTATGGTCACTTATTTCAAAACTTATTCTATTTGAAAAAATTTATCTAAATTTACAAAAAAAAAAAAAAAAAAGTACAAATTTTGTTTTACTTTGTAAAATAATATTATTTTTTCGTGAATATAAAAATTAGTTTTTCTTTTATTATAACTTGATTGTTTTTATTAAATTGTTATTTTGTGAAAAATTAAACTATTTTTATGGAATTAATTGTTATAGTTGTACTCCGGAAAAACATCTTTCTCTGAATACAATGCCAATAATAATGGCTTTTAGAAGATCAACAATTCCCTTCAAAAGAAGAAGATCAACAATTATAATTCTTTGATTATTGAGGAAATTAAATTTGAATCCTTATATTCACATGTAAATAAATAGTAGTATTATTTTTAATGTTACTAGTAGACGATAATATCCACAATCCATATGTATGAAACTGATGCCAACATGCAAAGGGCCATAGCATATATGACTTTGGTACTTCAAATTAATAATTTTTGGGTCCCCTATCTTTTCATGTCAATTATTGCTTCACATTACATACCCAGCTAAATACAGTTTGTAGATATTGACTAAATACCCGGCTACTTTTCCATTGAAGAACATGTCCATCTTGTTGACCAGTTATGGCAAGGTCAAACATGGCTATCAAAGGAAAAATTGTTTTTTAATTAAGATAATTTTTTGACCATATCACATTTAGCTCAAGTCCAAAAGTAGATATGGATGTATGACGACTCAATTACATGCGGGTTAAACTTTGATCAAGCAATCTATTAGAAAATATAAAAGCAGGGAACTTTATATAACTGACTTGTTCAATATGTACATGCAACAGTTCAAGTTCTACAAACAATATCCACAAGATTGAACAATTCCCATTGGAACATCACCGAGACTTCTTGCAACAAGGCGGAGTGGAACAAGACAATTGTTCAGGGAAAAATTCTAAGCAATGTTACCTGCAACTGCTCGTTTTCTGGTGGCACTGTTTGTCATGTCACTAACATGTATGCCCTTGTTCTTTTTACCTCGGTTTTATGAGATGCACACATGATCACATTCAAAGTTGTTGCGGTGTGCAATTAGTTTAACAAATAAAATTTCTTATGTGAAATAACATATAGGCAACATTGCCTTGGTACTGTGTTAACGTTTAACAAATAAAATTTCTTTTGGCAGCCAGCTGAAGGGTTATAACTTAACAGGAGTTCTACCTGCTGAAATTGCAAATCTTACTCATCTAGTTGAAATGTAAGTAGCTGGAGATTAATTAGTTACTTGTCTGTTAACCACATTATAGCAACAACATTGAAAATTTCCAATTACTTATTGGCTTATGTCTCTTTAAACTCATGTAACATGTTGATGGCTTTAATTACATTTACAAAGCAAATGGCAGAGGCTTTTTTTTTTTTTTTTTTTTGTTCATTTTGACGGCTGTAATACTAGCTAGGTCTGTAAAACTTGATGATGTTTCAGTTCCTAAAGAAAATTCATTTTTTCTGACAATAAAATTTTGGTATTGTATCATTAACAGTCTTCCCCAAATCTTTATACAGTTTATTTATTTATTTGTTTTTTCTACTTCATTAATAAGATAAAATATTTTTTATTGAATAGTGACCTCACTCGGAATTATCTCAGTGGAACAATCCCTACAACACTCAGTCAGCTTCTAAATCTTCGAATATTGTAAGTATTTTTCATTTGTATCAGTGAGAGGGCTTACAGTTTAGTAATTCCATGCATCCACTAGAAGTTGACTGCTCTTTATTGCTGCTGCCTTAACTAGGTCCCTTTTGGGAAACCGCCTTAATGGTTCACTTCCTCAGGAAGTTGGAGACATTGCTACCCTGGAGGAGTTGTAAGTAATGAAAACAATTTGTATACCTGGTTGAGCATATGATGAGTTGCAGCGTTTGGTTTATAGCTTTAATTCAATTGTCAGGGTCTTGGAAGATAACCTGCTTGAAGGACAACTCCCACCAAAACTTGGAAATTTGAGGAATTTGAGGCGAATGTAATATCACTATCTTACTCTTCCTGTTGAATTCTTCATGTCTTCTCTCATGTTTTACTCTGCATTGCATTTCATATCTCTTTTGTGCTGTAATTTGTGTTTTAGTCCTGTAATAGTAATCCTCTGTATGTAAAAATTACGGTTGCCTGCTCCCAAAAATTTAATACCATTTGTTTGTTAAATTCCAGGCTTCTTTCTGCAAACAATTTCACAGGAACTATACCAGATACATTTGGAAATTTAAAGAACTTAACTGACTTGTAAGTGATGCACTGTGACGTAACTTTTCAATTGTATTAGCATTTTGATCTACACATGCCTGAACTTGAAATACTTTCACAGTAGGATAGATGGGAGTGCATTGTCAGGGAAAATTCCTGGATTCATTGGTAACTGGACCAACATTACTAGACTGTGAGTATGAGTATATATTTAGCTCCATTCATCTGCTTTTTATTTATTATTTTTTTTTGTTGGAGAAAAGTCGATGAAACTTTTTCATATTTCTTTTCCTGCTGCATGCCTGATGAAAATAAAATTATTTTGTAGAGATTTGCAGGGAACATCTATGGAGGGCCCTATTCCTGATACCATATCACTGTTGACAAATTTAGAAGAATTGTGAGCAGAAGTTGTTGTTATATTCATTCAAATATATATGCATGGCCCAAAAAGAAACTGATTTTATGCCATATTTTGTTTTTAGGAGAATATCTGATTTGAGTGGATCAAGTTCGGATTTCCCAAATCTTGAGGCTATGAAAGGGATGGAGAGATTGTGAGTTCATTATGACTGCTTAAATATCCTGTCCGAATCTAAGTCTTTTGCTTTGCACTTTGTTAATCATTGTGATTGTTTGCTTTTTGGTGACATAGGGTATTGAGAAATTGCTTAATCACTGGTCCAATCCCTACATACCTCGGCGAAATGGCTGTTCTGAAGCAACTGTAAGTTGCTTAAATAGCAGTTCGTTTGGTTTCTCCTTAATTTTATAAATTTGTTTTCTTATTAGTTTAGTGCTATAGTACTGATGACAACCATATTCGATTATTCAGTTTCCGTGCTGATTAGACGTAGAAAACCATAAGGTGATTGAGAAGTTGTGTTAATCCCTTTTATGCTTAAGACTATCCTTGACTTCTTTTGGATTTCAGATTCTAAATGGTGAATCAATTGTGATCAATATCTACCATACTTGGAAGTTATGTAAAAATAAAAAGAAGAGCAGGACTCAGAACAACAATTGATTGCTAATATTTGGCGGGTTAAAATTTATATTGGAATAAAAATGTAATTTTGCATCGAGGAAAATCACTCATTCCACTTGCATATCTAAGGAATGAAATTTAATTCTCTTTGAAATTAAGTCAAACTGAAAAGTTTTTAAAAATTTTTGTTTTGGTTTTCCAATTCCTTTACATTGTGATTTCATTTCCAAAATATGAAACTAACGATTCTTTGGTGGAAACCTTTTTATCTGTTTCTTATATGCATGCATGTGGTAACAGATTTTCAATTCATTTTATTGCAGAGACCTTAGCTTTAATATGTTGACGGGGCCAATTCCGGAAACATTTCAGAGCTTAGAAGCTATAAATTACGTGTAAGTTGATAAATTAGAGCATAGAACATGTTCAAAGAAGCAGTTTTTCTGTTGTTTTTTTTTCCCCTTCATTCTATGATTGCATCTGTAATCTTAATCCAAATCCGTGTAGGTTTTTGACTAATAACTCGCTTACTGGAGAAATACCTGGTTGGATATTAAATGAGAGGAATTACTTGTGAGTCTTTCATAAACTATCCTTAATTATACTATTTGGTTGCAAAGTTATTTATTCTTAAAATTTAAACATCTGGTTTTGGTGCATAATATTTTGTGATTATATATCATGAACTTCTTTTATATATCAAAAACTTTATTAATCTTGAATTGCATACTTTTTTGCAGTGATTTATCTTATAACAACTTTACGGGTTCAATTCAGACTGGTTGCCAGCAGTCAACAGTGTAAGCATGATTTTGTTCGTGGGTACTTCTCTTGTTCCTCTTATGTTATTTACTGACTTATGCATATTGTGAAACAGGAACTTAGTTTCTAGTCACTCATCATCTGCCAACAATGAGTAAGTTCTCTATTCGCTAAAATTCCTCAGCAAATCGAGTTACAAATATTTTTGAATATTGATTATTTACAGCCACAGCATTAATGGTGCAGGATTGCTTGGTGTTTGAGAAGGGACCTTCCCTGCTCCGAGAAACCCGAATGTGAGTAGTATAACAATTATCAACTTTACATTGAATGATTAGAGACCTTTATGAAGGCATTTACGAATTGATTGTATCTACAGATCATTCCTTGTTTATAAATTGTGGGGGATCCCAGTTGACATTCGATAATAATCAATATGAAGCAGACTCAACCAGAAGTGGCCCATCTAGCTTTTTTTCTGTATCACAAAAATGGGCTTATAGCACTACTGGAACTTATATGAATAATGATAACGCAGAATTCACAGCAACAAACAGTTTTAATCTGAGTGTAATTGGTGGGGAAATTTATAAATCTGCTCGCCTTGCTCCTCAATCACTCAAGTACTATGGGCTTTGTATGAGGCAAGGCAGCTACAAAGTGCGGCTTCATTTTGCTGAAATTATGTATACTAATAATCAGTCATTCAGCAGTCTTGGCAGACGGATATTTGATGTATCGATTCAAGTGAGTTAATTGATCAATTTTTGCGCAGGATTTTGCAGGCTATCTCTTCTTTTAAAGTTCTAATTGGTTTATTTCTTTCCTTAGGGAAATGTAGTTTTGAAAGACTTCAACATTATGGAAAAAGCTGGAGGAGTTGGTATTGGTCATGTCGAGGAATTTGATAATATATGGGTTAATGGTACCACTTTAGAGATACATTTGTATTGGTTAGGCAAAGGTACAACTGCAATTCCAGATAGAGGTGTCTATGGACCTCTCATATCAGCCATTACAGTGACACCAAGTACGTTGCCTTTTTATTATTATTATTTTTTGCATTTGATACCTCGGCATCAGGTTGCCACATTGAGCTGACTATTCTGGAATTCTAGCAGAATTGATTTTTGGTTGAATTATTTTGACTGTCCTATGAACTTGTCAGTTTATATATTTTGGCTTCTTGTAGACTTTGAAGTTGATAATGGGGGAGGGTTATCTGTTGGAGCCATTATTGGAATTGTTGCTGCTTCATTTGTACTTGTCATATTGATCTTGATAGTCCTCCGGTTGAATGGTTATTTAGGAGGAAAGGACCTTGAAGATAATGGTAAGACAATTTCAGAGTTCTAGCTATTCTTTTTCATCTGTGCTTGTGATGAAATCTTTTGGTATGTTCTGCCTGGAATGAATGTGCTTCTGTTACAGAACTTCGTGGACTAGATCTCCAAACTGGTTTTTTCACATTGAGACAAATTAAACGTGCTACCAATAATTTTGACCCAGCAAATAAAATCGGAGAGGGGGGATTTGGACCCGTTTACAAGGTAATTATGAGCTTATTTGTGTATTGTTCTTTATTTTGGACCCGCTCACACATTTATAGCATCAAGAGCATGCATGAATTCTTTAATCTAACACTATATGGTTTTCTTTTTTTTTTTTTGTGGTTTGACCTTGATTTCAGGGACTGCTATCAGATGGTGCAGTAATTGCTGTTAAGCAACTCTCTTCAAAATCAAAACAAGGGAACCGTGAATTTGTAAATGAGATAGGCATGATATCTGCCTTGCAACATCCCAATCTTGTGAGGTTGTATGGCTGCTGCATTGAAGGAAACCAATTGCTGCTGGTATATGAGTATTTGGAAAATAATTGTCTTGCTCGGGCATTATTCGGTAATTTCCTATCATAATCTCTTCTGTATTTTTTCGTGAAATCTGCACTATTGAGTAATTGACTTGGAAATTAAAAAAAAAAAAAAGGCCCTGAGGAACAACGACGACTCACCTTGGATTGGTCAACAAGAAAGAAGATACTGCTGGGTATTGCTAAGGGGTTAGCTTATCTCCACGAGGAGTCGAGGCTAAAAATTGTACACAGGGATATAAAAGCTACCAATGTGCTTCTTGATAAGGATCTGAATGCTAAGATATCAGACTTTGGTTTAGCTAAGCTTGATGAGGAAGAGAACACACATATCAGCACTAGAATAGCTGGGACAATGTGAGTTCTCTCTGCCATTCTAAATTATTGGATTAAATGATTTGTAGCAGAGGAATGTAGCGTTTATTGGAGAAACCGTGAAATGCATGCATATTAGATTCTAGTTGCATATTGCTAACCCAATTGTTGTTACCTTAGAAAAGAAGCATATTCTGATTGTATTTTTTGCAGAGGTTATATGGCTCCAGAATATGCAATGAGGGGTTACTTGACAGATAAGGCAGATGTATACAGCTTTGGAGTTGTTGCTTTGGAGATTGTGAGTGGAAAGAGCAACACCAATTACAGACCAAAGGAGGAGTTCGTTTATCTTCTTGATTGGGTAATATATCTACTGCACTGCTTCTTTGTGCAATGTATTTTCATATGTATTTTTCCTTTACACTTACGACTTCTTGAAGATTCAAGAAAACTCAAAAAACCATTGAAGAAAAAAAAAAAAAAAAGGACTAAGCAAAGGGGAATTTAACAATCAAAATTCTGCGCTATATTGAAAGTAAAATGCTGCTTAAAATTCCAGACTAACTTTTAAGTCTTAAAAATATTCATTTAGCAACCATTCTTTGAGCATACATTCTTTCAGTCTCTTTTTATCTTCTGCTTTGTTTGTTTGTTTTTAAATATTTTATTAAACTTGAGAAAGCAAAAGGGAAAAAAAGTTGAAGAAGATTGCTTCAATTGTTCTTCTTTGGCATTCATAAATTCTTATATGCAAATTTAATGTTCTACTTTTGCTTGTATAGTATAGTAGTTATTGGGAATAATGTAGCTAAAGCCCTTTGATTTATTTATTTGTTTATTTTTTGAATTACATGAATGAAGGCGTATGTGCTGCAAGAGCAAGGAAACCTTTTGGAACTTGTGGATCCAAGTCTTGAAACAAAATACTCAAAAGAAGAAGTTATGAGAATTCTTAATTTGGCTCTGTTGTGCACAAACCCCTCTCCTACACTAAGACCACCAATGTCCTCTGTAGTTCGAATGATAGAAGGAAAAATTCCAGTCCAAGCTCCAGTAATCAAGCGCAGTTCGGCAGACCAGGATGCGAGGTTTAAAGCTTTTGAAATTCTATCACATGACAGCCAACCTAACATTTCCAATTCTTCACAAGATAGTCATCAGGTTCAGAGAAGCATATCCATGGATGGACCTTGGATAGATTCCTCAGTTTCTCTCCCAAGTAAAAATGACTCACAAGAGCATTCATCAAACAGGCTTCTCAAGGATCTTTATGATGTTAACTTGGAGTAAGCAATGCATTTTTAACGAATCGTACTTAACTTTTGTGCTTATAAAGTATCATTAGGGGATTTAGGAAATTTTATTATTGTTATTATAATTATTTTTTGAATTCACTATAAGGATGTGTTGATTTTTGTGTAAATAAGTTTTGTTTCAAGACATGAGGTAGTATTATTGATTTTCAATTTATATTGTGAAGGAAAAATTACATAGATAGTTCTTGAACTTATAGTTTTTGCTATTTTGATATTCCAAAATGCTCGAAAAAACTTTGAAAATGATCTGCTTAACGGATTTTATAACGCAAACCTTTTTATTATTATTTTGATGATGTTTGTCTACGCGGCACCTCCTCATAATCATCTTCCTGCTCGTCACAACTATTCTCATCGATAGGACCCTTCGGCGATTATAATTGTTATTATTCTGCTACTCCATATTGACTCTATTTTGATTTTCCATCAGCTTAGCCATTCTCTCCATAACATGTTCCATCATCTATTCAAATTGCTCTTCCACATGCGTCACTCTCTAATCTAAATCTCATTATACACATTATCAACAGATGTTCTTCTCAGCATGATTAATAAGAATCAATTTAGCTCTAATGCCAACTAATGTAGTGGAAGCCTACAAATAAAAGACAATTATTAAAATTTATTGATTCATGCATGAATACCACAAATTAATCTTCTAAAACTTGTTGAATATAGGATTACTAGGAATTAGGCATCAAATTCATTGATTTTAAAAGAATACCAAAATTTGAAAATTAAGAAAGGTTTTCTTTTAATTCAATAAAAAAAATGTCATCCACAAACTAAACAATACATATCTATATGTTTAACAACTAAAACCCTAAAAAAAAAATAAAAGGTCAAAATAAAGTTTAATAAAAGAACCATAAAAAAATAATAGTAAAAATATTCAGAACCTCGAAAACAGCTTCAAACGATAGAATCTGGGCTTAATACTAGTTGCGACAAGTAAACCTGATCATGAATATAGACTCTCGACAAGTTTCAATTTGATATATTATGGGCCTTGTAACTCATCCCAAATTAAAGGTTATGGCCCTTTAAATTCGGCTTGCACTCACTAGTCCTATCAAACTATCCCAAATACTTTAAAGCTTGCTCATCCACTCATGGGCCTGCATCACATGCTTCTTCTATATACCTTACTTTCATCAACGGCACTGGATTGTTATACAGTGGGCCCATGTCCATATTGTAATATGGACCATAAGTCATTATACGTGCAAGAAGAAAAAATGCTCGTTTTTGTTTTGTTTGGTTTTTTGTTTAGTCATATCCCTTAGACACTGTGTCTCGTTCAACTCTCTAGGTCTTCTGTATCTTGAAAGGCTATATGCTGTTGGTTTGGTTTTTCCTTTAAGTACACTAGATAGCTATATACGTACTAAAAAAAAACCATTCCTCATATGTACTCAAATGGGTTAGTTTCATAATGGCAATATTGTGTATTTTATATAGGTGAATTATAGAAAATGTCTATCATTTATCAATGGTTTGGCATTTCGTTTTACCTAATTTTTATCCAGGCTAAAGCACATTTTCCTCTGAATTTTTATTTTAGTTAAATATTCTTGGTTTATTAGTTAAATAATATAGGTTCATAAGATAAAACATGTAGGTTCATGAGATAGAAAAACTAAAACAAATGAATTTGACAAAATAATATATTAAAATTATGATGAACCTCCAATTGATAAAAAATGAACCTCTACGTTTTTGCCTTTCCATAAGCTTTGTTCATTGACCTTCACCTGCAGGTACATTAGTATTTGCCTGCAAATTTATTGACCTTTTGAACCTATAGGTTCATTGATCTTCACCAGATTCATTGATTTTCATCTGCTGATTCATTGATCTTCACTTACATGTTCATTGACATTTACTTGTATGTTCATTAATATTTTCCTTTCAATCTTATTATTTATTTTAATTTCATTTTATAGCTACTATTAAAAATTATCTTGAATTCAATCATTTTATATATGCCAATTTGATTAAAACTTCACGTATAAGCAAATATCCATATATATTCATACATACTTGATAGGAATATTGTACTCTGGATACTTTAGTCCTAGAGAGTTTGAGACCTTATGATTGGAGCATATATACCTTTTATTGGCTTGTGAATGTTTAAACAAGAATATATGGGCACCACAGACATCATTTAAATGCACGACTCATCCTTTAATTACCAATTTATAAAGAGTTTCACAAGTTGAAATACTAATTTAGACTAAGAATTACTTGAAAAAATAAATGTTAAAAAAAAAAGAAAGACACATGTTTTTCATCTCGCACCTGTAGAGACCCCTAGTATATATTGCAATATGGATAGGGGGTTTATTGCAATAATGATACCTTAACTTTGCCATATATTTCATTTTAGTACTAGATTTTTAATTTTTTTTCTTTTCGGTTACTTAAGTTCCATTTTTGTTCAAGGTTTAAGTACCTTGACCATCGAAAGGGCATCTTCCCTACTATCTCAGCAACCATGTCTCTAATCATTTATCACATGTTGTCATTGATTGCTTTCCAAAGTTTTTGCTTGAAAGATTTAACTTCAAAATTGGAGGATCCTAACATTTTGCTCCCTTGTGAAGTGGTTTCAATTGTTTGATTGGATCCTTAATATTAATGGGTCAAAATTCCTTGACCTGCTTCTAAACAAAAAGAGGCTTATGGCTAGGAAAAATGTATGTTATAATGAATGTCATTGTCGGCATAAGAATTGCCTAGCCTGCAAGTAGAAGGCCCAAGGATGAAGACCACATAAGTGGATTAGACTTAGTTGGCCCAACTCAACTCTTCTTTCCTTCCAAAAACTCATCAGGCCCTCAATTTGGCCCGTTAGTAAAGTGAACTCCTTATCACTAAGTCATCGCTTTATCATTAAGGCATGCACCTTAGTATTAAGGTGAACACCTTAGTAGCAGATATTTTAAAAAAATATAACATTGGCCGTTGGCAAGATCTCCGAAATTATAGAGATACGTTGCTAACAACGCTGAGTGAGGTGAGTGAATTTGAGGAAGTTGAGATGTGGAGTGATTTATGGAAGAAAGAGTGGGGGAAGTGATTTTACAAGAGAGAAAATGGCTCTATTAGGGGGTTGGCAACTCTAAGTAGGAAAGATTACGTAAAAAGAATGAAAGTTGAGAAAAAAAAAAAAAAGCAGTTGGAGAATAAGAGGAAGAAAGGAGGAAGTTGACAACAGGGAAGTCGAGGCTAAGGAAGAAAGAGTGGTAGAAAGAAGCCAATTGAGTTCACGTTTACAAGCCATACAAAGTCTTTGAGGGGCAAAGACAAGAGCAAGAGCAACATTCTTATGCTTAAAATAGTAGCCCCATTTTATCGTCGTTAAGTTTTATCATTTTTATAAGTTGAATTGTTTTTTTTAAGATTTGTTTTGATTTAATTGTTGATTTCTGTGAAGTTTATTTGTTTAATTTTGTTAGTGTTTGGTTCACGTTTTCAAGTTTTGAAATCAATCTGTTTCATTGAAACTGGTATATCAAGGTAATAAGGCGTCACCTCATTGCCGTTTTAATTCTTTTGGTTATTTTATTTTGTCTTTTAAATTACTTGTTTGGAAGATTTAGATTTTCATTTATACTTATTATTTTGCTGGAACTTTTTAAACTTTTTTGTATTGTTTATAAGTAGAGCTCATTTTAATTTTGTTATGATTTTTGGTTCGTTATTTCATTTACTTTTTTTGCATTTTTGTTGTTGTTTTGTTTATTTATTTAATTTTTTTTTATTTTTTTACATGTTTAGTAATATCAATTATTGTGATTATTAGGCATGATTTTATGTTGATTATATGACATATTTTATGCTGTTTTGTTTGCTGTTTCATTTGTTCATTTTGAAATTTTTACATGTCTTCGTTGTTGTTTAAGTTCTATGTTTAGTTTTTTTTATTCGTTGTTGTCTTTTGTTTAGTGGGTATCTCACTATGTTTTTAATTAGCCTCTGCTATTTGTTGATTCCCATTTCCTATTCATTCATTTTGTATTTATTTTATTTTATATTTTTAGAGCTTAACTTGATTTTTTTTTTTTTATCTGTTTTGGAGTTAATTAACTTACTTTTCAGGGAAGAATTGGGTGATGATTAAATCACCTATTTTACCTTACCCTTTAGGATCCTTTAATTTGTTTTATTTTATTTATTTATTTATTTATTTCTATTTCATTTTTGTATTATTGCATGTTAAAAAGGGTTGTAATCTTTTCTCATTCCCCCTTTTCTTTGTGCGTGTATTTTAGTTTACTTTTCGTTTATTTTTGTTTATTTTTATATGCATGATAAAAAGAGTATAATTCTTTTCTCCTCCCTCTATTTCTTTTGCATGCGCATTTATATTATTCATATTGTTAGTTTATTTATGAATATGAGGTGATGAACTTAATTTGCATGAAATTGGGTTAATGTGCAAAGTTGGGACTTAAATGTAAAATTGAAAATTGTTTGGAGACAACTGCAATTTTGCATGTAAATAAGGAAATAATTAAATAATAAGATACAAAACACAAACGGAGGCCAACCGCAAGGTTGGGTGGGCATTCCAAAAGCTCATATCCAGTTTCCGAATCCAATCCCTAAAGATGGCTTCTGGGCAACCTCTGTGGAATTTAATTTTTGGAAAACCTTTCCCGGGTCTCATCCAAGTGGCGACTCCGTCTCCGACTTGAGCACACACCTATGAGTTGTTATTTTATACATACATCGCACTTAGGTTGCATGTTTTAGAAAATACATGTTTTAAATGTATTTATTCATAAATTGTTTTATTACATGATTAATATATTTTAGGTATATTTTTAGTATATTTT
Organism: Mallotus nudiflorus; assembly: GCA_947683625.1. Taxonomy (NCBI): domain Eukaryota; kingdom Viridiplantae; phylum Streptophyta; class Magnoliopsida; order Malpighiales; family Euphorbiaceae; genus Mallotus; species Mallotus nudiflorus. The sequence goes on from CANTUR010000035.1 coordinate 55,899, forward strand.
TGTTTATTTTGAAAGGAAAGTATGTTATATTATCAATTATACTTAAATTGTTTTTAAGTATATATATGGTTTATTTTTGATATATTTCATGTGGATTTGAATATATTTGACATATATATACTTGAAATATACTTAGTTTATTTTAGGTATATTTCTAGTATATATATGGTTTATTTTGCTATTATGAATGTCATTATACATTATTTATTTTCTCATATGTATGATTTATTTTAAATGAAGGATATCAATAGAATGTGTTACCTAGTGGGCAGCACTAGGACTATGTACGTACCAGTGCGATAGATTTAGGGTTGAGTGAGAACTACTTGTGGTAAATTATGATTTGATTGAGATTAATTGTTGATTTCATTGAGATGTGATGTGATTGATGGTGTGATTGCTAGAGCTCAATTGACCAAGTGTCTCGGGGCCAATCACACTGACAGTCAAACTATTTGAGCTCGGTTGACTTAGTGTCTCGGGACCAGTCTACTGTCCATATGGATTAAGTGAATTTATTTGGAATTAAATGAACCTGTATGGCTAGAGTGATATTATTGTTGATCAAGGTTGCAATTAAATAGGGTTCTATTTGATCCTTCATAAAGATATGATTTTTCCGTATTATTATATAATTGATTTTTAACATCTGTGTGGGTTGCTTGTATATATATTTATTATATATAAATGTTTGATTGCATTTGACATATAAGAAATGCATGTATATATATTATAACAAATCACTCAATGAGGTCTGACTCCCCTTAGTTGATATTTTTACAGGAGAGTCTTCTTCTTTAGATCTCAGCAGTAGACCCATCTGCTAGATTTCTTCCGCATCGGCTCTTTTATGTAAATAATCTACTTAATTTTATATTGTACTATAGAAAACTGCAGTAGTCATATTTTTGTATCAGTAATGAGTTGTATTTATATTTATTATATGTGGATTTTATTCAGAGACCTTTCTTGAATAGTGTATTAATATTTTGTTATTATGTTATGAAAAAGATTATTTTTATTACATTGGTTTATTATTTAATGATGGTGCATATTTTATTTTATTTTATTGCATGCTTTTCTGTTAAAACTTACTATAGGTTTCGGATTCGAAAGAATTCTCGTTCCTTAACGCCGATCATGACCCTCGGTTTAGGTCGTGACACTAAGTCATCGCTTTATCATTAAGGCATGCACCTTAGTATTAAGATGAATGCCTTAGTAGTAGATATTTTAAAAAATATATAACATTGGCCATTAGCAAGATCTCCGAAACAATAGAGATACATTGCTAACAACGCTGAGTGAGGTGAGTGAATCTGGGGAAGTTGAGATGTGGAGTGATTTATGGAAGAGAGAGTGGGGGAAGTGATTTTAAAAGAGAGAAGAGGGCTCTATTAGGGGGTTGGCAACTCTAAGTAGGAAAGATTATGTAAAAAGAATGAAAATTGAGAAAAAAAAAAAGGGAAAAAAGCAGTTGGAGAAGAAAAGGAAGAAAGGAGGCAATTGACAACAGGGAAGTCAGGGCTAAGGAAGAAAGAGTGGTAGAAAGAAGCCAACTGAGTTCACATTTGCAAGTCATACAAAGTCCTTGAGGGGCAAAGATAGGAGCAGGAGCAGCATTCTTGTGCTTAAAACAGTAACCCCATTTTATCTTCATTAAGCTTTATCATTTTTATAAGTTGAGTTGTTTCTTTTAGGATTTCTTTCGATTTAATTATTGATTTTCTGTGAAGTTTACTTGTTTAATTTTGTTAGTGTTTGGTTCACGTTTTCAAGTTTTGAAATCAATCTGTTTCATTGAAACTAGTCTATTAAGGTAATAAGGTGTCGCCTCATTGTCGTTTTAATTCTTTTGGTTATTTTATTCCTGTCTTTTAAATTACTTCTTTGGAAGATTTAGATTTTCGCTTATACTTATTATTTTGCTGAAACTTTTTGTATTGTTTATAAGTAGAGCTCATTTTAATTTTGTTATGATTTTTGGTTAGTTATTTCATTTACTTTTTTTGCATTTTTGTTGTTGTTTTGTTTATTTATTTATTTATTTATCTTTTTACATGTTTAGTAATATCAATTATTGTGATTATTAGGCATGATTTTATGTTGATTATATGACATATTTTATGCTGTTTTGTTTATTGTTTCATTTGTTCATTTTGATATTTTTACATGTCTTCGTTACTTTTTAAGTTCTATGTTTAGTATTTTTATTCGTTGTTGTCTTTTGTTTAGTAGGGTATCTCACTATGTTTTTAATTAGCCTCTGCTATTTGTTGATTCCCATTTCCTATTCTTTCATTTTGTATTTATTTTATTTTATATTTTTAGAGCTTAACTTGATGAATTTTTTTTTTTTTTGAGTTAATTAACTTACTTTTCAGGGAAGAATTGGGTGATGATTAAATCACCTATTTTACCTTAGCCTTAGGATCCTTTAATTTCATTTAATTTTATTTATTTATTTATTTCTATTTCATTTTTGTATTATTGCATGTTAAAAAGGATTGTATTTTTTTCTCCTCTCCCCTTTTCTTTGTGCGTGTATTTTAGTTTACTTTTCACCTATTTTTGTTTATTTTTATATGCATGATAAAAAGAGTATAATTCTTTTCTCCTCCCTCTATTTCTTTTGAATACGCATTTATGTTATTCATATTGTTAGTTTATTTATGAATATGAGGTGAAGGACTTAATTTGCATGAAATTGGGTTAATGTGCAAAGTTGGGACTTAAATGTAAAATTGAAAATTATTTGGAGGCAACTAGAATTTTGCATGTAAATAAGGAAATAATTAACTAATAAAATACAAAACACAAACGGACACCAATCGCAAGGTTGGGTGGACATTCCAAAAGCCCATACCCAGTTTTCAAATCCAATCCCTAAAGACGGCTTCTGGGCAATCTCTGTGGAATCTAATTTTTGTAAAACCTTTCCTAGGTCTTATCCAAGTGGCAACTTCATCTCCTACTTGAGCAATAAGCCCCTGTATTTTTTAGTGGGCTCTGAGCCCGTACAGTGACATAGTCACAGAAAACTTAGGCGCGTCCTGAACCCCGCCGCCTACAGTCATGTATGCATGAAATGCAAAATTATTTACAATTATTTATTTACAACAATAAGCAAATCACATAGCGAAACCTCCTAACCTTATTTCTCCCACATATATGTTCAATGGCGAGTTTCTTTTCCTAAGATTTTTTATTTGGATTTTGATTATCATCAGGGGATAATAAAACCAAAGTACAAAAAGAAAATCTCTTTAGGCGATATTAGCAAAAGAGTGGCAAATCTTTACGATAAAACCAAAGTCCAAAATAAATTGACCATAATAGGTCTGTAAGGCCCAACTTACAATAGTTCATCATTGGTGGGCTTGGGCTTTATAAATGGGATTACTATATGACATTAAACACATACATTTTAGAAAAACCTAAGGGAAGTTGCTAGGTCACTACATGAGCTGAGTCTTGGGTTAAAAGGCTTCGATTCTCATAACGATATACCTCCATTACATCTCTCCACTCAAGGGTTCGTGTGACGTGGGATAAGTAAGTATTATGAGTGACAATAGCCAAATATTCCAACACAAAGTTTGAGTGAAACACAGACAATAAAGCAATGACTATTGTCGGGTTACTTGGGACTATGTGCTCAGTGTGTGAAAAGGTGTTGTGAATGCAAAAGAAATAAGAAAATAATTAAAAATGATAAAATATAAAATACTAGAATAAGTTTCTCTAACCCCAATGGAGTCACCACTGTAGGCGGCATGCTTCAATGTTCACTCAAGTGTTCGGCGACCACAACACTGTGTGGGCTCATGACTCATTAGGGAGATACAATTAAGGCTTCAAGCCCAAATCAGAGATGGAGTTGTCACCTGGATTAAAGTCGGAATATACTTTATAACAATTAGATCCCACAAAAGGCCCCAACAGTCGTACTCAGAGGTTGGGTTCAGAAACTGAGTATGAGCTTTTAGAATGTCCACCCAACTTTATGATTAGTCTTCATTTGTGTTTCATGTTTTATTACTTTTTAATTATTATTTTATTTCTTTATTTACATGCAAAGTTGAAATTGCCTCCATAAAATTTTCAAATGTTACAAATAAGTCCAAGTTATTTATTAGTCCAATTCCATGCAATTAAATCCATTAACCATAACATCATACATTCAAACCACATTATCAAAATAAACAAAATCTAAAAATAATAAATGCGCATACAAAGAAATGGGGAGGAGAAATGAATGTAAACCCTTTTTAGCACATTAATAAATATAAAAATATGAAAATAAATAAAGATGAATGCACATAAAAAAAAAAGAGGAGAAATGAATATAACCCTTTTAGCACACAAATAAAAATAAAAGTAAATGAAAACAAAATTTAAATTAAATTAACAATAGCCCATGCTCTTATCCCATTCACTATCCTGAAATTAAACTCTTAAATTAGTTCATAAAAATAAATAAAAGAAACCTACAAAGAAAACATACACGTTAGTCTGCAGGATAAATTAAATAATAATGATGATAGCGGACAAAAAAAGAACCAAATGAATTAAACACAAAATAACAAAGCAAAACCAACATGAGACAATTCAAATAAAAATATGAATGAAAAAATTTTATCTACTTTAACTTTTTTCTAATCCAAAGACAGTAAAATTAAATCCATTTTAAAACTAAAGTTAGTTAAACAAAAGATTTTAAAGAATAAGTATGCAAACAAAGAAAACCAAATAAAGTAAGATAAAAATTCAACTTAAAAAATGGGGAACATCGAAGAATAAATAAATGATTAATTAAATAACAAAATATATCAATGCTTTGTCAGAATTCATTCTAGCTATGCTACCACCTTAACAAATTAAGCCGACGCCTCTTCAGGGAGGTATTGTCTTAGCTCTACGGATTCTCCCTTAAACAAATTAAGATAGATAATTGCATAAAAAATATACCAATCTTGATATTAAATGTCACAAAAGATTCAATCTCAATAGTGCAGTGTTCTTAACCCAAATAAATCAATCACAATAGCGATTTATTTGACATGAAATAAATGTAAAAACACAAAGTTTAAAGACTATTTAAAAACTAAAAAACAAAGAAAGAAAAGGAAGAATGGCTTTTACTGTTTCACTTGGTTCGGTCCCCTGTTTTTGGCCCTTAGAATTTCACTGATTATAGCAACCTGTCAGTGTAAAGTCAGGCCTCCCTTTTCCTTATTTGCTTCCTTTCTTGTCCTTTCCTTTTTCTCTTGCTCCAACTTTTGATTCTTCTTCTTCTTTTTTCTATTTCTCTTGTTCTTCAGTGTCTACTTCTTTTTTTTTTTTTTTCTCCTAGTTTCTTCTTTTTTCCTTCTCCTGTCCTTTTTTTTTCCCTCAACTCTTTGTTTTTGTTTTACATTCTTTTTTTGCCGTTTGAAAATCTCCCCCCTTCTTATTCTCTCTTTTTTTTCAATTCCGAAAGTCTCTCCAACTTCCTCACGTTTTCCATCATGCTAGCAACGTCTTTGGCACTACGAGACGTAGAAATTTGTGTTAAAATAGGGTTTTCTCCATTATTTTAAAAATAGTTTAGCATTGCTAAGGCATTGCCTTAATGTTGGCCGAATGCTTTAGTGCACTAAGGCGTCGCCTTAGTACTCTTACCTTAGTAAGGTCCTTTGAATTGCAAGCCCATTTGGAGAGAAAATGACTAGACTTTACATAATGAGGCTCATTTTATTTATTTTTCATTATTGGACCTTCATTTTTGGACTAGGTTAAGTCATGTGCCAACAGTATTATAAGACTAATATTTACTTTTTTATTTTTTAATTCTGATCAAAACACATCTAAAAAAATAAACGTTAAAAAAAGTGAGATGACATTAGTGCGATTTTTCTTTTATTTTATAGAGAACATGTTTGGATGTAGTTGATAAAGCATTGATTAATGTTGATGTAAATTAATTTGATAATTTAATTGGTTTTCATTTGAGATTTAAATTTATCAAATGTTGTGAAGTTTTCATTTGTTTATAGTAATTAAAAATCAAAATAATACGAGGAATTTTTGCTTAAATAAAATTCAATAATTGTAAAATTTAATACATGAAAGAAAATTACAAGAAGAAATTCTCTATGCTCTAAGTAATTATAAGTAATAATAAATTTTCTATTTGCTAATACATGAATATAAATAGTTTTATTTAAAATAGTAATTTAATGTGAAGAAATATAAAAAAATATATATTATATTAATATAATTGATACGTCTATAATGTAAAGTTATACAAAGAAATTTTTATCCAAATGAGAACATCTATGAAGACCATATATGCCCTCTCAAAATATTGCGCCAGAAACCTACCTATAAGCCCATTGGAGAGATGGTCAAGACGGTGCATTCAAAGAAACTCATATCAGTCCCTTACCACTGTCTGCCGATAGATTCCTTCCTGGCGGCTTACTAAGCCCTGGACATTAACTTCTCCATGCACCTAATCACATACTTTTCGAGACCTGGCCCTGTATTAATTCACGTTTCCACCTTTTTGAATTGTCTTCAAATTTTTTGATCCTACGTCTCTTTCCGCCTATTGTCACCGAGTACTTTTCAATATTCAAGCAATGATATTAATATGTTTTTAAATAAATTAGAATATTATATAATTTTAATATTGATAGATTGTATAATAAAAAATAATCATCTTATTTTCAATAAATGACGATAAAAATTGAATCATACCCTATAAAATAATTTTTAACAAAAAATTATTATTTAATTAATTTCTCATATAAATAATATTTATCATGTAATAAAAGATAGGTGAATGAATATAATCAACTTATCTTATTGAAAATCTCTTACGAGTTTAAGCTTTGATCCCTTCAACATTACTACAGTACCACTTACTTTCTTCATGAAAACCAAAGCCAAAATCCAAATCATCTTGTCATCTTCGAATCTCCTTCTTCTCCAACCCTTTCCCTCCAACTACTTCAGTCTTTCTTTCGTTTCTTCATCCTACGACACTATTCTTTGTTAGCACTCACAGACATAAATGCAATGAAAAGCTAGAAACTCAGTGCCCAATAATTAATAGTCCATGACTTAGCACTCACTAGACATAAATGGAAGGAAAAGCTAGAAACTTAGTAACAGGGAGTCGCACATCATTATAGTTTCGTTTCAGGTATCATTACCTAGACTAGAAAGAATTTGGGAGGAGTAGTTGATGGTCATGGAGTTGTAAGAAAGGACTTATACACTATATTTGGAATGGAAGGAAATAGAGGAATAAAATTGTGACTTATACACTCTCTTGTGTTTGAATTTGAAAAAAATAATATAAGAAGGAAGAAAAGTTATAGTATTTTTTTTATTAAGAAAATAAAATATTAAATAAAAAAATAAGTATATGATATACTTACTATTATATTTAAGTATTACAATAATAAATGAAGAGACAAATTGTACAATAAAAATAAAAATGTAAAATAAAAATGTAATAAAATTTTTCTCTTTTTTTTTCATTTTTTCTTCAATTTAAAGAGACAATATAGAAGAAAAATAAAATCAATTTTCCTTTCTTCCTAAATTTTTTCTCTCATTCCAAACAAAATAAAATGATTTTCCCCTCCTATTTTTTTTCATTCTTTTTCTATTCTCTCCACTTTCTTTCACATTTACAAACATAGCGATAGAGATTGAATATGATTTAAAACTAATTATTATATTCATGATAAAGAAACGGTGCATCCACGGTGTAGGTGCAATGAAGGATCTATTGATCTAACATATTGGGTAGATCTACATCAAATACTCTTTATCACTAGTTACTTTTCCCATGAATAATGATAGGAGCACAAAGGTAAATTTTAGTGGAATTCATACTTTTGCATGCTCATTGTTTTCAATTAACATAACAAAACACGTACAGAAAAAGTAGAAACGTATTATATATAATATTGGATGGAGATTTTTGTATTCCATGTTGAAAATTTTTGTTCTTTTATTAATTACAATTATTTAACTATCATTTTTTTATTTTTCTTTCAAATTTATTATTTGATGTTTAATATTTTAAAATTATTTGTAATTAAGTTTTTTTTTTATTTTAAAATTACTTGTAATTAAGTTTTTTTTTTTTTTTTGCGTTAATAAAATTTAATACAGTAATATTTTTTTTAAGTGCTCTTTAACTTTTAACTTATTTTAATTGTAAAATTTGCACCAATTAATTATAATAAATAATAAATATTTTATTTTTTATGAAAATATTTTTTAAAAAATATCATATGCACAAAATTTTATTTTTTATTTTTATCATCAATTTTAAAAAATAATTTAAAACTCAAAGATTAAAAAAATTATCATAAAAATTCAACAATAATTTATCATATAAAAAGTATTCATAAATTCAATGAATAGAGATAAAACCAATTTACATATAATTTAGATTAAATATATCTCAAAAAATACTCTAATTAAATTATACTACGAAAAGTCTATTTGGTAAAAAAAAAATATAGCACTTTTGTTTTTCTATTATTAATATGTTATAACACACTTGTCTTAAAAATTAAAATTACAACAATTTTTTATATGATGAATTTTTATTAAATTTTTATAATACATATTTTTAATAATGTAATTTAATTTTTATATTATTTTTTAAAAAATATGATAAGAAAAAAATAAAATAATGTGCATATGATATTAAAAAAAACTATTCATAAAAGTAAAAAATTAAAACATTTTTCATTAAAAGTGAAAAAAGATTTTTTTTTTTTTTATATAATTGGTGTAAGTTTTATAATTTTCCAAACAAATAAAAAGGTAATGAGTGCTTATAAAAAATAATTCACTATATTAAGTTTTTTAATGCAAAAAAAAATGACGTAAACTTAAGAACAAGTAGTTTATAATTTTAAACATTAAACAATAACTTTAGATAAAAAAAATTAAAAAAGTATAGTTTAAGAATAATAATTAATGGAACAATAAACATTGTAAATATAAACATAGTAAAGAAAGGGTAATTATGTAACGTAAAATTCCAAAAAATAAAAAAAGGAGTGTAGATATATATATATATATATATATATATATAAAACATTTAGGTGAAGGTAATTTAGGAAAAACACTTGTTTGTTGGAATTATTTTTAAATCCAAACACTAGTTTGAATAGAATAAAATATTTAGAATTTGACATTAAGAGTAACTCTGGATCGGGGTTAAAAAAATGTGATGTAACAGTTATATGTATAATTATTAAGAGAGTAACTGTTACAATTGTAATAGTTTTTATACTTAATCTTGTTTGGTAAATAAATGATACTAGTTAAGCTGTGCAATTGATTTTTTTAAAATTTTTTAATATATATGAAATAATTCAAATAAATAAACAAATAAGTAATTAAAATTTTCATAAACAATAAAATTGATTTTGAAAATATCAAATATATAAAAAAAATTATTAAGTTACATAAAATATTTTATACGTTTTTACCCATAAAAAATAATACAAATTTTATAGAATGTAATTCATAAAAAATAAAATAAAAAATTTTAAAAATTATCTGTGACAATTAATTTATACTTTATAGCTAGTCATAAAAACACATATACTAGTTATTTGATAAAATTTCTCATATATTAAATTCAAAATGATTGAAAGTACTATTTAAACAATATTAATATGATTAATTCATTAACATTCTCATAAGAATTGACATAAGAAATTGAAAATAAAAAAAACTAGTGACAATAATTGAATTAAAATAGAAATAATAAAACCACCATTAAAAAAAATAAATTGATATATATATATATATATATATATATATATATATATATATTTGATTTATGCTTAATTAATGTAAAAATTTGAAAAGATGAATAATTTATGAATAAACAAAAAATGATAAAAAAATATATATATATGTATCTTTCAATAATTTTTTTTAATAGATTTTACTCTACTCTCAACTAGATTTAAAAAAAAAACACATAAATGATGTTAACTGTTAAGGGACTTAACAATTAATTTTAATTATCTAAAAACTACCGAATATAGTTAAAGGAGGTTAATGTATTATAAAGCTAATATTTACTTTTTTTTATTCCGATCCAAACATATCAAAAAAATAAATGTTAAAAACAGTGAGATGAAATTAATACAATTTTTCTTTTATTTTATAGAGAACATGTTTGGATGTAGTTGATAAAGCATTGATTAATGTTGATGTAAAATAATTTGATATTTTAATTGGTTTTCATTTTAGATTTAATTTTATCAACTGTTGCGAAGTTTTCATTTGTTTATAGTAATCGAAAATCAAAATAATTCGGGGAATTTTTGCTCAAATAAAATTAAATAATTGTAAAACTTAATACATGGAAGAAAATTACAACAAGAACAGATAAAAATTTTCTATGCTCTAAGTAATTAGAAGTAATAATAAATTTTCTATTTACTAATACATGAATATAAATAGTTTTAATTAAAAATAGTAATTTAATATGAAGAAATATAAAAATAATAATATATATTAATATTAATATATTACTATTTACTATAATGTAAAGTTATAAAGAAATTTGTGACACCTATGAAGACCATATATGCCCTCTCAAAATATTGCGCCAGAAAATTTGAGAAGACGGTGCATTTCAAGGAAACTCATATCAATCCCTTACTAGTGGCTGCCAATAGATTCCTAGACTTCTAGGCGGCTTACTACGGCCTTGGCATTAACTTCTCCATTCAGGCAATCACATACCGCTCAAGGCCTTGCCCTTCATTAATTCTTGTTTCCACCTTTTTGAACTGTCTTCAAATTTTTTATTCTACACTGACTACATTCCAATATTCTGACAATAGATGTCACTATTTACTAGTGCAATTATTATCATTCTCATGCAATAAACGATAAGATAGGATAGGATGATGATCTGAGAGCTATAATGTCATCGCTATCCGTCATAAAAGAAATTTTATTTATTTATTTTACCTTTCAATATAGAGGTTAGCTATTGTGATGCGTTGTAGCTTTCGTAACTCGGAATAAAAAATATTATCTTAAAAGACACGTGAATGAATATGGCCAACTTTTCTTTATTGCATGACTCTTACGAGTTTAGGCTTTGACCCCGTCAACATTATTACACTACGCCTTACTTTCTTTATAAAAACCAAAGCCAAAAACCAAATCATCTTTTCATCTTCGAATCTAATTCTTCTCTAACCCTTTCCCTCCAACTACTTCGCTCTTTCTTTCGTTTCTTCATCCTACGACACTACTCTTTGTTAGTAATTTAATGTGAAGAAATATAAAAATAAAAAATATATATATTAATAGTAATATATTACTATTTACTATAATGTAAAGTTATAAAGAAATTTTTATCCAATGAGAACATCTATGAAGACTATATTGGGCCAGAAAATTTGTGAAGACGGTGCATTTCAAGGAAACTCATATCAATCCCTTACTAGTCGCTGCCAATGGATTCCTTCTAGGCGGCTTCCTACGGCCTTCGCATTAACTTCTCCATTAACCTAATCACCTACCTTTCAAGGCCTTGCCCTGTATTATTATTTTTTTTTTCTAAATACGAAATGTTCTAAAAGGTTTCAATTGTAAAAGATATTTTTAAGTCCCTCCTATATTTAGATTAATTTTTGTTTGATCCGGGATGAATTTTGAAAAACGATAAAAGTTTATTTTAAGAGTTTTTAAAGTAGTTACGTACTTATAGCTCGAACATGAGACTTTTGGTTAAGTTGAGAGAGTTTCTCACAACTCATTTACATCCTCTTAAATTGCCGTGTATTAATTCTTGTTTCACCTTTTGAACTGTTTTCAAATTTTTTGATTCTACATCTTTTTCCGCCGATTGTCACCGATTACTTCCTAATATTCTGACAATAATGTTACTATTTACTATTACTATTATCATTATCATGTAATAAAAGATATGGTGATGATATGATAGATACAATATTGTCGCTATTCGTAATAAAATATATATATTTTTTACCTATTTTACCTCTTAATATAGGAAGTCGTCTACTGTTAGGAAGGTATAATGATCTCTTTACAAATTCTAATACATTGTAGCTGTTGCAACATACGGCAAGAAATATTATCCTAAAAGATACTTGAATGAATATAGCCTAGTGTATTAAAAAATGGTCGATACTATGCATATCAGCCATTTTGTACCAGAAAATTGAGGGAGTGAAATGAGATTTTACCGAATCGGTTTGGTTAAATCTGACTTGATAAATTTCATGGGTGAGCCGACCGTGAAACTCGGCAAATCAGTCGTAACAGGCATTATTTGCCGGATCGGTGGAAGAACCGGCAACATGTATCAAGACCTGAAGAAGCAACAACAACTCAAAGAAGAAGAAGTTGTCTGGCCCAAGAAAAAAAAATTTACTGTTGGCCCAAAATGAAATTATTATTATTATTTTTTTATTAAAGAAGAAATTATATAATAATCAACTTTTCATGTTAATAATGAGACTAAATATAGTTAATCCAATATATATTTTTATATATTGAAATAGTTAAATGTGTTGACAATTATAATATCTATTAGTTAAAAAATATATACCCTATAATATTAATAAATAAGATATTATATATATTTATAAACAATATACAATTATGGAATAATAAAATGATAAATTTAATTAATAAATTTAATAATTATATAAGTTAATAAAATTATAATGAATGAAGATGATATTTAATAATGATAATAATTACAATTACAATAGTAATATAATAAAAACCTAACGGTAAGTATTTTTTAGTAAAATATTGCAAAAGTGAATTAAAATGTAATTTTTTTAATTAAAAGACAACTCCATCAATTAAAATATTTTAATATAATACTATTTTAATTATGATATAATTTTTAATATTAATATAACAATCATTATTATTATTATTAAAATAAAAAAATTATTTTATGACAATTATTTTAGGGCTGGGCCTGGGCAAAGAGGACAATATCTGATGCGGGTTGGTCTGGGCTGTTACAATGGTATCAGAGCCGGAGCCCGGATCGGTGTGCCAGCGTGGACGCTGGGCCCTAAGGGGGGTGGATTGTGATATCCCACATCGGTTGGGAAGGAGAACGAAGCACGCCTTATAAGGGTGTGGATACCTTCTTCCATTAGACGCGTTTTTAAAACCGTGCGCTGCGGGCTGGGCTTGGGCCTGGGCAAAGCGGACAATATCTGATGTGGGTTGGTCTGTGCTGTTACAATGGTATCAAAGCCAGAACCGGTTGGAGCCGGTTGAGTTAGAGCTCCCATCCCATTAGACGTGTTTTAAAACCGTGCGCTGCGGGCTGGGCCTGGGCAAAGCAGACAATATCTGATGCGGGTTGGTCTGGGCTGTTACAACATACCATTTGTTTAATTTGTTTATTATTTTTTAACTTTTTTGTTTATTATTTAATTTTATTATTATTATTATTATTATTATTATTATTATTATTATTATTATTACTGTATTTGTAAATTGTCACAGAACATATCATTAAAAAGTAAATTGTTGTTGATAAAAGTATACAAAGCAGACAATTATTACTTCCAATAATCACCGACTATACAATAAAAAATCAATAGGAAAAATAAATAATTGAATAAAGTTATAGAGATAGGAAAGAATAAATAATTGACACATTGTGTGTAGAGATAGAGAAAACCAAATTATTGTATAAACTTATAGAGAATCTCTGCTCCGCTATAATGTTCCACGATAATGTTTCAATCCAATGGTTGGAATCCAACCTGTATAGCACTGCACAAACCAAAATAAAGCAAAATATATCTATAAATAGTTTGATTCTTTGAGTTTTAAGGCAAAATTTTAACAAACAAATTTACATTTAACATAAGAAAAATTGTTTTCTTGATACCATAGAGATGTGATTGATGCTGTGAGGTATGTATGTGTGCGTGTGTATATATATATATATATATATATACAGTTATATAATTAAATTTATTTATCTATATAATTATATTTGTGTGTCTATGTGACACTGGGTATTTATAATTGTAATTACATAAGTTTTATAATTATGTTTGTTTAGTTATATAATTAAATTTGTGTATATATATTAAATTTATGTGTGTGTGTGAGTACATATATATATATATATATATATATATATATATTAGATCGAATTGACGTTGAAATTTTTTTGTTTTTTTTTTGGTACGTAGATTTATTAATGGGAAAAAAAAAGGAAAAGATGGCAAGTCCAGTGATGATATTGGATGAAAATTTGCTACGCCTATTAATAATAATAGATATAAAATGACTTGTAATTTTTGTGGACGTGTGGTTACTAGTGGAATAACAAGATTTAAACAACATTTAATAGGAATTGAAGGTGACGTTGCAGCATGTCCAAAAGTGCCACGTGCTGTGAGAGATGATATGAAAAAACTTATTTTAGAATGACAAACCAAGCAAAAATAAAAAAAATGCTACTAAACAGCAACTTGAGGAAGAAATTATACAAATGCATGTAAGTGGATAATATAATAACAGTGATGATGAAGAGGAGGAAGATGCAATAATGCAATATGCTAGGCAACAAAGCCTTCGACAAATTAAAGTTGATTCATATAAAAGGACTACAAGTGTTCACTATGATGCAAGTGGATCCAACGATAGTCAATAAAGAAAGCGAATAATGGGTCGCTCTTTCAGTGTTAGAAACACTTAGGATACACAAAATTGAAGAGGCAACAATTCACAATCTTCTAGATTTGATCATCCTCAGTTATCAACACCAGTTGAAAGATTACAAGCTGTTGAAGTGGATTTAGAGATTGAAAGGGAAACAAAGAAGCAGACCAAATTAAAATCTCCTTGGTTCAAGAAAAGTTGATGAATGCCTTTGGTTGATTTATGGTTCATAATAGACTACCATTTGTAGTAGCCAAATCACCTTGGACATGACCTTTACTTAGAGATGCTTCAAAAGTTGGACCGAACATTCCACCTCAAATAGCTTCTGAGCTTACAAAGGTATGATTGCTAAGGGAATATCAATTAATGAAAGAATATATTGCATCTTTTGTAGGGATTTAGAAGGAAATAGGTGTGCCTATATTATATGATGCATGGATAGGCCCAACAAAAATGTCCATTATTAATTTTCTTATTTACTCAAATCGTGGCATGATTTTTCATAAGTTAGTGAATGCATCTAATGTTGAGAAGAACAATGGACATTACTACTTTCTGTTGATGTCAAAGGTTGTTAAAGAAGTTGGAGTTGAAAAATTTGTACAAATTATTACAAATAATGATGTTGTAATTAAGTCAGCAGAAAAAATGCTCATGAATAAGTATCAAAATCTGTATTTGATAACTTGTAGTGTTCATTACATTGATATCATTTTAGAAGATATTGGAAAGAGAAGTTAATAATGTCATTGTATTACAAAAGGGAAGAAAATCACCCAATTTCTTTATAATTATAATTGGGTGACAAATTATATGAAGAAATTTACAAATGGTAAAAAGCTGCTTTGCCCTGGCATTATTAGATTTGCTACTAATTTTATTGCATTGGAAAGTATTGTCCATCGACACAATAATTTGAGGAATATATTTGACTCACCTACATGGGTGAATTCTAGATATGAAAGAATGACAGATCCACTAGCTATTGAAGTTAGGGAAACTATATTAGCAACAACAAGTGAAGGAAGACATTTTTGGCAAAATGCAAATGAATTGCTTAAAGTTCAAAAGCCTCTTTTGAAGACATTAAGGCTAGTTGATGGGGATGATAAACCAACTATGAATTTTTGTTTGATGCAATGGACAGATGCAAGATGGCTATTAAAGAAAATTGTCGATATCACAAGCATTATTAGTCAATTATTGATAGAAAATGAAATTTCTAATTGCATCATGATTTGTATGCCACGGGTATGTTATTTATAATTATTAATGAATATGTTATTAATTTATTTGCAAGGTATTAATATGTAAAATGATGTACTTATTATAAGTTATTATTTCAACCCACAATATCAATATAGAGATAAGTATGACATTCCATTTGATACTGAAGTTATGCGAGGAGTTCAAAATGTTATTAAAAAGATTGAACCAAATGAAGAAGCGCAAATTGAAGCTCTTTCATAAGTAACATTTATTATTGCATTTGAAATAATTTTTTCGTTATATATTGATAATTACAGTTATATTATATGTCCATTATTTTTTTACTATCATGCAGATGTTTACTTTTAAAGAAAAGGGACAATCTTTTGGACAAACACTTGCTCAAAAAGCAATCAAGGATTTACCCCCAGGTATTTTTTGTCTTCATTTATAATTTATATTAATTAATTAATAAACAAGATTTAACTAGTTGAATATTGTTGGATGATGTAACTGAGTGGTAGATTCATTTTGGAGAGTCAACACTAGAACTTCAAAAAATTGATGTGAAAGTCTTAAGTCAAACAACATCAGCAACAAATTGTGAAAGGAATTGGAGCACTTTTAGCTTGATTCATACAAAGACTAGAAATAGATTAAAGTACAAAAAGCTACACTATCTAGTCTATGTACAATATAATATGAAGTTGAAATTGCGAAATATAATGCAAAAGTCACAAAAAGAATTAGAGGAAGCTTTTAATTTGGTTAACTTGGATTATATTTTTGATAAGCATGACCCTTTAAATCCATAGTTGGAAGAATCAGAAGCTCCTTTACTTGATGGACAGGATCTTGATTAGTTGAATGATGAAGATGGTGACCAAGATCCTATAATTGATTTAACTGAGCATGAATTAGGTGTGACTCCTCCATTCAGATATAGCGTTGATTATCCTTCAGGCGATGGTGGTGAAAGTGATAAAGATGATGATACTGGTGATGATGGTGGTGGTCATGGTGGTGGCGGTGGCGGTGTTGGTGGTGGTGATGATGATGATGATGGTAGCGACGGTGGTCATGGTTGTGGTGGTGATAATGATGGTAGTGGAGGTGGATATCATAGGCCAATTGGAACAAGCCATGGATATTATGAAGATTCAAATCATTCAAATGATGTCCCTTCATTTTCTGATCCATCTGATTCTCCAAATATTTCATTCAATTTTGCACTACAACAACATGAATTTAGATACGAAATCAGTGGAGGTGAAAGTAGTTCTACTTTGACTACTATAAATCAAGACTATGGGTTCAGTCATTACATGAATCCATTTGATCCTCTACAATATTATGGAATGCCCTCTGATAATTGGAATCAGTAAGACCAACACCAAAGTTATCCAAGTACATTTGAAAATCAAGTGAATACTTCTCAAAATTCTCCTAATAATTTGCCTAAATTTCAAAGTCATTCTACTACATTCAATGAATGAAGTTCATTTTTTAACTTATTCCCATCTCAAATGAATAACCAAAAGGTTGATGATTATAATGCTGGGCCTAATAGTTAAGATCCTCCACGTCACTCTTTTTAGTGGTGATTTCTATTATTATTGTATCTGTCAAAAAATTTATAATAATATTATATTAATATAATATAATTTTATACATATTAAAACTTTAAAGCACTCTCTTATGTCATTTTTTTATTACAATAAATAATAATTTTTATATTATATTTCTTATTTTTTTAAATGTATATTTTTTAGTGCAACTATATATTATTTAAGTAATTATTAACTTATTACATAAAAATTTATTTTATATTTTTTTAATAATATAATATATTTTATATTATTCACAACAACACTAAATGATACAATATGAATCAATCTAATTCAGTATGATACTATTACATTATTATTGATATTAAAACAGATCTCGAGACCATTATTTAAATCCGCGATATAGCCAGCTTTTCTTTATTGCATGCCTCTTACGAGTTTAGGCTTTGACCCTCCCTTCAACGTTATTACAGTACCCCGCAGTTTCTTTATAAAACCCAAAGCCAAAAACCAAATCATCTTGTCATCTTCGAATCTCCTTCTTCCCTAACCCTGTCCCTCCAACTACTCCACTCTTTCTTTCGTTTCTTCATCCTACGACACTACTCTTTGTTAGTCTCGCCACAATAATCTTCTTGTCGTTTTGTTGTTCTACTAAAGGATTACTCATTATTCATCTGGATCTTCTCACTTGTACCGAGAGAAGAGTTTACTAATTGAAAATGGCTCTTGTTGGATCAGGCTTAAGGATTGTTTCTGCAATTGCTTTTGGGTTTCTGTTGTTGGATCTCTTCGTTGTGGAGTTGGGTTCTCAGGCTCAAGTCTTGCCGACAGAAGAAGGTACATACTTCATACTTGTTGTTTACTTCTAGTAATTATTTCTTTCCATTTCTTGCAAGCAATTTTTTTCGGCTTCTGGGTTTGTTTTCTGTATATACTTGTTTGTTTTACTTCATTGTGCCACATGCTTCTTGTTATTCGATAAAACACCAAAAAAAACCATTCATATGTTTGGTTGATGATAATTCGGGGGAAATCAGTTTCTTTTTTTTTTCCCTGTTATTTAAAATCCAGACTTCTAAAGTCTGCATGTCTATCAAATTGTTAATGGATTTTGAACCATTGCGATGGAGGTCTTTGAAAATGGAGTTGGGTTTGTTGGCAATACTCTCTAAGCGTCTTTCTTTTGCTTCTTTTAGGAGTTTTTGATTGGAAATGTTCAGAAATTATGAAGATAATTCAGTTTAATTTGTTTCCAAACTCACTGCCGAATATTTTTCTTGGTCGATGGGAACACTGGACAGTTTAGCTTTCATGGACATTAGTGTATAATTTTATTTAATTAAAAAAGTTAAAAAAAAAAAAAGAGAGAGAGAGAGAGAAAGAAAGTCACCATTAAATTTGTTAACGTCGATTTCAGCAGCCAAACAGTGACTAAACTTACTGCCTTTTTTTTTTGGAAAAAATGTACTTTAGATCCCTCAACTTTTCAACTGTTTTTCATTAAATCCCTATTTTTCAAATTCGTTTTATGTGCTCCTTATGCTTTTTTATATCGAGTTCTTGTACTTTAATTTTTTAATATATTGAATCTCTATGTCAAAATTTTGGTTCTTATATTTAAATTCTATATTCAATTTAGTCCTAATAAAATATATAATTGAAATTCTATATTTTTAAATTATAATACTTAAATCCTTACAATTTTTATTTTTAGTCAATCAAATCCTTATCTTAAAATGTATATTCTTTTATTTTTTTATCTAGTTAAAAATATAGATGATCAATTTCTAATAAATTTCTATTGATCAAATTGTTTATAATTTTAAAAAATATGTATAATACAAATTTAATTAAATATGTAAATGAAAAATTTTTATATTTTTTATTCAAAAATATTTTAGCTGGTTATTAGTATTTGTATAGAAAATTAATAAATTTGTGATTTCACTAATTTAAAATTTTAATTAAATATGTAACTAATACAACTTTTGAACACATGGCAAATTTAAATTTTAGATCTTCATTAATTAAAATATAAAGATTTAATAAATAAAAAATTACATTAACCAAATTTTTTTATTAACCAATTAATTTATAATTAATGTGACCTTAAAGCTACAATAATTCAGGCATATAATTAAGATACAAATGCTTTTATTTATTAAATTTATCTATCAATTAGCAAAAATATGAAAATATTTATAACATTATTTAACATTTTTATAAGTAAATGATTTATATAGAAGTGTTAATTCACCAAATTAAAAGTTTCAAAATATATTGAAATGACTTAAAGGTAAATTAGATAAAAAATAATAAAAAAAATAATGATTTAGATGCTTAATAGTTTTATTAGGTTATTTTAGTGAAAAATTTTATTGAAATTACAAATTTATTAATTAAGTACATAAATGATGATGATAATTAAAATATTTTATATCAAAATAGATAAAAAAAAAATTTATTATATATATTTAATTTGGGTTTCTATTATACATATTTTTAAATTATTTTTAATATTACACATGTCTTTTATTAATAGAAATTTATTATAAATAAATGATCTATATTTTAACTATATGAGAAAAAATTAATGAAAGAATATGTCTTTTAAGACTTTAATAATTAATATAGAAAAGTCAAAAATAAAGATTTAACTGGCAAAAAATGAAAATTTTGAGGAATTATTTAGTAAAATTTTAAAATGTAAGGAGTCAATTATATATTTTATAAGGACTAAATTAGATATAATGTTGAAATATAGGAATTAAAATTTTGATATAGAGATTCAATGGATAAAAAAATAAAAATGTAAGGACTCAATAAAAAAAATAAAAGTATATAGATCACACAGTGAAATTAAAAAATAGACATAATGAAAAAAGTCGAAAAGTTAACTCACCTAAAGTATGGTTTTGCTTTTTTTTTTTTTTTCTTTTTGTCTGAATTATTAATTTTTTTTTTGGACACATAAAGGAATTTTATAACAAAAAATAGGCAGAATACAAGAGGGTGTTCAGGGCGGCTGGAGGGGATATACTTCTTAAATCTTAATTAGTCTATAGCATTTATCATTGAGTGTTGTGTTCATCTTCCAAATTGACATTTATTATTAGGAAAACTACAATAAAATACCTTCTTAGAAGGCAATAGTATTTTTTTTAATATTTAAGGATTTATGATTTGATTCTACTTCCATTTTAGTACCCTATTTAATAATATTGTTAAAAATATATGATATAATATTAAAATAATATGAATTTTTAATAGTAAAATTATTTACTAAGTATTATAGCATTCAACTAATTGAAAATAAATTCACAATAGATAAAAATAAGGTGTATTTTTAATTTTATTATGAATAAAAAGAAATAATTTTCAAAATAAAATTGTAATACTTTTAAAAGTATGTAAATAGTTATATTGATGGTCAATCATTAGAGAGTGTTATATTAAAGTTTTCTTACAAATAATGAAGATATTAGTTAATAGAGTATTAAAGTGCTAAAAAATGAACTTACATTCCTCTAAATATTACGAAAAAAACCACAAACCTTTAAATGAAAATGTGTTTAACCATAAGATTTTTTTTTTGTACATATTCCTTTATTATTTGATAGCTGGAAAAAATATTGACAAAAAACAATTAGTAATAATATGACGTTGATTTTATTTCTTTATAAACATAACTCAACAAATTTTCTGTAGTCACTATATTTTGAAATAAAATAACTAATTTTATTTGGAAAGATTTATCTAAATTTACAAAAATGTAAAATTTTTATTTTACTCTTTATAAAATAATATTATTTTTGTGAATACAAAAATTATTATTTCTTTTATTATAACTTGATATATTTTTTATTAAATTGTTATTTTGTAAAAAAACTAAACATTTTTATGGAATTAATTGTTGTAATTGTAGAATTTTTTTTAAGTGTTAGAGCCATTTCATCAACTGAAAATATTTTTTTTAGATTGGTATTTTTGTAAAGAAGAAATCTTAATTTAGAAAAATTTATTTTATTCATGAAAGATGTGAAAATATTATTTTTTTTTGTGAAATAACAAGCAATAGTAAAATTAATTAAGATCGGCAAGGCCAAATAAGTATTTTCATGTACATTCTCTTCGTTTTTTTATAGGATAAATGATCTGACCAAAATTCTCGCTTAACTTTTTACATGCTTTTAATCAATTAACTAGAAAAATATATATTTTTATATTTTTAATACCTTTTAATTGCAACTCGGTATCAATTTTATTTGTATTTAAAGTTATAACATTTTAAATAAAATTATAAAAATTTTTTAAATGAAATATTTTATATAAAAAATTTATAAAGGAGAAAGATTATAAATTATAAAAGCTTTTTCATCATTAAAATATATGGTTCTATAATTGTGTAATTGATATTGTCATTTACGAAAAATATAAAAAAATGTTAAGTTCCAATTTTTAGATCCATTTATAAATATAAAAATATTTTCATTTATCATAATAATTTGCGTTCCATTAAATTTTCACTAGATTAGGAAAAAAAAAAAAAACCAACCTTAAATCACATATTAGATTTAAGGTTGTCCATGTAAATTGTTTCTAATGGTTTTTTAGAAGATTGATAATTATAATTTTGTTTCATTATTGAGGAATATAAATTTGAATCCTTATATTCAGACGTAAATAAATAGAACTATTTTTTTTCTATTAAAATAATAATATTATTTTTGATGTAACTGGTAGACGATAATCTCCACAATCTGTGTATGACTTGAAAACTGTAGTTTATGACTTTGGTACTCCTAATTAATAATTTTAGATATTTTTGGGTCCCATATGTTTCATTGTCAATTTTTGTTTTATTATTAGTACTGTCTTTTATGCATGCAACTTGTTGTGCCAGTCTGTCGGATGCCCCTTTCATTATTCAATACACAATTCAGCGTGTTGATATGACTAAATAAGCTTAAAATAAAAAATATATGACTAAATATTCGTCTTTTTTTTATAATTTAATAATTTAGATAATGAATAATATAAGGTCAGATAATGAATTTAATTTTCGACTCATTGTTGGAAGAAAAACTTTTCCATTTAAAAGAACATGTAGATCTTGTTGGCCAGTTGTGGCAAGGTTAAACTTTATATAACTAACTGACTTGTTCAATATGTATATGCCACAGTGCAAGTTCTACGAACAATATCCAGAAAATTGAACAACTCCCATTGGAACATCACCGAGACTTCTTGCAGAAAGCCAGAGTGGAACAAGACCACTGTTGCCGACCAAATTCTAAGCAATGTTACCTGCAACTGCTCTTTTGTTAGTCACACTGTTTGCCATGTCACTAACATGTATGCCCTTGTTCTTCTTACCTCGCATTTTTATAACATCTAGATGAGATGCACATATCACATGCGAATTTGTTGCAGTGTGCAATTAGTTTATTTGAATACGTATCAGTAAAATTTTATGTGAAATAACATATAGGCAACAGGTGATGTTGGAATTGATTCTAAGCCGCATTGCCCTGGCACTGTGTTAATGTTTAACAAATAAAATTTCTTTTGGCAGCCAGCTGAAGGGTTATAACTTAACAGGAGTTCTACCTGCTGAATTTGCAAATCTTACTCATCTAGTTGAAATGTAAGTAGCTGGAGATTAATTAGTTACTTGTCTGTCTCTTTAAACTCATGCAACATGATGATGGAACATGGTAATAAGGCATTGATTACATTTACAAAGCAAATGGCAGAGGTTTTTTTTTTTTTTTGGGCATGAGGTATCCTGGATGAGCTTCAACTGTGGGAAATACTTTTAAATTTATACCACACTCGGACTAATTCCCCCTGGCACCATATCGGCCCACGAAGGGATAAAGTGTTAGCCATTGTAATACTTCATACATTAGTGGAGTTCGAATCCCTGATCTCATTTAAGGGATGAGAGCGCCGAACCACTCATATCTATCTCTAATGTTTTTTTTTTCGGTTTGTTCATGTTGTCGGCTTAACGTGTAATACTAGCTAGGTCTGTAAAACTTGATGGTGCTGCAGTTTCTTAAAAAAATTCATTCTTTCTGACAATAAAATTTTGGTATTGTATCACTAACAGTCTTCCCTAAAATTTTCTACAGTTTATTTATTTATTTGTTTTTTTTCTACAGTTTATTTATTTATTTGTTTTTTTTACTTCATTAATACGTTAAAACATTTTTTCATTGAATAGTGACCTCACTCGGAATTATCTAAGTGGAACAATCCCTATAACACTCAGTCAGCTTCCAAATCTTCGAATATTGTAAGTTCTTTCCATTTGTATCAGTGAGAGGGCTTACAGTTTAGTAATTCTATGCATCCACTAGAAGTTAACTGCTCATTACTGCTGCTGCCTTAACCAGGTCACTTTTGGGAAACCGCCTTAATGGTTCAATTCCTCCGGAAGTTGGCGACATTTCTTCACTGGAGGAGATGTAAGTAATGAAAACCATTTTTCAACCTAGTTGAGCATATGATGAGTTGCAGCATTTGGTTTATAGCTTTAACTGGATTGTCAGGAACTTGGAAAATAACCTGCTTGGAGGGGCACTCCCATCAAAACTTGGAAATTTGAGAAACTTGAGGCGAATGTAATATTACTATCTTCCTCTTCCTGTTGAATTCTTTGTCTCTTCTCATATTTTAGTCTGTATTGCATTTCGTATCTCTTTCGTGCTGCTATTTGTATTTTAGTCCTGTAATAGTGATCCTCTGTATGTAAAAATTATGGTTGCCTACTCCCAAAATTTAATATCAATTGTTCGTTAAATTCCAGGCTTCTTTCGGCAAACAATTTCACAGGAAGTATACCAGATACATTTGGAAATTTAAAGAACTTAACTGACTTGTAAGTGATGCACTGTGATGTAACTTTTCAATTTGTATTAGCATTTTGATCTACACATGCCTGAACTTGGAATACTTCCACAGTAGGATAGATGGGAGTGCATTGTCAGGGAAATTTCCTGGATTCATTGGTAACTGGACCAACATTACTAGACTGTGAGTATATATTTAGTTACATTCATCTGCTTAAGTTATTTATTTATTTATTTATTTTTGTCTGAGAAACTCGATGAAACTTTTTCATATTTCGTTTCCTGCTGCATGCAATAAAATTCTTTTGCAGAGACTTGCAAGGAACATCTATGGAGGGCCCTATTCCTGATACCATATCACTGATGACAAGTTTAACAGAATTGTGAGCAAGAGTTGTTATATTCATGCAAATATATATACATGGCCCAAAAAGAATCTGATTTTTATGACATTTGCTGTTTTTAGGACAATATCTGATTTGAGTGGATCAAGTTCGGATTTCCCAGATCTCAAGGCTATGAAAAGCATGAAGAGATTGTGAGTTCATTATGATATCTTAAATATCCTGTCCAAATCTAACTCTTTCCCATTTGACTTTTTTAATCATTCTGATTGGTTGCATTTTGATGACGTAGGACATTGAGAAATTGCTTAATCACTGGTCCATTCCCCACATTCATCGGAGAAATGACTCATCTGGTGCTATTGTAAGTTGCTTAAATAGCAGTTCTTTTGGTTTCTGCTTAATTATATAAATTTGTTTGTATGTTTGCTCAGTGCTATATTGATGACAGCCATATTCAATTATTCGTTTCATTTTGAGTATTGATTAGAAGTAGAAAAACAGAGGGTGATTAAGAAGCTGTGTTAATAAGACTATGCTTAACTTCCGTTGGATTTCAGATTCTGCCTGGACGTTAAGTAATTACCATTTAGGGGTATTTGGTCTTGTTAACATGCACATGAACATGACAGTCTTTTTAGGCGGTTTGGACGGTGAAAAGTAGGGGTGTTCATGTTTCGGTTTGGTTGGTTTAAAGCATAAATTTCTTACCAAACCAATAAAGTCGGTTTTCAAATATGAAAACTCTTAATCAAACCAAGTACCATTAAAAATTATCCAAACTAATGATATTTGGATTCAGTTTGGATGATTTGTTTGGTTGGTTTAATTAAAATATTAAATGAATAAAATAAATATTAAAACTACTAATAATACATCTCGTAAAATATATTAAGATTATAACAAAATGCAAAATTTATATAATATAAATGGAGTTGCTATTACAAGAAATTAAAAAAACTTGAAGAAAGTGTACTATACAAAAAAACTATAATAATATTAAAAAATAAGATGATGATGGACATATTATTGTTAGAGGATAAAAAAAATATTTTTCTTAAAAGTGTAAACAGTAAAGAAAAAGAATATTAGGTTACATTAAAGTTGCATAATGGCTATATGCCCACATACCCTACTATTCTACATATATGAAAAAAAAAAAAAAATGTAGTATTATCATACTATCGTTTCGGTTCAATTTCATTTGATTTTTATTTTTGTAAACAATAACTAGATAAAAAATTTGGTTTAAAAAACATTTTCAAACCATAATCAAGTATTAGCCACTTTAAACCACAATTTTTGGCTTGAATTGGTTTGGTCTGTTTGGCTAATTTTTGTGCACCCCTAGTGAAAAATAAAGGCGGTTAGTTTGGTTAATTTATTTTTGTGCACCCCTAGTGAAACTGTGGTAATGAAGAGCAATTGTTGATTTTGATTCCTAATATTTAGTGGGTTAAAATTTATATAGAATAAGAATGTGATTTGGCATTTCATAAAATTCACTCATTTCCCTTACATTTTTAAGGAATGAAATTTTATTCTTATAGAAATCATGTCAATTTTATGAATGCCAAATCACATTCTTATAGAATGTGATTTGGCATTCACATTCTATAAGAATGAAATCAACATTCTATAAATTGACATGATAAATTCTATAAATTCTATAAATTCTAATAGAAATCATGTCATTCACATTCTATAAAATTCTAATAGAATGAAATTTATGAAATCAAATTTATAAATTATATAAATTTGGCATTCACATTCTATAAAATTCTTATAGAATGAAATTTTATTCTTATAGAAATCATGTCAAACTGTATAATAAATTGGCAAAATTTTTAAATATTAATATATATATAAATAATTATAAATTTTTTAAATTTAAAAGTTTGTTAAAATTTATTATTCAATTTCAAATTACGAAACCAACGATTCTTTGGTGGAAACCATGCTTTCATCTGTTTCTTATATGCATGTATGTGGTAACAGATTTTCAATTCGTTTTATTGCAGAGACCTAAGTTTCAATATGTTGACGGGGCCAATTCCAGAAACATTTCAGAGATTAGAAGAAGAAATAAATCACATGTAAGTTGATATGTTAGAACATGTTCGAAGGAGCAGTTTTTCTGGTATTTTTCTTCTATGGTTACATCTGTAATCTCAATGTGGATCCGTGTAGGTTTTTGACTAATAACTCGCTTACTGGAGAAATACCTGCTTGGATAATAAGTAAGAGGAAAAACTAGTGAGTCTTTCATAAACTTTTCTGATTTGTTCTTAGAATTTAAACTCTGGTCTTGGTGCATAGAACTTTATTAATCTTGAATTGCATACTTTTTCGCAGTGATTTATCTTATAACAACTTTAATGGTTCACTTCGGGATGTTTCTTACTGCGAGTATTCAACAGCAGTGTAAGCATGATTTTGTTCGTTGGTATTTCTCTTGTTCCTCTTATGTTCTTTACTGACTTATGTATATCATGAAACAGGAACTTAGTTTCTAGTCATTCATCTTCTGCCAACAGTGAGTAAGTTCCCTATTTGCTAAAATACCTCAGCAAATCAAGTTACAAATATTTATGAATATTGATTATTTACAGCCACGGCATTAATCGTGCAGGATTGATTGGTGCTTGAGAAAGGACCTTCCCTGCTCCCAGAAACCCGAACGTGGGTAGTGCAACAATTAACAAGTTTACATTGAGTGATTAAACATCTTTATATATGAAGGCATTTACAAATTGATTGTATCTACAGATCATTCCTTGTATATAAATTGTGGGGGATCCCAGTTGACATTCGATAATAATCAATATGAAGCAGACTCAATCGCAGGTGGCCCATCTACCTTTTATTCTTCTAAACCGCAAAAATGGGCTTTTAGCACCACTGGAATTTACATGGGTAATAATGAAGGCGCACAATTCACAGCAACAAGCAGTTCTAATCTGAATGTGACTGGTGGGGAAATTTATAAAACTGCTCGCCTTGCTCCTCAATCACTCAAGTACTATGGGCTTTGTATGAGGAAAGGCAGCTACAAAGTGCGGCTTCATTTTGCTGAAATTATGTATACTAATGATCAGTCATTCAGCAGCCTTGGCAGACGGATATTTGATGTATCCATTCAAGTGAGTTAAATGATCAATTTTTGTGCAGGATTTTGCATTCTGTCTCTTCTTTTGAAGTTCTAATTGGTTTATTTCTTTCCTTAGGGAAATGTAGTTTTGAGAGACTTCAATATTATGGAAAAAGCTGGAGGAGCTGGTATTGGTCATGTCGAGGAATTTGATAATATATTTGTTAATGGTACCACTTTAGAGATACATTTGTATTGGCTAGGCAAAGGTACAAATGCAATTCCAGAGAGGGGTGTCTACGGACCTCTCATATCAGCCATTACAGTGACACCAAGTAAGTTTCCTTTTTGTTATTATTATTTTTTTGCATTTGATACCTCTGGCATCAAGTTGCCACATTGAGCTGACTATTCTGGAATTCGAGCAGAATTGATTTTTGGTTGAATTTTGACTGTCCTATGAACTTGTCAATTTATGTATTTTCGCTTCTTGTAGACTTTGAAGTTGATAATGGGGGAGTGTTATCTGTTGGAGCCATTATTGGAATTGTTGCTGCTTCATGTGTACTTGTCATATTGATCTTGATAGTCCCTCCGGTTGAATGGTTATTTAGGAGGAAAGGACCTTGAAGATAATGGTAAGACAATTTCACAGTTCTAGCTTGTCGTTTTCATCTGTGCTTGTGATGAAATCTTTTGGTATGTTCTGCCTGGAATGAATGTGCTTCTGTTACAGAACTTCGTGGACTAGACCTCCAAACGGGTTATTTCAGATTGAGACAAATTAAACATGCTACCAACAATTTTGACCCAGCCAATAAAATCGGAGAGGGGGGATTTGGACCCGTTTACAAGGTAATTATGAGCTTATTTGTGTATTGTTCTTTATTTTGGACCCGCTCACACATTTATAGCATCAAGAGCATGCATGAATTCTTTAATCTAACACCATGTGGTTTTCTGATTTTTTTTCTTTGAACTTCTTGATTTCAGGGACTGCTATCAGATGGCACAGTAATTGCTGTTAAGCAGCTCTCTTCAAAATCAAAACAAGGAAATCGTGAATTTGTAAATGAAATAGGCATGATATCTGCCTTGCAACATCCCAATCTTGTGAGGTTGTATGGCTGCTGCATTGAAGGAAACCAATTGCTGCTGGTATATGAGTACTTAGAAAATAATTGTCTTGCTCGGGCATTATTCGGTAATTTCCAATCATAATCTCTTCTGCATTTATTCTGAAATATGCACTATTGAGTAATTGACTTCGAAAAAAAAAAAAAAAA
Source organism: Mallotus nudiflorus (assembly GCA_947683625.1). Lineage (NCBI taxonomy): Eukaryota > Viridiplantae > Streptophyta > Magnoliopsida > Malpighiales > Euphorbiaceae > Mallotus > Mallotus nudiflorus. Next base: position 84,987 of record CANTUR010000035.1, read on the forward strand.
AAGGCCCTGAGGAACAACGACTCACTTTGGATTGGTCAACAAGAAAGAAGATACTGCTGGGTATTGCTAAGGGATTAGCTTATCTCCACGAGGAGTCGAGGCTAAAAATTGTACACAGGGATATAAAAACTACCAACGTGCTTCTTGACAAGGATCTGAATGCTAAGATATCAGACTTTGGTTTAGCTAAGCTTGATGAGGAAGAGAACACACATATCAGCACTAGAATAGCTGGGACAATGTGAGTTCTCTCTGCCATTCTAAATTATTGGATTAAATCATTTATAGCAGAAGAATGTAGTGTTTATTGGAGAAACCGTGAAATGCATGCATATTAGATTCTAGTTGCATATTGCTAACCCAATTGTTGTTACCTTAGAAAAGAAGCATATTCTGATTGTATTTTTTTGCAGAGGTTATATGGCTCCAGAATATGCAATGAGGGGTTACTTGACAGATAAGGCAGATGTATACAGCTTTGGAGTTGTTGCTTTGGAGATTGTGAGTGGAAAGAGCAACACCAATTACAGACCAAAGGAGGAGTTCGTTTATCTTCTTGATTGGGTAATATATTTATTGTACTGATTCTTTGTGCAATGCTTTTTCATATATATTTTTCCTTTACACTGCTGAAACCACATGCACGACTTGAAGATTCAAGAAAACTCAAAATCCATTGAAGAAAAAAAAAAGGACTTTTTTTGAACAAGAAAAAAAAAAGGACTAAGCAAAGGGGAATTTGATAATCAAAATTCTGCGCTATATTGAATGTAAAATGCTTCTTGAGATCTGAGATCCCAGACTAACTTCTCAGTCCCAAAAATATTCATTAAGCAACCATTCTTTGAGCATACATTCTTTCAGTCTGTTTTATCTTTTGTTTTGTTTGTTTCTTAAATATTTGATTAAACTTAAGAAAGCAAAAGGGAAAAAAAAAGTTGAGGAAGATTGCTTCAACTGTTCTTCTTTGGCATTCGAAATTCTTATATGCAAATTTAATGTTCTTCTTTTGCTTGTATAGTAGATTAGCTATTGGCAATAATGTAGCTAAAGCCCTTTGATTTATTTTTTGAATTACATGAATGAAGGCGTATGTGCTGCAAGAGCAAGGAAATCTTTTGGAACTTGTGGATCCAAGTCTTGGATCAAAATACTCAAAAGAAGAAGTTATGAGAGTGCTTAATTTGGCTCTATTGTGCACAAACCCTTCTCCTACACTAAGACCACCAATGTCCTCTGTAGTTGGAATGATAGAAGGAAAAATTCCGGTCCAAGCTCCAATAGTCAAGCGCAGTGCCGCAGACCAGGATGCGAGGTTTAAAGCGTTTGAAATTTTATCACATGACAGCCAACCTCACATTTCCAATCCTTCTCAAGGTAGTCATCAGGTACAGGGCAGCATATCCATGGATGGACCTTGGATAGATTCCTCAGTTTCTCTCCCAAGTAAAGATGACTCACAAGAGCATTCATCAAACAGGCTTCTCAAGGATCTTTATGAGGTTAACTTGGAGTAATCAATGCATATCAATGTATTTTTAAGGAATTGTACTTCACTTTTATGCTTATAAAATATCATTAGAGTGTGTTTGGATACAAGTATTTGATTTGAAAATTTACATTTCAAATATTAAATTTTAAATATAAAAATTTCAAATAACATATAATTATATGTTATTTCAAATCCTTAATAAATAAATAAACTATTAAATCTCTTGGGATTTATTTCAAATCCTCACAAATACAAATCCATATAGTTTTCAAACAAAAGATTTAATTGAAATTTAAATCCGTACTCAATTTCTTTGTATCCAAACATAGCATTAGGAGATTTTGGAAAATTATTATTGTTATTTGGGTTAATTACTATGATATCTTTGAGTTTTGATCTATTATATTACTTCATTCATGTGTTTTTATTAATTAACTCAAACATTCTTGTGATATAAGATTCTCAACTACTACATCCTTGTGTTAATTTTAGACATTAAATGAATTTAAAAAGTCAAAAATACCCCTTAAACATAAAGACACCATTTTGTTACAATAGCTTCCTAATATTTATTTTTACTTTTCATCATCATTCTTTTTACTAATCCTAATTTGTTTAACCCTTAAATTTTATTTCATCATCTCACTTAATTTAGTCTTTTATTCTTACTAAAATATGTCTTTCTTCTCTCATCTTTTCATTTAGCAAGTGTTGCAAATGGCATTTTGAAATAATATATGTGAAAAAAACTTAAATTTTTAATCATTGTCCCATTTGTTTGCTCTCTATTGCTACTTTATAAATGGAAAAATCCATTATGAAGCCTTTGAATTTTAATATTTAATTCTATTGAGTTTTTATCCTTTTATTGCATTATATAGAACCCCTTTTGAGGATCTTTTTAATAGTTCCAAATGACGGTGTTAACTACTGCATAAAAAATAATAGCAAAATTCATTATGAAACCCCTAAACTTTAATATTTTATTCTATTGAACCCTTGCCATTTTATTGCATTCTATTGAGCCATTAATCTTTTATTTATGTGGCTATTGAGGACCTTTTTAATGGTTCCAATTTACGTATTTGTGACGCTCTATTAAGAAGCGAGTGAAATTTGGTAACCTATGCTAAATGGTTAATATTTGGTTTGATAGGATTAGTTATGATGATTAAGCATGTTAAATGGCTATAATACCCTTAAGAAGAAGATTTTTCCTAAATTGAACAAATAAAAAACCCTAATTTAATGTTTTGAAACACTATTTGAACGGTCGTGATAGAGATTGAACATGAACGGAGAATCACAAAAGTACTGTTTTAGTTTGTTAAATTAAGGTTTGTTGAATTTGGGGAAAATCTATTGCATAAGGTATTATAGCCATTTAACATGCTTAATCCGCATAACTAATTCTATTCAGTCAAATATTGACCATGTAGCAAGGTCACCAAATTTCACTTGCTTCTTAAGAGAGTGTCACAAACACCTAAATTGGAAGTATTAAAAAAGTCCTCAATAGCTACATAAATAAAAGATTGAGGGCTTAAAAAAGTCCTAAACTTATTGGCGTTTTAGATTTAGGCCTCTCAAGTTTCATTTTGTATATCTAGCCACTCAAATTTCACGGATTTGAAGTTTTAAACTTATTTGTTAATTTTTTAACATAAAGTATTTACTTTTGGTTCTTGAAGTTTTATATTTCTAACATGCATACCATTTTTTTTGCTTTTTAATACTTATATCATTTTTAAAATTTTTTCACCGAAAAAAAATAAATTTACTCATTTTAATTTCTAATATTTTAAATTAAAAACATAAATTTATATACATTTTTTTAATAATTTTAAATTTTAAAAATAAATAAACAAGTTAATGTTAAGATAAAATAATTGTTTTTTTTTTTACAATATTTTCAATTATACCAGTTTTATTTTCAATAAAACTTATATTTTTAAAATAAAATATTATGGTGAAAAGAACACCATTATTAAAAGAGATTATGATAAAAAAATATTTTATAATTATTTAAAATTTATATTTTTAGTACATTTTTTAGTTTTTGTACAAAATTTTAATTAAATTATTGTGAATAATTTTTTATAATATAAATTGTATAAATAATGGATACTAATGCATGCCTATACATCACAAAAAACAGTGATAGATTTTTCAAATAACTCAAACTTTTTATAACTATTGTCTTAACTTTTATTTTTTTTATTATGCTTTTTGTGTACATGAAAACAAATTATTCACAATAATTTAACATATAGTGAAAATTAGTAGTATTATTATAATTTTGGTATCTTAGCATTAACTTGTTTATTTATTTTTGAAATTTAAAATTATTTAAATATTTATGTAATAATTTCAAATATTAGAAATTAAAATAAGTAAATTTATTTTTTATTGGTGAATAGATTTTAAAAGTGATATAAGTATTAAAACTGAAAAATGGTATGACTGTTATAAATATAAAACTTTAGAGACTAAAAAAAAATAATTTATGTTAAAAAATTGATAGAAGAGTTTAAAATTTCAAACTTACGAAATTGAAGAAGCTAAATATGCAAAACGAAACTTAAAGGGCCTAAAGCCAAAAAGCTAGAATGTTTAGGGGCCTCATAATGCATTTTGCCTATTTTTTTATGAATAGTTAACACCATCAATTGGAACTGTTAAAAAAATCCTCAATATATATATAAATAAAAGATCAAGAGCTCAATATAATGCAATAAAATGGTAAGGCTTCAACGTAAAAGTTCAAGGGCTTCATAACGAATTTTGTCCTTATAAATTATGGCCATTTGAATAAAGATAGGAAGAATCCCTAATAAAGCTCATGAATTTTGACACTTTATTTTATTGAGTGCCTCAACTTTTATTATATTTTATTAAGCCCTTAATATTTTATTTTTGTATAGATTAAGAAAAAATTAGATTGAAGTAATGAACTTGTGTAACAATTCAAATTCGTTGTTGTTAAATATGCTATTATGAAAGGTTTAGAGATACGCATTGCGAAAAATAAAAGAAAAAAAGTGAAGGTAAGGTGTAAGAAAAATTGTCCATGGAAGATATTTATTTCAATTGATAATTCTAATGACACATTCACCATTAAAACTTACCATTGATATCATAATTGTGGTAGAGTAAACAAAATTTATTTAAAAATTTAGTTACTTCAGTCTAATTTATCTTTAATGTATATGAAAATAAAAGATCGAGAACTTAATAAAATATAATAAAAATTGAGGAACTCAATAGAATAAAGTATTAAAATTCAACGGCTTCATAATGGGTTTATCCAAAAAAGATATGTCCATTTCTTAACTGCTACATTCCATTTCTTCGAACTTTGAATTAAACCTTTTAGCCTATTTCATTTCTTTCATTCATTAAATTTACAAGTACTACAATATATATAAATAATATATAAATTAAATATTTCTGATTATTCAACTTAACAAATTTAAATTAGCTATTGAATTGTAGTGATGTTGAATTTAAATGCATTATTGGTAATTAAATATATTTGAATTTCATTTAAAAACAATATGTTATTTGAAATGCAATTATTTGTGCTATATTTTGTCAAGGAATTAAGCTAACAGCACCACTGTTTTGTTTACTATTAGCAGATGTCTAAACCTGAGAGTATGAAAAAGATAAGGGCAAAGTTGCATTTACACCCTTAATGTTTAGGCTAGTAACATATAAGCCCTTTACATTTTTTTGGACCATTTAAACACAAAATTTATGTTTTGTTGTGTTTTTAGCCCCTCTGATAACAGTTAAGAACTAGGAGTACTAACTCCGTTTGTATAATTTGACTTGGTAAAAAGGGTTTACCATTGGTATACCCTTTTGATATTTAGAACTAGGAGTATTTAATCTACCTTTGCTTTCAATATTTTCCATTGGTATATTCACTGCCTTCACCTTTGAATTGAATCTCTTCTTCATCTTCTTCTGCTGCTACATTTGCTTAACATTCAATTTCAATGCTAACCTTTCATTTCTCTTATTTTCCACGCGTCCCCACAGGAGCGTACTCAGCAGTGCTCTATTTACTTTCACTAGTGTTGCAACCATGGCTGTGCTAAGCATGTGCACTCGCTATAACATCAACAAACAAAGCTACCAAAGAAGTTGATATACTTACTCCGACGGCGAAGCAAACCACAAGTTTGCCTTATAAATACCGAGCGAGGAGTACTAGAGAAGAGATGCCTATAAAAATAGTAAAGAAAATAACCATAAGAGAGATTAACTTGAGATAGCAGAGCAACAACGCCAAGAATTGTGGTTGTAAAGGTGGGTTTAAGGTGGTGGTGGTGGGTTGTTAGATGAAAGGTAAAAGGAGGTGGAGGTATGTGGCATGGTGGTAGGCACGAGAATTTATATTTTTAACAAGAATTTATGTAAAGGTGGGATGATTTTTGCGTAAATAAGTTTTGTTTCAAGACAGGAGGTGGAAGGAATTATTATTCATTAATTAATTACTTAATTTTCAATTTATATTGTGAAGGAAAAATTACATAGTTTTTTTTTTGAAGTATTACATGGATAGTTTTTGAACTTGTAGTTTTTGTTATTCTGATATTTGGAAATGCGCCAAAAAACTTTGAAAATAATATTCTTAACAGATTCTACAATGCAAACCTTATTATTATTATTTCGATGATGGTTGTCTACATGGAACCTCCTCATACTCATCTTCCTCCTCTTCGTCGCCACTATTCTCATTGATACGACCCTTCAACGATTATAATTGTTATTATTCTGCTACTCCAGATTGACTCTATTTTGACTTTCCATCTGATTAGCCATTCTCTCCATAACCTGTTTCATTATCTATTTAAACTGCTCTTCCATACGTGTCATTCTTTGATCTAAATCTCATTCATACACATCATTAACATGTTGTTTTCTCCTTAGCATGATTAACAAGAACCATCTTGGCACTAATGCCAGCTAATGTTGCTGAAGCATACAAATAAAAGACAATTATAAAAATTTATTGATTCGTGCACAAATACTAAAAATTAATCTTTTAAAACCTTTTGAATATAGAATTACCATGAATTAGACATCAAATTCATTGATTCTACAAGAATACCGAAATTTGGAAATTAAAAAAGGTTTTCTTTTAATTCAATAAAAAAAATGTCATCCACAAACTAAACAAGACATATCTATATGTTTAACAACTGAAACCCTAAAAACATATCAAGTCGAAATAAAGTTTAATAAAAGGCCCATAAAAAATAATAGCAAAAATATTCAAAACCCCTAAAATAGCTTCAAACTAAGAAGTATGGACATGAACACGGGACATGGATATGATATGATAATTTTTTAAAATTTAAGGACACAATGGGGGCGAGACACACACACACACACACACACATATATTATATATATATATATATATATATATATATATATATATATATATATATATATATTCCACATAAAATGTGTATTATTTTCTATTATATAAAGATGATTTTTTTTAAAAATGAAGCTAGTGTGATAAAACAAAAACTCCATGAAATTTAAACACTTACTATAATCATTTAGTTAATTATCTATCATTATCATATATAAGGCACACATAAAAAGTAACCAATATACATGACCTATACAAGAAATGGAGCTCCTATTACAAGCAGAATCTCCAAATAATTTAAGAATTAACCATAATCATTTGGCCAATAATCTAGCTACCAATACTATATACATGGCACATATAAAAAAGACCAAAAAAAATAAAAGTTGTGTCCTAAAAAGTGTCATATTGTGTTCTACACGTGTGAAACGAATCATATGGCCTTGAAATTTTGTAGATGGATTTGATGGGAGATGAATGCGCAATGCAACTTCGAAAAGGCTCTAACTTTTAGCTTTAGATGAGTTACAAGGCCTATAATATGTCAAATCGAAGTTGATTCAGAGTCCTATATATATTATCAAATTTACCCATAATGACCCAAGTTTTGGGTCCAAATTTGATTGTTTAAGGCCTCAAAATTGTCTTTAAATTTTTATGTTCGTTTTAGTGTTTTTAGGCCTTTTAGCCCTTTTCTTTTAGGGTTTCTTTTCTTGAACATTATTTATTCATCTTATTTGATGTTTTGAGACAATTTTGATGAATTTTAATATAATTTTCTAATTTTTCTAATTTTCAATATTATGTTAAGAATCAACGAATTTGGATGCTTATTTCCTGGTATTATTCATAATCAATATATTATAGAATATTTATTTTTTTGCATTCCTGCTCGAATCAACAGACTTTAATAGTTATCCTTTTTATTTTATAGCTTCCACTATGTCAACCTATCTTAGCCATGTCTTAAAATAAAAAATAATAAAATAATAAGACATTTTTAGCCAAGACATGACATTTATCGAACACGTGTACGGCCGTGTCAGGCATGTATCAGTGTTTAAAAAGTGTTCGACACAGATGCTCCACCTTATTTGAAGTGTTGGTACTTTATAGGAACATATTCTAATTACGCTAAGTAAGCTCAATTATGAATATAAACTCTATAAGAGTTTCAATTTGATATATTATAAACCCATAACTCATCCAGAATTAAAATTTATGGCCCTTCAAAGTCAGCATGCACTCGCGGCTCCTATCCAACTATTCTAAATACTTCAAAGCTTGCTCATCCATATATGGGCTCGCATTGCATGCTTCTTCTATGTACCCAACTTTCATTAGCGACACTAGCACACTTGTTCCTTGTACTTCTGCACCATATAAGGATCTCTTAGCTGGTACAATGACATCTTCTAAAGAAGTGGACTCAGTTACTTTAGTATGAGCAAAATAGTGAGATGAAGCAAAAGAGATAAAGAAGAGAAATTAAGGTGGAGTTGGAGTGCATTTTGAGATAACTAGAGTCTTTTTAGTAGGTTCAAAATGCAACATGCCACAAGTAGCACAAGTGGAGGGAGATGATGGCTTATATGCAAGCCAAGTTACCTATAGATGGTTCATTATCATCTCGAACTTATGTTGATGATCAGACGGATGGTGGCTTAGCTGCCCCTCCACCTCCACCTTGGTATGTTATTTCTATTTATTTTTGTTTCATTACATTTTTTTACTTGTAGTTCACATTGCATAATTTACGATTGAGTTATATATAAGTAATGTGTTGGTTAATGTTTGGTTTTAAGTAAATGAGAGGGTGCTTGAGGAGTTAAATCCTTAAAATATATACTGACTTCTTTCAAATGAATTGTAGATTCCCAAACTCAGTTTCCATAATTTATTTGGATTTTAGGCGGATGATGTAATTGATGATAAAGACAACAATTGAATAATTTAAAAGGAAATTGTATTAATTTTTGAAACTTAATACAAGATAAAAAATGAACAAAAGAAAACAATACTATTGATAGACTAAATAAAAATGAAGTTGAAGATGATTGCTTGATTATTTGTCGATGATTGCTGATATCCCTTATAATCATTCTCTACCCTTTTATAATAGTATGATTTATTTCCCTAAATAAATTTCACAACTGAAAATCATATGTTTATAGAAAATAAATTCACGTAAAAATTGTAACTTTAGTGACGCATTTTTCCTTAAGTTGCTTGTGAACAATTATTGAAATTTTCTCTTACCAAGCCTCATAAATTTGGGCTATGTTATTTTTCTTGGGCTATTAACTTTAATCATATTAAAATTGATGGGCTTAAATAATTTTAGCCCAAAATTTCAATTTAGGCAAAAATAATGCCCCTTACATGTGGCTAGCTTAGGCCAAGCCCAATGCTAATTCACATGTCAATCAAGCCCATATATATGGCCCATATTTATACATAAACAAAAAAATTATGAAATTTGCTTCCAAATCCTCTTCTTTCTTCTTCTAATTTTCTTTTCTCTCAGGCTTAAGCCCAAAGAAAAATTTGGTGAGCTTGATAGATTTTATTGGAGAGTAATTGCTCCTCTTGATGATCAAAAGAGTTATGAAGAATGGAAATGTAGAATAGCCCATTAGGACAAACTAGACAAATTAAGAGAAAGATATGAGTGAGCTAGAAAATATTATGGTCTTGAGACTCCTTCATTCTATTCATAAGAACCTTCCCCTAAATCACCAACAAATTCAAATTCTCACAATCAACATTCAAATCCTTTAATTAATGAGCATTTAACTCCTCCCAACCCTTATCCTTCAATTTCTCTAAATATCCCCAAGAATTAAATTCAAATGAATCAAATCCCTAAGCAAAATCTTTTTAAAATTTATTTACCAAAGAATCTAGTGCTTTAAAAATATTATCTCTAGAAAACTCTCTTTTAATTTCTCCTTTAAACACATGCTCAAAACATTCAATTTCAAATTCTTCTCAAAACTCCTAATTAAAAGAATCCCTAATTTCTAATTTTCCTTTTTCTTCTGTTCCTCTTCTTTTCCTTATTTTTCTTTTTCTTCTTTTAGTCAACATCCTCTTACCATCGGATAGCAGCTGTAGGGAGCGATAGGAACCCACCACTGCCAGGCTGCCGTCAAGAGTAGCTATGGCTACTGCTTGCTCTCACAACGCAATGCATAACAAGCAGTAGACTGCTTCTGCTACCAACATCATGCTCCAATATGAGCTTGAGGGTGTCACACCCTGCGAACGACCCTCGCTTAGCCCCTTCCTCACCTCATCGACATCGGCCCAAGCCTCAATCACTAGATAACCACCCAATGCTGCTTCCTCATCCAGATAAAACTGACAATAGCAACTACTATCCCAAGTTGGTTGTTAGCTCTAAATCAACACCCTTTTTTTAGTTCTTGGTTTTTTAATTTTTGCAAATTGTCTATACAAGTTTAACTTAGTTTCCAAAGACAAATTCTTCACCAAAACTTACTTTTGGAAACGCAAAAAAGGCATTTTTATGTTCCTTTTATGAATATTGTATTGTTTATAAATTAATCTTGAAGATTAATTGTTATAAACAATCGTGATTTGGTGCTTAGAATGTGCATTTGCTCTTGAAATGATTTCTGCTTTTTAGAAAAATATTTATGATCTTTGATAATTATCCAAAAAATTTTGGCATTGTTGCATCAATTTTGCTATAATTTAGCCATTTTAATTTATGAGCTCTTGTGGCATTAATCTTAGCGAAACAAGGTTTAGCCTTTATTCTTTAGGAAAGAAAATTCAAAATTTGAAACACATTCATTTGCCAAATGCTACTATTTGATGGCTTTGTTCCCTTAATGAATGCTTGAGATGTATAGAGATTACTCTAGCCAAAAAATTAATTTTATTAATTTTGCTAAATTTGCCTTGTTAATTATATTTACTTTTGCTTTATTTTGGCAATCCTCATGCCAAAATAATTTTACATCTCTAATTTGCATAAAAGAATAATTTTGAGCTCTTAGTCTAATTAATTTAGTTTTAATTTGGCAATCTCTTCCTAATCATTAAAATGTGATTTTATTTTAAGGAATAATTCTTTGATTGCTTGAATGTTTGGCCAACCTTAGCTTAACTAAAAAATTACAATTTTTGGTTCATCATTAGTTACCTTTAAGAAAATTTTAGTTTTTGATTATATTTTAGAAATCTATGCCAAAATAATTTTAGCATTCTAAAATCACAAATGCACTCATTTTAATTAGAAAATTTATACATATCTTAGCCATCTTTACTCTTACAATGTGCTTATACTTATTTGGCAAAAATTATATATTTTACACTTTAAAAAAAATGCTATCTTGCTTAAACATTTAGGCTAGCTATGAGTAACCTTAATAGCAGGTTGCACTATTTTTGTATTTCAAGGAAACTTTACTGAATGGGACATCCGTTCAGTTTACTAGACAAGGACAATGCTTAGTCTTGGGGGGGATGTGAGACGTTTTATGTTTATGGAGTCACCACTTAATTTTTAGAATATCGAGAAAAAAATGTAAGGGACAACATCGGGTCACTCAACGAGTATCATCCCCATTAGAGATTTTAGGTTCAAGAGATCTTATATACTTTTTGGCTATTTCTCACCATACAATACTTGATATATAGCTTCCATAACACCTTAGTTTTAGAATGATAATTTATATATACACATACACACACAACAGATAATAAAGGAAAGTAAAGAAAATTATTTACATGTATTACATGGCTTTCCTAGTAAATACATATGAAAAAGAAAAAGTGCAGAAATGTAAATCTAGTCCTAGATCTAGAATACATTTACAAAATAGAGGTTAGCCTAAATATATACATTATATCCACTGATCTAATTAGATAACAGATAAGCAGGAAGTATTTGCTCAATCAGAAGGGCAAATAGAGGCATAATTATTGCATTTTACAAGAATTATTTATGAAATATTTTTAAATAGTAGAGAAATAATAAAAGATGTATGGTTGCATCATTGGACTAAGAAATGGAAGCTCTAGCTTGAGAATGTGAACTTTCACCTTATTATCATTATTAAATATGGAGAAAAGAGAGAAAATACTTATTTTCATATCAAACTGAGAAAAGGTGCAATTATGATGCAAGGATGTAAAAAAAGATAATTTTGAACATCGAGGATGCGTTTTGGACATGAAAAAAAGGCATATTTTATGTCAAAATAGTAGAAAATACAATCAGAATGCAAAAATGATGATTTGATGCAAGAAGGAGTTTTTCAAATTAAAGATGAAGATTTATGTTAGAAATATGATTTTCTACATAGAAATGCAAGTTTGATGTCAAAATGTCATTTTTATGTTAAAAGTGGCACTGTGACATCATAATGTAGATCTGATGCTAGAAATGCTCGATTTATGTTAAAAATGTAATTTTGATGATGAAATGTAAGTAAAGTGCCAAAAATGATTATTTTATTATTTTTGATGTGAAAATGAAAATTCTATGTGAAAAATGATGATTTTTCATATAAAGGTGCAAACTTGATGTCAAAAACACCATTTTTATTTCAAAAAATGATGCTTTAGCTTCAAAATGTGAATTTTGTATTAAAAATGTGATTTTTATATTAAAAATGTGTGAAATGATAAAATTGATATTCACTGGATGAAAAATGCAAACTTCATATGAAACATGATAATTTTTCACATAATTATATGAAGATGTTGATTTTGAGGTAAAAATATGATCTTTATAAAAAAAAATGCTAGAAATGTAGAAATTGCAGAAAATGATAAATTTTATATTTTTGAAAATAAAAATGAAGACTTAATGCAGAAAATGATGTTTTTGAATATAAAATACATAATTAGTGTAAAAATGTGAACTTTTTATAAAAATGTGATTTTTATAATAAAGTTGTGACAAAAATAATGAAAATGTAGAATATAGCAGGAATTTGTGAAGAAAATGGAAATTTAGTGTAAAATGATATTTTGTGATTTTTCAAAATTTTGAGCTAGGAGATGCAAAATGGCGGTTTAATATGATTAAACACAGTAGAAATTATTTAGACAACATGCAAAATTCCCAGCCTTAACACACAAGTCACAATAATTTCTCAACTGCTGGTAATAAAAATAAAGAAAATCATAATAATAATGCAAAAATATTGAAAAATAAATGTGAAAAAATGATTATTTGGTCCTCAGATTCAACTGAGCTTATTTTTGAGTTTTTTGAAGCTTTAGCTTTATGAGATTTTCAAGTTGTCCTTGTCTAGTGGTTGAAAATGACATGTAGAATGCAAGTTTGTATACTGTTGAAGTGTGCTTTAATAGAGATGTGGTTAGGTTTGGTTCAAATCGGTCTAAAAAACCTAGGAAAAATGTAGTGAATGAGAAAAAAGTGTTTAAAAATGGGAGTCCTGAGTCTTCAATTTGGTAGAGTTTCAATATGTGTGATTAGACCCCCCATAAATGGGAGGTGGACACTATTATTTAGAGAAAAAATGGGGGTTTTTATGGGTGTTGAAATGCATGTATGTGAATTGTTACATGCGAGTGTGTACGCCGGAGCACGGGATCACGTGCACCAGTGTATGATCGCACGTGCGCAACACTTTTTGAGCTTTTTTAGGGCCATTTTTTGAGTTTTCATACTGGTTTCTAATGTTTTGGCCTTTTGAATGCATTTCTAATGTTCATTATCAAAATCGGCTTCTGATTTCAAGAAGTTGAGCCTCAATCTCACATGAGGAACACTAGTTTGACAAGTTGAACATTTTATTCAATGAATGTTCAAAATGAGCCACTTATCATTATGGGAGTTCATATTTCATGAAATCAAGGTGTGACTTAATGATTCAGTGGCTGATTTCACACTTCGAAGGATTGGTTTGGGAATTTTAAGTTCTTTGGACTTTAGCACGCTTTAGAGGCAGTATGAATGAACGGACTCTCGTTATATTTAGGAAACTATTTTCATCATTAGACCCTTTTGGGGATAGTCAAAATTCAATGTATGACACTATCCAAATTTACTTTAACTAAAATATTGAAATTTTGGTTTGCTACTTGCTTTCTTCTAAAAAAATTTAAAATTTAGGCTTTAAAACATGCCACCTCTTTTTAATCAAATTTCATGCATGAAATTTTGGCTTTTTCTCTTAATTAAACATTGCCACAATTTTTGTTCTTTCAATATGGCCATATTTATTCTTAGCCTAAAGATTACAAACTTAATGCTTATTATTGAAGCCAAAAAGTAAATTTAATTGCCTTTTAGCCTCAAGCTACCTTTGGACACTTGCTCTCTCTTAGCCAAAATTTACTTGTGTGGTTTTGAGAAGTAAGAATTTTGGCTTAAATTTAACAATTTATTTTGATCAAAAAGCACATTTTCCTTTGCCAAAAATTTTTTCATGATCAATTTGTCAATTTGCTTTATTCATTCATGGTCATCCTTAGAATAAAGAATCATTTTTCCTTTTTAGCCAAAAATCCAATTAACCAAAATTTTGGCCAATTATTCATAGCCTTAAACATGAATTCTCTCTAAAAATTCACAAAATAAAGATTTTGATGTAAGTTTCCAATTGATGACCATTATTTTCAAGGCTTCTATATCTTGAACCAAGCTAGATTATGCTAACTAGACTTAATTCTTTAAAAACCATCTTATATCCAAACTGGAATCTACAAACACTTATGGCTTCCACCAAATTTTCTTATGCCTTTATTGATTTAAAAGGACCTTTATTTAGCACATGTTGCCAAAATAAAGTTATAGGGAGCAAATATCATTCTTGGCTCTTTAAACCAAAAACTTCAATTCAAGCATGATTTTGGCTTCTATAGCCAAAATAAGAATGCAAATTATGCTTTAATTATTTCTTGCCTTTATTTTGGCAATTGTAGCCAAAATAATTTCTTTTTTTACTTCTTGGTAGAATTTTATTACTCTACACTTCCATAGGTCATGTTTAGCCATTTCAAATATCATCTCCATGGTTATATTTATATTTGCTTTTTTTTTTTTTGTTAAAATTTGAAAATATTTTAGCAAAATTTCCATGGACTTAGTTTCCAAGCTTATGAAAAATGGCTAAATTAATATCATTTCCTAGCACCATTTTTTTTTATCTTCAAGTTTATTGAAAACTTTAAATTCTTTAAAGCCCCAAGGCCTTAAAAATTCATTTATTAAACTAATTGTCCTGGCAATATTTTTATTTTCAAAGTCATATTCTCACCAAAATTTGGCCAAATCAATAAGCTTTTCTTTAACCAAAATTTACACACTCGTAGGCAACCCAGAAAATTTCATGTGTAATTTAATTCTAAAACTAAAGTTATTTTAGCCTTTAGGCCAAAATAAATTTATTTAGGATCTTTATCTTGCATTCTCCTAGAAATTCACCTCTTCTGCCTTAGGGAAAATCATCAAAATGCACTACTTTCTTCTTTTAGGATTGTTATTCCAAATTTATTTTGGCAAGAATTTGCCAAAATTTACTCTCCTCCATTTAATTCATCTTGCATATAGTATTTCTTTGTTTAACCATATTCTTTCTTTCTATATGCCAATCTACTTTGGGAGATTTTACCTTTTTTTTTTATGCAATTTTCACCTGTTTAACTAGTGATGGCTGGTAAAATATTAGTGCATAATTATTTAAGTATGAATAATGCAAACTAGCATGTGGTTTACAGAACTATAACCACCTATTGCAATATGAATTTGTCTGTTATAGAGTAAATTTATTTATTTTGTAGAAAATAGCCAAATATTATTTACTTGTAGGGCTCATTATATTCTTAGGCACTTATCATTTTAAAGGCCAAATTAATTATTTATTTGCCTGAGAATTATGCAAATATTCAATTACTCTTACTTTTTCCAATGTATCTTGAGGATTTATGATTATGTATTGAACTCAACTTGACTGCATTCCTCTCAATGCTTGTTTTATTTATTTTTAGTGAAAATGAACCCATAGTCTTCAGGTGTTCCAAGCCATTTCCAATCTCCATTGACCTCAGACTATAGTATTGATATAAATTATATGGTAGAACATGTATTTCTTCTACTTTTCACTATCTCTCTTTGCTTTTGCTTAAATCACCTGATCATCCTTTTACATAGGATCTTTATCCTGACTAGCAAGTAGCTTTATGCTTTGCCCCTGCTCCTGAAATTCCTATTCTATTTAGGGAAGACATGGGTGATATTAAGGTACACTTATTTTAAAACACCAATCAATATTGTTAAACTCCATAATTCTTTCATCCATTTAATCTCATAATATATTTTTTTTTACAAGAAATGAAGCCCAATAATTATTAAGAACGTAGAGAAAGGCCATTATCTTGACTTTCTTGATATCAAGTAAATAGTTCTCACTCTTCTTTTCCTTTTTAACCTTTTTCTTATTTTTATTTCTAACTTTATATATGAATTTTATTTGTCTCTCATATAGAGTCAAAAATAACAATCCACTCACTTTATTGCCTTGGCCATTCCTAAGGAAGTACCTTCGCTTCTTTATCTTGGTTTATTAATAGAGGTCCTTATTTTTCTATATGACTATAAGGCTGCTCCTACTCACCTTAAAGCTTGGGTAATATCTTTTAAGGAATAGAATAAATGGGTAGGATGACTTAGCCCCATTTGTCATCTCATTTGGGATAACTTAGCATTTCAAAGTTTGTCTAAATGACACATAGACCTCTTGCTTACCAGCCTTCCCTTATTTATTTTTCCTTTAGATTTTGGTCTCCTACTTGTAATTCTTTTGTCTTTCCTTTTGGGTATATGACCATCACCTTGTTGGATGTTTTATGATGACTGGACTGCTTATCCTAAAAGATGATATTGTCTATCTGATTGATGAATCTAAATACATAGAGACTGATATATATTTTAGGACATTTGATTCATACCCAAAGGTGATTTCTCATTATTTGTCTTTATTTGGTCCCCCATCTATTAAAGAACATATAGCCTTTCTTTTATTCTTGATTTACAAGTATATTTTTGAAGGAATCAGTTATGCAACAACCAAGTGTGGTGAGCACATGCCTTATATAGGGTAAAATTTCAAAAATTTTACTTACATAACCCTTCATCATATGAAGAATTCCGTTCCCACAAATCCAATTTGCATATTACACATAGCTAAATAATAATCAATACATAAAAACATGAACCTAGGAATTCTAAGTTTAGAAATACTTACGAACTCCTAAGTTTGATGTAGACCATAAGTATCCTACAAGCTTTGGATTCTTTGGTTTAACTCTTGAATTAAATGCTTAGCCTCCCAAGTGTTAGGCTCTAGCTTGAAACACCAAAGCTTCACCAATCACCTTTTTGCTTAGATTTGGTTAGATGCAAGATGCCCTCTTAATTAACCCTCACAAACTTACACTAATTAAATCTCTTTCAAGAATACTTAGGGTTTATCTTGAGTACATCTTGTTTCTCTCTTTTATGTGTCTTTACACAAATTTCTCTAATCCATCTTAAGAAATACTTTCTTAAGACATATATATGTAGATAAAACAAAACTCTAATAACATCATCTCTTATGTCATATATATATAATTCATAAGTATACAACTTATATAAGAGAAAAGTATATTAAAAATGTGTAGAGAATTGAGTACATATCATATATATGTCTACATACATTCTTTACATATAATAATGTGATATACACCTTGTCATACCTATAGTCAACAATATACATATATAGGATAATGCATGCCAAACATGAAAAATTTGACCATGTCATGTTCACATTGATTTGGGCTTTGTAATTAGGCCAACTCTTAGGCTTATCTTATCTTATGGACTTGGACTTGGTCATTAGGCTAACACTTAGCCAAGCCTCAACCCAATCTATACAACAAAATGGGCCTAGATAAGGTTCATAGGCTTTCTCTACATCTTGGACTAATCTTTTGTCAAAAACTGTTTTAGGCCTAGGCCCATACAACTTGGGCCATCAATCCAAGTCCAATTAGAAATAACATTTATTATTAATTTTATACTTCAATTAATATCTCATATTAATTAAGTATTAATTAATAATTAAACCCTTAATTGAATCAGATTCATAATGTGCTAGAATCATTGCTTAAAGCATAAATCCAATTCTATTAATCTTAATTAATTGATTAAACTCTTTAATCAATAATTATATTAATGTTAATGGTGATTTGGTAAAACTCTTTTAGGTGTGACTTACTAGGTTCATGTCTAATTAGCAATGAGAAGATAATATCAACACTTGTCAAGTCTAAATATGAAAATCCTAATTATACACATTTAGTTCTCATAAGTTGTGAGTGACCCCTAGCATTGATATCACAACTACCCAACTAGAAATGAATGCTTGTATTGATTCACACAAACCCTTTTTCATAATTACTGTGCACTAAAATCCCTTTATTAGAAGATCTCGATATAGCATAGAGTTAAGGTTTAGTTAAACTCTAATAGCTACATCATATGATGTCATCAGAAGTTCTATTCTTGATAAAACATAACGAATAATAGAAACACTTTTTAGCACTAAAAATTTTTAAGACTGTGTTATGTTTGTCCTGGCCAAAAAATTATTCATCAAGAATAAACTTAGATAGTATAGGATCTTAACCCGTTTCACTCCAGGCAATGAATCCCATCTTGGTCGAACACTCATCCTTACATTTAACCAACTAGAGCCACCTCATGCCATATACCCATGTGTGATTACCATGAGTATGTAAGTGGTAACAAACCCTAACCACTTAAATGTGGATGAACATGTCACCTTAGGTCAAAGGACTATATGTACTATTATGACTTAGATTGTGATCATTGACTATAAGTGAATATTCTCACGATCACAAATCTAATGTTGTGTTTGATCCACCTATCACATGAGTATCCACATGTCTATTCTGATATCTTATATCAAGTAGCATGAGACTTACTACCTCATATTATTAGTATTACATACTAATCAAGGAAAATAGACAGACTTGATAGTCAAATTAATATTATCCAAATATTAATTTATTGACTATGAACATTTTTATAGCATATGTACTAAATAAATTTGTCACTCATATTATCAACTTTTGATAATAAATTTATTTAACATTATGCTAATGGATAAATACTCAAATAAACAAACACTTTATTTAAATTACTATTTTATTGCCATTTGGGATAATTTACAATGTCAAAATATGTGATTGGCCTCTAGGGCATACCACCTATGCTAACAATTTTATGTCCTACCTCTTCCAAACTTAATGTCAAGTATATTCCATTAGCTAAGGCTTTAGCAAATGGGGACCAATTAGCTTTGGGATGTATTTTCCTAGGAAGTTTGTACTCCAATTTGAGAAAAAAGTGTCATAAGAGTGCCTTTCCACTACCTGAGTAGAGGTACTTGGTTTTTGCAATCTTGACTCTTGACATACTTCCCTAAATTAAATGACTAGTCATCCACTCCCTGTGTCTCATCTCTTATTGACATTGGTGGTTTCTTAATCTCTGTTAAATGTTCTTGGACTCACATAGAAATTCTCTCCTTTTTTCACTAAAATGAAGAGTAGGGATAAGGATAAGTTATCTCTATTTGAGAGCCCTATTGATAGACCTAAGTGGGTCCACCATTTATTTAGTTCTCTAATTTGATTCATTAGTAGATTTTCTATAGAGTCACTACCCCTAAGCCTTTCATCCTAGGTGGCAAGCATGCATTATGACAGTATAGTTGTCATGACCCAAAACAGGGGCCATGACCGGCGCTAGGGAACAGGAATTCTTTTGAATCCGGGACCCGTAGCAAACCTAAAAATAAATAAAAACATACAATAATAATAATAACAACATAATTAAATAAAATATTATGCAGCGGAATAAAATCATAAATATCAAAATAATATTTCCACTAAATGAAATTAAATCAATATCCTCATCTCATATATAAATAACTTTTTAATACAAATCCAGTTCAAATATTTAAAGTACATATCTCATACAAATATAATACAACAATCTCACAATCGACCATAACTACTGCAATGTCTAGATTATAAAATAAAACTCAGATAAGCAGTTTACATAAAGAAGCTAGAGCGGAAGAAATCCGACATACAGGTCTGCTATTGAGGTCTGATGAAGATGACTCTCCTGAAAAATAGTCAACGGAGGGGAGTCAGACCTCACTGAGTGAATTACTATAATATATATACATGCATACTAAATGACAATGCACACAGTCAATAGTATATATGTAATAAGCATATATACAAGCAAATACACACAGATGCAATAAAAATCATTTTTATATGTATTTTTACTGAAAATCACTACTTATGAAGGATCAAATAGAACCCTAGAAAATCACAACCTCAAAACAGTTTTAGACAACACTCTAGCCATACAGGCTCACTTATTCCAAATAAATTCACTTGTTCCATTTGAATAGTAGACTGGCCCCGAGACACTAAGTCAACCAAGCTCCAGCAGTCTGACTATCAGTGTGATTGGCCCTGAGACACTTGGTCAACCGAGCTCCAGCAATCACACTCCCAAATCACATCTCACACATCTAATAATCAAATCCAATCAATAACCTCAAACAGGTTAGTAATATAGCCTAAATACTATCGGCGTACCGGTACGTACTCAGTCCTAGTGCTGCCCACTAGGTAGCACATTCTATTGATATCCTTCATTGAAATATAAAAAATACATTCATAAAAATAAATGATGCATGAATTTAAATATAATAACAATAATAACCATATATATATACTAGAAATATACCAAAAGTAAACCAGGTATATTTCGAGTATATATATACGTCAAATAAATCCAATTAAATTACAAAATAAACTAGAAATGTATTTGAAAACATTTTAAACATAATTCGTTAATAAAACATGCATATAGTTTAAAATATACCAAAAATAAACCAAAAGTAAACTAAAAATAAACTTAAGTACTAATTAAACCATTATGCATTTTTAGTAAAAATAAAACATAGATTTCTAAAATCATGCACCCTATAACATATATACATAGAATAGTAACTCACAATTATTGTGCTCCTCGAGATGGGTTCGATGGGCCTAGTCCACTAGGCCTCAGTCTCGGCGCAACTAAACAAACAAATGATAGCATGACATTAGAATAAATCTATCAGAATTCCAAAGACTCGATCTAGAATCTTAGACATGGAATTAAATCAGAATTCGATCGGACATCACATTTTACGAGAATTATACCAAAAATCTAGCAGAACCTCCCCTGTAAAATGGACATCTCTCTACTTAAAGAGTAGAGCCGGCCCTGCAAAGAAACACACTTCAAAAATAACACAAAATTCTTAATCAAAATCCCTCGGTCGGACTCCAAACTACAAATCACCGACCGAGGTTCACAATTCACAGAGTATTTACAAAATATCGTAAATGCCCTTATATAATAAAAATACATTTTATCAGTAGAAATTATGTAATTAACCCTAAAACACAGTAAAAATCGATAAAAACTCATTTTATTAGAAAAATCGTATATTATATATATAATTAAAAATAATTTATGAAAAATAGTTTTAATTAGTTAAAAATACTAAATAATTTATAGAAATCATTTTTATACCCTAAATAACTATCAAAACCAATTTAATTACATTTTTAGCCAATTTAGGGTAAAATTACCAAAATAACCCTATATATATAAATATACTAAAATTAATCCAAAAATTCACCAAAAATAATATAATTGCACAAAATTGATTTTCTTAACATATATTTCAATAATATCAATAAATAAACTCAATTAACTAATTAATTTCAATTAAACACATAATTAAACCTATTTTCTCAAAATTACATAAACTAAATAAATTCAAAATAAATACATAAAAATTCACAAAAATTCCAAATAAATTTCTATAATTCATTTCAAGACCTATATTTATCTTAAAACACAATTTCCTAATTTAATTAATTAATTTTAGAAAATTAGAAAATAATAATAAAATAATCAAAAATACCCAAAAATCAAAATAAATTTCAAAAATTCTACAAAAATTCACACATGAAGATTAAGCTACTTGGATCAAATTTTGTGAAGGAAATTTTCATGAATCAATCAAATTAAAGCTAAAAAAAAATTGAAAACTTAAGTTGACCGAAATGAAGATCAAGCTCAAACCTCAACAACCACCCATTTTTCAGCCAAAAAAAAGTTAGAATAGGGACCATCGGAGCTTAGGGAGTTGATGGAGACCATTGGTGCATGAAATGGTGGCTAGAATAGTGATCAACGGTGAAGAGCTTCACATGCTGCCACAACAAATTCTGGGCGTTCCAACGAGCTTCCGGCGACCTGATCATGTCAGAGAGGAAGAGGAAGGAGGGGGGAGGAGGTTGGTGGCAGCTGGTGGCAGCGAAGGGCGGTCCGGCGTGCCAAACCGAGAGGCACAGTGAGGGTAGGGCGTCGGGGAAGAAGGAGGAGGAGGGAGGGGCAGTTTGGTAATTTTGGCAAACTTTTGATTTTCAAACTATATATTATGTATATATATGTATATATATAATCACACTATATATTATAATAATATAAACTCCCATTTACATTAAATATACTCCACACACATATAATTTAATATATTAATAATTTTATACACTCAAAAATAATTAAATAATTTTAAAACTAAATAATAAATAATAAAAATTAGGGTAATTAATTAAACCCTAGTTTAATTTAAATATATACACATATATACACTTTATTTAGCACTTTAAAAATGTATATGAGTTCATGCAAATGCGTAAATCTATTTAAAATAATTAATATTAAATTATTTACGTGTCAATTTCCCCGAAAGTGCAAGTCTCGGGAAAATTTTACGTAAAGTACTTAAAATAATATAAAACAATTAAAATTAGATTTAAACAAATAACAACTCATAAAAATATTATAATTATATACAAAATTATTAACACTGCATATCTCGATGCAGAATAAAAATATTTAAAAACTCGGGATATTACAATAGTGGCCTTTCTTATATTGCCCTTTCTTTGAAGATGTACCTATCATTCTTATGTAGCCACCAATTCGACCTTGAGCCTTCCATCCCTCCTTCTTCTTTAGACAATGATTTCATTCCCTTTTTTAGTGTTGACCTTTTTTTCTTAATCTAGGGAAGTGATAGTAGAGATCTAGAAAGGATTGAGATACCTTTCCTTTTGTGTTAACACTATAGAATTTAGTGATTCTTTAAATTACCAGTAGTGGTGGCGCACCAAGTACATGGAGTTGATCTTATTCGCACCTGATGAAGACCAAGGTAATAACTTGTACCCTTATTTTTATTTTTCTTCTTATTTTACAATCATGCTAACTCTTTGCTCTCTTTATAACTATAATTACTTTAGGTTAGAGCAATGTTATGGTCTCCTCCAAAGGAAAAGGAAAGCAAGTTCTAGAAAGCTCTAAGAAAAGAAAGGTGGCTATTCCCCCCTCCCCCTCTAAGCCATAAGTCTTTAAGGCTTAATGCTCTTCACAACTCTTCTGAGGTAAAAGCCAAGAAATAATTGAAATTGAAGAAATTGAAGATGATGATGAAGAGAGTGAAGGACTAACCTTTGGTTATAGTAAGTTCTTATCTTTTCTTGTTCATTTTGTATATATATGCTATCTCCTTTTAAACATTACTTGTCTTAGGGAAACAATTTATACTCATGAGAATGAGGCTCCTACTTTACCCTAAGACCTAATTCTCCTACAAAGCCTTCTTCTACTGAGATGGATACCTCTTTTTGCCTACAACAGACCCCCTTAAGTAAGGAATCCAAGACCCTGTCATACCTCAAATTTAATTTTCCCTAAAAAGGTCTAATGATGAAACAAATCCCTGAGATGACTAGAGTTTGCTTATTCATAACACCTCTATTATACCTTAAATTTGAATGTCCCTAAAAAGGTCTAATGATGAAACGAATCCTCGAGATGACTAAAGTCTGCTCATTCATAACACCTCTAAAGTATGCAACCTTAAAACACCCAACTAACCTCACCAGTGTACAAAATTGATCACCAGGTCATTAAGTTGGGCTTTGACCTTGAAAAATAAGAATTCTTAGAACAACAAGAGGTTTATTTTAAGAAAACTCCTCTTAGAATATTAAGCTTATTAGGTCGATGTGTATTTTGTTAGACTGGGACTAGCTTCATGAAAAAATAAAAATTGATTTTAAGAAAATGGACTTTAAAAACACATTCAGAGGGCCCCAAAACCTTTAGAAGTGGTCCCGAAGTGGTCCAACACAACCCAGGTATCAACTCGTATCATTCAGAAGTGCGCATAAACACCCCTAGGTGTTATGTGCTAAATCGAGTCAAATTTGGCAAAACGGACTCCTAAAACGTGTTCAAAAGACCCAAAAACCCTAGGAACCAACCTTAGAATGGTGCTCATAGAACCCGGGAAGAGCGCATAGAGTGTTGAAGTGCACGTAACCGTACACACACTGTGCATGTTCACATACACTTAGCATGGCCACACACATAAATACACTCACACGTGCATGACCATGCCTACACCACCCCATTCTACACATTTTTTCCTATAAATTGACCCCTCTACACCCTATTTTGGAGGGGGGAAGCAAGTGAAAACATACACACTCAAGAGTTAGTTCGATCGAAGGGGTGGGAAACCCTTTCCCATACAGTTTATGCTCTCCTACAGCCTTTCCTTTAGGTTGTTAGATCCCTTTTTCCACCAAACCTAGCCTCATCTTTATGAAAGCTCGCTTCAAAGGTATAGAGTCTAGCATCATTCTAATGTCATTTTGAACCTCTAGATGAGGAAAGCTTGATAATCTCTCAAAGTAAGAGCTTCAAAGTTCACAAAAGCTGAGTCGAGTTTGAGGACCAGACAATCATTTTAGCACATTTACTTCACTGTACTGCATTTTATTTTACTATCGCCAGCATTTGGGAATACTGTTATGCTTGTGTGATGAGAATGACAATCTTGCATGCTATATGAATAATATATGCATTATTATGCTCATTTTACATCATCAATCTGCATCCTCTATTTTTGAAATCATGAAATCACATCATAAATATCAATAATGTGAAAAAGTTCATGTCCTGGAATAGAGTCATCATGCTCTCGGTCTAGTGATGACCTTATGCATCCTTTATATTATCATCATTCATCATTATAGCATAAATAATCACTGCAAGCATGATCATCCTATTATTTATTAAATAAGTTATGTAAATGATCATGTTATCTTTGCAGATCAATCATATTAGATTTAATTTTTTTCAATCTTTTTCTTTTCATATGTATTTTATCAGGAAAGCCATGCAATAAAATTCTTAGCTTTATTTTCCTATATTTTCTGATGTATTGTGTGAATGCTATATAAACCGTCATCATTAAATCTAGGGTGTTGCAGTAGCTATACATTAAATATCATATACTGAGAAATAGTCAAAAAATAAATACGATCTTTTGAACCTAAAAATCTCTATTGGGGACAATACTCATTGAGTGACCCGATGCTGTCCCTTTCGTTTCCCAATTTTCTAAAAATCGGGTGGCAAATCCACAAAATCAAAAGTGTCTCATCCCCTTGAGACCAATCACTTATCCCTATTCGATAAAGTTTCCATGTCCTTAAGAAATAAAAAAATCAACACAAACCAAACAAAAACAAACAAAAGGAAGGTTGCTCACAGTGGTGACTCCATTGGGGACTTCTAAGTAAGAGGGATCAACTCGAAAATGACTATTTCTCATTATACAACAATCAATCATATAAGGCCCCTCACCACTGCATTTGCACTACACATCACATGTGAACTACTTGTCCCTAAAAGCCTCAATAATACTAAATGACATTGCCACCATGGTTCCACTTGAGTCACGTGGTGACAAAGATACAATATTATCACCTTTAGTCTTTACTCATGCATTCGCCGAACTTATCTGACCAGAGTGTGTAACCTAAGTCCTTAAGGGGGGTGATCGAGTTATTAAAAGAATGCTAGACTCACTAATCGAAGTCCATAACCCTAGTCATATGAGGGCATTCTTGTTAAAGGAACTATTAGCCTTTCACCCTGACTCAGCTCATGTAGATAAACCAAAAACAATATCCACTAGGATTCTACCAAGCTATGCATGCCATCCTTGTCCTAACACTATTTATTTAACCTGATACTCATAAATGACATGACCCTCCTAATGTCTATCATCGAATGACATCGTAATGTTAATTTTTATAGAAAATTTATGCTCAGGACCACGTGATTCTCATCTACTTCATGTGAGCCTGAAGCATGAGGAATGATGAGAATCATGTACCTCAGCTTGAATAGTCTATGTGAATTAACAAATAACGACATCCCTCGATGACAAAACCTATGAGATGTCATCCATTTATCCTTATTAGATCAAATTAATGGGTTAGGAACCTAACTAGATTGTAGACCTTTATGTTGGAAAAATTAAACTGTAAACTATCAAACAGTACTTTCATGACTCACAGTAAGCATATCGAATATCAGTGTGGGGGCAAGAACTTAAACTCCTTTTGATTGACCTTGGTCCTATGCATACAGGTGCATATGGGCTTTGGGCATCATTTGAAGCTAGAAAATTAACCTCATATTGACATCATATGATTATCTAAAGCACATTTGAGTATTGTTCCTTAGTTTACCCTTTAGTTCTGACTAACATAAACTAAAACAACTTAGTTCTGAGAGCGAAACCATAGTCCCCCGATGACTATAGGTTCAAAACCCACTTAGGTAAGAGACTGAATGACCTCATGGAGAAATAAGGTTGGAAGCGAGAGCTTGGTTGTGATTGGTTTATTCATTGTGCAAGAAAACTAATTAGCTTTAATCATGCACACATCACATACATATAGATACCACATACTAAGCACTATTTCTTATAGGAATAATCATTTTTCCATTATAAGATTTCTTGCATCCACTCCATGCATACACGCTCACCCTTTTCTTTTGCAGGCACACGTCATACATTATTTATTTAGCTAACCCTAATAAATCTACAGGAATACTACATTCAAACATAAGTGACCAAAAAGATACCTCCTACCAATAATTCAAAGACAAGCTAAAAGAGGGGATCCAAAAGTTGCTCACTGATGGCACTATAGCTAAAATTCCCTAAGCCCAAATCAAAGCCAAAAGTACCCACGATAGGAATAGCACACCACTGAATAAAGCATCTGCATCTGTTCATCTAAGGGTAGATAAGGCAAAAGGAGTTCCTTGCACTCTATTTTAAGTTGATGATGATAATGACTACTACTATAATCTCAGGAATGCACCAAAAATTGCAAAAATTGCTAACATGACTAAGCTTGAATTGATAAGGGGGTTAAATTATTAGCCAATATAACGGCTCAGTTGGAATTCACCTTCAAAGATAAGGGAACTCATGGCTCTAAAAGCTTCACTGACTTAGCGCTATTCAAAGATGAGTCACTTCCAAATGATTTTAAGCTACCAAACTTTGCTAAGTTTGATGGAATAGGAGATTTGAGGGTCTATTTAAGGCAATATGCTACCTTCATGGATGCCATAAAGCTTACAAAATTGCAAATTTTTTGATTATTCTTCACATCATTAGACGAAGGGCCGAGAGCATGGTTCTTTGACCTTACCTTGAAGATGAAATAAAAATTGATTGGCTACTGCTATCTCAGAACAAGCATGAATACAACACTTAGTTAGACATCACTCAAAGGGACCTTAAGACTATAAGGTAGAAATCGGTGAAGCTTTCTTTGATTATGTCACTAAATGGCAGAGAAAGGCAGTCAATATTAGAAACTGTCCTCTTAAGGATGAACAAATATAGTTGATAATCAAAGGGGCACTACCACACTTCAAAAAATAGATGATCTTTGCTCATTATCCTAACTTCAGAGCTCTCCATCAGGCCAGGATCATAATTGAGGATGAGGAACCTCAGCAATCCAGAAACACTTTTTGCTACAATACCTAACCAAACACCCAAAACACCTTTACTTGAACAGCAGAAATAAACATGATCCAACCCAACACCCAAAACTCACTATCTATCAATAATATTAGACCACCAAGAAAATTCTCAAACTTTAACGTCCCACTATCCAAAGTATTCCAGAGACTTCAACAAAAGAACCTCCTATAGCCATAAGAGCCTAAGTCTCTTCCAAACCCACTACCACCTTAAATTAACCAAAACTTGTTCTACCATTTTCACCAGATGCCTTGCCACACCACTGATACATGCAGAACCCTCAAAAATGCAATCTAATACCTCATTGACTTCAAAAAAATTGATGATCTAGAAAAATGACCTAGTATCAAGACCAATCCTCTCCCAAATAATCAAAACATCCCTCTACCAAGCATCAGCATAATCTTCTCTAATTTACTAGAAGACTGTATTGAAAAATCAATCCAAGCCATATAACAAACCTAAGATATGCCCCTAGAAGACAAACCCCCAAAACCCATTTTTGAGCCTCATCATTCTAGTGAAGATGAGCAATGCCTTTCTACCTTTGAATACATTCCAATGCCTTAAAAGTTCCTTCCCCACTTGATGAGGCAAAAAAGAGCCAGGGATACAACTCCTCATGAATGGTGAAGTGATTGATTGCCCTTACCCATAAGAAGTAGACGCACATAAAAATTTTAGCAGTAACCATGAAGTATACTAGGCCAGCCATCTGGGAAGTTTGACTATAAAGTCAAGTACACGACACCTCCTGCTACTCACACGCTCTTAGAAGACATAACACCCTCATGATAGGGAGAAGAATTTAATAGCAAAGATGCGATAGATAGTACTATTCAGCTTCAGAACCTATAAATCATGGGGATAGACATATGGTATGAATCTGATTATCCTAAAACTATTATCTCGGACCATAATAGTAGTATAAAAAGTAGATAAGTAAGCCATTGAGAAGCCCTCAGTAGCAGCTAACCATGTAACTCATTGCAGGCGGGTATATCAACCTCTTGAGAAAGAGAAGGAACCTTTTAAAGAGAAAGAAGTAGCAAAAGATCAAGCTCTAGTTAAAGAAGAAGACACTATCCTCAAACAGTTCAAGAAAACTCAAGCACAAGCTAGTATCTGGGACTTACTTATGGCCTTCAAGAAGCATATAAATGCCCTAGTCAGAGCACTAGATGAAGTAAAGATTACCACTAATGCCTTACCTTGTGAGATGATAACCTCTATAATGAAAGCTCTTTCCAATGCAATCACCTTTTCAGACAAAGATTTATCCCTTGAGGGAAGGGTACACAATCATCCTCTCTTTATATAGACAATTGTCAAGACTAAGAGGACCCCATGTGTTATGGTAGATGATGGGTCTACCATCAATATTTGCCCCTTGAGGTTGCTACATAAGTTTAGGATGAATGTTGAAAACCTAGAAGAGTCCAATGTGGTTATATAAGCCTATGATGATTGAAAGAAGCCAGTCATTGACACTTTCAAAGTAGTAGTTACAGTGGGAGATATCAAATTAGAAATAGAATTTATCATCTTAGACATCCCTTTGAATTTTTCCTTGCTACTAGGAAGACCTTAGTTCCACCCACTGGGAGGCATACCTTCTATTATGCATTCGAAGATCAAGTTCCCTCTGAATCTAAAGGTCATTACCATCCCTACTGAAATAAATAACATTATTGCATGTCTGAATGTGGTTCCACCAGGATTTTAAGTTTCCATAATCAATGATAGTCATGTTGATCTCAAAGTTACTGCTATAATGAAAAAAAATGCAATATCTTCCTGGAACAGGACTAGGAGGAAGAAGCATTGGAGTCATAGAACTCCTTGACTTTCGAGGATAGACCAACATAAATGGTCTAGGGTACGATCTTAAAAAGGATAGTGGGGCTAAGAAATCAAACTCTTTTATGGTTGAAAGCTCAACCCAAGTCTACCAAGGATAAGTTGAGGAATGGGTAAGCAACAAAATCAAGAAATCGAGGTTTGAGATCTTTAATGACACCTTAAGGAGAAGCACTTACTAGACATGATCATTGAGAATGACATCTGTGAGCTAATGAAAAACCTAGAGATAGAATTTAAGAGTGAAGCTATTAATCATACCCAAGCTACTGCCATCCTCGAATCAAGCATCGATGACATCTTGTTCGAAGACATTGCTGATGATGATCTCTGTACTTTTTCTTTGTTTGAAAATGATGATGAAATGAACTCTAAAGTTAATGCAATGAAATAAGATTTTACTTACTTTTTTAATGTCTTTCTTGATGGTAATGTGCATTACATTAATAAAAACATTAGCATATTTGACATTCATTCCATATGCACTAAATCATTTAACATTGGCACAAATCTAAACCATATATTCTACATATTTTGAAAGGTATTACTCCTAAAGAGAGGAGATAAATTAAAAAAATATTAATAAAATATTCAAAATTATTTACCTGGATGTACGATGATATGCCTAATATTGACAGAGACATTGCATAACACTTCATTTCTACTAAAGAAGGGTGCAAACTGGTAAAGCAAAAGCTAAGAGGACTCAGACTAGAATGGGTCCAACTATTGAAAGAGGACATCGAGAAATAGATTAAAGCAAAACTATTAGAGGTAGTAGACTATCCAGAAGGGTTAGAAAATATGGTGCCAGTACCAAAAAGATGAAAGGGTTAGAATCTACTATAGAGATCTGAACAAGGCCTACCCGAAGGATGATTTCCCATTACCTCACATAGACATACTAGTTGATAGTGCTGCCATATATGCTAAGTACTCCTTTATGGATGGATTCTCTAGGTATAATTAGATCCTAATGGCCATTATTAAAAAAGCAAAGATAACTTTCATAATAGAGTTAGGTACTTACTGCTATGGAGTAATGTATTTTGGACTAAAAAATGCAAGGGCAACCTACCAGAGAATAGTGACTGCAATGTTCCATAACACGATACATAAAGAAGTGGAGGAATATACATCAATGAAATGATGGTCAAATAAATAACCAGGGAAGAACACTCCTATAATCTTGAAAAGTTCCTCAGAAGGGTCAAAAAGTACAATCTCATGTTAAATCTAAAGAAATGCACATTCGGGGTTACTTCAGGAAAGATGCTAGGGTACATTGTTAGTCAAAACGAGATTGAAATGGATCTAAACAAAGAAAAAGCCATCACAGAGATGTTAGCACCAAAAATAGAGAAAGAAATCAAAGGGTTTTTAGGGAAACTATAGTTCATTAGCATATTCATCGCTAAGTTGACAACAGTGTGTGGACCGATCTTCAAGCTACTCAGAAAAGATTAATCGGTTGAATGAAATGAACAATGTTAGATAGCATTTGACAAGATCAGAAGCTACCTAGCCAACCCACTAGTTCTACGACAACTTAAAGCCATCAAAGGGAATGTAATTAGTGCAATATTAGACCAAGAGGGAGAAACAAAAGTAGAACACATAGTCTACTACTTAAGCAAGATGATGCTACCATATGAGGAGAAGTATAGTCAAGTTGAATAGATATGTCTGGTAATGGTATGGACAATGAAGAAAATTAGACACTACTTTCAATCTTATATAATATAAGCCGTGTCTAAAATGGACCCAATGAAGTACCTCTACGAAGCTCCCTTTCTAGTGGGGAAACTTGCCAAGTGGCTCATACTGCTAACATAATTCAACGTGTAATATCTGACTTAAAAGGCAGTAAAAGGGAGAGTAGTGGCTAAATTTCTAGCTCTCAACCCTATTCCAAACTTAGAAGAAATCCAATTGGACTTCCTAAATGACCTTAGCTTAGCCATTAAAATCTAAGGATGGTGCTTGTACTTTGACAGACTAGTCAATCAGTTTGGCACAAGAGTTAGTGTCGTGCTACAATCTTTAGAAGGGAAGCAGTACCAATTACTAAAAAGATCGAGTTTACAGTCATAAAAAATGAAGCAAAATATGAGGCAAGCATACTAAGAATAGAAGCACTGATAACCCTAGATGTCACAGAAGTCCAAATCTTTGGAGATTCCCTGCTAGTAATCAATTATGCCACGAAAGAGTGGGAATTAAAAGAGTAGCACTTAAAGCCTTATTTGGACCACTTGAGGCTATTCACCATGTCCTTTTGAAAATGCAAATTCATTCATCTCCCTATGAACCATAATCAGATGGTAGATGCACTTGCTTCCCTAGCATCAGTATAGGAAGGACCATCCAAAATGCCCATGAAGCCCTTCATTCTACTTAGATAAGGACAACCTTGTTATAAAGACTACAAAATAGCAAAACAAAAATAGCTGAAAAGCTCTAGTTCTACAACATCCAGAGATATTTGAAGGAACAAGCCTATCCTAATCAAGTAGATGAAAGAGACAAAGTGGTCATTCGATAATCAGTATCAAAATTCATATTACACCAAGGTGTGTTATATAGGAGAACCTCAGATGGTTTACACCTCTGATGTCTAAATGAAACTGAGGCTGTAAAGGCAATAAAAGAAGTACATAAGGGTGTTTGTGGTCCATACATGAATGGAGCAATCTTGGCTAAGAAGCTAATCAGATAAGGGTTTTTCTGGATGACGATGATGGAAGACTGCATCAAATTTATGAGGAAATGCCACAAGTGTCAGATCCATGAGAATGTTAGCCACCTTGCCCCAAAAGAACTACACTACATCTCCTTTCCATGGCCCTTCTTAGCATGGGGACTAGACATAATTAGGGAAATCCACTCGACAACCTCAAACGAACATAGGTTCATCTTAGTGGCAGTGGACTACTTTACAAAATGGGTTGAAGCAGAATCCTTCGCAAGAATAGGAGCAAAGAAGTGGCTAAGTTCATCAAAAGAAACTTATTCTGTTGATATAGGATCCCCCATCACATCATCTTTGACAATGGTATCCAATTCCAAGGGAAAGTTAAAGAGCTACTGAGGAGTTATAAGGTGGAACATCACAGATCTTCCCCTTACTGACCATAAGTGAATGGGGTTGTCGAAGCTACAAATAAGAATATAAAAAAGATCTTGTCAAAGATGACTTAGACTTATTGAGACTGGGTAGACAAATTGCCACATGCCTTATAGGGGTACCAAAAGATAGTCAGAACTTCAACAGGAGCAACTCCTTTCTCATTGGTGAATGGATTAAAAGTAGTTCTTCCAATTGAATTAGAAATCAAGTCTCATCGGGTAGCAATCGAATTCGAATTACCAGAAGTATGGTGGGCTCAATGGAGGCATGAAAATCTCACTCTCTTAGATAGCCAAAGGCTCAAGGCTCCATACTACACATAGTTGTATCAGGCTCGACTAGCCAAGTCCTTTAGCAGAAGAGTAAAACACAAGAGTGTGAAAGCAGGAGATTGGGTGCTAAAGCAAATAAGATAGAACATTCCGGACCCCAAAGGGAAATTCATACCAAACTAGGAAGGCCCATACTTGGTCAAACGTGTCCTATCAAGAGGAGTAGTCAAGCTAATGGATTCTAAAGGCAATGAATTCTTTGAACCTATCAACATAGATAGCCTAAAGAATTAGTAAGGGTAAAGCAAAAAAAAATCATCATCCCACTGAGTTGAAAACCTAAAAATAGAAGCTCAGGAAAAAGTTAGGGACTTTCTACTAAGTTGAAAGCCTAAAAATGGTAGCTTAGGTAAAAATTAGGGAAAGAGAGAAAATACTTAACTAGAAAACCTGAGAAGGCTAGTTAAGGACAAAGGTAACCTCAAGTTCAAAATTTGTATGAATGCACATGTGCTTTTCTTAAATGTTTACAGTGAAATGAGAATGATAGCCAATTTTTGCAAAATGTCTTTGAAAAGTGCAACACATTTTATCATCATGAATTACATGAAGCATGCTTTGCATTTTCCTTTATTACATAACCATCATTCTTAGAATCCTCTTTAAGCTCACTCCTTGAGATCAACCACTATCATATAGCAAAAAAAAAAAAAAATCCTAGCTAGGTGTGAGAAGCTCCAAAAGGAGACAGCCTAGGCAAAAAAAGGAAGAAAAAGAAAACCTAGCTAAGTGCAAAAAGCTCCAAAAGGAGACTCCTTAGGAAAAAAAGGGGAAAAAGGCAGATGATAATAATGGTAAACATTATCATTAATGATACACAATAGGAAGCATATGCAGTCATCATCATACAAACATCATACAATAGATGGGACAAATGCCCAAAAACAACACCTAGAGCCTATAACCTCAGGAACATGATACAACAGAGCAAACCACAGACCAAAAGTCCTACACCTAGCTCCTAAAATAACTACATCAGCCGTGGCTACAATCAAAAGCAAGTGATGATCCTGCTCAAGCATCCCCCTTGTCTGATCCTAACTTATCATTGCTCATTGCAAGGGACGATAACCGCGATTCCAGCTCACTAATGCAGTCATGATAAGATCCACACTCTTGCTTCCATTCACGACTAGCAAGATGGTGCTCAATCTGCATTACACATTACATACCATACACTTATACATAAAACATGCGCATAAAATAAATAGGTATAATAAAGAAGGCATACCCTATGAGTGGTAGCAAACTCTAAAAAGCACTATTGTGCACTCCTTGCAATAGTATACTAGTACTAGCCAGAGGAGATAGGAATCTATAAAAGCAAGCAAATAAGTTAACCACCACTCACTAAATAAATGAAATATAGGCAAGAATAAGAGAAGAACAAAAACATGGGTAGCATCAGTAGGAGTAACACCCGACTAAGGAAAGCTAGGTTTAGGTAAATCGAAGCTCACTGCTCTACCAAGGATATCCATTCTAAGAAAAGACAAAGATGAATGAACCATCAAATCCCTAAGGATAGTGCTACTAGAAGCCACACCACTGGCATGAGCAGTCGCCATAGTGCGGAGCATGCCCTCATTATCCTCAAAGCAGGATCTAGATCTCCTTCGACGTTGCTATAGATAAGCTCTCACAACCCATGTCAATTATAGTTTATTAGTACATGCTTGAACTAAAACAAGAATAAAAGCTTACCATATTAGAAGGAGCGACTCTCGATGACCCAAGTGAACCCGAGGGATGAGATGCATATGCGTAAAAAGGTGGAGGAGAAGGAAAGGTCCTAATAGCTACAACCTTAATGAGCTGAGGGATCAATACATTAGCATAAGGCAAACCCTCACTCTCTAAGAGGCCCTCAGAGGAGAATCCTGTTATAATAATAGCAAGAAAATCGCTACAGAGCTCATGACCTCAGAACATGTCCCTAGGGGGAGGAACGAGAACTCTCCTAATGTGTGGGCCATCCTACTAATGATGGAGTCACTCGCCTAAATACCATATCCTATCGAGGAGGCCAGAAAGCAATACTCATCTCTCTGTTAGCTACCATGCAACCACCATCTCTGCCGTCTAGTGAGATCTCACCACCCTCAAGTGAAGAAAGATCTTCTCAAAGGGTAATGATAAACAAACAATCCCAAAGAAAGGAATAACCAACACAACATGAATCATACATACTTAATCAGGGGACAACCTCCTCATGTGGTACCTGGCTACTGTGCAATCCTTAATTAAATAGTCTTCTTGATCCAATAAGAATAACGAGGGAATAAAATTCTTAATCATGTCTAGCATGAATAAACATCCGTAGATCCTCGAGCTGCCTAGGCATGCTGCATCAAGCCTTAAGTACATATGAGCAAAGGCAGTAGTGCCCCAATAATACCTCGGCAAGTCATCCAGGTCCTTCAAGATAGGCAATAATCATAGATCACTTGTACCCGAAGGGTTCATGAAGATAATAACACTTAGTAAATAAAATAAAAAGTAGTGAGCCAGTTGCTCTACTGAAACAAGACCATCATCATACAAAGCTCGCATGGAAGAAACAAAATCCTTGTATCAAGTGAGATATGGGCAACTAGCATTCATAGGAGTGACTACCCCAAGCAAATCCCTTGTTAGATGCCTCCTTGCCACATTAGTAAAACACTCCTTATCACTAAAAGGAATGGGCTCTCCAAAAAAGCTTAAGCCCATGAGAGCAACAAAATCTAGAGGGGTAATAGTCATCTCCCTGACAAGCAGATGGAAATTATGCATTGTGTCCATCCACTGCTCTATCAATGCATACATAGCAATGTAACTCAATGAATACGAGTTGTAAGATAGTGCATCAATCATTCCATCGAAGCCCTTCCCAGCAACCATTTGCTTCACGCACATTGGGAGACCTTGATAGTACATGCTGACCTTATTGAAACTACCAAGCAGCACAGTGACATACCTACGGGGCTATAAACAATGGTAAACAATCAAACATTTTCACTACTACTAAATACTAACACATCTCTCTTTATCACTAAACAAGATTAAAATAATAATAAAGGATGAAAAGGAAAACATTGCGATAAGTAGACAATCATGAAGAGAAAGTAAAACAAGAGCTATTAGCCACCAAGATTTATAATAAAGCTAGACAGACAATTATATCAAGAGCAACATAGCTACAACTATGATAACCTCATACAACGATATAAACAACAAAAATGATAGATAAACAAGCTTCAAAAAAAAAGGAAGAGGGACCTACCTCATGATGATAATACCCCCAAGTATGAGTCTCCAAGCTATGAATAATGGGAATCAAATCTCCCAAAGAAAGCCTAGAAGGTTGAGAACTCTGAGCACTAGATGTGCTAGTCCTAGTTGCGGACATCCCAGCTCTAGTAGCCTTCACAAAGTCACCCTCAAGATTAAGATCAACATCAATAAAAATGTCCTCCAGACCCTCAAAAATGTTATGAAACTCCATTTTACATAAAATAAAATGGAAGTATAGAAGAAAAAACAAAGCAAAAAGCACCTAAAACATAAAAAGGTTAAGAAAAGTCAAAAAACACTCAAAGAAGTCCGAACGAAGCCTCTTAAGAACTTCAAAATAGCTAATTAAATAAGCATAAAGGGGGGGAAGTGTGTGAGCATGGCCACACGCCAAGCGTATGACCACGCGCACAAGCACGTGATCATGTACTCCTCACGCGCACTTCCTACTTCCATATGCTCTTATGTGGTTTTACGTTCACTTTGAGACTTTGCACACTTATTTCTACAGTCCTAAAATTCCATTTGAGCATAAGATATGCACTAAACTCATACAAAAGTACATTGGTGAGGACTTTATCTATCTAAAGACACTGCGCGTGCACTACTTTCTTTAGAAAACTCAACATCTTATAAAAGAAGAAGAGTAATGAAAATTCACTATAAGAATATCTTACTCCAAGTCATCAAAATAACATCCTCAACATGATAAATCATTGCATCATTACTACATCACTACTGCATTATCATTGCATCACTACGGCACTACTACTACTTCATGACCACTATCTTATTCATTGCTTAAAACATTTGCATTGCTTACGAGCACTCTCACATTGCTTAAAAGCACTCTTATATCTCATTCATTTCTTAGAGGCATTCGTATCGCTTAAAAGCATCCTCATATCACTCAGAAGCACTCATTTATTGCTTAGAAGTGCTCATTCATTGCTTAGAAGCACTCTCACGTCTCATTCATTGCTTAGAAGCATTCGCATTACTTAGGAGCACTCTCACATTGCTTAGAAAAACTCTCACATCTCATTCATTACTTAGAAGCACTCACATTGCTTAGAAGCACTCACATTGCTTAGAAGCACTAACATTGCTTAGAAGCATCCTCACATCACTTACAATTACTCATTCATTGCTTAGAATCACTCACTTGTTGCTTATAAGCACCCTTACATCTTATTCATTACTTGGAAGCATTTGCATTACTTAAAAGCAATCCTACATTACTTAGAAGCACTCTCACATCTCATTCATTGCTTAGAAGCATTCATATTACTTAGGAGCACTCTCATTGCTTAAAAGCACTCACACTTATTACTTAGGAGCATTCACATTGCTTGGGAACACTTGCACTGCTTAGAAGCATCTTCTTATTGCTTAAAAGCAATTTCATTGTGTGGGAGAATCCACATTGCTTAAGAGAATTCTCATTTGCTTAATAGCATGTTCATTTTCATGACACCTAAGAAGGTTATAGTCATAAGTTCATTTCGTGTGACACTTAAGAAGGTTATAGTCGTATGTTCATTTGCATGACATCTAAGAAGGTTATAGTCGTATGTTCATTCCTGTGACACCTAAGAAGGTTATAGTCATATGTTCATTTGTGTGACATCTAAAAAGGTTATAGTTTCATGTTCATTCATGTGACACCTAAAAAGGTTATAGTCACATGTTCATTTGTGTGACACCTAAAAAGGTTATAGTCATATGTTCATTTGCGTGACACCTAAGAAGGTTATAATCGCATGTTCATTTGCATGACACCTAAGAAGGTTATAGTTGCATGTTCATTTACATGACACTTAAGAAGGTTATAGTCACATCTTCATTTTCATGACACCTAACAAGGTTATAGTCACATCTCCTTTTTCTTAGTAGCATGTTAATTTGAATAACACCTAAGAAGGTTATAATCATATCTACATTTTTCTTAGTAGCATCCTCATTTGCGTGACACCTAAAAAGGTTATAGTCGCATTCGTATTCTACACTTTGCATCAATCATAGGCTTGCATATGTCCCAAATATCACCCTGTATAATGACCAAGTCACAGAACAATAGTAATAAAAAAACACAACAACAACAGTCAAATCTTAACAAGATGTCTAGAGACAACCCATAGGTAAGTACCTCTCTCCCTATTAAAATATTTACATCTTTGCATTTTGCTTCATGTGTATTGACACTAGCGCTAGGTGGCTATACAACACATGTGAAGTAGGAGGCAACTATCATACCTCAAATTTGACTATCCCCAAAAAGGTCTGATGATAAAATGAATCCCTGAGATGACTAGAGTCTACACGTTCATAACACCTATGAAGTGTGTAACCTTAAAACACCTAACTGACCCCACCAGAGTGCAAAGTTGATCATCGAGTCATTAATTTGTGCTCTGACCTTGTGAAATATGAATTATTAAAACAATGAGAGGTTTATTTTGAGAAAACTCCTCTCAGAGTTCTTAGCTTGTCAAGTCGATGCGTATTTCATTAGACTGGGACCCAGCTTCGTGAAAAAATAAAAATTGATTTTGATAAAACATACTTTGAAAACACATCCAGAGGGCTCTAAAACCTTTATAATTGGTCTTAGAATGGTCCAACAAAACCTGACTATTAGCACGTATCACTCAGAAGTGCGTGTGAACACCCCTAGGTGTCATGTGCTAAAATTGAAGTCGAATTTAGTGAAACAGACTCTGGAAACATGTCCAGAAGGTCTAAAAACCCTAGGAACCAACCCCAAAATAATGCACATAGAACCCGGGAAGAGCCCATAGAGTGTCGAAGTGGACGTGAAAATGTGCACAGGTGCACACGTGCCTGTGTGTGTGACTACTTGCACATTGTGCGTGGTCATGCACACTTGGCATGGCCATGCATAAAAATACACTCACATGTGCATGACTATGCCTAACCACCCCACTCTACACATTTTTTCCTATAAATAGACCCTTTTACACCCCATTTTGGAGGAGGGAAGCTAGTGAAAACACACACACTAAAGAGTTAGTCTGATTGAAGGTGCAGGAAACCCTTTCCCATACAGTTTTTGCTCTCCCACAACCTTTCCTTTAGGTTGTTAGATCCCTTTTTCCACCAAACCTAGCCTCATCTTTATCAAAGCATGCTTCAAAGGTATACAATCTAGCATCATTCTACTATCATTTTGAAACTCTCGATGAGGAAAGTTTAATAATCTCTTAAAGCCAGAGCTTCAAAGTTCACACAAGCTGAGTCAAGTCTAAGGACCACATAATCATTTTATTTTATTGTTGCTAGCATTTGGGAATACTGTTATGCTTATGTGATGAGACTAGCAATCTTGCATGATACGTGAATAATATATGCATTATTATGCTCATTTTACATCATCATTCTACATCCTGTATTTCTAAAAATATGAAATCATATAGTAAATATTAATAATGTGATAAAGTTCATGTTCCAGAATAGAGTCATCATGCTCTCGGTCCAGTGATGATCTTATGCATCCCTTATATTATCATCATTCATCCTCATAGCATAAATAATCATTATAAGCATGATCATCCTATTATTTATCAAACAAGCTATGTAAATGATCGTGTTGTCCTTATAGATCAATCATATTAGATTTAGTTTACTACAATCTTTTTCTTTTCATATGTATTTCCTCAGGAAAGCAATGTAATAAAATTCTTAGCTTTATTATCCTATATTTTATGATATACTATGTGAATGCTATATAAACTGTCATCACCAAAACTAGGGTGTTGCGGTAGCTATACATTAAATATCGTATAATGAGAAATAGTCAAAAAGTAGATGCGATCTCCTGAACTCAAAAGTCTTTACTGGGGACAATACTTGCTGATTGACCTGATGTTGTCCTTTTCTTTTCCTGATTTTCTAAAAATCAGGTGGCAACTCCATAAAATCAAAAGTGTCTTGTCCCCTCAAGACCAATCACTTATCCCTATTCAGTGAAGTTTCCATGACCCTCGAAAATGAAAAAATCAACACAAAGTAAATAAAAAAAGGAAGGTCGCTTATAACCTCTGAAGTGTGCAACCTTAAAAAACCCAACTAACCCCACTAGTGTGAAAAATTGATCACTGGGTCATTAAGTTGTGCTCTGACCTTGCACAATATGAATTATTAGAATAACAAGAGGTTTTTTTAAGAAAACTCCTCTCAGAATAACAAGAGTTTATTTTAAGAAAACTCCTTTCAGAATACTTAGCTCTTCTGGCCAGTGCGTATTTAGTTAGACCAGGACCCAGCTTCATGAAAAAATGGAAATTGATTTTGCAAAAAAAACACATCTAGAGGGCTACAAAACCTTTAGAAGTGGTCCCAAAAAGGTCCAACACAACTTGAGTATTAGTGTGTATCGCTTGGAAGTGCACATAAACACCCCTAGGTGTCATGTGCTAAAATCGAAGCTAAATTTTGCAAAATGGACTCTAGAAATGCATTTTAAAGGCCCAAATACCCTAGGAGCCAACCTTAGAATAGAACGCATAGAACCTAAGAAGAGTGCATAGAGCATTGAAGTGCGTGTGAAAATGCGCACACTATGCATGGTTAAGCACACTTAGTATGGCCGTGAGCAAAAATGTAGTCACACAGGCATGACCATGCCTACACCACCCCATTCTATGCATTTTTTCCTATAAATAGACCCCTCTACACCCCATTTAAGGGGGGGGGGGAGAACAAGTGAAGACACACACACACACACTTAAAAGTCAGTCTGATTGAAGGCGCGAGAAACCCTTTACCATATAGTTTGTGCTCTCCTACAACCTTTCCTTTAGGTTGTTAGATCCCTTTTTTTCTTAAACCCAACCTCATCTTTGTTAAAACTTGCTTCAACAGTATACAGTCTAGCATCATTCTACTGTCATTTTGAACCTCCCAATGAGGAAAGCTTGATAATCTCTCAAAGTTAGAGCTTCAAAGTTTAAACAAACTAAGTTGAGTCTGAGGACCACACAATCATTTTAGCATGTTTACTTTACTTTACTGCATTGCATTTTATTTTACTATCGCCAACATTTGGGAATACTATTGTGCTTGTGTGATAAGATTTGCAATCTTGCATGTCACGTGAATAATATATGTGTTATTATGCTCATTTTTACATCATCACTTTGCATCCTCTATTTTTGAAATCATGAAATCACATAGTAAATATCAATAATATGAAAAAGTTCATGTCCTAGAATAGAGTCATCATGCTTTTAGTCCATTGATAACCTCATGCATCCTTTATATTATCATCATTCATCATCACAACATAAATAATCACTGCAAGCATGATCATCCTATCATTTATCAAATAAGCTGTGTAAATGATCATGTTATCTTTGTAGATCAATCATATTAGATTTACTTTTTGCAATCTTTTTCTTTTCATATGTATTTTATCAGGAAAGCCATGCAATAAAATTCTTAGCTTTATTTTCCTATATTTTTTGATGTACTATGTGAATGCTATATAAAATATCATCATTAAATTTAGGGTATTGCAGTAGCTATACATTGAATATTGTATAATGAGAAATAGTCAAAAGTAGATATGATCTCCCAGACCTAAAGATTTTTACTAGGGACAATACTTATTAAGTGACCTGATGTTATCCCTTTCTTTTTTTAATTTTCAAAAAATTGGGTGGTGACTCCATAAAATCAAAAGTGTCTCATCCCCCCAAGACCAATCACTTGTCTTTATTTGGTAAAGTTGCCATGTCCTTCAAAAATGAAAAAACCAACACAAACCAAACAAAAAAAAGGAAGGTTGCTCATAGTCCTCTTCCTCTAAAAAACAAAACTAAAGGTCGCTCATAGTGGCAACTCCACTGAGGACTTCTAAGTAAAAGGGATCAACTCGAAAGTGACTATTTCTCATTATGCAATACTTAATCATATAGAGCCCCTCACCACTGCATTTTCACTACACGTCATACATGTACCACTTGTCCCTAAAAGCCTTGATAATACTAAATGACATTGCCAACATGATTCCACTTGAGTCATGGGGCAACAAAGATACAATATTATCACCTTTAGTCTTTACTTGTACTTTCGTTGGACTCATTTGACAAGAATCTATAACCCAAGTTATTAAGGGGGTGATCAAGTTATTAAAAGAATGCTAGACTCATTGATCAGAGTCTGTAACCCTAGTCATATGGGGCATTCTTGTTAAAGGAACCCTTAGCCTTTAACCTTGAATTAGCTCATGTAGATAAACCAGTAGCAACATCCACTAGGATTCCACCAAGCTATGCATGCTATCCTTGCCTTAACGCTATCCGTTTGACTCGATACTTATAAATGACATGACCCTCATAGTGTTTATCATTGAATGATGTTGTAATGTTAGTTTTCATAGAAAATTTATTTTCAAGACCACATGATTCTCATATACTTCATGTGAGCTCGAAGTATGAGGAATGATGAGAATCGTGTACCTTAGCTTAAAT
The DNA here is from genome assembly GCA_947683625.1 of Mallotus nudiflorus. Lineage (NCBI taxonomy): Eukaryota > Viridiplantae > Streptophyta > Magnoliopsida > Malpighiales > Euphorbiaceae > Mallotus > Mallotus nudiflorus. Next base: position 128,061 of record CANTUR010000035.1, read on the forward strand.
AGTCAATACGAATTAACAAATAATGACATCCCTCGATGACAAAACCTACAAGATGTCATCCATTTATCTTTATCAGATGAAATGAATGAGTTAGGAACCCAACTCGATTATGGACCTTTACGTCAGCAAAATAAAACTATAAACTATCAAAAAATACTTTCATGACTTATGGTAAACATATTGAATATCTATGTGGGGGCAAGAACTCAGACTCCTTTTGATTGAACTTGGTCCTATACATACAGACATATACGAACTTTAGAAATCATTTGAAGCCTGAAAATTGACCCTCATATTGACTTCATGTGATTACCTCAAGCACATTTGAGTATCGTTCCTCAGTTTACCCTTAGGTTATGATCAATATAAATCAAAACAACCTAGTTCTGAGAATGGAACCATAGTCCCTTGATGACTATAGGTTTAAAACCCACCTAGGAAAGAGATTGAATGACCTCATGGAGAAATAAAGTTGGAAGTGAGAGCTCACTTATGATTGGTTTGTTCATTGTGCAGGAAAACTAATAGACTTTAATCATGTATAAATCATATACATGTAGATAGCACATACTAACCACTGTTTCTTATAAGGATAATCATTTTTCCATTATAGGATTTTTTGCATCCACTCCATGCATACATGCTTACCCTTTTCTTTTGCAGGCACACATCATGCATCATTCATTTAGCTAACCCTAATAAATGTACAGGAATACTATATTCAAGCATGAGTGACCAAGAAGATACCTCCTATAAGTAATTTAAAGACAAGCTAAAAGAGGGGAGCCAAAAGTTGCTCACTGATGGCATAATAGCTGAAATCCTCCAAGCCCAAATCAAAGCCAAAAGTGCCCAAGATGGGAATAGCACACCACTAAATGAAGCATTTGCATATGTTCACCCAAGGGTAGATAAGGCAAAGGGAATTCCATGTACTCCAGTTCAATCTGATGATGACAATGACTACTACTAATATCTCAGAATTGCACCAAAAGCTATAAAAATTACTGACATGACCAAGCCTGAATTGACAGGGGAGGTCAAACTATTAGCCAACAGGATGGCTTAATTGGAATTTGTCTTCAAAGAAAAGGGAACTCATGTCTCCAAAAGCTTCATTGACCTGACACTATTTAAAGATGAGATGCTTCTAGATGATTTTAAGTTACCAAACTTTGCTAAGTTTTATGAAATAGGAGATTTAATGGTTCATCTAAAGCAATATGCTACTTTCATGGCTACCATAAAGCTTATAGAATAACAGATTATTCGATTCTTCTCCATATTACTAGAGGAAGACTGAGGGCATGGTTCTTTGACCTTGAAGATGAAATAAAAAATGATTGGCTATTGCTAACTCAGAAGTTTATCAAGCAGTATGAATACAACATTCAGTTAGGCATCACTCAAAGGGACCATGAGACCACAAGGTATACACTCGGTGAAGCTTTCTTTGATTATGTCACTAGATGGCAAGGAAAGGTAGTCAAGATGAGAAACCGTCCTCCTGAGGATGAATAAATAGAGTTAATAATCAAAGGAGCACTACCACACTTCAAAAATAGATGATCTTTGCTCATTATCCTAACTTCAGAGCTCTCCATTAGGCTAGGATCAAAATAGAGGATGAGGAACCTTAACAAGCTATAAACACTTTTTGTTACAATACCTAACCAAACACCCAAAACACCTTCACCCAAATTATAGAAGTAAACATTGTCTAACCCAAAACCCATAACTCACTATCTATTAATACCATCAAACCACCAAGAAAATTCTTAAAATTTAACCTCCCACTATCTAAAGTATTCCAAAGGCTTCAACAAAAGAACCTTCTACAACCACAAGAGCCTAGGCCTCTTCTAAACCCACTACCACCTTAAATTAAATAAAATTTTTTTTGCCATTTTCACCAGATGCCTGGCCACACCACTAATACATGTAGAACTCTAAAAAATGCAATCCAAGACCTTATTGACTTTGGAAAAATTATTGACCTAGAAAAACAACATAGTATTAAGACCAATCCTCTCCCAAACTAACAAAACATTCCTCCACCAACCATCAACATAATTTCCTCTAATCTACTAGAAGACCTTATTGAAAAATCAATCCAAGCCATACAAGAAACCTAAGATAAGCCCTCAGAAGACAAACCCTCAAAACCCATTCTTGAGCCTCATGATTCTAGTGAAGATGAGTAATGCCCTTTTACCTTTGAATACATTCTAATGCCTCAAAAGTTCCTTCCCCATTTAATGATGAAAAAAAGAACTAGGGATACAACTCTCCCAATGAACAGTGAAGTGATTGATTGCCCTTACTCATAAGAAGCAGAGATAAAAAAAATTTCAACAGTAACCATGAAGTATGGGATCTCCTGGGCCAGCCATCTGGGAAGTTCAACTATAAAGTTAAGTACACAGCACCTCCTGCTACCCACACACTTTTAGAATACATAGTACCCTCAGGATGGGGAGAAGAATTTAATAATAAAGATGGGATGGTTAGTGCTATTTAGATTCAAAACCTACAAATCATGGGGATAGACATATGGTATGACTCTAATGATCCTGAAATCATTGTCTGGGACCAGAACAATGGTACAAAAGTATATAAGTAAGCAGTTGAGAAGCCCTCACTAGTAGTTAATCATGTAACTCATAATGGGTGGGTATATCAACCTTATGAGAAAGAGAATGACACCCTCAAGGAGAACCACTTACCAGACATGATCATCAAGACTAACATCTATGAGCTGATGAGAAGCCTGGAGATAAAATCTAAAAGTGAAGCTATCATTCATGCCCAAGCTACTACCATCCTCGAATCGAGCATTGATGACATCCTGTTCGAATACATAACTGATGATGATCTTTGTACTTTTTCTTTGTTTGAAAATGATGATGTAATGAACTCTAAAGTTAATGTAATGAAATCTAATTTTGCTTACTTGTTTGATGTCTTTCTTGATGGTAGTGTGCATTGCATTGATAAAAACATTAACATATTTGGCATTCATTCCATATGCATTAAATCATTTAACATTGGCATGGAATCTAAACCATGCATTATGCATATCTCAAAAAATGTTACCCCTGAAGAGAGGAGATGAATTTAAAAAATATTAAGAAAATATTCAAAAGTATTTGCTTGGACGTATGATGATATGCTTGGTATTGATAGAGACATTGCTCAACACTTCATTAGGGTGCAAACCAGTAAAGCAGAAGTTGAGAAGACTCAGACCATAATGGGCCCAACTAGTGAAAGAGGACACCGAGAAACAAATCAAAGAAAAATTCTTAGAGGTAGTAGACTATTTGAATGGAAGAAAGATGGAAGGGTTAGAATCTACGTCGACTACAGAAATATGAACAAGGCCTGCCTGAAGGATGATTTCCCACTACCCTACATAGATGAATTGGTTGATAGCATCGCCATATATGCAATGTACTCCTTTATGGATGGATTCTCTAGGTATAATCAAATCTTAATGGCCATTATTGACAAAGCAAAGACAACTTTCATAATATAATGGGGGTATTTACTACTATAGAGTAATGACTTTTGGACTAAATAATATAGGGGCAACCTACTAGAGAATGACGACTATAATGTTCCATGACATGATACACAAAGAAGTGGAGGTATACATCAATGACATGATGGTCAAATCAAGAACTAGGAAAGAATACCCCTCTGATCTCAAAAAGTTTGTCAAAGGGGTTAAAAAGTACAATCTCAAGCTAAATTCAAAGAAATGCATATTTGGGGTTACTTCAGGAAAGATGTTGGGGTATATTGTCAGTTAGAACGAGATTAAAATGGATCCAAACAAAGTAAAAGCCATCAAAGAGATGCCAGTGCCAAAAATAGAGAAAGAAATTAGAGGGTTTCTAAGGAAACTATAGTTCATAAGCAGATTCATCGCTAAGTTGACAACAATGTGTTAATTGATCTTCAAGCTACTCAGAAAAGATCAGTTGGTTGAATGGAATGAACAATGTCAGCTAGCATTTGACAAGATCAGAAGCTACCTAGCCAAATCATCGATCCTAAAACCACCAAAACCAAGGATACCTTTAACGCTGTATTTGGCCATCGAAGGGAATGCAATTGATGTAATGTTAGCCTAAAAAGGAGAAACAAAATCAAAATATGCAATCTACTACTTGAGTAAGAAGAAGTTGCCATATGAGTAGAAGAACAACCAAGTTGAAAGTATATGCCTAGCAATGGTATGGGCAATGAAGAAACTTAGACACTACTTTTAATCTTATAGAATTTAGGCCGTGTCTAAAATGGATCTAATGAAGAACCTTTACAAAGCTCCGTCCTTAGTAGGGAAACTTTCCAAGTGGCTTGTATTGCTAATAGAATTCGATGTGCAATATTTAACTAAAAAGGCAATAAAAAAGAGAGCAGTGGCTGAATTTCTAGTTCTCAACCCATTCCAAACTCAGAAGAAATACAACTGGACTTCCCAAACAACCTCAACTCAGCCATTGAAATCTAAGGATGGTGCATGTACTTGGACGGAGAAATTAATCAGTTCGACACATGAGTCAGTGTAATGCTACAATCCCTTTAAGGTGAAGTAGTACTAATTGATAAAAAGCTCGAGTTTAAATTCACAAATAATGAAGCAAAATATAAGGCATGCACACTTGGAATAGAAGCACTGATAACCCTGGATGTCATGAAAGTCAATTTCTTTGGAGATTCCATGCTAGTAATCAATCATACCACGAAGAGTGGGAATTGAAAAAGTAGCACTTAAAGCCTTATCTGGACCACTTGAGGCTACTCACCATGTCCTTCTAAAAATGTAGATTCATTCATCTACCTAGGAACCACAATTAGATGGTAGATGTGCTTGTTTCTATAGCATCAGTATACGAAGGACGATCCAAAATGCATATGAAGCCTTTAATTTTACTTAGATTGGGACAACCTTGTCATTAAAACTATAGAATAGCAAAGGTAAAAGCAACTAAAAAGCCCTGGTTCTACGACATCAAGAGATATTCAAAGGAACAAGCCTATTTTGATCGAGTATATGAAAGTGACAAAGCAGCCATTCAACGACTAGCATTAAAATTCACATCACACTAAAGTGTGTTATACAGGAGAACCTTAGATGGTTTACAACTTTAATGTCTAGATGAAATTGAGGTTGTAAGTGCAATAGAAGAAGTACATGAGGGTGTTTGTAGTGTACACATGAATGGAGCAATCTTGGCTAAGAAGCTAATCAGACAAAGGTTCTTCTAGATGACGATGAAGGAAGACTACATCAAATTTGTAAGGAAATGCAATAAGTATCAGATCCATGGCAATGTCAGCCACCTTCCACCAATATAACTATACTACATCTCTTTTCTATGGCCCTTCTATGCATAGGGTCTAGACATAATTAGGGAAATCCACCCAATGGCCTTAAATGGATATAGGTTCATCATAGTGACGATTGATTACTTTAAAAAATGGGTTAAAGTAGAATCATTCGCAAGGGTAGGAGCTAAAAAAGTGGCTAAGTTCATCAAAAGAAACCTATTATGTCAATATGAAATCCCTTATCACATCATATCTGACAAACAATATCTAATTCCAAGGGGAAGTTAGAGAGCTATTAAGGATTTATAAGGTGGAACATCATAAATCTTCTCCTTATTAACCACAAGCGAATGGGGTTGTTAAAGTTGCAAACAAGAACATCAAACAGATTTTGTTAAAGGTGACTTAGACTTACTGAGATTGGGCAAACAGATTGCCACATGCCTTATGGGGGTATTGAATGCCAACCAAAACTTCAATTGGAGCAACTCCTTTCTCATTAATGCATGGGTCAAAAGTAGTTCTTCCAATCAAAATATCTTTAGGTAGCAATTGAATTTGAATTACCAAAAGTACAGTGGGCTTAATAGAAGGACACCAATTTCACTCTCTTAGACAGCCAAAGGCTCAAGGCTCTATAGTACACACAGTTGTATTAGGCTTGACTAGCCAAGTCCTTTAACAAAAGAGTAAAACACAAGAGTGAGAAAGTAGGAGATTGGGTGCTAAAGCAAATAAGACAGAACATTTTGGACCTTAGAGGGAAATTCAGATCAAATTGGGAAGGCCTATACTTGGTCAAACATGTCCTATCAAAAGGAGCAATCAAGCTGATGGATTATGAAGGTAATAAATTCTCCAAACCTGTTAACACATATCGCTTAAAGAAGTACTACATCTAAGGCATAAAAAAATCATCATCCTGCTGAGTTAAAAACTTAAAAATGGCAGCTTAGGCAAAAGTTAAGGACTTCTTGCTGAGTTGAAAACCTAAAAATGGCAGCTTAGGCAAAAATTTGGGAAAGAGAGAAAATACTTAACTAGAAAACTTGAGAAGGCTAGTTAAGGAAAAGGGTAACCTCAAGTTTGAAATTTGTACAAATGCACCTATGCTTTTCTTAAATGATTACAATGAAATGAGAATGATTGCCAATTTATGCAAAATGTCTTTGAAAAGTGCAACACATTTTATCATCATGAATTTCATCAAGCATGCTTTGCATATTCCTTCATTTTCCAAGCAAAGACAAAAATGGCTGAACTGTCAAATCCCTAAGGATAGTGCTACTATAAGCCACACCACTGGCATGAGCAGTCACCTTAATGCGGAGCATGCCTTCATCATCCTCAAAGTGGTATCTAGATCTCCTTTGATGTTGTTGCAGATTAGATCTCACAACCCATGTCAATTATAGTTTATTACTAATAAAGTTTGCTACATGCTTGCACTAAAATTGGAATACAAGCTTACCAGATCAGAAGAAGTGACTCTCGATGACTCGCGTGATGGGTTAGCCCTTGAACTCAAGGGATGAGATGCATCTTCCTGAGAAGGTAGAGGAGAAGGAAAGGTCCCAGTATCTATAGCATCAATTAACTGAGGGATCAATATGTTAGTATAAGGCAAACTCTTACTCTCCAAGAGGTCCTCAAAGGGAAATCTCGTCTTAACAGTAGCAAGATCATCGCTGTAGAGCTCATGATCCTATAACATGTCCCTAGGGGGAGGAACAGGAGCTCTCCTCATGTATGGGTCATCCCACCAATGTTGGACTCACTCACCCAAATACCACACCCTGCTGATGAGGATAGAAAGCAACACTCGTCCCTTTGTCAGCTGCCATATAGCCACCATGTTTGTCATCGAGTGAGATCTCACCACCCACTAGCAAAGAAAGATCTGCTCAAAGTGCAATGATAAATAAATGATCCTAAAGAAAGGAATAACCAGTACAATAGGAATCAGACATACATGATTAGGGGACAACCTCCTTATGTTGTCCTGAGCTATTGTGCAATCCTCAATCAAATCTATAGTCTTCCTGATCCAATAAGAATAATGAGGGAAGCCATCCTCCTATAAATGCTTGATGGATAAATGGGGGAGAATCCCAAACTCATACGCCCAGATCTATCAAAATCAGAGGGTCATAAATAACAAACCAAGAGTAAGATAATAAGGAACAGAATTTCTACTCATGTCCAGCATGAATTAACATCCATAAATCCTCGAGCTGGCTCGGCATTTTACGTTAAGCCCTTAGTACATATGAGCAAAGGTAGTAGTGCCCCAATAATACCTCGACAAGCCATTCAAGTCCCTCAAGATAGGCTACAATCTCATATCACCCATACCTGAGGGGTTCAGGAAGATAACAACACTCAGTAAATAAAATTAAAACCAACGGGCCAATTACTCTACTGAAATAAGACCATCATCATACAAAGCTCGCATAAAAGAAAAAAAATCTATGTATCAAGTGAGATACTAGCAACCAGCCTTCATAGGAGTGACTACTCGGAGCAAATCCCTTGTAAGATGCCTCCTCACCATAGCAGTGGAACACTCCTCATCACTAAAAGGAATGGGCTCTCCAAAAAAGTTCAAGCCCATAATAGCGGTAAAGTATAATAGGGTAATAGTCATCTTCTCGACAGGCAGATGGAAAGTATGCATCGTGTCTATCCACCACTCCATCAATGCATACATAGCAATCTGAATTGATGTATATGAGTAGTAAGAAAGTTAAGCAATCATTCCATCGAAGCCCTTCCTAGCAACCATCTGGTTCATGCACATTAGGGGACCCTGATAGTACATGCTGGCCCTATTAAAACTACTAGGCAACACAGTGACATACCTATGGGGCTACAAATAACAAGTACGCTATCAAATATTTGCACAACTACTAAATACTAACACATCTCTCTTTGTCACTTAACAGGATCAAAATAACAATAAAGACCAAAAAGGAAAGCATCTTGGCAAGTAGACAATCACGAAAAGAAAGTAAAACAAGAGCTATCAGCCACCAACATTTACAATAAAGTGAGACAGACAATTACAGCAAGACCTACAAAGCTATAGCTATGACAACCTCATACAATAATATAAATAGAAAAAATGATCAATGAACAAGCTTCAGAAAATAAAGACGAAGAGGGACCTACCTCACAATGATGATGCACCTAAGCATAAATCTCCAAGCTATGAACAATGGGGATAAGATCTCCCTAAGAAAGCCTGAAAGGTTGAGAACTCTGAGCACCAGATGTGCACAACTGTGGATGTCCCGGCTCTAATAGCCTTTGCAAAGTCACCCTCAAGATCAACATCAACATTAATAAAAATTTCCTCCAGAACTTAAGGAATTTTGGGAAACTCCATTTAACGCAAAAGAAAATGGAAATAAAAAAGCAAAAATAGAGCATAAAGCACTTAAAACACGAAAAAGGTCAAGAAAAGTTAGAAAACACTCAAAAAAGTCTGAGCGAATCCTCCTAAGACCTTTGAAATAGCCAGTTAAAAAAGCAAGGAGGGGGGAAGTGCATGATCACACACAGTCATGCACACTTCCCCTTCCACGTGCTCTTTTATGATTTTATGTGCACTTTAAGACTTTGCACACCCATTTCTACATTCCTAAACTTCCATTTGAGCGTAAGATATGCACCAAAATCACACAAAATTACATTGGTGAGGACTTCATCTATCTAAAGACACTGTGCATGCATCGCTTTCTTTAGAAAACTTAACATCTTACAAAAGAAGAAGAGTAAAGAAAATTCATTGTAAGAATATCTTACTCTAAATCATTAAAATAACATTCTTAACATGACAAATCATTGCATTATTACTGTATCATCACTATATCATTGTTACACCACTATTGTATCATCACCACTATCTCATTCATTACTTAGAAGCATTTGCATTGCTTAGGAGCACTCTTGCATTGCTTAGAAGCACTCTCTCATTGGTTAGAAGCACTCACATTGCTTAGAAGCACTCACATTGTATAAAAGCACTTATTTATTACTTAGAAGCACTTGTTCATTACTTAGAAGCACTCTCACTTCTCATTCATTGCTTAGAAGCATTCTCATTGCTTAGGAGCACTCTCATATTGCTTAGAAGCACTCTTGCACCTCATTCATTGCTCAGAGGCATTCGTAGCACTCTCATTGCTTAGAATCACTCACACTCATTGCTTAGGAGCATTCTCATTTGCTTAATAGCATGTTCATTTGCATGACATCTAAGAAGGTTATAGTCGCATGTTCATTTAACGTGACACCTAATAAGGTTATAGTTGTATGTTCATTTTGCATGACACCTAAGAAGGTTATAGTCGCATGTTCATTTTGCATGATGCCTAAAAAGGTTATAGTCACATGTTCATTTATGTGACACCTAAGAAGGTTATAGTCACATGTTCATTTTGTGTGACACCTAAGAAGGTTATAGTTGCATGTTTATTTGCATGACACCTAAGAAGGTTATAGTCGCATGTTCATTTCGCATGACACCTAAGAAGGTTATGTTCATTTTGCATGACACCTAAGAAGGTTATAGTCATATGTTCATTTTTCATGACACCTAAGAAGGTTATAGTCGCATGTTCATTTTGCATGATACCTAAGAAGGTTATAGTTGCATGTTCATTTGCATGACACCTAAGAAGGTTATAGTCGCATGTTCATTTATGTGACACCTAAAAAGGTTATAGTCATAGGTTCATTTGTGTGACACCTAAGAAGGTTATAGTCACATGTTCATTTACATGACACATAAGAAGGTTATAATCGCATCTGCATTTTACTTAGTAGCATCCTCATTTACGTGACATCTAAAAAGGTTATAGTCACATTCATATTCTACACTTTGCATCAATCACAGGCTTGCATATGTCCTAAATAGCACCCTACATAATGAAAAAGTCACAGAAAAATAGTAATAAACAAAACACAATAACAACAGTTAAATCTTAATAAGATGTCTAGAAACAACCCACAAGTAAGTACCTCTCTTCGTATCAAAACGTTTTTACATCTTTGCATTTTGCTTTATGTGTATTGACACTAGCACTAGGTGGTTATGCAACAAACATGAAGTAGGGGGTAACTTTCATAAATCAAATTTGACTATCCCTAAAAAGGTTTGATGATGAAATGAATACTCGAGATGACTAGAGTCTGCTCGTTCAAAAAACCTTTGAAGTGTGCAACCTTAAAACACCCAACCCACCCTACTAGTGTGCAAAATTGATCTCCAAGTCATTAAGTTATGCTCTGACCTTAAAAAATATGAATTATTGAAATAACAAGAGGTTTATTTCAAGAAAACTCCTCTCAGAATACTTAGCTTATCTGGCCGGTGCATATTTCGCTACACCAGGACCTAGCTTTATGAAAAAATGGAAATTGATTTTGACAAGACGAACATTGGAAATACATTTAGAGGGCTCTAAAACCTTTAGAAGTGGTCCTAAAATGGTACAACACAACTTGGGTATCAGCGCGTATTGCTCATAAGTGTGTGTAAACATCCCTAGTGTCATATGCTAAAATTGAAGCTAAATTTGGCAAAGCAGACTCTAGAAATGCGTCTAGAAGGCCCAAAAACCCTAGGGAACAACTTAGAACAACACGTATAGAACCCAGGAAGAGCACATAGAGCATCAAAGTGCACGTGAAAATGCACATAGGCACGCATGGCCACGCCCCAAGCGCGTGACCATGCGCACATTGTGCATGGTCACACACACTTGGCATGGCCACATGCAAAAATACAGTCACATGCATGTGACCATTCCTACACCACCCCATTCTACACATTTTTTTCTATAAATAGACCCCATATACACCCAATTTTGGAGGGGGGAAGCAAGTGAAAACATATATACTCAAGAGTTAGTCCGATCAAAGGCACAATAAACCCTTTCTCATATAGTTTTTGCTCTCTCACATCCTTTCCTTTAGGTTATTAGATCCCTTTTTCCACCAAACCTATCTTCATCTTTGTCGAAACATGCTTCAAAGGTATACAGTCTAGCATCATTCCACTGTCATTTTAAAACTCTCGATGAGGAAAGCTTGATAATCTCTCAAAGCTAGAGCTTCAAAGCTCATATAAGCTTAGTCGAGTATGAGGACCACATAATCATTTTAGCATATTTACTTTACTACACTACATTTTGTTTTACTGTCGCCATCATTTGAGAATACTATTGTGCTTGTGTGATGAGACTAGCAATCTTGCATGCTATGTGAATAATATATGCATTATTATGCTAATTTTACATCATCATTTTGCATCATCTATTTCCAAAATCATGAAATCACATTGTAAATATTAATAATGCAAAAAGGCTCGTGTCCCAGAATAGAGTCATCATGCTCTTGGTCCAGTGATGACCTCATGCATCCTTTATATTATCATCATTCATCATCATAGCATAAATAATCATTATAAGCATGATCATCCTATTATTTATCAAATAAGTTGTGTAAATGATCATGTTATCCTTGCAGATCAATCATATTAGATTTAATTTCTTGTAATAATTTTCTTTTCATATGTATTTTATCAAGAAAGCGATGTAATAAAATTCTCAGCTTTATTATCCTATATTTTTTTAATGTTATGTGTGAATGCTATATAAACTATCATCACAAAAACTAGGTTATTGTGGTAGCTATGCATCGAATATCATATAATGAGAAATAGTCAAAAAGTAGATGCGATCTCTCAAATCCAAAAATCTCTGCTGGGGATAATACTCGCTGAGTGACCCGATGTTTCCCTTTCTTTTCCTAATTTTCTAAAAATAGGGTGGCGACTCTATAAAATTAAAAGTTTCTCATCCCCTTAAGACCAGTCACTTATCCCTATTCGGTAAAGTTGCCATGTCCCTCGAAAATGAAAAAATCAACACAAACCAAACAAAAAAAAGGAAGGCCACTCACAACCTTTAAAGTGTGCAACCTTTAAACACCTAACCAACCCCACCAGTGTGAAAAATTGATCACTGGGTCATTAATTTATGCTCCATCCTTGTGAAATATGAATTATCAGAACAACGAGAGGTTTATTTCAAGAAAACTCCTCTCAGAATACTCAGTTCATTGGGTTGGTGCGTATTTCCTTATATTAGTACCCAACTTTGTGAAAAAAATGAAAATTGATTTTTGATAAAATGAACTTTGAAAACACATTTAAAGGGCTCCAAAACCTTCAGAAGTGGTCTCAGAATGGTCCAACATAACCTGGGTATCAGTGCGTATTGCTTAGAAGTGTGCATAATTACCCTTAGGTGTCATGTGCTAAAATTGAAGTTGAATTTGGAAAAATGGACTCCAAAAATGCATTCAGAAGGCCAAAAACCTTAGGAACCAACCCTAGAATAGCACGCGTAGAGCCTGAGAAGAGTGCATAGAGTGGCGAAGTGTGTAAAAATGTGTACAGGTGTGCGTGGCCACGCAGCAAGTGCGTGACCATGCACACACATTGTCCATGGTCATGCGCACTTGGTATGGTCATGCACAAAAATACACTCACACACACGTGACCATGCCTATGCCTCCCCATTATACACATTTTTCCTATAAATAGACCCCTATACACCCCACTTTAGGGGGGGGGGGGAGCAAGTGAAGACACACACACACACTCAGGAGTCAGTCTAATCGAAGGCATGGGAAACCCTTTTCCATACAGTTTTTGGTCTCCCAAAGCCTTTCCTTTAGGTTGTTAGATCCCTTTTTCCACCAAACCCAGCCTCATATTTATTAAAGAACACTTCAAAGGTATACAGTCTAGCATCATTCTACTATCATTTTGAATCTCTCAATGAGGAAAGCTTGATAATCTCTCAAAGCTAGAGCTTCAAAGTTCACACAAGCTAAGTTGAGTCTAAGGACCACATAATCATTTTAGCAAATTTACTTTACTGCATTTTATTTTACTGTCACCAACATTTGGAAATACTGTTATGCTTGTGTGATGAGACTGGTAATCTTGCATGTTATGTGAATAATATATACATTATTATGCTTATTTTACATAATCACTTTGCATATTCTATTTTTGAAATCATGAAATCACATCATAAATATCAAGAATGTGAAAAAGTTCATGTCCCAGAATAGAGTCATCATGCTTTCGGTCTAGTGATGACCTTATGCATCCTTTATATTATCATCATTCATCATCATAGCATAAATAGTCACTGTAAGCATGATCATCCTATCACTCATCAAATAAGCTATGTAAATGATCATGTTATCCTTGCAGATCAATCATATTATATATAGTTTTCCATAATATTTTTCTTTTCATATGTATTTTATCAGGAAAGTGATGTAATAAAATTCTCAACTTTATTATCCTATATTTTTTGATGTACTGTATGAATGCTATATAAACTGTTATCATCAAAACTAGGGTATTGTGGTAGCTATACATCAAATATCGTATAATGAGAAATAATAAAAAAGTAGATGCAATCTTTTGAACTTGAAAATCTCTGTTAAGGACAATACTCATTAAGTGACCTAATGTTGTCCCTTTCTTTTGCCGATTTTCTAAATCCAGTGGTGACTCCACAAAATAAAAAACATCTCTTCCCCTTAAGACTAATCACTTATCCTTATTTAGTAAAGTTTCCATGTCCCCCAAAAATAAAAAAACCAACACAAACCAAATAAAAAAAAAGGAAGGTCACTCACAGTCCTCTTCCTCTAAAAAACAAAATTGAAGGTCGTTGATAGACCCTTTCCCCTGCTTCAATCTTCACTTATACTCCCTCTCCTATTGCTTAAGTTTAATTTTGCACTTCTTCTAATTCCTTTAAATTTTCAATCAACTTATATTAATTGCTTTATTTAATTTGTGCAGGATCCTAACACTTGGTGCTTTGTATTTGATGAGGATATTTCTTCAGACTTAAGTTTCTTGGACACCTCTTCTACTAAGCATGGTCATAACCTTGATTCTACTCCAAATGAAAACTAAGTCACTAATGCTAAAAGTCATTGAAATCTATTTCCAATTTAAAGATAGGTCATTGAGGGAGATTTAAAAATCTGACTTGCTAGTATATCTTAGCATCTTAGAGCATAACACTAAATCCCTAAGCATTTTTTCTTTGAGAGTACAGATTGCTTGGAGTTTCTCTCATTTAGATAAGGCTAATGCTAGCTAGCTTGATGTTTCCAAGCACTTAAGTTCTTTTCATCAGCAAAGAATGGATTTTTTAGCCCAAAACATTATAAAAGGAGATGAAAACTAGGGAGAGTGAAGTAAAAGCATCTTTTGACAGCTTGGTTGTAGAAATAAGTGATTTGGAGGCAAGATTGCTCATTCTTAAGTCTAAGAAGATATAAATGCTTAAAAGGAGTAAGAGTATGGTAGTAGAGTAACAACAAACTATTTCCTGAGCCAAGGAAATAAGGAAATCACCGGCTAACCAAAAGATAATTATTCTTGAATGGAAGAAACAAGAGTTGGAAGCCCTCTCCACTAGAAAGAAGTGCTTAGAGATATGAGGCACTTTCTAAGGATTTAACTTTGATGCCCTTTGACCCTTTTTATGAATTGAACTTGGTTTTATTTTATGACTTGTGTTAATGATAACCTAGAGTTTAGGCTATGGATGATTTTATTACTTTGTGCCTCTAGTGATTTTATAAGACTTTATGGCCTTTGACTAGATACTTCAAATTTATTGGCCTTTAAACCATTTTATGATGAACTTACATGGATGAATTATTCTAGATATTTTCTTTCTTTACTGAGTTTATGCATTTCACAGGATAATTCACACATTTTGCACCATAACCATGCATCACATACCATAAGGCGCCTAATTTTTAACAGAGATGCTACCAAAATTTCATCATTTTACTATTAATAACATTGTTCATAAAAAACTTTACTACTTAATTAAAGCAGAAATGACTCATAAAATAAAAAAAATTTATTTATTACACATTAAAAAAAGATGGCTATATATGCCATCTTACATAAAAACAAAACAAAACAGAGTACCGCCAATATAATTTAGTGATCACCTTTGGCCATAGGCCAATTACAAAACTTTAGTCTTTCTCTCTCAACTCCCATATAGAGGGAAAATACCTTTTCAAATATCTGCCATTAATGAATCTTTTATGTGTAATCCCTTCCAAACTTTCTAACCAGTATTCATTGCCATGTATAACTTGATGAATTGTAAATGGACCTTCCTGATTGGGAGACCATTTCCCCAATTCCTTATCCTTTGTTCTAGGTGGCCAGATGACTTTTCAGACTCGGTCACCTATGTCAAATTTCTTCTTTTTTATTCTTTTATTATAACATTTTGGAAACCTTCTTCTTTTAAGCTATTATACTGGTAAGAGCTCTCAACCTTTCTTTATCCACATTTTCTAATTCCATCAATATGGCCTCAAAAAATTCCTCCAGTGTCAGATCATTTTGCTTTGCTATCCTTATAGATAAGAAGTACACTTCTAAGGGAATAATATCATCATGTCTAATGGTAAGGGCAAAAGGGCTAGTACTAGTAGCTTCTCTTTTTGAAGTTCTATATGCCTGGAGAGTTTTAAAGAGAATTCTTGGCCAATCCCTTTAGTTATCCTCCAACATCTTTTCCAGTATGCTTTTGCCTGACCATTAGCTTGAGCATAGTGTGGGGTTGAAGTTATATTCTTGATGCTATAATCTTTTATAAATTCTTTCATTTCTTTACCAGTGAACATTGTTCCTTGGCCTATTGTAATAGTTTGAGGAATACTAAAACTATGAATAATATGTTCGTTGGTGAAGGAAAAGACTTCTCTCTATTCCACTTTCTTTATAGGAATTGCTTCTACCCACTTTATGAAATAGTTTGTGGCTATAATGATGAAGCTATAGCCTTTGGAAGAAGTTGGATAAATTTTCCTAATGAGGTCTATGGGTCAACTTAGAATGGCCATGGTTTTACCATAAAATACAAATCATCAGCTGGTACTCTTTAGATGCTTCCATGTTTTTGGCACTATTGACACCTTTTATAATATATGTTGTAATCTTTCAGGATTAATGGCAAAAAATACCCATGTCTTTTTATCAACCATCTTATCTTTCTCCTAACTTGGTGAGCAATGCAAACACCTTTATGCACTTGTTTTTGAAACTCAATAGTTTGGGATATAAAGGACACCTTAGGAGTAATCCATTCAAAGTTTTTCTAAAAATCTCATTTTAATCAAAACATAATTCAAGGCCTGAGCTTTGACTCTAAATGGAACCATTTTGGTAGTGTTTTCAAAATAGCATTTGATTTTAGTGCACTAATACCCTGCCACGTTTAAATCACTATTGAATGACTCAAATTGCATTTTTCTTTCAAGGATGGATGGGTGAGTTTCTTCTGTGCAAAAATCAACTTATGATTTAATTCTTCTGGTATTCTCAATTATGATGCAACTGAGGATAATTCATCAATTTCCCAATTAGATTCTCTAGGTACATGCATATAAGTCACATTTTTTAAAATAATCAACAAGTTGAATAACAGTAGTAAAGAAATATGCTAAAGACATGCTTGTGCATTCGTATTCCCTTGTTAGTTGCTTAATTAGAAAATTAGAATCTCTAATGAGTAATACCTCTTTAGTTCTAAAGTCTTAGAGAATTTCAAGACCTATAATTAAAGCCTTATACTTAGATTGGTTATTAATGCATTCAAAGTCAAAGGTAAAGCTGATGGCTATTTTAGATGGTGATATGATCACCATTCTAGCCCCAACTAACTTCTTCATAGATGATCCATCAAACTTGAATACCCAAGGTTGAATATTAACCCTGCACACTGGAAGGTCTTCTTCCTTAATAGTTCTTTAGGTGGGGTGATCAAGTAAAAAGTTTGCTAGAGCTTGTCCTTTCACTAACTTTTGATGGTGATAAATTAGTGAGAATTCAATTAAACTAAGCAACCACTTTCCAATTTTTCCTAACAACACTGATATGTTTAATATATATTTCATTAATTCAGTCTGTAAAATTACATATGCTATGTGCTTCAGCAAATAATGCCTTAGTTTAATACAAGCAAAGTATAATGCAAGACACAAATTTTCAATAGAAGAATATTTTATTTTAAGATCCTATTTAGATAGTATATAACATGCTCATGCTCCATCGTATTATTTTGAGCTAAGAGACATTTAATGGACTCAATTATAGCTGATATATATAATCTTAAAGGTACTCCCTTTTTTTGGGAACCTAAAATAGGTGGCTTTGATAGTTTTTCTTTAGTTTTGTTAACAGAAAATTGATACCTATCTTCCTATTTAAATTTATCTTTTTATTTTAATTTTAAAAAGTAAAAAAATTCTTTAGTTTTTCCAGCAAAGTTAGTGTCGCGCCTCGTCTCACGTAGCCTGAGGTGGGCATCTAAAACCAACCATTAACAAACTATTTAGTTTAGTCTAAATATATTATAAATATCATTGTATATTTGCAAAGGGATTAAAATTAATCTCTTATAAAATTTTAGTCTTGTTCATATTTTACATTTACAAAATAAGAACTTTTAAAGTAATATGTATTTATGAATAGTAAAATATGTATAAAGTAATTGGATAATATAGAAAATTACATTTTTAAAAAATTAATTTGACATTAATTTTTTTAAACTAAAAACATAGTAGTGAAAACATCATTAAGATAATATAAAACACATTTCCAAACAGTTATTTTACATATAGCTTAGCCAACTGTTTGACTTAAAAACATACTCTTTCACAACACTTATAGAACAAGCTTAAAAAATAAAGGAACAAGGCTTCTCTAATGAGGATGTTGGCTAATGTTATTCTGAAACTTCTATCCACACTCACTAAACTCTGTTTGCCAACTATCAAGCTCTGCTATATGAACAAATTTATAAAATAGAGTAAAATGAGTATAGAAATACTTAATGAATAGATGTTACAAGTAGAAAATAGTTTAGCTAAATTAATTATAATAAACATCTCAAATTAAAATACTAAAGAATTAATAATTAAATTATAATTCACTTAAAACATCAAATTCAATCTTTGTTTGAAACATATTCAAAGCTTAGTCAATTGAAACATGTGCCTTTGAAAATATCAATACAACCTTTCATTTGTATTAAACATCCATCTAATAAGCATAACAACTTGTCCATAAAATATAGGCCATCACAAACTCAATCTCTAGGCACACTTAAAGGTTAACCCTTCTACTACATTAGCATGAAATGACCCTTCTTCCTTCACTGTCCTATAATCAAGTGCCCCATTGTTTATTGCATATATCATCTTAGTACATTCGCACAACTCATATAGAGTGGTAATACATGAATGAAATACCTTTGTCATCAAATAAATAATCAAAGCATTTCTATCACATTTATCGTTCAATAAAGTATTAAAAATCAAAACACCTCTCACCATAACCCAAAAGAAGGAAATCAAGTTGATTACAAACTCATTTAAATCATCAAATGATTAAAATGATCTCAAATCAAGATACTAAAACAAAATATATTGTAGTAATACATTAAACTTATAAACTTGAAAACTTGAATCATTATGGTTTTAAAGCTTGAAACATAAGTACGTAAATCACCTAGCAATAAGTTAAGCTAAACCAAATTCAATATATATCATTTTAGATTCATAAAAAACATTAAAACATTAATTTTTTTGCTTTATAAAATTAGAAAAAAGGCTTGAACATCTACTAACCAAACAACCTATAAACACACAAAACTAGTTCACCAAATTTACTTAACTTGTACCTGCACTTCCCTTACCTTTTCTAGCACCTAACACGCGAAATTTCATTTATAGATCATCAATATAATATCCTTATATACTGTCCTAATTATTCATCTCCCAATATATATGAAAAATATGCAATTAAACTCAATTCTACATACCAACTTTATTGACTCTAAAATAAATATTTTCAGGCCTAAATCAGAAAAATTATTTTAACTTACAGAAAAGGAATTTTAACCTAAAATGTTAATAAAAATTAGATAATTATGTCTAGCACCTTTAATAAAAATTTCACTTCCATTCAATAACCATAAATAAAATTATAAAGGTTGCATTATAATAACTCAATTATTTAGATATATTGAGCAATACAAAGTATAAGACTGTTAGACCACCATTCAAGCATAATAAGCTCTTGATCAAAACTATAAAATTTTAGAGATCACTTTTAATTTTTCTTATAATTAAACTAAAATTAAGTTGAAGTTTCCTAACTCAATATATATAAGAAATACTATGACTAATTTTAACTCATGAACTCTATAAACGTAGTTCACATAATCATAAAGGCTACTTTCATAGCTAAATTTGAAAACTTGTTGGGAAATATGGAAAGTATTTTTGAGTTAAAATTTTGATCAGTCTTAGAATTATATATCTACTAAATAAAAAATTCACTTCATTTGAACAACTGTAGAGGGACATATGGATAGTTGAACACAACCAGGTCAGTTTACTCTGACAAATTGATCATTAAAAAGTTCAACTTCATTAGATCATCGTATAGGAAAAATCAGCTCTAACTCAAAACTACAAAGGTACATAATACTCTTTTAAGATAGATTATTAAGTAAAGCTTAATTTGGATCTTGCTAACTCAATATATAATAGAATTACATTGAATAGTAAACCAGACTTTAAGAACTTAAAATCTACAATGTAAGAACTCTAAATTAAATCAACCAAAAAAACTTAAAATTACTAACCAATTCAATCAATAAAGCCTTAGGGAAGATGATTAATGGCCTAAAATTACTTTAGACCTCTTGATTCAGCTTGAAAAAGATTAGCTCCTTTGAAGAATTAAGTAGTTTTCTAGTTCTCCTTTTTTGTTTCTAAGTGTTCTTCTTCTTTTTCTCTCTTCTTTTTTTCTCTATGGCTACTTAAAGCCATGAATTATATAATATTCACAGTCCTAAAATGGATAAATCATAATATAAATATCCATTTAGGCACTTAATAAAATGGTTTTATTACCTATACAACCTCAAGCTTTCAATTGTTCAATCAAAGACAATCATTTGCTTTAATTAAGTAATTTCCTCTATAAGTATATCTATATACACTAAATTATACTTAAATTCAATCAATATATATTTGGAAATGCAATGCATAATGAATGCATATGTACTTAGAGTTAGGTACATATGTAACAGTTAGAGATAAACCTTCTCAAATAATTGACTTGCCCTAAGAATCTTTATAACACTTTTTTAGTCTGAGGTGGCTTGGCTTTAAGCACTGCCTTTGTTTTGTTCTTGTCATTCTCAACCCCTCTTTGATGCACAAGAAATTTCTAGCCTATACACTAAAAGCACATTTAAGAGGGTTAAGCTTCAAAGGATAAACTATTATTCTTTTAAAACCCTTTCTTATATGAGAAACATGATCAAAGGCCTTTTTGGATTGTACCACTATATCATTAATGTAAATCTCCATGCAGTGGCTGATCACATTATGAAAAATAGCATTCTTAGCCCTTTGGTAAGTTGCACCTACATTTTTAGGCCAAAGGGCATGACCAACCATTCAAATATCCTTATTGCTCTTGGACACTTGAATGCTATCTTAGACACATCTTCTTTTGCAATGAATATTTGATTGTAACCTGAAAAACCATTCATGAATGATAATAATTCATTCCTGTAGGCAACAATAATTAACATGTCAGCTATAAGCATTATATAAACATCTTTTAGAGTGGAAAATTTAAATCTCTAAAGTCTATATAAACTCTAAGCTTACCATTCTTTTTCATTATAGGGACTATATTAAAAAGTCACTCAGTATACTTGGTTTCCTTAATGAAGCTAGCTCTGAGCAATTTTTCAATTTCATCCTTGACCTTTAATTCTACCTCCTTTAACATTCTCCTGGAAGGTTGTTGCAAAGGACAAAATTTAGGCTTTATATGGAGGCATTGTTCAACTACCTTTTTATCTAACCCAGGCATATTTGTACAGTCCCATGCAAAACAATCTTTAAATTCATTTAACAGTTCAATTAAATCTCTTTTGATATCTTCCTTTAGCAAAGAGTTGGTATAAGTAATTCTTGGCTCTTCATTTATGCCAAGATTTATTTCTTCTAAAAGGTCCTCTAATTCATGCTGATTATCTTAGAGGCATTGTGGTGACTCTTATAAATCTTCTATCTGTAACTCGTTAGTGTCTTCCTCATTCTCTTCCTCACTTGTGATTTCTATTCCACTTATTTTAAGCTCTTAATTGATTATTTTATTTATTGTCTGCTGCATCATAAACTTCCACGTACTAGTTACAACTACTACCAACTCTCTTTCTTTGCATTTAATTATCAGTTTCTTCAATAATGGGTTTCTTTGTTGGTTAATAAATGTAAGGCACGATGGCTTTCTCCTTATATATCAAGTATAGGTGTTCATATACTTTTTCCTCCATGTCTTCCTTAGAGAAATAGATGTTTTTAAGGTCACCACTGATTCTTCTTCTAGTAAATTTAAGAGGCCCTAAGTTTAAATCGTAGAATCTAGCCTTTAGATTATCTGAATAGGAGCTAAAAGGCTTGTTGTCATCAAAGTAAAACATTTATAAGTGTTAATGAACCAAAGATGTCTAGACATCAAAGTGAGATGCAACCACAATAATAACAAACAAGAAAAACCTTTTAAAAAGGTGCATTAAGAATCCTTTGGAAACCTAAACAAGTCTTATGTAAGGAGTCGCCACTTGATTGCTCAAGAAATTGGAGACAATTTCAAAACTTATAAAAAATTGTGCCTTAGAAAAAGATTCTATGTTCAAGCATTCTCTAGTTTGTTTCTTATTAGGTAATACTCATTACATATTTCATGCCACTCTAGTTTCTATATGATATATATATATATATATATATATATATATATATATATATATATATTGTATTATTTATTTTTTCGAGCACGGGTTTTTCTAATCCAACCATATCTTGCCTTTACCATGAATTCTTTTCCTTGGTTAACAATATTTGTAGTTTTTTCGATATTCGCATCCACTTCAAATGCATATCCCATTTTTGCACAATAGGGTTATGAAAATCCACACGAAGCAACTAGCCGTATTCGAACCTTTTTACTTTAATTAATTTAATTAAATTTAATATTTTAAAATATAGAATAGTAAAATGCTAAAAACATTGAAAAATCAAGAAAAACTTCTATTTTTTTTATTTTTTGTATTTTAGAATATCTATATTTTATAATATATCACATGGCTTTTCTAGTAAATATATTAAAAAGTGAAAAAGTATAAAAAGGCAAATCTAACCTTAAATCTAATTGAACCCTATAAAACAAAGGTTTACACATATATATTTGTATCCACATCATCCATAAATATAGAAATAGCAGAAAATAAAAGAATAGTAGAAAAATAATAAAATATACAGTGGTATATGATAACAATACTAATATAAGGTATTTATAATAGAAGCCAACGATCTAAGTATAGTGAAAGAAATCTAAAACAAGCAAAATAGCAAGAAATTATTCTAAACACCCAAAGATTATTAGAGTAAACAAGATAAAATATCAAAAATGCTAAAAGTCTAAAAAAGCCAAAAATGCCAATTTTAACGCAAAAATTAACTAAAAGATGCAAGTTTTATAATAGGACCTTTGATACAAAAATGGCAAAAAATATGAACTTTATGTAAGAAATTAATTTTTTAGTGTGAAATTAATTAAAAATGCACATTTTACATAAAAATATGTGAAAAAATAATAAAAATGTGTATTTTATGCAAGAATGAAGGAAAATGAAAACTCTGAAACAATGGCCCTGAAACGTGAATTTTATGATAAAATAAACTTAAAACGCAATTTTGGATAACAAATGTTGGAAGTTTACATTCTCATCCATATGCATGAAACCCATACAAAATGAATGAAAATAATAAAAATAAATGCAACCTTTTTAACAAAGAAGACATAAAAATGTGAACTTTATGGTACAAACTCAAAAATGAAATTTTTACATCAAAAAGGCTAAAATTGCAATTTTTAAGCCAAAGGTAACAACTTTTAGAAGAATTAGCATCTATGGCTATAAAACCTAAAAGCATAAAATTCACAAAATGCTAAACAATGCATCAGAATACAAGAAAGAACAAAAAATCAATTAAGAAGATCATGTAGCATGCAAAATGGCCAGATTTCACTACATAATATCATAACAAATTCCCAAAACCAGCCTAAGAATTAAAAAATAAAAGAAGAAGGGAGTAGGAGAGGAGAGGAGAATGCAATGCAATTTAAAATAAACATGCAAAATGTAGCATTTGGTCTTTAGAGAATGTGACTAAACCTATTTAGATGAAAGGAAATAGCTTTTAATTTAAAAGTGATTCAAAATAAGTCATATTTGCAAGTTTAATGAAAAATGATATGAGAATGCAAAATGTATGCCTTTTATAATGTACTTGGACAAAGATAAGGACATGTTTAGTGTCAGAATAGGTCTAAAAATCCTAAAGAATGAAAAGGGAGTGGTTTAGAGTTTAAATTGGTGTCCTAAATCTTTAATTTAGTATAGTAATAATGTAAATCTCAAAAAGCCCTAAAAAAAAAAATGAAAGGGTATTTATTGAGTTGGGCCTTTACTGGGGCTACCCTTATACATGACTAGGCTACTTGAGCGCACATATAGTCTACCTAAATGTTTAGGTAGTCTTTACTTAATGATCGACACATGATTTTTAAGGCTTTAGGCTTGTTTCAGGGCTACTTGTGTTGTTTAATCACATAAAAAGATTAATGTTTTCACCTTTAAGTTGTTTTGAGCATGTAAAAGTAGTTTCATAGTGCTAAAATGGCACAAGTATGCATTTTTGCATCTTTTACACTAAAAAGATTTCATTATACGACTGTGATGGAGACTTTCAAATTTTAGGCTAATGACAGTTGTCACTTGCTTTATGTGCCTGCCCAAATATCATTAAGGGAGACTTAAGTTGTGCTAATATGTGTTAAGCAAAAAAAAAAAAAAAAAGAAATAATCATGGTTCAAAATACTTACATGCTGATGGACTATATGGTCTTTGAAACATTAAAGCTATAATAATATGTTAGTAATATGTCATGTTAGGCTTGGCCATGGGCCGATTCAGACCTTGAACTAGAATCAAAATTGGTCCAGTTAAATTCAAAACCAAGCTAAATTGGCCCAAAACCGTGGGAGGATGGAACCGTGAACTGGTGGTTCTGAACTGCCGATTCCGATTCCAAACTAGTTTTTTCATATATATATATATATATATATATTTTAAAGGGTTTGAATTAAAAATTAAAATATAAAAATAAATTAAAAATTATAATTGATTGTGACTTGAAATTTAAAAATTCAAAGAGAATTAAATGAGTGTATAATATATATATATATATATATATATATATTAGTTTATATTAGTTTTTATATATATTTTATATATATATATAATATATATATTGTATAAACTAATATAATATATATTATAATATATATAATATATATTATATAATAAATATTATATATTATATATATTATAATATATATTATATTAGTTTATATAATATATATTATATATATATATAAACTAATATATATATATATATATATATATATATATATATATATATATATATGTAAAATGTTTTATTTCAACCAATATTATATAAAAACTAATATAAAATAATTTTATTTCTATTTTTTTGAATTTTTTAATCTAAAATTAACTAGTTAATTTATTTTAAGTTAACTAGTCAAAGTAAAGTATAGTTTTTTTTATATATTTCATTTTTTTCTAAAATATAACTTATTAAAATGTCATAATAAATTTTTATTTCAACTTTATACCATAAAAAAATTATACCAAATCAAACCGGTTCAAATTGAAACCGGCCGATTTGAATTGAAACTGGAATCGGTCGGTCCTTAAACTGACCCTATCCTTGGTTCTGGTCTGGTTCCATTAAGCATGGAACCATGAACCACCGGTTCATAAACTGGAACCGACAGTTCATGAACCGTGGCTAGGCCTATGTCATGTAGTTGTTTAAGGCATCATGCAGAGATGATGTGTAACCACCTACAACATCAAGCAAAAGAAATTAGGAAAGATGTTGTATAGCCAACTATATTGTTAAGTGAAGAAAAGTGGGAAAGATGTTGTATAGCCACCTATGGCATAAAGTAAATGGGAATAGAGAAAATATTGTATAGCCTCTTGTAACATCAAGTGAAATGCTATATAGCTACCAATGGCAAAATAAGTAAGGGAAAATTGGGATAACATTATTGTAATATCCCGAGTTTTTAAATATTTTTATACTGCATCAGGATGTGCAATGTTAATAATTTTTGTATGTATTTATAATATTTTATGATTTTGTTATTTGTTTAAAGCTAATTTTAATTATTTTATATTATTTTAAGTACTTTATGTAAAATTTTCCCGGGAATTATATTTTTCAGGGAAATTGATATGTAAATAATTTAATAGTAATTATTTTAAATAGATTTACGCATTTGCATGAGCCCATGCACTATTTTAATGGTCGTATTAAAATACATACATATACATGCATATATATCCATATATTTAATAATTTAGGGTTTAGTAATTATTTTAATTATGTATGTATATATTATATAGTGGTTATTTAGTTAACATATGTATATGTATATATATTAATTAATTATTTTTAACTTGTGTGGTGTAGAATTTTTGAACATAAAATTATTATATTAAAGTATAGATTATTAAAGTTAAAGATATATATATATACACAAAAAACACATTTTCTTCCTTAATTTTATTCTTCTGCCTCGACCCTCCTCCATCAACCCTCACCCTCACCGCCTGTAACTTTCGATTGCCGGCTGTCAAAGTGCCTCTTGGCATGCCACCATCTTCTCCAGCAGCTCCGCCGTCCCTGTCACCTTCCCTAGCACCGGTATCGACCTTTGTTGCCTGAAATTCATTTTCTTGCCGTTCTCCTTTGTCTGGCCACCAAATTAGATGTTTTTGGTGGCGTCGATCTCATAGAGCTTTGAGGAAGTTGATTCTGGACTCCTTCTAGCCTGAAAACACGTGGCGATGAGGTTTCGAACTTGTTTTAGTTTTGACCATTTTGACTTCTTTGATTTTTTTAAGCTTTTCCCTTGTGATTTATGAAAAGTCCCTTAACAAATGTTGCTCCCCTTAGCTCAATCTACCTATTTGATTTTTTTTAGAATTTTTGGAATTTATTTTGATTTTTGGGTATTTTTTATTATTTTATTAATATTTTCTAATTTTCCAAAATTAATTAATTAAATTATGAAATTGTGTTTTATGGTAAATATAGGTGTTGAAATGAATTATATAAATTTATTTGTAATTTTTTGAATTTTTATGTGTTTATTTTGAATTTATTTAGTTTATGTAATTTTGAAAAATAGGGTTAATTGTGTGTTTAATTGAAATTAATTGGTTAATTGAATATTTACTGATATTATTAAAATATATGTTGAGAAAATTAATTTTGAATAATTATATTATTTTTGGTGAATTTTTGGATTTATTTTAGTGTATATATATAGGGATATTTTGGTAATTTTACACTAAATTGGCTAAAAATGTAATTAAATCAGTTTTAATAGTTATTTAGGGTATAAAAATGATTTCTACAAATTATTTAGTATTTTTAACTAATTAAAACTATTTTTCGTAAATTATTTTCAAATTATATGTATATTATACGATTTTTCTAAATAAATGAGTTTTTATCAATTTTTAATGTGTTTTAGGGTTAATTACGTAATTGGGATTGATAAAATGTATTTTTATTATATAAGGGTATTTTTGGTATTTCTGTAATTATTTTGTGAATTGCGGACCTCGATCGGTGATTTGTAGTTTGGAGTCTGACCAAGGGATTGTGATTATGAATTCTGTGTCTATTTTTGAAGTGTATTTCTTTGCAGGGCTGGCTCTACTCTTTGAGTAGAGAGATGTCCGTTTTACAGGGGAGGTTCTGTCGGATTTTCGGTAGAATTCTCGTAAAACGTAAGTCCGGTCGAATTCCTATTTTAATTCTGTGTCTAGTATTCTTGATCGAGTCTTTGGAATTATGATAGATATATTCTGATATTCTGTGATCATTTGTTTGTTTAGTTGCGCCAAGATCGAGGCCTAGTGGACTAGGCCCGTCGGACCCATCTCAAGGAGTGCAATAAAGAGTGAGTTGTTATTTTATATATATATGTACTTTAGGGTGCATGATTTTAGAAATATATGTTTTATTTTGATTAAATATGCATAAATGATTTAATTAGTAGTTAAGTTTATTTATGGTTTATTTTTGATATATTTTAATTATATGCATGCTTTATTAAACATTTATATTTAAAATGTTTTTAAATATATATTTAGTTTATTCTACAATTATACTGAATTTATTTGACGTATATATACTCGAAATATACCTGGTTTACTTTTGGTATATTTCTAGTATATATATGGTTTATGTTGCTATTTTATTTAAATTCTTGCATCATTTATTTATGAATGTATGTTTTATATCTTAATGAAGGATATCAATAGAACGTGCCACCTAGTGGGCAGCACTAGGACCGAGTACGTACCGGTACGCTTATAGCATTTAGGCTATATCACTAACCTGTTTGTGGATATTGATTGGATTTGATTAATTGATATGTGAGATATGATTTGGGAGAGTGATTGATGGAGCTTGGTTGACCAAGTGTCTCGGGGCTAATCACACTGACAGTCAGATTGCTGGAGCTCGGTTGACTTAGTGTCTCGAGGCCAATCTACTATCCAAATGGAACAAGTGAATATATTTAGAATAAGTGAGCCTGTATGGCTAGAGTGTTGTCTAACACTGTTTTGAGGTTACGATTTTCTAGGGTTCTATTTGATCCTTCATAAATAGTGATTTTTACAAAATATATAAAATGATTTTGTTGCATCTGTGTGTAATTGTCTATATATATATTTATTATATATATTCTATTGACTGTGTGCATTGCCATTTAGTTTTGCATGTATATATATTATAGCAATTCACTCAGTGAGGTCTGACTCCCCTCCGTTGACTATTTTTTAGGAGAGTCATCGTCTTCAGACCTCAGTAGCAGACCCTTACGCTGGATTTCTTCCGCCCCAGCTTCATTATGTAAACTGTTCACCTGAGTTTTATTTTTATTAATCTAGACACTACAGTAGTTGTAAAATTGAAAAAGGATGTTGTATTATATTGGTATGAGTTATGTACTTTAAATATTTGAACTGGATTTGTATTAAAAGATTATTAATATATGAAATAAGGATGTTCGATTTAATATCATTGGCAAATTATTATTTTGTTTTATTTATGATTTATTTTTGCTGCAAATTATTTTAATTATGGTATTTATATTATTATTGCATGTTTTATTTTATTTTAAGGCTTGCTATAGGTTTCGGATTCAAAAGAATTCCCATTCCCTAGCGCCGGTCATGACCCCTGTTTTGGGTTATGACAATTATATAGCTTATTATCTCATTAAATAGGGTGCTATATAGCCACCCATAATGTTAAGCAAAAGGGAAATGTGAAAATGCTTTATAGCCACTTATGACATTAAATGAATACTAAATAGCCACTTTGCTCCTTTTTTCATACCTCCTTCTAGGACCAAGTTTCTTTATATTTTTTACTAGTGTGCTTAGAATCCACTATGGATAAGTTATTTGATATCGTAATGTTGGAGGTGGATCTTTAGAGGCTTCGTGTTATCACTGTTTCCCCTGTTGAGCTTCCACTAAGTCAAACTAAATAGGGTGATCATGGCTTAATTTTTTTGTCATACCATTCCTATTATGCTGAACTTGGAGGCTCATTTGTAGATTGTTAACTATAGTTGGGTATTTTAAAACTTTTTTTTAACTTAAATACTCTACTTTTAATATTATGGGTTATATGTCTTGTGTATAGTTTTAATTTCCTTATTTAATTTAAGATTTCCATTTCCTAAAATCATTAATATGTTTGATCTTTGCTTTATTTCTTGTAATGTGATAATGTAAATAGTTAGACATGTCTTTTAGGCATGAAATTGGTTTATACTTATAGTGCTAAATTGTTATTGTGTGCATTCTATTGCTTATAACATTCCATAGCTTAACTAACATATATTAATAGCATAATTAACGTCCATAAGGCATATTAGAGTTTGTCTGAGGTCGTAAAGGAGCATGTCACTGGTAATTAAAATGAATTTGGCCACTATGAGTGATTTGGTGGAGCAATTGATGGATTTGACCTTACCTTTAACTTTCCATTTAAAGAGATAATTAACATATCCTTTAAATTTTTGGCTATTACTAGATTGAGCGTTTTAAGCAAATAGATACCCTTTAGCATTGTGCCTTATCATCCTAAATTTAGTGCTACCCAAGAGTGGATATATAAATTGTCTGACCATAGGTTATTATGAAATAAAGTAGCCCCTCTAGAATTTAATACTTTGGTTAGGTGAGGGTTGTGTAATCTTGACTTATTAGTAATGCTACCAATATAGATTGAGCTACCTATTATTTCTTATTTTATTTACTTAGCATTGTGGTCTTTTCCAATGCGTCTGCTGCTATACCTTTGTGGCTTCTATTGGTATTGAATAATCTGGACCACCACTATTGCTACGATTGGGGTACTCTTGTACTTATTTACTTGTATTATGGGTTAACTGATGCATGCTGAGATGCTTTAGGGATTTGCAGCACCTTGCATACTTCACAACCCTACCTTGGATGGTTTACAACTAAAGGCTATCAATGCTACTACTTTTAGACTCAATTTTAAAGGCATATTAACTATGATATGATAGCAGCCCAGGTTTATTTTAGTTAGCTGACTCATACTTAGGTTTGCTTATTCTTCCCTTTTATTCTTTATGGTTCTTACTTCTACTTAGCTGACATGTTTTCTTTCTGTTCATAACTTATGACTCATTAGTAATCAAATAATGTCTATAATTGGTTTGAGGCTATAATGAGTTCATGGCACTTAATAGGTCACTAAGCGTTATTGAGTTATGGAACTAATAAAGCTTGGTTTCTTTTGAGAGAGTTTACAATTAGGCTTCAATTCTAACTATGTATAAAGCACAACATTCCCCTCTATAAGATATTTTCTAGGGTGGAGAGATTAGGGATGCCCATTTATTCTTTACTAAGTTGGGGATGTCTGTGTTGGATCTATTAAACCCTTTGATAGTGCCCTATTTGGATCAAATATTCTCTTAGCTTATAAGCATTATAGCCTATTGGCATTAAAAGGTTGGGTTAAGAGTTGAAGGTCAGGTTAGTGAAGGTACCAGTGTTGGTGGTGCAATTTCTTTAACATCTCACTATTTGTGATCAATAAGCATTCCTTGTAAAGTATATTAGTAACACAAACTAAATTGAATGGGGTCATAATACTTACTTATGATTATTTGGAAGAAATAACCCAGTAGGACTCATTAAAGTTACATTGCACTTTTAGAGGTGTGGTGGTGGTAAAGATCATGAGCTAGGTATTTAGGCTATGTCTAAAAGGCTATATTGTCAGTGACCTAGCCCATTTTCTATATGTTATAGTTAGTTTTATAAGGGTAACCCTTTGGAGTTTGTTCCTATTAGGAACCAGTTATGCTATTTAGGAATCAAATCCTAAGTAGAGAAAATTTAAAAAATTTACTAAACATAACCGTTTATATCATGAATAATTCCAATCATAAGGATCCATTTTGCAATTAACACATTACTAATTCATAAGGCAATACAAATAACAAGTAATCAATAACCTAAGAATTCTATGTTCTAAGAAAAACTTACAATCTCCTAAGTTTAATATAGACCACAAGTATTCTACTATCTTTGTGTCATCTTGAATTAACTCCTTAGTCTCCCAAGTGTGAGACCTTTAGCTTGAAACACTAAGCTCCATAAAATCTCCTTCTTGCCTTGATCGATTGGAAGCAAAAATCATCTTTCAATTGCCCTTACAAACTTACACTCATTAGATCCTTGCATGAACTCTTAGTTTTTTTTATTTTGTGTATATGTGTTTCTTTTCTTTTTCGCTACACTTTCTCTACATTAATCCTTATTATAATTCATTTCTATTTACCAATATAGATAACCATGGTAAGTGATAAGTGTAGAGATTGATGACATCATCCATATGCCACTTGGCATAATATGTTGACCATTGTGTAAGTTACTAATGTTCAAAATAGAAGGATGTAGAGATTACAACTCATGCACTTTCTTTACATCACCATGGACTTACACATGCCATTTAACATCCTTTACCTTTTATTTAATTTAAAGAAAATCACATATTACATTACTTAATGGAGTTGGGCTAAGTCATTAAGCTAACACTTGATCCAAGCCCATTTCATCAAACAAGTGAGCCTAGATAAGGTTAATGGGCTTTGTCAATTTCTTGGTTCAATCTTTGGTCCAAAAATCTTTTGGGCCTAAGTCCATAACACTTAGGTCATTAAACCAAATCAAATAGAAATAACATATATCTGCATTATTAATTTAATATCTTAATATTAAGTACAAATTAATAATTAAACCTTTTATTGAAATTATATTTTATGATATGCTAGAATCATAGCTTAGAAGCATAAATCCAATTTCATTAATCATAATTTATTGATTAAATACTTTAATAAATAATTATATTAATAATAATGGAGATTGGATAAAAACCTTTTAGGCGTGACTTACTAAGTTCATGTCCAATTAGCAATGAGAAAATAATATCAACACTTTATATTTTTGAAACCTCTTTCAAGTCTAAATATGAAAATCCCAATTATTCATATTTAGTTCCTATAAGTTATGAGTGGACCCTAGCATCGATATCACAACTATCCAATTAGAAATAAATGTATATATTGATTCACAGAACCCTTTTGGTCATAATTACCATGCACTAAAATCCCTTCATTAAAAGATTCTTATATAGCATAGAGTCAAGGTTTAATCAAACTCTAATAGCCATATGAAATGACCTCATCTTAAGATCTATTTCCTGATAAAACATAAAAAATACTAGAAACACTTTTCTAGCACTAAAACTCTTTTAGACTATTATATTTGTCCTGGACAGGAACTTATTCATCAAGAAAAGACTTAGATAGAATAAGATCGTATCTCGGTTCACTCCAAGAAATGAATCCTATCTTGGTTGAACACTCATCCCTATATTTAACTAATTAAAGCTACCACACGCCATATACCCATGTGTGATTAACACAATTATGTAAGGAGTAACAAACTCTAACCATTGAAATGTGGATGATCGTGTCACCTCAGGTCAAAGGACTATATGCACCTGTAGACACCCAATTTCGGGATGATGAGTTATGGATGCGACAAAAGACTCCAATGATGAAAATGTCATGAATAGATCTTCAATATTTGAAACTTTAAAACTTCAAGGGTCATTGCATTTTAAAAAAAAAGGATTTAATGTTTTTGTGGACTAAATTGTAATGCTTTTTAGGGATCTAATTGCAAAACTTAAATTCTTTCAAGGACCTTTCTGTAATTAAAATTTAAAAAAGGTGATTGGAATTACATAATTCTGATAGGCTAATTTCGATCATAATTATGAAATTCCAATCAAAATTATGTAATTCCAATCGAAATTACACAATTTCGGTCAAAATTAGACTCCTTTCGCAAATTCTTAAATTTTCGAGATAAATCTCAAATTTTCTAAATAATTTGAGTCCTAATTGGTTTGAAATTCTCCTAAAATTATTTTAATAATTCTTTTAAGGAAATAGAAGTCTTTTAGGAATCAATTTATAACTAGGGTTTCAAGATGTATCCCTATATATAAGAGGGCTTTGGCTCTAGAGAGGAAAAAAATGAAAGGAAGAAAGGGAAAAGAAAAAGATGAATGAAGCAAAAGAAAAAGAGAGAAGAAAAGAAAGAAAAAAAACGAGAGAAAAAGAGAGAAAGAGAGAAAGGAGAGAAAAAAGAAAGTTATTCTCTATAAAATTTCTTTTACTTAATTATTTGATTAAAAGATCTTTAAAGAATTTTAGAAGAATAATATTCGAAATCTTATCAAGAATGGTGATTGTTCAAATTTGAGGAGCACTTCATTAAGAAACATCCATAAGCATTACTTTCTCTTTGTTTTGTTTTATTTTCTTTTATTTATTTATTTTTTATTTATTAATTTTTAATTTAATTTTATTATTTTATTATTTATTCACTAATCATAATTTTTATTTTTATTTTATGATGATTATGGAGGAAAACACATGATGATCATACTTGGAGAATCAAATCCATAAGAGGTCTATGGAATGTTATGGATAACACCTTGTAGAAATAACATTGCTAGGATTTTTTTATTATTTTATTTTTATTGCTTTATTTTATTTATTTATTCTTTTTTTGGGTTGTATTAATTATTTTATTATTATTTTCTATAGATTATTGTAGTAGTCCTAGTAGTGGGAATAGTGGAATTATATGTGTGATTGCATGTTTATGTTATTTAATTGGTTAGTAAAATTAGAGATTCAATTGGATAATTAATTAAAATCAATGGAAGAAGTAGATTAATTTAGGTTGCATGCTAATGAAAATTAGGGTTTAAAAGGAAATAATTTAACTAGATGTTTGATCTTTAATTTAATTATTTTAATATGTTTTATTTATTTTATTTTTGGGCTTGTTTATTTACTTGTATGTGTTTTGTGCTTTTTTATTTATTCTTATGTGTTTTGGGCCTTAAGCTCATATTATATGCTAATCCACCCATATAAATTTACGTTTTTAGGTTTAATTAATTAAAATACATTTTAGGCCCATAATTAATTAGATTTTTAGATTAGAGATAATTTAGGCCCATTTAGTAAATTATACATAGACCCACTTAATTTAATTTAATTTAATTAATTTAGATTTAGCCCACTTAATTTAAGCCTTTTCATAATTTGTAGATTTAAGCTCACCTTAGCATTAAAACATGTAGAATTAGGCTCACTAATGTAAATACCTCCATAATTTATAGATTTAGGCCATTTTTAGAATTCAAGTAAATAGATTTAGGTTCATTTAATTAAAATTAAAAGGAATTAGTCTTTAGGCTCATTTATTAAAATATGTAGATTTAGTTCATTTAATTAAAATCCATGTGTATTAGATTAACTTAGGGATTATATGTTTGAATGAATGCATTATTTACTTGTATTTTCATGACTAGTTTGCCTTGGATTTAATTACTAGAATAAGGGTTTATATGAAATTGCCTGTAAATAGAGTATAATATAGTAATTTATAAAGTAATTCTAAATGAACACAAGACTAAAAGAAGTTGGTATTTCGTACCCAGAATCTCCTAGTTGTGGTGCTAATTTTCTTTTATGGAATCAAGTACCACCTTTTTGATTTGTCATAGTTATTACCCTAGGTGGCGACTCCTCATCTCCATGCTAAGTCTTTGTGACAGTGGTTGGTGTGTTCTCTAGAGCCCTGAGCTTAAACAGTGTTGCGGTTGTTAAAATCTTGGATGCATGCTAAACCCTGCCGTCTATAGTGGTGAGTCCATTGGGGATAAGAGATACTGATTCTACTTGTGTTCTTTAGAATTATTTTATTTTGGCATTCATTTTTCATGTCCCTATTAACTGATGGTGTTGGTTTATGGTTCCATGATTCCATTAGCTTCATAGGATTGTAAATTGGCTAACTATCACTCTTAGCCTTAACTCAATTCAAGAGAGATTACTGAGTTCATCTGACTAAAGTCTGTAACCCAAGTCCTTAAGGGGGGTAGTCTTCTCTCAAGTTTGCAAAGGATGCCGAGCCCCTCTAACCTTGGCCTATGACTCAAGTCTTAAAGGAGGGCATCTTGCTAAGGGAACCTTAACCTTTTTACTGACCCTAACCATATATAATGGCTTAGTTACTTCCCTTAGGATCTACCTAAATTTCTTGTAAATGTTGCCATGAGGTATTTCTATCTATAAAGGCCTAAGCCGATACTTTAAAAGCCCATTTGGACTAATAAAGATTGGGCTAATCTTTTATACCTAGAAATATTATTTCTATGTTTTACTGCTTTAAGAGAGATTGGCATGCGTGTCAGTCCCTGATATTCCCTGTTGATATTAAGACAAAAAAAAAATCCTAGGAAAAGAGACTCGCCATTAAATACATGTGTGGGAGGAATAAGGTTGGAAGGATGTATGTATACCTAACTTGTTACTTGCTACTTGTTGCATAGCACGTGCATCATGCATACATGCATCTCATGCATCATACTAACATTTTTCTTTTAGCCATCATATATTCATTCGGGTCTTCCTGTGTTTGGAGTTGAAAGGGTGGCAGACTAGTGAGAACTGATTTGAGTCCACAATCAATTGTGAAAGAGATCCTCAGTAGACTGGAAAGGAGCCCCATCAACCCACTCTACTTAGAAGCTACACAACTAAAGCAAGTCAAAGAAATGGAACAACATGAAGGAGGAAACTAGACCCTAAAGGATGTTAAAGGAGCACTAATGGAAAACATGAGAGCGATGATGTAAAATGAGTTAAAACAAGCTTTGGTTAGATTGATGCCACCAACTACTAATGTTGCACCTCCTGTGGCCAATCCACCTATTGTGACCAATCTGCCTGCTATAGGTATACCACCCGCTAACAATGAAAATGCTAGGGAAATGAAACTCAAATATGTTGAGAGTTATATAGTGAAAAGGGCGAAAAGGGTATCATTGGAGCAAGTGCAAGAGTTGGAATCCAAGTAGATGAAAGCACTGACTCAAAAAATTTCCATGATAAAGAAATTGATGAGAGGACAAGGCATCAGATGCTCATTTGATTTTGATGATATGCTGCAATTCGGGGAGGATAAATTGCCTGAAAAATTTAAGAAACTATAGCTACAGAAGTTTGATGGTATTAGGGACTTGAGAATTCACCTTAGTCAATACATAACTACCATGAGCACCACTAAGGCTCCTTTGTCCATGGTTACCAAGTTGTTTGTACTATCATTGGAGGGCATGACTACTAATTGGTATCATGGGTTGGAAAAGTCTATTCGTGCAGACTAGAGAGAGCTGTGAACTACTTTCCTAAAGCAATATGACTATAACACTAGGTTAAAAATGTCTATCAGGGATCTAGAAATGACCAAGTAGAAGCCCAATGAGTCATTCTCAAATTTTCTAACCAGGTTCATAAATAAGGCAGGACTAATGAAGAACAAACTGGCTGAGAAGGATTAGGTTAGGATGATAGTCCAAGATGTGTCACCCAATCTAGTTAAGAGGTTGCAAATGATGAACCCTAATACGTTTATAGACCTTTATGACGATGGGTTGCAAGCTGAGGAGATTGAGAATGAGAAAAAGAGGATTGCTAAAATCATCAGCATAAGGAACTACCCAATTAGCGGTATACAACAAGGAAGCATTAGCCGGATTATAGAAATGCATATTGTTTAATAACCAAGGAGATTCTCCAATTTTAAAAAACCTTTGTCACAAGCCCTAGAGCACTTAATGCAAAAGGGCTTACTTCAACCTTTACCTAATCCAAACCCACTAAACCCAAATACCCTAGGCTATAACCCAAATGGGCATTGCAAATTCCATCAAAACCTCAAACACTCCATAGATAACTACATTCACCTCAAACATGAAATCAAAAACCTTATAGACTCTGCAAAGATCACAAACCTAGAAAACCCAAGCACTAGAAATAATCCTTTCCTAAACTACTGAAATGTACCATCCCCAACTACCATGATAGTTAACTCAAAAGTAAGTGAGAAAGAAGTACTAAGCTCCTTTGAGGACCTAGACCTTAAAGCCAAAGAGAAATATCCTAGGGCCCTTAAATATGTGGAAAGAATAGAAGACTTGTTGGGTTAGACCTCAGGCAAGTTTGATCATAATGTGTTTTGACACTAAACCACCTTTTTTTGACATATCCTTTGAGTTGATTGTGCCTACAAGATGGGGTGATGAGTTTGATGCTAAGAAGCTACCGGACAAGGAAGAAACATGCACAGTGGAGGTACAACAGGATGAAGTCATAGAGACAATTAGCAAGAAGATGCAAGAATAGCTGTTATATCAGCCACCTCAAGGACAACCACTATGAAACCCAACATCCCTAGCATCTAGAATAGGAAATAAATTCTCTTATTGTCTTTTTTGAATAAAATTTTAGTTCCTTTAGAACTTTTTTTGTTCTAGTGATTAATGATATGAATTATGATCATGCTTACTTATGTAATGTACATCCTAATGGTATTATGCATTATGATATTAATCGCATATGCATGTTTAACATAAATTTAATTCAATTAGATTTATTCAGCATGGGTAGAAATGCATATTCAAATAACATTTATATATCACATGATGTAACTTCTGAAGATAGGAAATTTAAGAAAAAATGAAAAATGAGAAAAACAAAAGGAGAAAAAAAAGAAAAAAGAATAGTGAGGTAAAAATTAGAGAGAAAAATTCAGGACTAACTGATAATAGGAGTTGTATCATGTGATGTAATGAATGTTCTCATTTTTTCCCTAATGAATGATTAAAATTTAAATTTAATTTTTTTTTCAAATATCACATATTCATCTTTATCATACTGCATAAGTATCTGAATGGAAAGACAATACATAATAAAAGCTAAATTAGAGCTATGAGATCATTAATTCAGTTATGTTTTCTTTTTTTGCCACCCCTTTTATAATTTTCCTTGTAAGCCTCGCATCCCTTTATACCTTGAGAATTTAGGTGGCTTAATAACTTGTATTGCAAGTCTTGTCTTGTAAGTATCATCAATTATTGCATCAGCATCAAGCCTCATATTTCGCTCAAGAATTCTTTGAAGTGCAAGTCCAGTTGGTTTCATCATCAAGAACTTGCTTGAGTTAGTTTGCCCATTCCTCTACATCTCTAATGCATGAGATTGCAACTAATAGGGCTAGTAAGTCAAAGGATCAACAAAAATAGTGAATAAACTAGGTCTCTTGCACATGAAAATGAAAAAAGACTAATAGAATAGCATGAATGAAACCAAAATGGAACTGGTGGAAAAATACAGCTTTGGGAGCAAATTGATTTTACATTCAAAAGTAAAGATGGAACATTAGAGTATAAGAGCCAATATAGAAGATCTCGGGGCAAAAACAAGCATACAAATACATCAATTATCATACAACAAAAGTAGTAGCAAAAAAGAAAAAGTTCAACAGTGCATCGATCAATCACAAGCTCTAGTGTCAAGCCATGGACCCCACTTGCTAGCCTAGTCATCAGTCTAATGAATTATATTTGAAGCTCCATCATCAGAAGCACCAACAACGAATCATTCAATACTCAAGCCTACATGATATTGATGATTCACCTCGTCCTTATACTCCAAGCTTCAACATAGCTCTACTCCAAACAAGAGACCTATTAGGATCATGCATGTCATACATGTCATTCATACACTTGCATACATCTGTTATAATATCCCTGCTTTGCATTATAAAATGTTTAAGCCTAGTCAAGATTGTGCAAATAATCTGATACTAACATTTGAAATTAGTGTTGTGAAAGTGCAGGAAAGTAGTTAGAGTATTTACGTGTGACGCATCTAAAAGAGTAAAATAGGAAGAGCAACATTATCAAGAAACCTCATCTTGGAAATCTCAAGAGGCTAGATAGGATGCTTAATCTCCATAGATTCAATAGCCATCTCTATAGTCTCATTGAGAACATCATTTGCAATATCTCTCCACAACAGTCAGACATATCAACAATACATTTGCTAGCCCTATAAAAAGGAAGAATGCATTTAAAACTTGAAATGAATGCACTCTGAAAAATCATTTGATCATGAAATAAGATCTCTAACTCTTGAACCTTTTTTATAGGAGATGTCAATGAAAGGAATGAAGCCCTTTACCATAGTATTAATGGAATGGCAAAAATACAAATGCAGCCCAAAACCTCAACTTCAATGGTGGAGTATCATGACCCTACGATCAGAGACAAATCTAAAGGGAAGAATGCAAAAAAGAATAACACTGCATTTTGACAAAATTTATTCACTTTTGAATAGACCATACTAACTTATGGTAATTTGTGCAGGGAAAAACAAAAGAGAATAAAAAAGGTAAAAGGAATCGATACGTCAATAAGAATGGGAAAGGTTGCAAATGATAATCATTCATTAAAAGTATCATCTTGCATGGCAAACACACATCAAGATAATAAAGGGAAGTAACAGAACTCTATTCCTTAGATTATGTAATAAAGAACCATCTTAATCATAAAATTCATAAATGGAAAGTAAACTTATCCACCTCACGAGATCATGTGCGAAAAGCCTATCTTATGACTTTTGATCATAGTGGCTTTCTTTTATTAGCCTTGTAGAATTCAGATGAATAGTTAATAGTTTTATGCTAAGAGTTTATAAACTCTAATCAATCTAATGCTAGCTTTACATGTAAATGAGGGGAGGAAAATGC
Source organism: Mallotus nudiflorus (assembly GCA_947683625.1). Lineage (NCBI taxonomy): Eukaryota > Viridiplantae > Streptophyta > Magnoliopsida > Malpighiales > Euphorbiaceae > Mallotus > Mallotus nudiflorus. The sequence continues at coordinate 168,042 of CANTUR010000035.1, forward strand.
AAAAATAAAATCAGTGGACATGAAGCATAAATTGCTTGAATTTCAAAGTATCATTTTAGTCTTTTGAATAATAAAAGTGCATATAATCTACTCCAATGCTCAAAAATGAGTATGAGTAAAAATTCCTTGACGGTATCCATGCTAAGTAATATGAGAAAGGTAGGGGGAATACTAAAAGGAGAATCAAAATAAGAGCAAGCATAATTTACTCCAATGCTTAGAGATGAGTAAGAGTATCAACATGAAACCTCTGGCAGTATCCATACTAAAAGAGGACCATGCCAAAAAATTACTCCATTTACTCCAATGCCCTATATGAGTATGAGTATCCAAAGGACCTTTCCAACAATATCCATGCTGAGTAATATTAGAAAGGTAAGGGAATACTCGGATAAGGAAGGAAAGCACAAAAAATAATTCAAAGGCTATTTTGATACTCAAAATTCAATCTTTTAATGCTCAATTTCCATGAGTTTTATTTAGTAAATTCTCTTTAAAATTAGGTGTGGAAGTAAGCTATTCACTTGGTAAAGATATGCTCTCAATATAAGATGGTTAATGATGCCTCTGACGTTTGCAAATGGTGAATAAATGACAATTATGAAAGTAAAAAATAGTGAGATTCATTGAGTGTACGCTATCTCGTGAAAAGTGATGAATTTTCTCATAAAATTTTCAAAACTATAAGGTACTTTTATGCATTCATAATGATTAAAACTAACTTCAAAAAGTTTGCAGGAATTGCAAATCCATAAGAAAGTGCACCTAACTTGTAGAGATGGTTGGCATAGCAAAATTAAAATCAGTTAGTAAATAAATTCTAATTAGTCAACACAGCAAAATTCAAAGTCATTCAGCACAAAGAATTCAAAGAATTCAATTTAAACAACCAAATTCGTGAACAATTATGGATTGTAGCATAATTATATAAGATAATTCAGACTATACGACTGAGTGTAGTCAGCATTGTACGACCGAGTGTAATGTATTTTCAAACAAGATTATATGATCGAGTATAATCAATATCATACAATCGAGTGTGATGTTTCTTTTCAAAATAGATTATATGACCGAGTGTAATCGGCATTGTGCAGCTGAGTGTAATGTATTTTCAACTAAGATTATACAACCGAGTATAATAAGCATCATATGATGAAGTGTGATGTTTCTTTTAAAAAAAACTATATGACTGAGTGTAGTCGGCATTGTACGATTGATGCAATGTATTTTCAACTAAGATTATATGATCGAGTATAATTGGCATCATACGACCGAGTGTGATGTTTCTTTTCAAAACAGACTATATGACCGAGTGTAGTCGACATTGTACAACTGAGTGCAATGTATCTTTAATCAAGATTATATGACCGAGTATAATCGGCATCATATGATCGAGTGTGATGTTTCTTTTCAAAATAGACTATACGATCGAGTGTAGTTGGCATTGTACGACCGAGTACAATGTATCTTCAATCAAGATTATACGATCGAGTATAATTGGCATCATACGACCGAGTGTGATGTTTCTTTTAAAAAAAACTATATGATCTAGTGTAGTCAGCATTGTACAGCCAAGTGCAATGTATTTCCAACCAAGATTATATGATCGAGTATAATTGGCATCATATGACTGAGTGTGATGTTTCTTTTCAAAATAGACTATACGACCGAGTGTAGTCAGCATTGTATGACCGAGTGCAATGTATCTTCAATTAAGATTATACGGTCGAGAATAATTAGTATCATATAAATGAGTGTGATGTTTCTTTTTAAAATAGACTATACGACTGAGTGTAGTTGGCATTGTATGACTGAGTGCAATGTATTTTCAACCAAGATTATACGACCGAGTATAATTAGCATTATACGATCGAGTGTGATGTTTCTTTTCAAAACAAACTATATGATTGAGTGTAATCGGCATTGATGGGATTTGTAGGTTTCATCAATTAACTCCCCAATAGCAAGGATACTATGATAAGTTGAATTAGAAGAAAACTAGAAATTACCAATTTAATCTATGAATTCGGATCGTTCAAAGATTAAAGTAAGAAGATAGATGCTACTTAACCCCTTTACCAACAAGGATAAAGATAGTAAGATAGACTTTGAATTTCCTCTTATGCCACAAACAAGAAAGTTTGATAAATAACAAGAAAATAAAGATTTAGATTTTGACACCACAAGCTAGAATAAAGCTTGATAAGTCACAAAGTTCATGCAAGAAATTAAAGACAAAATTTCTCACAATAAAACTCAAACAAAGTTATAATTCATATATCAAATTTAATCATGCTCCAAAAGAAAGAAAAGGACTTGTTTATATAGAGTACAAGTCCATGCACACACTACTAAAATAGACTTACACACATAGGATTACTTTTACTCTTAAATGGCCTTAATAACCACTAACCACATTAATAGCCATTACTTGGTATTAATTACCCCCATTAACTTGTATATGGTGGCTCTTAATAACCACTACCCATATTAATAACCATTACTTGGTATTAATTACCCTATTAACTTGTATATGGTAGCTATATGTAACCCTAATTGTTATTAACACAAAAACAAGTTAAATATTATTCCTTAGGCCTCCATGGATGCCTTATTGGGTTGAAATTCTTGGGCTTTCCAAATGTCGCTAATTAAACCCAATATGGCTTCTTGAAGCTTCTTGGATTTGGACCTTGTGATTGGGCCTTCTTGTATTATTAATGGATCTTGGATCTCTTTAGGCTTTGAACTTGGATTCACATCATTCCCCTTTTCTTCAAAAGGATTTTTCCTTAAATCAGTTCCATCATCTTTATCACCTACATCAAACAAAGACAAGTCACTAACATTGAAAGTGGCACTAACATTGCCATACTCACTTGGAAGTTCTAGCTTGTAGGCATTGTTGTTGATGCATTGAAGCACTTTAAAAGGACCATCTCCTCTTGGCATAAGCTTTGATTTCCTTTGGTTAGGACATCTTTCCTTCCTCAAGTGCACCCACACCCAATCTCCAGGCTCAAAAATGACTTGCTTCCTCCCTTTGTTGTGTTGTTTTTCATATTGGAGTGTCTTCTTCTCAATGTTTGCATGCACCTTCTCATGCAAAGTCTTGATGAACTCAACTTTTTGTTTCCCCTCTAGATTAACTTTGTCCAATGGAAAGGTAGCAAATCTAATAGAGTCATTGGGTTGAATCCATACACAACTTCAAATGGTGAGCAATTTGTTGAACCATGCACACTCCTATTGTAAGCAAATTCCACATGTGGCAAACATTCTTCCCAATTCTTTAGATTTTTTTGGATGACAACCCTCAAAAGTGTTGAAAGTGTCTTATTGACCACCTCCGTTTGTCCATCCGTTTGTGGATGAGAAGTTGGAGAATACAAAAGCTTTGTCCCCATCTTTCCCCAAAGAGTCTTCCAAAAGTGACTTAGGAATTTAACATCCTTATTGCTCACAATGGTCCTTGGCACTCCATGTAGCCGTACAATCTCCTTGAAGAATAGATTGGCAATATAGGTTGCATCATCCATTTTGTGACATGGAATGAAATATGCCATTTTACTAAACCTGTCCATAATAATAAAAATAGAATCTCTCCCTCCCTTAGACCTAGGTAATCCTAAAATAAAATCCATAGAAATGTCTACCCAAGGTTCATTTGGTATGTTAAGAGGTGTATACAAACCATGAGGCATTGCTTTGGATTTGGCTTGTTTGCAAGTAATGCATTTCTCATAAATTCTCTCAACATCCCTTTCATGTGTGGCCAAAAGAAATGGTCACCTAACACATCCAAAGTTTTCTTAATTCCAAAATGCTCCATTAAACCTCCGCTATGTGCCTCTCTCACAAGTAACTCTCTCAAAGAACTTTGTGGCATACACAATTTGTTTTCCCAAAAAAGAAAACCATCAAACTTATAGAACTTATCAAAACCCCCTTTCTCACATGCCCCATAAACATTAGCAAAATCAGGATCATTAGAATAAAGATCTTTGATGTATTCAAATCCTAATAATTTTGCATCAAGTTTAGAGATCAAGGCATACCTTCTTGACAATGCATCGGCCACCACATTTTCTTTCCCTTGCTTATACTTAATGATGTACAGAATGGATTCAATGAATTCCACCTATTTTGCATGTCTCTTGTTGAGCTTTCCTTGTCCTTTGAGATACTTCAAGGACTCATGGTCAGTGTGAATTATGAATTCTTTGTAACCAAGGTAATGCTGCCATGTCTTTAGAACCCTCACCAATGCGTAGAACTCCTTGTCATATATAGGGTAATTTAGACTTGCTCCACTTAGCTTTTCGCTAAAGAATAATATGGGCTTGCCTTCTTGCATCAAAACTCCTCCAATACCTATGCCACTTGCATCACACTCAATCTCAAAAGGTTTAGTAAAATTTGGCAAAGATAACAAGGGTGCAAAACTTAATTTGTCTTTTAGCAAGTTAAAAGCCTCATCTTGTTCAATTCCCCACTTAAAACCAACATTCTTTTTGATGCATTCAGTTAAAGGTGCAGCTATGGTAGAAATTTTTTTAATGAACCTTCTTTAAAAGCTAACTAAACCATGAAAGCTTCTTGCATCACTTACACTTGTGGGTGTTGGCCATTCTCTAATTACTTTTACCTTTCTTGATCAACATGAATGCCCTTGTCATTGACAATATATCCAAGAAAAGTTATTTCATTAGTGCAAAAGCAACATTTCTTTAGATTAGCATACAACTTCTCTTCTCTAAGCACATAAAAAACACAAGTCAAATGTTGTACATGCTCATCTAAATTTTTGCTATAAACCAAGATATCATCAAAATAGACAATAACAAATTTGCCTATGAATGCTCTTAAAATATGATTCATCAATCTTATGAAAGTGCTTGGTGCATTAGTTAAACCAAAAGGCATTACTAACCACTCATATAAACCATGTTTAGTTTTAAAAGTTGTTTTCCATTCATCACCTTCTCTTATTCTAATTTGATGATAACTAGATTTCAAATCAATTTTTGAAAACAAATATGAACCATGCAATTCATCCAACATGTCATCTAGCCTAGGAATGGGATGTCTATACTTCACTGTGATTTTCTTGATGGCATGACAATCAACACATATCCTCCAAGTTCCATCTTTCTTAAGCACTAATAAGATGGGTACGGCACATAGACTCATGCTTTCATGAACATAACCCTTCTCCATAAGCTCACTCACTTGCTTTTGGATTTCCTTAGTCTCCTCCGGATTACATCTATATGCTGGTCTATTTGGAATGCTTTCTCTGGTTATGAAATCAATTTAGTGCTCAATGCCTCTTTTAGGTGGCAAACCATTTGGAATTTCTTCTGGAAATAAATCTTCATAAACCTGCAAAAGATCAACAATAACACTAGGCAAACCATTGGTTATTTTATTAGAAATATGAAAAATCTCCTTGTACATAAGTACAAGCATGTGTTGCCTCAAAAGCATAGCTTCCTTCACATCACTCATTTTTGCATAAACACTAATTTTTCTTTCATTTGAACCTTCCTTGTTTTCTCTCACCATGTGTTTCCCATTTTGGTCAAGAGAATTGGAATTTTTAGGTTCACTCATCTTACCTTTTTCTTTACTCTCAAAGGTTTCCCTTCCTAAAGAATTTCCCAATAAAGAACCCATTTCTTCATACTGTTGCTTGATGCACATTTGTTCTTCAAAAATCTATTTTTGAGTTAATGGTCCAAGGTTAAACTTTTTTCTATCTATAGTCAAAGTATATATATTTTTGAATCCATCATGATTAGCCCTTCTATCATATTGCCAAGGTCTCCCCAACAACATATGTCCGGCCAACATTGGTAACACATCACACAACACCTCATCCTTATATCTACCAATTTGAAAAGAAACTAGAACTTGCTTATTTACCTTTACAACTCCACTTTCATTAAGCCATTGCAACTTGTATGGTCTTGGGTGCTTGGTAGTAGGCAACTTCAATTTCTCTACTAGCAAAGTGCTTGCTACATTAGTATAACTTCCTCTATCCATAATCATGTTGCATAACTTTTTAGAAATCAAACAATGAGTATGAAACAAATTTTCCCTTTGCTCCCTATGGACATCATGTTTATTTTGCAAACTCAATGTTCTTTGAACAACAAGATTATCTCCCTTAGCACATTCAACATCACTACAATCTTCTAAAGAAGGCATATCATCATCACTATCCCCCTCACTCTTTGACTCAATATCACCATTCCTTAGAATCATAGCTTTCTTATTTGGACATTCCCTTACAATGTGCCCATGACCCAAACAATTAAAACATTTGATTCCCCTAGTTTGGGCTGGTTGATTCTCACCTTTTCCCTTATTTCCCAAGTCAATTTTAGGTTTAGTTTCTTCCACTTTTGACTTATTAAAAGGTTTATCATCCTTTTTCCCCTAAGAAGTTTTCTAAGAAGAAGAAGAACCCACATTTGGTTTAGAATCATATCTCTTTCCTTTCAATTGCCTTTCCACTTTCATGGCCATATTCACCATATCTTCAATCTCCACATAATGTTGCAAATCAACAACATCAACAATGTTTTTATTTAGCCCTCTCAAGAACCTTGCCATGGTAGCTTCACGATCTTCTACCATATTTTCTCTAATCATAGCCTTCTCTATTTCTTTGTGATACTCCTCCACACTCATGGATCCTTGAATTAGAGTTTATATCCTTTGATGAAGCTCTCTATAGTAGTGGCTTGGAACAAACCTCTTTCTCATGATTTGCTTCATTTCCCTCTAAGACTCCATGGGTCTTTCTTCATATCTATGTCTTTCCTTACAAAATTGATCCCACCAAACAATTGCATAATCACTAAACTCAACAGCAACAAGTTTTACCTTTTTCTCCTCCAAATAATTGTGACATTCGAAGATGAGTTCCACTTTCCTCTCCCATTCCAGGTACACATCTAGATCATTTCTTCCTTGGAATGAAGGAATCTTCATTTTGATACTTCCAAGGTTGCGATCAACATCATCATTAGGACGTCCTCTCCTAGCTTGTCTCCTAGGATTGATTTGTTGTCCCACCAAGGTGACTTGATCATCATCCAAATCATCCTCTCTTCATAGTCCTCTTGGTCAATTGGTGGACGTCTCCTTTGTCTAGGCTCTCCTTTTAATTGGTTAAGGATGCCATCATGCCTCTCCAATTTCTCATTGACTCCTGCCGTCATATTAAACATTCTTTCGAATTGTTGTTGCATAGCTTGAATCACATGATCATTTGTAGAAGAAGAACTTGTGTCTTTTGACATGATTATAAAACCTAAAATTTTAATAAAAGAAAATAGAAAGAAATAATCTCATAACATTCCCTCACATGTTTCACTCAAAATTGATGTATACCACTTGTGTTTACACTCAATTTTGGCTTTTTCTCTAATGATCTCACACTCTTGCCTTTTACCTCTTAAATTTGCCTTTTGCTTTCTTAGATGAACTAATTTTCTCAATTAAACAAAATTCAAGAATGTTGTAATCGATGATAAGAAAAAAAAAAGGTAGGCTAACAAGAAAATAATAAGGTAGGCTTAAAGAAATGAACAATTTGTAACAAATAGGCTAATAGAAATGAAAAACAAAGATAGATCACCAAAGAACACAAAGAGACAGAATTATAAAGATAAATCTCAATGGAATATGAAGAGTCAATTTTTTTTAATGTAAACTGAGATCTAACACAAGAATATCAAAGATAACATATATTTTTTTTATGGACAAATTTCTTTTTTTTTTTATATATGCACGAATTGAAAGGTATCACAAAAATTGTAAAGATAACAACTTTTTTTTTTATATTTGCAAACAAAATCTTGAGATAAGAAGAATAAAGATAAAAAAAATAACAAGAACAATAGATAGAAAGAAAGGTGCAAAATATAAAATGAACACAAGATATTGAGAACTAAAAGATAGTTTTGGATATGCAAACCTCAATCTTGAGCCAATGCTCTGATACCACTTATGATGGGATTTATAGGTTTCATCAATTAACTCCCCAATGGCAAGGATACTATGATAAGTTGAATTAGAAGAAAACTAGAAATTACCAATTGAATCCACAAATTCGGATTGTTCAAAGATTGAAGTAAGAAAATAAATGCTACTTAACCCTTTTACCAACAAGGATAAAGATACTAAGATAGACTTTGAATTTCCTCTTATGCCACAAACAAGAAAGTTTGATAAATAACAAGAAAACAAAGATTTAGATTTTGACACCACAAGCTAGAATAAATCTTGATAAGTTACAAAGTTCATGCAAGAAATTAAAGACAAAATTCCTCACAATAAAACTCAAACAAAGTTATAATTCATATTTCAAATTTAATCATGCTCCAAAAGAAAGAAAAGGACTTGTTTATATAGAGTACAAGTCCATGCACACACTACTAAAATAGACTTACACATATAGGATTACTTTTACTCTTAAATGGCCTTAATAACCACTAACCACATTAATAGCCATTACTTGGTATTAATTACCCCATTAACTTGTAAATGGTGGCTCTTAATAACCACTACCCATATTAATAGCCATTACTTGGTATTAATTACCCCCATTAACTTGTATATGGTGGCTACATGCAACCCTAATTGTTGTTAACACAAAAATAAGTTAAATATTATTCCTTGGGCCTCCATGAATGCCTTATTGGGTTGAAATTCTTGGGCTTTCCAAATGTCCCTAATTAAACCCAATATGGCTTCTTGAAGCTTCTTGGATTTGGACCTTGTGATTGGGCCTTCTTATACTATTAATGGATCTTGGATCTCTTTAGGCTTTGAACTTGGATTCACATCAGGCATTGTATGATCGAGTGCAATGTATCCTCAATTAAGATTATACGATCGAGTATAATCAATATCATATGACCGAGTGTGATGTTTCTTTTTAAAACAGACTATACTATCGAGTGTAGTTGACATTGTACGATTGAGTGCAATGTATTTTCAACTAAGATTATATGACCGAGTATAATCAGCATTATACGATCGAGTGTTATGTTTCTTTTTAAAAAAGACTATTCGACTGAGTGTAGTCGGCATTGTATGACTGAGTGCAATGTATCCTCAATTAAGATTATACAATTGAGTATAATCAACATTATACAACCAAGTGTGATGTTTCTTTTCAAAATAAACTATACGACCGAGTGTAGTTGGCATTGTATGACCAAGTGCAATGTATCTTCAATCAAGATTATACGATTGAGTATAATCGGCATCATACGACCGAGTGTGATGTTTCTTTTTAAAATAGATTAAATGACTGAGTGTAGTCAACATTGTATAACTGAGTGCAATGTATCTTTAATCAAGGTTATACGATTGAGTATAATTGACATCATATGACCGTGTGATGTTCCTTTTCAATTCAGGCTATACGTCCGAGTGTAGTCAATATTGTATGACCAAGTGCAATGAGTTCCTTTTACCTAAGATTATACGACCCAGTATAGTCTATATCATACGACTGAGTATGATATGTCATTTCAAATCAATGTTGTTCGTTTGAGTATAGCAAGCTCATAAGCAAAAGCTTCATGAAGCACAAGTAAGTATCCTAACTTTTAATTAAGAAATTGGGTGATAGTTTACTTTGCCATAATTTGTCAAACAAATAGCAACAAAGGGAGCCAACAGTAGACATCTAATTTTGGGATGATAAGTTATGGATGCGACAAAAGACTCCAATGATGAAAATGTCTTGAATAGGTCTTTAATATTTGAAACTTTGAAACTTCAAGGGTCTAATTGCATTTTTCTCAAAGAAAGGATTTAATGTTTTTATGGACTAAATTGCAATGCTTCTTAGGGATCTAATTGCAAAACTTAAATTCTTTCAAGGACCTTTCTGTAATTAAAAGTAAAAAAAGGTGATCAAAATTACACAATTCCGATCGGAATTAGACTCCTTCTACAAATTCTTGAATTTTCTAGATAAATCTTGAAATTTCTAGATAAATTGAGTCCTAATTGGTATAAAATTCTCCTAAAATTATTTTGATAATGTTTTTAAGGAAATAAAAGTCTTTTGGGAATCAATTTATAACTAGGGTTTTAAGATGTATCCCTATATATAAGGGCTTTAGCTTTAGAGAGGAAAAATAAAACAAAAGGAAGGAAGGGAAAAGAAAAAAAAGGAACGAAGCAAAAGAAAAAGAGAGAAGAAAAGAAAGAAAAAAATGAGAGAAAAAGAGAGAAAGGAGAGAAAAAAAGAAAGTTATTCTCTACAAAATTTCTTTTGCTTAATTGTTTGATTAAAAGATCTTTGAAGAATTTTTAAAGAATAATATTCAAAGTCCTCTCAAGAACGGTGATTCTACAAATTTGAGGAGCACTTCATTAAGAAACATCCATAAGCATTACTTTCTATTTGTTTTCTTTTTTTTATTTATTTATTTCTTTTTATTTGATTTTATTAATTTTTAATTTGATTTTATTATTTATTCACTAACCATAATTTTTATTTTTTTATAGTGATCATGGAGGAAAACACATGATGATCATACTTGAAGAATCAAATCCATAAGAGGTCCATGAAATGCCACGGATAACACCTTGTAGAGATATAATTTCTAGGATTTTATTATTATTATTATTATTATTATTATTATTTTATTTATTTATTCTTTTTTTGGGTTGTATTAATTATTTTATTATTATTTTCTATAGATTATTGTAATAGTCCCAATAGTGGGAATAGTGAAATTATATGTATGATTGCATGTTTATATTATTTAATTGGTTAGTAAAATTAGGGTTTCAACCGGGTAATTAATTAAAATCAATGGAAGAAATAGATTAATTTAGGTTGTTTGATAATGAAAATTAGGGTTTAGAAGGAAATAATTTAATTAGTTGTTTGATCTTGAATTTTATTGTTTTAATATGTTTATTTATTTTATTTTTAGGCTTGTTTATTTATTTTTATGTGTTTTGTGCTTGTTTGTTTATTCTTATGTGTTTTGGGCCTTAAGCTCATATTTTAGATGCTAATCCACCCATATAAATTTAGGTTTTTAGGTTTAATTAATTAAAATGCATTTTAGACCCATAATTAATTAGATTTTTAGGTTAGAGATAATTTAGGCCCATCTAGTAAATTATACATAGACCCACTTAATTTAATTTAATTAATTTAGATTTGGCCCACTTAATTTAAGTCTTTTCATAATTTGTAGATTTAAGCTCACCCTAGCATTAAAACATGTAGAATTAGGCCCTCTAATTTAAATACCTCCATAATTTATATATTTAGGCCATTTTTAGTATTAAAATAAATAGACTTAGTTTCATTTAATTAAATTTAAAAGGAATTAGTCTTTAGGCTCATTTGTTAAAAATATTGATTTAGTTCATTTAATTAAAATCCATGTATATTAGACTAATTTAGGGGTTATATGTTTAAATGAATGCATTATTTACTTGTATTTTCATGACTAGTTTGCCTTGGAGTTAATTGCTAGAATAAGGGTTTATATGAAATAGAGGATAATATAGTAATTCATAAAGTAATTCTAAATGAACACGAGATTGAAAGAAGTTGGTATTTCATACCCAGAATCTCCTGGTTATGGTGCTAGATTTCTTTTAAGGAATCGAGTACCACAATTTTGATTTGTCCTAGTTATTACCATGGGTGGTGACTCCTCATCTCCATGCCATGTCTTTGTGATAGTGGTTAGTGTGTTCTCTAAAGCCCTGAGCTCAAACAGTGTCACAGTTGCTAAAATCTTGGATGCGTGCTAAACCCCACCGTCTATAGCACCATTATGACCTAGACTATGATAATTGATTATAAGTTAACATTCCTACGTTCACATATTTAATGTCACAGTTCGATCTACCCATCACATGAGTATCCACATGTCTATTTTGATATCTCATATCAAATAGCATGAGACTCACTCCCTCCCACTATTAGTAGCACATACTAATAAAGGAAAATAAGGAGAGGTAATAATCTAATTAATATTACCCAAATATTAATTATATGACTATAAACATTTTATAACACATATACTAAATAAATTCATAGCTCATAATATCCACTCTTAATAATAAATATATTTAACATGATGCTAATGTATAAATATTCTATTAAATAAACACTTTAAATAATAGAATATTCTTTTATTGCCATTTGGGATAATTTACAATATTAAAATATATAATTAGGCTTTAGGGCATGCTGCAGACAGTAGGGTTTAGTGCACGTCCAAGACTTTAATAACTTGTTAGAGTGATATAAATCATCGTTGCTTTTTTAAAATAGTTCTTCAATGTTTGATTTTCTCCTCTAAAAAGTCTACTACTTTTCTTCAAAGAATAGTACCTCTCAAGAAAATTTTATGGGAAAGCTGCGTAAGAAGAAGGAGGGTCAAAAAAATCTTTTTTTTCCCTAAAAGTTTTTCCCCCTTCCAAGAGAGTTGAGCTGGGTTTATATAGAAAACCCTAGTTAAAGTCAAGTATCCTACTATGACTTCTCCTATTCACAATGATAAAATTTTGATTTAATAAGGACTTTTAATTTCCTAAAAAATTTAAATAATAAATCCTAGAAAAGGGATTTATCATATTATTTTGACTAATTAAAATTCAGAAAACAAAAATTTTTGTTTACTAGAACAAAAAAATACAAATGGAACATGTTTAATCTCGATCGAGATTATATAATTTTAATTGGAATTACATAATTCTAATAATTTTTATGTAATTCTAATTGGAATTATGTAATTTCGATCGAAATTACAGCATTTTGATCTTTTTTAAAAACTTTTAATTATAGAAAGACCTTTGAAAGAATTTAAAATTTTCAATTAGGTCCCTAAAGAAAACATTATAATTAAGTCCTTAAAGACCAATTAAGTTCTTTTAAAAATGCATTTAGGCTTTTAAGGTTTCAAACTTTAAGTTTTGAATATCTATTTATAATATTTTCATCATTGGAGTCCTTTATCGCATCCACACTCCATCATCCTGAAATTGGGTGCTTACACAGATCACTTATACTAACAATCTCCCACTTGCACTAGAGCTAATCACTATAATATCTAAGACCCATCTTCTCAAGATGTCGACCTAACTATAGTTGGGTAAGCACCTTACTCAGTGGATCAACCACATTATCAACTGAAGCTATCTTTTGCGTAATGATATTGCCTTTTCCAATAAGTTCTCTAATAATATGGAAATGCCTTTCTATGTGTTTGGATTTTTGGTGAGTCCTCAGTTCCTTTTTCAAAGCAACGGCTCTATTTTTATTGCAATAGATAGGAATCAGGGACTCAATGGAAGGACTAACTTATAGTTCATTACTAAACTTCTTAATCCAAATAGCTTCTTTAGTGGCATCTGCTGTAGCTATATACTCAACTTTTTTAGTGGAGTCAGCAATGACACTTTTCTTAGAACTCATCCAGCTCACTGAACCTCCAATATAAATGAAAAAAAAACCCAGAGATAGACTTTCTATCATTAATATCTGATTAAAAATCAGAATCTATAAAACCATATACTTGTAGATCATCTCTTCCATAAGTTAAGACTAAATTTTTAGTCCTTCTCAAGTACTTAAAGATTGCCTTAACTTTTATTTAGTGTTCTAAACCTGGATTGAATTAAAACCTACTAGTCACACTAACAATATAGGCAATATCAAGCCTAGTACACAACATTGTGTACATTAAGCTTCCTATAAATGAAGCATAAGGAAATTTGGCAATTTGTTCCATTTCCTTAAGTGTTTTAGGTGACATACCTTTAGATAAATAGACACCATGCCTAAATGGTAACAATCCTCTCTTGGAATCAAGGATGTTGAACCTCTTCAACACCTTTTCCAAGTAAAGACTTTAGGATAAACCTATCATTCTTTTTTATTAATCTTTATAGAATCAAATTCTAAGAATATAAGTAGCTTCCCCTAAGTCTTTCATGGAGAAAGATTTACATAACCATAGTTTCACATTTGTAAGCATGTTAATATCATTCCCAATTAATAAATTATCACCCATATATAATGCTAGGAAAGTGAGTTGGCTCCTACTAACTTTCTTGTACACATAAGGCTCTTCTTCATTTTTTATAAAACCAAATGATCATATGGCTTCATTAAAATGATGATTCCAACTCCTTGAAGCTTTCTTTAAACCATAAATAGATCTATTAAGCTTGCATGCTTTGGAACTTTCCTTAAAATCATAACCTTTAGGTTGCTCCATAGAAATCTCTTCCTTAATATAACCATTGAGAAAAGTAGTTTTGATATCCATTTACCAAATTTCATAATCATAGTACATAACAATGGCAAGAAGTATTTGAATGGATTTAAGTATGGCTACCAGTGAGAAGGTTTCTTCATAGTCAATCTCTTGCCTTTGGCAAAATCCTTTCTCTATAAGCCTTGCTTTATAGGTATCAACCTTTCCATCTGCACCAATCTTTCTTTTGAAGATCCATTTACAACCTCTAGTTATAATACCTTCAGGTGGTATCTGGATTTGGTTTGCATACATGGAATTCATTTTGGATTTCATTACTTCAAGCCATTTTAAAGAATCTTTATCTGATAAAGCCTCTTTAAATGTGGTATGATCATCATCATGATTACCTTCTTTATGAATGTGCAACTTTTGCATATCATATAGAAAACTATGTCTCTCTAGTGGATGAGATACCCTACCTGATTTTTTAGAAGTTGGTGTGATGATATTTTCAATGGGATTAGACTCTTGGGATTAATCAATATTCATTTAATTAACTTAATTGGCATCATTAGAAGACTTCTCTTCTAATTCTATCTTCCTTCCTTTACTACCTTCTTGAAGAAATTCTTTCTTAAGAAATATGGCATCTTTGCTTACAACAATAAATTATTCAATACGAAGATAGAAATAATACCCTAAACTATTTTTAGGATAACCAATAAATCTACCTTGAATTGACCTTGCATCTAATTTGTCCATTTTTAACCTTTTGATATAAGGTAGGCATCCCTAAAACTTAACATACTTAATACTTGGTGCCTTACCATGCCATATTTCATACGGCATAGTAGAAACAAACTTAGATGGAACACAATTTAAAATGTAAGCAATAGTTTGCAATGCACAACCCCAAAAGAAAGTAGGCAAATATGTATAGCTCATTATTGATTGAACTATATTTAATAGAGTTTTATTCCTCCTCTCAGATACACCATTTAATTAAGGTGTTCCAAGTGGAGTTAGTTGTGATAATATCATGTTCCTTAAGGAACTCCATGACTTAGGTACTTAAGTATTCACCTCCTCGATCTTATCATAGGATTTTAATTCTTTTTCCTATTTGGTTCTCTACTTGGACCTTGAATTCCTTGAACTTTTCAAATGATTCATTTTTAAGTTTTATCAAATATAAATGTCCATACCATGATAGGTTGTTTATAAAGGTAATGAAGTAGTAGAAGCCTCCTCTTGCTATTTGATTAAATGACCCACATACATCATTATGTATGATTTCCAAAATTTCTTTAGCTCTTTCCATTTGTCCAACAAATGGTGACTAGGTCATCTTACTTTGGATACAAGCTTCACAAGTTAGAATACTTAAGGATTCAAGATTACTTAAGATTCTTAATTTATCCAACTTTATGATTCTATCATCTGTAATGTGAACTAATCAAAGGTGCCATAGATAGTTTGGATTAGAGGCATTATCAATTAGTAGTGTATTCACAACATTTAAATTAGTTGGATATTATTTGTTATTGGATTTATTATAAACATAATAAAAACCATGTAATACATAACCCATGCCAACTATCTCATTATCAAAATAGATAGTAGATACATCTCTTTCAAATAAAAACTTATAACCTTTTCTAGTCATCATAGAAATAGAAATCATGTACTTATAAGCATTAAGTACATATAAAACATTGTTCAATAATAAAACATGATCATTTAAGTCAATAGAGGTGGTTCTCATAACTTTGGTAGCAACACTTGCTCCATCTCCAAGCTTTAAAGTCACCTCATTTGACTCCAACCTTCTTTCACTTGCTAGATCCTACAAGGAAGAATATATGTGAGAACTAGCATTGGTATTGAATACCCATGCTTTAGATGAGCTCTTAGAACATTTAGAAACAAATAAATTAAAGAAAGTGTCACGTTCTCTAACCTTGTCTTTTTCTTTTGTCTTGAGAGACTCAAGGAACTTAAGATAATGTCTTTCCAATGTCCCTCTCCATTGCAACAGAAGCACTTTCCTTTGGTTGTGTTCTTTACTTTATTTTTTCCTTTGTTCATTCTTATACCTCTCGAAGCTTTATGAACTCTTTCCTTAGCTTTCTTGCTCTTGTTGTCCTTACTCTTCTTAATCTTACTAAAAGAGGCAATTGAAGTAACTTGCTTCCTCTTTTCATTGTGAATAGTCTTTTGGGTCATCACAAGCATGTTTAATAATTTCATAAGAGTGCACTGAATTTTATCCATATGGAAATTTATAATAAATTACCTAAATGAGTCCGGAAGGGATTATAAGATCAAATCTGTATGAAGTTGAGCATCCATTATAAAATCTAGACTCTCAAGTTCCTCAATGGAATGAATCATAGAATTCACATATGCTCCAACATTATATCCTTCATTTTAGCATGGAAAAGCCACTTAGATATCTTATATCTAACGGTCCTACTTTGTTCACCAAACAACATTTATAGGTGAATTAGGATTTCCCTTGCATTATTGTACTTCTCATGTTGCCTATGAATATAATTACTCTGAGAATCCCATATAATGCAATGTACTTGCATATCATCATCTTTCCATTTTTCAAGAGTGTCATGTTCCTTTTGGGAAGCAGTAAGTGGAAGGGGTTTAGGAGGACTTTGTTCCAATACATATAGAATGTGTTCAAAGGCTAAAACAACTTTTAGATTATAAAGCCAATCAATAAGATTAGGCCTAGTGAGTCTATCATTATCAAGAATAATGTTAAGTGGGTTTGAAGATATTATATTATTAAATTGCTACAAAATTATACAAGATAATTAGTTATTTTGACATTGTTAATGCCATTAGATTTGGTCTTTAATCACAATGGTCTTCCACTATTTTTTCAAATCCTACACTTCCAAAATAAGAAACAAAAACCTTATTGGATAGGTTTCTAGTGGGTGATTGAATTCTTAAGGAAATAGTAATATTCCTTAGGTACACATAATTTCTATTCTTGGAATATTAATATCCATCAAGTGAACAACTCTTGTTCATCACATCTCATATAAGGTTCAATCAATCCAGTTTCTAATGCTTAAAATCCTCAAGTACACATAATTGCCATTCTTGGTCTCCTTACATTAATTAGGTCCATACCATTGAATCAATGTAATTTATAAACTTAAACACTACACACCTCAAGTACACCTATTTGCCATTCTTGACATATAGTGTGTTTATAAACTCATTACATCTCATGGTTAATAATGAACCCTATAATATCTCTTAGCATAAATATACACCCTTATATATCCATAGCCGAAGTATATTTATCTAAAAATTTTCATGTCATTCCTTTAATGGAGAGCCAAGATTTAAATTTCTTTTAGAACATTTATAGGTCCTTTTTTGAAGTCTCACTTTACATATTAGCCATTTTTATATTGCATACATGATACGTATACATAGTATGGCATCTATATGCATATACTAATTGCATCCAATTATACATATCACATATGCACATTTCATGTTACAACATATATATATCATATATATACATAGAATATGCAAATTAGATGCAAATATAAAAAGTGGTCATGGACATTACCAAAACCTATTCTAACTCTTAAAATAAGCTAGATAAAGGGCCACCTTATAATCATCACCATGGATATCCCACTTGAACTCTTCAAGCTCTATATCATAATGCTTGTGATTTACTATTAATCCTTGAAATACCAAGGTGAAATTTACATCCTAATTGTATGTAATTAACACTTAATACATGCCAAATAATAAAATTAATTATTACTATAAACCATAGGATATATTCTAAGTCCATGATCATTCTTGCATGTATGTCAAGCAAAAACATGCATTTAAAGGCCCTTAAGCATTCCAACTCATGCTCCTTTTAAATAGCGTTATTATGAAAGGTACAAATAAGGGAAGTAGACATAACTTGGCACTATTGTGCTGACTCAGGATTGACTTGGCACATGCTGCCACTGTCAAGAGTGAGCATGCCTATAATGAGTCGGCATAGCCAGCCAGTATCATGAGTCGGTACAACCAACCATTATCATGAGTCTGCATGCTTGTGATGAGTCAGTACATCCGCGATTGTGCACATACTTAAGGTCATTTTTACATATGTTTAGTTATAGAAATTGCAACTAACATCCATCTAAATCATAATACATGCAATTATTAACCAATATAGCATGTGTTAAGTGCAAAAAAGAGCTCTTATACCACTCTTAGGAATCTATTATGCTATTTAGGAATCAAATCCTAAGTAGAGAAAATTTTAAAAATTTATTAAACACAACCCTTCATCTCATGAAGAATTCCAATCCTAATGATTTATTTTGCAATTAACACATTACTAATTCATAAGGAAATACAAATAATATGTAATCAATAACCTAGGAATTCTAAGTTTTAAGAAAAACTTACAATCTCCTAAGTTTGATGTAGACCACAAGTAGTCTACTATCTTTATGTCCTCTTGATTTAACTCTTGAATCAACTCCTTAGTCTCCCAAGAGTGAGACCTCTAGCTTAAAACACCAAGCTCTACCAAATTTCCTTCTTGCCTTGATCAATTAGAAGTAAGCATCCTCTTTTAATTGGCCTTACAAACTTACACTCATTAGATCCTTGCAAGAACTCTTAGGTTTTTTTATTTTATGTATATGTATTTCTTTTCTTTTTCTCTACACTTTCTCTACTTCAATCTTTATCATAATTCGTTTATACTTACCAAAATAGAGATAACCATGGTAAGTGATAAGTGTAGAGATTGATGACATCACCAAAATGCAACTTGGTATGATATATTGACCATTGTGTAAGGCATTAGTGTCCAAAATAGAAGGATGTAGAGATTATAGCTCATGCACTTTCTTTACATCACCATAGACTTACATATGTCATTTAACATCCTTTATCTTTTATTTGATAAAAAAAATAAATATTACATCACTTAATAGAGTTAGGCTAAGTCATTGGGCCAATACTTAATGCAAGCCCATTCCATTAAATAAGTGAGCCTATATAAGGTTGATGGGCTTTGTTAATTTCTTGTTTTAATTTGGGCCTAGGTCCAAAAATCTTTTGGGCCTAGGTCCATAACACTTAGGTCATTAAACCAAATCAAATAAAAACAACATATATCTATATTATTAATTCAATATCTTAATTAATATCTTATATTAATTAAGTATAAATTAATAATTAAACCTTTCATTGAAACTAGATTTCATGATATGCTAGAATCATTGCTTAAAAGCATAAATCTAATTTCATTAATCATAATTAATTAATTAATTAAACACTTTAATCAATAATTATATTAATAATAATGGGGATTTGGTAAAAACCATTTAGGTGTGACTTACTAGGTTCATGTCCAATTGGTAGTGAGAAGATAATATCAACACTTGATATTATTTGAAACTCCTTTCAAGTCTAAATGTGAAAATACCAGTTATTCACATTTAGTTCTTATAAGTTATGAGTGATCCCTAGCATTGATATCACAACTACCCAATTAAAAATGAATGCATATATTGATTCATACTAACCCTTTTGGTTGTAAATATTGTGTGCTAAAATCCCTTCATTAGAAGATCCTTATATAGCCTAGAGTCAAAGTTTAATTAAACTCTAATTGCCATACAATATGACCTTATCTCAAGATCTATTTCTTGATAAAACATAACAAATACTAGAAACACTTTTCTAGCACTAAAACTCTTTCAAACTGTTATGTTTTTCCTGGCCAGGAACTTATTCATCAAGAAAAGACTTAGATAGCATATGATCTTATCCTGGTTCACTCCAGGCAATGAATCCCATCTTGGTTGAACACTCATCCCTACATTTAACTGACTAAAGCCACCATATACCATATAACCATGTGTGATTAACATAAGTATGTAATCGGTAACAAACTCTAACCACTAAAATATGGATGACCATGTCACCTCAGGTCAAAGGACTATATGCACCATTACAACCTAGACTATGATCGTTGATTATAAGTGAACATCCTTGTGATCATATATCTAACATCACAGTTTGACCCACCCATCAAATGAGTATCCACATGTCTATTCTGATATCTCATATAAAGTAGCATGAGACTCACTACCTCCTACTATTAGTATCACATTCTAATTAACGAAAATAGACAGAGGTGATAGTCTAATTAATATTATCCAAATATTAATTATATGACTATGAACATTTTATAGCATATGTACTAAATAAATTCATAGCTTATATTATCAACTCTTTATAATAAATATATTGAACATAATACTAATGAATAAATATTCTATTAAATAAACACTTTAAATAATATAATATTATTTTATTGCCATTTGGGATAATTTACAATATCAAAATATGTTATTAGCCTCTAGCGCATACCACTTATACTAACAGTTCCTTTACAAATAACCCATGTGTGTGTTTTAGCCTCTTCCTTTATTTCCTTTTAATACTTTAACTTTATTTACCTTGGCTTACTTATGACATATCTCTTACAAGTACCTCAAGCTATTATCAAGTACATTCATTTATATATTATGGGCTTGCAAGACTATTTATGCACTTTCAACACTAAACAGTGAGTATAGTTCCTTTTCTCTTAATGTTTCCATATTTTAAATATCATTATATGCATAAGACATGCTAATATAATATTTTTTATTCTATTATAGTAAGAATATTATACTAAGGCTCATTGTTAGGGTGAGGATTATAAGGGTTATCAAGAGCAAGTTTGTGTTAGTAAGGATAAAGTGAGGCAACTAAAGTTTAAGCTTAAGAGGCTTCAAATGGGTGGTGCTATACTGGTGTGGAGGATGAGAGCACTAGAGATAGAAATTCAAATGATAGTGTTAAAAGCTAATCGAGCTTCTTATGGCTAAAATGGCTTTTTATTTATTCTAGTGCTTTTATTATAGTACTCTAAGGTCATAATGACTTGTTCTAAAATTTTTGATTCTCTATTTTGGATTGTAGTACATTTCATTTATTTTTCATTATTAATGAGTATTATTTTTCTCAGCCTCTTCTTGACTACTTGCCTATCTTTATTCATTTTCTCTTACCCACTAAGGAATTTTATGCTTTATCAATCTTATTTTTGGGTGAACATTTGCAAAATTTAGATGAAAAAGAACAAATAAAGGAAAATGGTTTATTTTGGTATGTTTAGCAAGGCAACATGGATGCTTAAGTGGATGACCTATGCATAGGTAGTCAACTCCTAAGTATACAGATAAATTTGTATATAAGGCTTTAAGGTTCATTTTGGGTTATTTTTACATTTACATTATCTTTTTTTAAGGTGTTTTTGAGGTTTTAGAGCTTTAATTCCACTTGATGTATCTAAAGTAGACAAATATCATTTTACATTTTCAAACATCATAATAAAGGCCAGCTTGTACAACTTTTGGAGCTACTTACATAGTCTTACTAATGTGCAATGGAAAAGATCAAAGGATTTCAATATGTAGTTCTTTTAGGATTTTTCAACACATTCACATGGATTAAATTTTCTCTTAAATAGCTACTACTTTTTAGGATCCTTGGAGCATATTTTATTCTTCAACTGTAAGGAGTTATGTTCCTTATATGGGGAGTTTAATATTATCATCGGTTGGACCCCAATTATAGTGAGAGAGAGATATATTAGTGGATAAGGAGTTTTGATAGTTGGCAGAGGCTCTACCTTCTTTAACATAAGACCTAGTGATCTAGATATACTTATTACCCTTAAGAGGAGACTAATTCCCTTTCAACTCTTAGCATGTTGTTCTCCTAAGAGCCTTATTAGTCTGTCTTGGGCTTAATTGTTATGATATTATTTCTTTCATTAATTTTTTACTATATTAAAGAATGGGTTAGGTGACTATAAGATCTTTAGAATGGTGGTTGGAGTAGCAACAAGCATGATTCCTTTTCCTTTTCTATATTATGATGGTTGGAGTTGAGGCAACTATGATTCCTTTTCTTTTTTTGTGGACTTTCTTAGGCTAGCATGACTGGTCATGGCCTCAACAACATGCAAACTAAGAGATGTAAGTGTGTAACTAGTAGTTTACTACTTGTTGAAATATAGATTTCTATATGAACAATTGAATGATTTAATAGGGAAAGCATAAGCATTATCATGTTGTGTTCATTACAGAGAGCCTCAATATAAAAATATCATGTACTGGTGATGGGAAAGGTAATGTATTATTTCCCACTTATAGTAAAGTTACAATGTTTATATGCTTCTATTTCAACCATGCACCATATGCGATGGAATGCTGAGCATGTTTAAGAATGTATTATGCATCATTACTCTGATCCACTAGTATGGAAGCATTTTAATTATGTACATCTAGAGTTTTCTTCTGAATGGCACAACATGAGATTAGGTTTATTCATTGATACTTTTTAATGTTTTAATCAATCAAGAACACAATACTCATCATGGCTAGTTATTATAACCTCATACAGTCTACATATATAGATATGTATGAATGATGAGTATATGTTCCTAATATCTATTTTGACCTATCCTACTAAAGGATAAAATTGATGTTTTCCTATAGCCTATTATAATTGAGTTAAAGATGTCATGGGAAGTCAGTATAAAAATATATGATTTTTTCATCAAGTAGAATTTTCATATGCATGTTGGCTTAATGTGGACTATAAGTGATTTCCCAATATATGCTACGCTGTTAAGTCAGGGAACAATAGGGAAGTTAGCTTTCCCATATTTTTTAGAGGAATCTGATGCATTTACATTGTGTTGAGGTTGAAAGATTTCATGGTTTGATAACCATTGTAAATTCTTACTAAAAGACCATCCATTTAAAAAAAATAAAAAGTAGTTTTTACATAAACTGAACATGCACTTCCAGTTAGATATAGAACTGTTTGAGCAAACTAAATTTATTAGATTGTAATTTATCACTATTGGCAATTTACAAATAATAAATCATAAAATTCATTATTCTTGCAAGTATAGTTAGAGGAAACAAAGCATATTTTAGGATATACCATACCAGTATACAAATCTGATTAGGTATAATTTAGAAGTCATGCATATAGAAAAAAAATTATTGACAACATTATAAACATAATTATGAATGTCAAAGAAAAATTAAAGGACAATGCCTGATCAAAAGAGGATTTAAAAGAATACTACAATCAGTCATAGTTGCATATAGATGAACATTGTAGCAAATATCCAAAGGTATGTTTCACTTTGTCAAAGAATGAATAAAAGAAGTTGTGTGAATGGATAAAGAATTTGAAGTTTCCAAATGGTTATGTGTCTAATATAGGAAGATATTTTGAAGGAGGTGGATTGAATTTATTTGGAATAAAGAGCCATGATTGTCATATGTTCATGCAATATTTAATTCTAATTGTATTTAGAGAACTTCTACCCCAACATGTATGGTAGTGTTTAATAGAATTGAACCTTTTGTTTAAAGATCTGACATCAATAGTCATCATTGCCATATATATGGAAAGATTAGAAACTAAAATTTCTATCATCATATGCAAAATGGATTAAATTTTTTATCCAGTTTCTTTGATTCAATGGAGCATTTAATAATTAATTTACCATACAAAGCAAAGATAACAAATATAGTACAATAAAGTGGATGTAGTTATTTCAGAGGTTAAAAAATCTTTTATGTTCTAAAATAAAAGTAATTTATTTAATACAAGTTTCTTAACTCTTTCAGAGTACATAATACATTTAGATATCCATAGAAGTTGAAGAATAATGTTCATAACAAAGATAAGCTTGAAGGGTTAATTTCTAATGCATATATAATTTAAGAATCTTCATCCTTTTATATGCATTATTTCAATTTATTAATGCAGACAAACTAAAGAAGGCTCTAGTAAAATGTAGTTAGGATAAATGACTCATAAGATACTATTTTCAATTATTGATTTTCAAAATATGTAGGAGATCATTAGTTGCTGCAAAAACTAGACACCTTAATTACATGGAGTATTACACAACTCACATATACATACTATTGGATTGCAATGAAATTAAACCATATGTCAAGTATGTACATCAATAAAATATATATCTATAATGTTTTCCTTTAATGCGTTGAATTTTTCTTCATGTTTTCCTTCTCATAGTATGTATGAAGCATGGTTGATAGAATATAATCTTAACATTCAACTAGATAAAGTTGATAAGAAATTGGAAATATAATTCTCATCTTAGTTTAAAGCTTTTGTGAGTTCATTTAATCTCTTAAGTAAAATGGAATTAGTTCATATAATTTGTAAAATTATAATAATGTAGTACATCATTTTTTAGTCTAAGAATATTGATGATTGAATGCTTAGAGATATCATATTTGGACCCATGTATATTGTAAAGTAGTATAAAGGATACTATATAAATGGATACAAATTTCACACAATTAGCCATGGGAAACATCAAACTATAAGTAACAATGGCATTTACAATAAAGGATATAGTTATACTGCAAATGATAAGAAGTGCTTTAGTCTATTGACTAGCATACTCGAATTAGAATACCTTGCATTGCCAATAAACCAAATATGGTTTTTTAAATGAAAATGGGTTGATCCAAATAGTGTTGATGTTCATAAGGGGTTGAACATTTAATCGTTATGAACCATTTATTGTGGAATTTTAAGTTGATCAAGTTTATTACACTTCTTATCTTTCAACTCAGAGGATATCAATTGATTAGTTAGCTATTTGTAAAGTTAAAGCAAGACATGGATTTAATGTCCTAGAAATAAATACTCTTGTATAAACACTTTTTCAAGAAGTTGTGTTGAGATTACATGAAATTGATACAGACATTTATAAAGTACCTTTATTTAACCCAAATAATTCCTATATTGATATTGATCAAATTGGATCATCAAGTAGAAAATTTATGAACAAAGATGAACATAAAGAGGATGAAGTGGAAGACAAAGATACAGAAGAAGAGAAAGATGATGAAGATGAGAAAGATTATGATGACTACAAAGATAGTGATTAACTCTATTTATATATGCATCAATATTGTAATTTTAATAATTATGCATGTAATCAACTATTAAGTGTTTGAATTACTTACATTTGTATTCATTATAATTTATTTCATTTCAACTAATTGTGTGCACGCGTGCACACACACACATATATATAGTCAATTACAACTAGATTATCTAGTAGTCTTCTTTTGGAGCAAGTCCTCTATTAATGAATGCGAGGAATCAACCCTCAACCCCCGTATGCCTAATGTAGATATTGAATTTTTTATTTTTTTTAGAGATCCGGGTAGAATCTATGATTGACATTAAATAATCAAAAAATGTATATTCATTTTATGTGTTGGGCATATAGAGTTTGAGGGTTGATTCCTTGCATTCATTAATGGAGGACTCACTCCAAAAGAAGAATTTCAATATATATATATATATATATACACACACACACACATAACCTAACCCTAAATCTCTCATTTCTCTTTTACTGCCCTATACTTCTCGATGCCTCTTTATTATAAAAATCAATCATCTTTGCCTCTTGACCTAATAACCCTAATCCCTTAATTCCTCTCCTCTACTTGTTATATAAAATCCTAATCTTCCTTCTTTTAACTTGATCTCAACAATCATTACCTCTGTTGCTTATTTGTAACTCTATTTTTAGTTCTTTTACCCTCTCGGCCTCTTTGAGTCTATCATAGATGGAATCAATATCAATTTGTCACTTCTTCATAATAGTTTCAAGCCTCTTTTCTTGTTTTCTCCCTCAAATAATATAAATATATGCCCATTTAGAACCGATAGTGGCAAAAAAACTCTACTTTGATGTGTTTATGACTATATTGGTCATATTCCTGTATTTTCTACTAAGATAATGATCATGTATTTTTTTATTTTAAAATTTTTTTGTTATAATGTGTTATTTTTATAATTATTATTAATGTTATTTTTTTTGTTTTCTATAATATAAAATGTTTTTTTAATTTTTAAATAGCAAATACTTAGTATTTTTTAAAATTTTTAAATATTTAAAAAGGTAAATTTTTCTATATTTTCTCTAATTGAACTCATAAAAATAATATTTTTAATTTCTATATATATATATATATATATATATATATATATATATATATATATATATATATATATATATATATATATATATATATATATATATATATATATATATATATATATATATATATATATATATATATATATATTCATTTTCTAAGTGTTTTCTCCCTTTTATTATGGTAATTCCTCTTTATTTTCTCTATTTGATTGTGACTTGTGAGTTTTTGTGTTTTTACTAGTGGTTGTCTCTATGAGTTTTATTTCTTCATGTCAATTGAGAAAATCAACTAAATTAAAATGATGGAAGCATTACATCCTTTTATCTCTTTTAGTTTTAAATTAGTACAATGGAAGCATTATATCAATATAAAGACCTAAAATTGAAAGGCTTGTCTATTTTTATACTAGAAAATTTTGAATTTTTGCTTGTTTATTTTGTTTTGATTTTGAGAATGATACTGTCTAATATATATCTATTTGTATTGTATTATAAATAGAATTTTTCAGTGGCAGTTATGTTACTATTGGCCAAACTACTATTGTTTAAGAGATAAAAGCAAAAAAATGTAGTAATTTAGTAGACAAATAGTGGTACCTCTAAAAAAAGTAAAGAAATCAATTTTAAAAGATTGGCATAGGAATATTTTAAATGGGTAAATATGTAGTAGGGTTTACAAGAAAATTTACATGTCTTTATTCTACTAAGTTGTTGATTGCTTATATAAAAGGCATGGTGCATGTTCATTGAGAAACCATGTTCTTAGTTACATGAAAAATGCTTATAGTCAAGAAACAAGGAAATTTTTGTTGACTTTGAAACCTGATGTTGTTTAATCTTTTGCCTCAAAACCTATTGGGGATATAAGGACTTGAAAATTTGACCAATGCCTGGTTAAAGCTAAACTTATTAATATGCTTATCATAGATGAACTACATTTTAAGTTTATTGAAGGAGAGGGTTTCTAGGAATTTATATATGCTAGCTACCCTAAATTAAAAATCCCTTATATATATTTTGTGAGTAAGGACTATATAGTTCTTAATTGGATAAGAGGCTAAACTGTAAAAAAATTTTAAAACAACATTATCAAAGAGTCCATTGGAATTTCCATTTAAAGGCTTAACTATATAAATATAATTGTACATTTTATTGATGATGAGTGGAAGCTACATAAGGAAATTATTTATTTTTTTCTAGTGACCTTATATAGAGGTGAGTATATAACCAAGGTATTGGAAAATTAATTGCATGAATGGTGGTTAAAGAATATGCTATTGACCTTTTGCAATGATTAATCTTAATTACCTTTATTTTGATCATAATAAACCTTATTTTGAGTATCTAATAAGTTTACTTAAAGTGTGTATAAGTTAGGATATCTTTGGGAGCAAAATCATGAAGAAATCAAAGCTTATAAAGAGCCTTGATAATAGTTATCATGAGCCTCATCTTGACCAAGACTGAGCTCATGAAACAATGCCTCTAAACCAAAATTGAGGCAATGCCCATCTCAAACTAGGTCCCAAGATGGACATAACCTAGAACACAAATATCTCGATTAGTTCTATTCTAAGCAACTTGGGAAATGATCGAAAGATTGATCTTTGGGCAGTGCTCCTTATGATCAACATCTTGACCAAGATTTGGCTCAAGACATTGATATCCCGAGTAGGATCATATACACACACTTGGGTCCTCGTCAAGAAAAGGTTAAAGTTTTGGACAGTGCTTATCTTGGGCTTTATCACAACTGAGATGACACTCGGGACACCCATCACGAGTGGAGTCCCAATCGAGACCTAGTGTGTCCTTTTCAAAGCAATGGTCCTATCAGAGTACGATGACTATTTTTATTGAATGTCCTGATTGAGATTGTGGATATCCCGATAAGGACTAACCATATCTCTACAAAAAAACTAAAATAGCTTAGGGACAAAATTAATTGCTCCAACAGCTATATTTGAGTTACTCAAGTATTTAAACAACCTCTGAAACTTCATTCAAGTGTTAGAAACTTTAGTGGTTAAATATTCATTCTTAGCATTCAATTGAGCTCTCAAATTTTTCATATACTTTCTTTACTATTTATTAACTCTTTTGAAAGTTGGCTGTATATTAGAAATATGACTTCTACTTCATTTAATTCTTAGGATAGATTAGAAGGGAAGTGAGGTTGATTTCTAAAGGAATTAGTTTAAGTGTTTGTCCATTAAAACATTTACACTTGTGTTTGTGGTTAGAGCTAATCCTTACTCAAAAGCTTATTATTATAAGGTTTAGAGTTAATCTTTAAAACTCTTATAATCTCCATCTTTGTGAATAAGATTGGTATGGGGATTGAAAATCCTTACTTGGGGTTAAGTTAGGTGGAGACGTAGATTCATTTATGAACAAAATCCTAAAGTTCTTATGTGTAATCTTCTAATGCTTAACCTCTCTTTAATTTTTTTTAATTCTCAAAAGCCTTATTCACCCCCCTTTAGGGAAATCACAATTTGTAAAAGAGCTTGGGCAGGTACTTAATTACTAGAATTCTAGATCATGGGAAGTGAATCTCTTAACTTTTCATCTCTTAAACCCTTCTTTTATGGTAGTGACTACCCATATTAGAAGTTTAAAATGGAATTATATTTAGATAGTGATCCCATTAGACTTTAGGATGTTATTCTAAAGGGTTGGGAACCACTTAAAGCTATAATTGATGGTGTAGAGACTACTCTTGCAAGAAGTTAATGGAACAATAAGCAAAAAGAAGAAAACTAAAAGAACAAGAAAGCCATGACAATCTTGCTAGCCTTTATATTAAGAGAAGAAGGTGGCAAAGCTCAACATTGCTAATCTTCAAAAGAAGTATGGGAAACACTTGGGAACCACTATAAAGGAAATGTGTAAGTGAAAAAAAAAGAAAGTTCAACTTCATATGTATGAGTACGAACTTTTCAAGATGAAGCCATAAGAATCAATAACCAAGATGATAAATCACGTCAATACTCTTCTTTCCACCCTCAAGAAACTTGAAAAACATTTTTTCAAGGAAGAAGTGAATAATAAGATTTTAAGAATCCTACCTATGAAGGATTGGGAATATAGTGTCACCTCAATTGAGGAAGCTCAAGATCCTTCAACTCTCTTAATTGATGTTCTTATTAGAAAGCTCTTTACACATGAGCTCACCATAAAGCAAAGAGGAGATATGAGAGATGAGAAAGAAGAAAAAAAAAAAGGGGATTGTATTGAAGGCTATACAAGAAGCTATTAAAGATGAAAGCTTGGTGGACTATAGTAAAGATGATGATGAGATAGCTATGATCACTAGAGGATTCAAGAAGTTATTGAAAAGAAAGAGCTTCTCAAGATAAAGAGATCACAAGAAGTGTGATGGCAAAAAGAATAAAGAGGTTACTTGTTATGAATGCAAGAAACTGAGACACATTAGAAGTGAGTGCCCTAAGCTCAAGTTCAAGAACAAAGGAGCAAAGAATAAAAAGAAGGCTTGTAAAGCTTTATGGGATTACTCCTCCAAATGAGAAAAGGAAAAGGAGCAATAAGAACTGGCCAACCTTTGCATCATGACTCTTGAAGATAAAAATTAGGTACCATCTATTTCTAATTCTTATGATGATTGTGGTAATGATGATGATGAGAGATCCATAATGAGAAAACTTATGCTTAAATGCAAAAGCTTGCTCTCTAAGAAGAAAATTTATAAGCATGAGCTATCTAATTTGTCCAAGGCATTTGAAAGCTTGAAAAATAATTTTTCTGAACTTGTTGAATCAAATACAAAACTAGCAAATGATTTAAAATTTTCTAATTCCTTAGATGACCAACTTAAGAAAGCTAATAATGAACATTTTAAGCTTTCTAGAGAGGTGCTAGAGTTAAAGAATTCCATTTCTAAATTCAAAAAGGGAAAAGATACTTTAGATAGTCTTTTTAACTCTCAAAAACTCTATGGGAACACTTATGAAATTGGATATACAAATGGAATGTCTTTTTCATCATCATCTCATATTAAATTTGTTAAAGCTTCATATGATTCTACTCCCTTTATTTTTACATCTCTTAAGACTCAACCTTTCAAAGCTAAAAGATATCATGTGTCAAATGATAAGGGCAAGTCTTACAAGACCCAACCTTCCTTGACACAAAGGGCTGAGGCACAAGCCAAAAGGCCCTAACCTAAATATGCTTACATGTACACTAGATATAACAGTCCTAAGCATGCTACACAATCACCTCAAAATATATAATGGCACTGTTAATGCATGTCACATTCTCCTTCTATGACATAAAAGACCTTTAGGAAGTCCAAATAACCACAACACAAAAGGCATATTTCATATACTAGGCAATCATACACTCCTAGAAGAAATAGATTTGCCAATATTGAATGCTTCTATTGCATGACCAAAGGTGACCACTAGCAATGTGTGCTTCTATAAAAAAGAATACACTTGCAATTGCTTCTTTTGGACTACCTTAAGACTAACTAACCTAGGCCAACTAAGGTTTAGGTTTAAAAGAATGTTTTAATTATGACATGTAGGTTTCCTTGAAGTCCACAAAAGCTAGAAGCAAGTGGTATCTTGATAGTGGATGTTCAAGGCACATAACAAGAGACAAAGATCATCAATAATCTTAATACTAAGGATGGAGGTCACATCATCTTTGGGGATAATGTCAAAGGAAAGATAGTATGCATTTGAGAAATTGGTATGGTCTTAAACATAATTTAGTTAGTATTAGTCAACTATGTGATATGGAAAATAAAGTCACTATCTACCCTAGAAATTGCTTTATTAGTAGCTTAGATGAAGACAAAGTAATTTTTAATAGTGAAAGAGTTGACAATGTCTATATCATTTACTTGAGTAAGGTTGATAACAAAGTCATTAAATGTTTAATGTCTATTTCCTATGAATCATGGACTTGGCATAAAAGATTAGCATATGCCAACTTTAAGCTTTGATGATCTTATTTTAGTAGACATGAAATTGTTATTGGATTACCTAAACTTAAGTTCACCAAGGACAAGACATGTGATGCTTGTCAAAAAGGCAAACAATCTAAATCTTCCTTTAAACTAAAAAATATAGTGTCTACTTTTAGGCCACTTAAACTTATTCATATGGATTTATTTAAATCTACTAGAGTTGCTAACTTAGGTGGAATGCACTATACATATGTCGTAGTTGAAGATTACTCTAGATACAAATGGATGTGTTTTCTTTCTCATAAGAATGATGCTTTTAAAGGTTTTTCAAAAAGATTTTAAAATTTTTTTTTTGTATTTCAACTATTAAAAGTGATCATGAAATTGAATTTGAAAATGAATTTTTCAAAATCTTTTGCAATGAAAATGGTATTTCACATACTTTTTCCTCTCTAGAAAACCTCAATAAAATGAGGTAGTCAAAAGGAAAAATAGAACTCTAGTGCAAATGACTAAGACCATGCTTCATGAGTATAATTTACCTTTATAATTTTGGGTAAAAGCTGTTAACACTTCTTTAATATGAACCCTAAAAGGGTTGCGAAGTACAAGCATGAAGCCAAATACTGAAGAATTCAAGCTAGTTAACTTAATTTCATATTTTAAAATTAATTAGCTTGATATGGATGAATTTTGGAGTTTTTTCTATTTTGGAGTCAATAAGTAAGATTCAAGAAGATCCTAAAGATGTGAGAAGATTCAAGGATATTCCAAGTCAAAGTTAATAAGTCAATAAGTCAAAGTCAAAGAGTCAACAAGTCAAAGTCAAGAGTCAATGGTTAACATCCTACATGGCATGTGACATGGTATGCTTCAATACTCAGTTGTCATGAGCTGTCATTTTGCTTAGTTGTAATGAGTTGTCATTAGTTGTCAATTTTGACTTTTTAAAGATAAGTTGTCATAAGTTGTCAATTTTAACTTTTCAAAGATGAATTGTCATTAGTTGTCTTATTTTTTAAGGAAACTTCCTTAATTAACAATTTTCCTATATAGGTATCTTTGGGAATAAGGAAGAAAACCATTTCCTTCAAGGGTTAGGTTGTTTACATGCTTATATAAGGGCTAAACATATCTAGAATGAATTTGGATGTAATTTTTGAAAATTTTAATAAAATAAGTAAGGTTTTCCCTTAACTTTGTTCTTTTGAAACTTTACAAGTTTACTTGAATTGTTTCACATATACCTTTCATTACAATTGCAAGGTTAGACTTAGAATTGTGTGATTGTTCATCTTTTAATAGCTAAGTATCTTGCTTCAATTTAATAAGCAAGGGGTTTAGCTCCATCAATACAACCAATCCTTGATGATCCTTAGGCTAGATTTCAAAGTTGGACGTATGTTCTATCTCTGTTTTAAATAAGGTTTGGTTATGTGTTCTATCTCTGTTATAAATAGGCTTCGTATTAGTTTGGTGTCAGAGCCAAACTTTAAGGTTTGGTTACATATCCTTTGATTTTTATGTATTATCTCTTATTTTCTTCTTCTCAATTCTTTATATTTAAAAACAAACAAAAGATTTTTGAGTTAAACACGAGAGCATTCACATCCTTGAGTGTAAACATGTAAGGAAGTGCTTTGTGAGGATTTCTTTTCTGTATCTTTTCAAATGTGATTTTTTTAGTATAGGCATACCTTATTTTCTTAGTAGGGATGATCCTTAGGTTTACTTAAAATGGTTGCAACAAATAGAAAAGATATTTAATTCTTTTAAAATAATTGATTTCCAAAAGTACAAACTTGCTTCTCAAAAATTTTTTGGTCGTGTTACTATCTGATGGAAAGATTTGATGGTTTTATGGAAAGAGAATGGGAATAGTGAGATTAGAAATTGAGAATTAATGAAAAGGTTAATGACTAAACATTTTATTCCTCATGATGTTAGGGATAAATACTATCTTCAATGATAAAGGCTTAAATAAGGCAATGAATTATATGTTGAAGATTATGCTAAAGAGTTTAAGTTGTTTGTAATTTCAAGTCATTTAGGTGAATCTAAAGGGAAAAAATTACAAGA
The DNA here is from genome assembly GCA_947683625.1 of Mallotus nudiflorus. Lineage (NCBI taxonomy): Eukaryota > Viridiplantae > Streptophyta > Magnoliopsida > Malpighiales > Euphorbiaceae > Mallotus > Mallotus nudiflorus. The sequence goes on from CANTUR010000035.1 coordinate 201,475, forward strand.
TTCATAAGTGGGCTTAAGAGTGAAATTCGACAAGATCTTGATTTTGTAGTACAATTGCAACTTTCTTTATCTTTGAAGGATATAATTACACTTGCTTTGGATAAAGAGAGTTGGAGTAATAAGCTTGATAATGAAAGTGGTGCTAATATTAAAGTGGTGTTCAGTGATTATGAGAAGAAACATGAGCATCAATTTTATGATCAAACTAATAAAGTGGAGGAGAGCATTAGTCATAAAGGGAAGTGTGAAAAAGAAGATGTTGTATGTGAGGAGATAAAAATAGAGTGTGAATTTTAGAATAATGAAATTGTTAAAGTCATTGAAGATAATAAGCATTGTTCATAAAGTTTTGAGCAATCTAGTGAAGTTGTGCAAGGATTAACTCATGAAGAGGCAAACCTAAAAGTTTGTGCACAAAAGAAATAGAAGGATAATAAGCTGGTTATTCATCATGATTATGCAAACAACTTTAATCTTTCTTTTTCTAGTGTTTTGAAAGTTGTTTTACAGACTTCTATGCCATACAAAGATCCATTTGCTAGTGTTATTGAAGTTCTTTATGTCCACATTGCAATCTATGGAGTCTCTGCTTGTACCAAGAAGAACTTGAGATATTCATGTTTCAAGTTTAGAAGGAAACAACAAGAATACATTTCTTACAAGTTCATGGATTAGAGTTATACATTCCAAATGTTCAATCACGTTTAAGCTATGTTGAAGCTACTTTTATTGAGCATTACTTCAAAGGAAAAGTTTTCAATAAAGGAGTTTATGTTTGACCCTAGAGGATTTATGAATTTATCAACTTTAGAAGATGGCTATAATTCAAGAATGAATCATCTTCTAAAAGGAAAGAATAATATGAACCCTAAAAGGGTTGCAAAGTGCAAGTATGGAGCCAAATGATGAAGAATTCAAGCTAGTTAGCTTAATTTCATATTTTGAAATTAATTAGCTTGATATGGATGAATTTTGGATTTTTTTCTATTTTGGACTCAATAAGGAAGATTCTAGAAAATGTAAGAAGATTTAAGGATATTCCAAGTCCAAGTTAATAAGTTAACAAGTTAAAGTCAATGGTCAATGGTCAACCTCCTATATGGAATGTGACATGGCATGCTTTAATGCTTAGTTGTCATGAGTTGTCATTTTACTTAGTTGTAATGAGTTGTCATTAGTTGTCAATTTTTACTTTTCAAAGATAAGTTGTCATAAGTTGTCAATTTTCACTTTTCAAAGATGAATTGTCATAAGTTATCCTATTTTTGAAGGAAACTTCCTTAATTAAGGATTTTCCTATATAGGCATCTTTGGGAATAAGGAAGAAAACCTTTTCCTTCAAGGGTTAGGTTATTTACATGCTTATATAAGGGCTAAACATATCTAGAACGAATTTGGATGTATTTTTTTAATAATTTTAATCAATTAAGTGAGGTTTTCCCTTCAATTTGTTCTTTTGAAACTTTACAAGTTTACTTCAATTATTTCACATCTACCTTTCATTTCAATTATTAGGTTAGACTTAGAATTGTGTGATTGTTCATCTTTTAATAGCTAAGTATCTTGCTTCAATTTAATAAGCAAGAGGTTTAGCTCCATCAACATAACCTATCAGTGATTATCCCTGGGCTAGATTTTAAAGTTGGATGCATGTTCTATCTCTATTATATATAGGGTTCATATCATTCTTGCTATATAGCAAAAAGAGTTTTAAAAGACCTATTCTAAACAAAACTTCTTATGAGCTTTGGAAAAATAGAAAACCCAAAATCTCGTATCTTAGAATATTTGGATGTAAGTGCTTTATATTGAACACCAAGGATAATCTTGGGACATTTAACTTTAAATTTGATTAAGGAATTTTCCTAGGCTATGCCACCTCTAGCAAAGCATATAGAGTCTTTAACAAAAGAACTCCAGTAGTTAAAGAGTTAATGCATGTAGTATTTGATGAATCTAACTTACTTTATCCTAGAAAGGATTTTGGTAGTGTTCATGATATTGTAGATTATGGATATGAACATTCAAGAAGAAAATGCTAGCAAATTTTTGGAGCTAGAAAGTCCTACGAAGGAAGACAATGAGGAGATACCTCAACCTAACTTGAAGTATGAACTTCCAAAGGAATGGCATTTTAAGAAAGCATATGCTCAAGTCCTTATCATTAATGACACTACAATAGGGTAACTACTAGATCTCAATTGAAATCTATTATTAATTTAACCTTAATCTCTCAAATTGAACCTAAAAAAGTTGATGATCCTTTAAGTGATAATTTTAGGTCCTTGCTATGCAAGAAAAGTTTAATCAATTTAAGAGAAACAAGGTTTGGACCTTAGTTCCTAAACCTAAAAAATCCTATTATAGTCATTAAATGGGTGTTTAAAAATAAGATCAAGAAGCAAAGTGTCATAACTAGGAACAAAGCAGACTAGTAGCTTAAGGTTATAATCAAGAGGAAGGCATTGATTTTGATGAAACATTTTCCCTTATTGTAAGGTTAAAAGCTATTAGAATGCTACTTGCATTTGCATCTTACATAGATTTTAAATTGTAATGGATGTTAAGAGTGCATTTCTAAATGGTTATATTGAAGAAGAGGTCTATGTTGAACAACCTCCAGGTTTTCATAATTTTGAGTTTCCTAATAATGTGTTTAAGCTTTCAAAAACATTATATGGATTGAATCAAGATGATAGAGCTTAGTATGAAAGGTTGAGTAAGTTTTTATTAAAGAAAGGGTTCTCTAAAGGAAAGGTTGACACAACTCTATTCATAAAGAAATCCAAACATGATTTACTTATTATGAAAATATATGTTGATGATATTATTTTCGTTACTACTAATCCTTGCTTGTGTGAGGAATTTTCTAAGGTAATGCAATGGGAATTTGGGATGAGCATGATGGGAGAGCTCAGGTTTTTTCATGGATTACAAGTTAAGCAATGCAAGGATGAGATCTTCATCAACCAAACCAAATACATAAGAGACATTCTCAAGGAGTTTGGCATGGAAGGAGCTAAGTCAAGCAAGACTCCTATGAGTACCACCACAAAACTCAATAAGGAGGAGAATGGCAAGTAGATTGATGAAAATTGATATTGAGGTATAATTGAATCCCTTCTCTGTTTAATTACTAGTAGGCTAGATATAATGTTTTCTACTTGCTTGTGTGCTCATTTTCATTTTAGTCCTAGAGAGTCTCACTTAAATGCTATTAAAAGAATTTTTAAATATATTAATGGAACCATGCTTTTAGGTTTTTGGTATCTTAGGAATTCATCTTTTGACTTAATTAGTTATTCAGATGTAGACTTTATCTATAGTTTTCTAGATAGAAAAAGCACTTATAAAACTTATCAATTCTTAGGAAATTGCTTGGTGTCTTAGTTTAGTAAAAAGCAAGTTTTAGTTACCTTGTCCACCACTGAAGCTGAGTATGTGGTGGCAAGTTATTGTTGCTCACAAGTCTTGTGGCAAAAATAATAACTAATGGACTATGGCATTAATATTGATCATATTCTAATTAAATTTGACAATAAAAGTGCAATAAATCTTAGCAAAAATATCATTTAACACTCTAGAACCAAGCACATATACATTAGATGTCATTTTCTAAAAGATCATATACAATATTGTGACATCTTGCTTAAGTTTATTAATATAAACAATCAACTTGCAGATATCTTCACCAAACCTTTAAATGAAGAGAGATTAAATTTCATTAAGTATGAGTCTAGCATGATTGATGGTTCTAGCTTGTATTGATACATATACATTATGATCTAAATTTTTGCATGTATATGATCTTTGCAGCTAAATGAATGATTATGACTTGAGATCAACTTACATGTTTGTTGGATTTAAAGCTTGAGTGTAGTGGAAAATGTGTTATAATTAAGCTATGTGCCTACTTGATTTCATACAAATTTGAATTAGCTATTTTTTAATAATTATTACTTACCTTGATTTGATAATTTGCTTTAATTTTTGGAATTTTATTACATTTCTTAATTTTAATTTCAATTCTTATTTGAAATCATCTTTGTTAATTTTTAAATTATCTCTTATTTATTTTTTTCTAACCAATAATTAATTATTGAAGTAAATTCAATTAATTAATTATATTAAAGTAGCATAATATTTTTTTAAAAGGTCTTTTATATGCCCTATTATGCTTAAACACTGTCTTATTTGTGGTTAAATTTAAGTGGATACAATTCCATTCAATTTGGTCAGTATTTAGTCCATCGGGACTAAATTGTAACAAATTTTTGGACTTAATTGAAAATTTGTCAAAAGATCAAGGGTCATCACAAACACCAGTCTTGACCGTTACTATTTTCCATTTAGATCAAGACATTTATTTGCCTTTCAGGTTGCAAGGATCATAATCAAGCTCTCGATTATAATACTATTCATGACATCTATATCTGATTAGGATAATGGATGTCTCGATCGAGACATCAATCCTAAAAGCAGTTGGAAAACCAATTTTTTTGCATTGAATAACCACATCAATCCAAATTAGTTATGGTTTTTAAAGCTATTTTTGACCAAAATTGAATTCTTCTTCTTTCACTCTCCTTCCACTCTATAAATACCATACTATTTTCTTCTCCTTCATCACTTGAATTTATTTGTATCATTCTCTTCTCCTTTACTTATTTTCTTTAGCAAATTTTTTTCTCTCCTTCAACCATGGCTCCCAAGAAACCCTCCATTGTTCCTTCCTCCTCTCATGAGGCTCCCTCCAAAAAGGAGAAACCTAAGAAATCTCATCCTTCTCTTATTCTCATACTATGTCTAGTGCTTTTATCCATATCGCTATTATTGTACTTTTTTCTATTATTTAATGCAATGTTTATTTTACTTATCTTTTTACTTTTACCAAAAGGGGAAGAAGTGTTTGAATTTGTCTAAACCTTATAAATTTTTTAATAATTAACTAATTAAGCATATTAAACATCCATGTACACATTAAAGGGGAATTATATTAAAAAGAAACTCATAAATTGAGGGGGAGCTCAAAGGTTCACACACTTGCACATTTGATTCTCTTTTCAAACTCAAAATTAGTTTGTCAAAATTAGAAAGGGGGAGATTATTGACCTTTTGCAATGATCAATTTTTATTACCCTTGTTTTGATCTTAATAAACCTTATTTTAAGTATCTAATAAGTTTACTTCAAGTGTGTATAAGTTAAGATCTCTTTAAAGAAAAATCATGAAGAAATAAAAGCCTTTAGAGAGCCTTGACAGTAGCTATCACGAGCCGAATCCCGACTAGGACCAAGCTCGTAACACAAGGCCATTAAACCAAATTGAGGCAGTGCCCATCTTGGACTAGGTCCCGATTAGGACATTACCTGAGACACATATATCCTAATTAGTTTTACTCTAAGCAACTCAAGACCTCAACGATCAAAAGATTAATCTTTAAGCAGTGCTCTTCACGAGCACCATCGTAACAAAGATTTTTCTTGGGACACTAATATCCTAAGTGGGATCATATACACACTCACATTCTCATCAAGCAAAGATTGAAGTTTTGGAAAATGCTCATCTCGGGCTCCAACACAATTGGGATGATATTGGGGACACCTATCATGAGTGGAGTCCCGACATGGACCTAGCATTCCCTTTCAAAGTAATAGTCTTGTAAGAGCACAATGGTTATTTTTATTGAACATCTTAACTGTGACCATGGATATCCTGATCGGGACTAACCATGTCTTTGCAAAAAAGCTTAAATGAATTTAATAAAGGTTGAAGAGCTTAGGGACGAAAGTAATGGCTCTAACACCCATATTTAAGTTGCTCAAGTATTTAAACAACTTTCAAATATTCTTTCAAGGGTTAGAAACTTTGGTGGTTGAATATTCTCTCTTAACATTCAATTAATCTCTTAAATTTTCATATACTTTTTTCTACTACTTATTAACTCTTTTAAGAGTTGGTTGTGTGATAGAAATAAGACTTGTATTTCATCTAATTCTTGAGATAGATTAGAAGAGAAGTGAGGTTGATTTTTAAAGGAATTGGCTTACGTGTTTTTCCATTAAAACACTTGGGTTTATGGTTAGTGCTAAGCCTTAGTCATAATGCTCATTGTTGTAAGGTTTAGAGTTAATCCTTAAAACTCCTGTAATCTCAATCTTTGTGAATAAGATTGGTGTGGGGATTGAAAATTCTAACTTTGGGATAAGTTAGGTGGAGACGTATATTCATTTATGAATCAAACTCCTTAAGTTCTTATGTGCAATCTTTTAATATTTAATCTCTCTTTAATTTTCTCTTAATTTTCTTTTAATTCTCAAAAGTGTTATTCACCCTCCTTTAGGGAAATCACATATGATTACAGTACTTATTGATAATGCCTCTAGTAATGACACAATAATATCTTATTTTTTAAAAAATTATTGTCTTAGGGAATTGGCTTAGTTATAGCTAAATATGTACATATAAAGTGTATTGCACACATTTTAAAGCAAATTATAAATGATGGATGAAAAGACATTTCCATTTCTGTACAAAAAAATGCATGGAAGTTTGTTAGGTATATATAAAACTCACCTAGTAGATTGAGAGAGTTTAAAGAATTATTTAAATTGGTTGGTAATTAGTTTAAAGCTTCTTTATCTCTAAATGTGCCAACTATATGAAATTCCACAAATTTGACACTAAAATATAGCATGTATATATGAAAATAATTTTGAAAAATATAAGGCTAATGAGGCTACATTTTGAGCTGATTTAGGTGATAATGTGCTAGATATTGTTTATTGGCATTATGATAGTAAAATGGTTAACTTCTTACAAGAATTCTATGAAATGACACTTGGAATCCATAATTCTTTGCATGTGACTACAAATACTTTTTTCTATGAAATTTTTGACATTTTTTATGTTTTGAATGACTGGAAGTAATCAAATGATGGTACTATAACAACTATAAGTATGACTATGAAAGAAAAGTTTGATAAATACTAGGGCATTCAGAAAAAATTGAATTTTATAATTTTTTTTACTAATATATTGAATCCTACAAAACTTTAGTAGTTGGAATTTTCTTTAGTGTAAATGTATAGGGATGAAAGTGGTGACAAATTGTATTCTCTTGTTAAGTCCTCTATGTTTAAGCTGTTTGAGGACTATAATGTCTTTTATTGCTCCACTGCTTCTGGTAGTGAAGTTCAATCCTAAGCTACCCTTTTTGTTGAAAGCAATCAATGACTAACTATAATTGTTGTTCCTACTCCTAGAAAGCCTTTGTCGGTGTTAAAATTTAAGGTTAAAATACACAAAATTGAAATTGTAGGGGTAGCCATAATTTAAGAACTTATTAGTTCTAGTTCAAAGCTGGTAGTTTACAATTCCACCCTAGGTGGAACCAAACCAAAATTGGCCACCAATGGTTTTAGTTCATGGTATTTTTTAAAATTTTACCATTCAAAATAAGAACCATTAGTTTTGGTTTAATTTAGGAATGAATCGACCATAAACTGCCCCTTCAGGTATGGGTTGGTTCTGGTCCTAGGTTTGATTAAGCTTGTTTTAATTTAATTTCATACCCAAACCAGCCTATGGCCACCTTTAGGAGAGTGGGCTTGGTGGAAGCAAGCAATATGAATTTGAAATGTATTTAAACGTGGAAATCATTAAAGAAAAGGGTTCTTTTAATGTGTTAAGATGGTGAAAAGTTAATTCTCAAAGATTTCTAATTCTCTCTCAATTGGCTAAGAATGTTTAGCAGTTCCAATCTTCATTGTTGCTTCTAAGTGGCTTTTAACACCAATTGAAGAGTACTTGTGGTGTTTAGGAGTAATTTAACTCCTAAGATTATGGAAGTCCTAGTTTGCACACATGATTGGCTATTGATGACAAGGTCAACGTAAACCTCCTTAAGACTAGGGTCAACATTTTAGTTAACTTCCACCTCAATAGAAGCTTTCAACCTTTAATAGGTCATCTTCTACATGAAAGACCACTTTCAGCAAATTAAGTTCTGAAAGTTCATCCCACTCCATAAGTAGCCCTTATCTTTCCCACGTCTCCACTAATTGCATGTTCTTTTAAAAACACTCTTGACAATAATAATCATCTCCTAATTCAAAGGAGTTATAACTCCCCACGAAGTATGTTCTACCTAATGGATTATTATCCACTACCCACTACCCACTCCCATAAAATCTCTTCTCCACTTCTCTGTCTCTTAGAACTCTCTAGTAAGTTATATCCTATAAATATTCTTCCTCAAACATCTTGAGTTACATTAACTTAATATGATACAATTCAAAGAATATTTTTCTCCAATGTAACAAAGGCATTAGAGTGGGCATACCAAGAACACCACTCGACCCCCATTCTAACGTTCATTGTTTTGCAGGTTAACTAATCATTTATCTAGAAGATCAATTAATCCCCATTCTAATCTCTATTGAAGGTAAGACTCTTAGAGACCAAATTATCAACTCTGGCATATAGAAAACTTTAAAAAGGTCTATCCCAATCTTTTTTTTTTATTTCAATTTTTTTGGTAGTATTTTTCATTGGTTCTATTTAATGATTGTTTTATTCTCCTTTTCTCTTCTTAGCATAGCTACTTCTAGTGGGCATTGGCCATTCACTGTCATTTGCGACTGCATTCTAGTGTTTGTTAACTTATTTTGCCAAAAATTTCATTAAATTTATTCAGTTCCAATATTTTAAGTTCATATTTGCTTATGTTGTTTATTATGCACTGTGCTATGTTTGCTTATTTGTTGTTGTAATGTGAGTCTTGTGACCAACTTGTTTTTCAAGTTGTAGTTGTTGATCCAATGTCATTTGCATATTTGATTATGGTAATGATTAAGCTTCCACCATTACATTTATGACCATAAAAGGAGTGCTTGGTTAAGTTTTCTTGGTGGCATTTTATTATTGTTGCTAGAAATGTGGTTGTGTTCTTCTAAATGACTTAAAATTCAAATTCTGAGTCTGTTTAAAATACTTTTTTAGTTTGTTGCTACTGCTTCTCTAATTTGCTTAAGTTTTGATTTTCCAATTGACTTTTGTTATATTTGTTTCTGCCAATGAAATTGGAAGACAATATTTCGATTCATTTTGTAATTGCATGTTGTCTCGTGAATAATGATGATTTCTCTGTGTATATTATATCTATTTACACATGCAAGTACCAAGCCATTTTGGGTTGCTTTAATCCAATAAGGCAATGGGGAGGAGGATGTTGATTTTTTATCTTTGATATAAATTGTATTTTCTTACTTAGACTATGTAGTTTTTACAAAAGAATTTTGAATTTGAGGCAATGATGATGATTCATGTTTCTACCTCTTGAATTCTTAGTGAAATAATTACTACTTAATTGTTTAAGTATATTTGGTGGCAAACTGACTTCTTTATCTACGTGTTGCTAAAAATGTGGCGTTGCATTCAAATTCATACTTCCTTTGACTACGTTGTTTGTTTTCTGTTGCATTATCCTATATTTGTCTAAAACTTTAAATGTCTTAGTTCATTTTGCAGGACTTTCAATTCTGATATGTTTTTGTCGTTGAATCTTAATTTTTTGTGATACTCAACAATATTTTTGGTGAAACTTCACAGTGGTAGACTACAAGCTACATACTAATACAAATTATGGTGGAAGCACTTTTTGGCAGTACTTTCTCTATATGTTATTTCTCAACTGCCACACTATATACGTATGATGTTTACAAAGTTTAGGAAAGTGTATATTTTGCTTGTTTTGTAAAAATTGGCTTTGACCCTTTGCAGCAAAAGAGAGAAAATTAGACATAATACATTAATTTTTATTTATAATAAATATACAAATATTTTAAAAATAAATTATTACAATAAAATCTAATATTATAATAACCTAGTAAATAATTTATTTTAAATTTTTTAATGAACACTTTTAATTTATAGTTCATATTTTTAATTTTTTTTTTATTCATTTAAACTTGTTAAAACCCATGAACACAATATAACTAGAATAAACGAATCAAGTCCAGACCGGTCGAAGTTTAGCTTGACTCGCTTCATTACACCCCTAATCTGTCTGAGCAATTTGTTGCAGCCAATATCCCATAATAAATAACAAGCAAACACTTGCACAAAATAAACATTATAAGCCAAAAACATCGATGCAATAACAGGGATTCATTCAAATTCCAACATCACAAAGTCTCCATACATGCCAAACAAGACGTTCCTTACAAGCGAGCTGTAATAATGGTAGAAAACGTTCATGTACACCACCAATCTTGGGACTAGCAAACACTTGGACAACTTCATATAATTTCTGGTTATGTTTCCAAGACCGCACTTTATTTCTTTCCCCGCAGCTTGGTGCCAAGAGCCCTCTCCAGTTTGCCTATTATCTGTTGATTAGGAATTGCTTTTCCAGACTCGTACTCTTGTATTATCTGGGGTTTCTCATTGATCAACTGCAGGACAAAAAAAAGAATTATGTCATCAGAAGCTTGAACTAAAAAGATAATATATGGAGCAAGAGAGACCGAGGAAGAGATAGCAAATAACCTGAGCAAGCTGAGACTGAGTAAGCTTCTTGTCCATCCGAGCCTGCATAATAGCTTTCTTCAAATCAGAAGGCACCCGGTCATCTGCTCAGAAAACAGAGAGAGATAAAGTACATATGATCCAAATCATAAATAAATAAATAAAGGTTTGTATCAAATTGAATAAATCAGTGATAGTAAATACATAAAAATCATATAAAACATTAATTTGAGAGCAAAAACAACCATCAAATAAACACAAAAAAAACAATTAATAGTAGGAACCACTACAAGGAACTATAGCAATATTAAAAAAAATGACGATTCAACAAGGTTGCTACAACTGCTTTTGTAACTATTGACTCAAAAGACCCCTCTTAAAACATATGGAGATTTATCAGTAGATGCAAAGGAAAAAATAACTTTGAAACCAAAAAGGCATATCAGATACGAATATTCAACCAATGATCCCCCATCAATTAATTGACTCAAAGACCTCCCTTAAAGCATAAGGAGATTTATTCGTAGATGCAAAGGAAAAAATAACTTTGAAGCCAAAAAAGCATATCAGATACCAATATTCAACAAATGATCCCCATCAATTAATTTATTTGAAAACTTTTGAGTAAGAAAAAGCAAACAAGAATAACAAAAAATAGAATGGCAAGTACCATGACGTTGCTTACATATAACGAAACAATAATAGAAAATCATAAACAACCACTTGAATAATAATCAAAACTTTGGTATTCAAAAAAATAATAAAAATCAAAATGTAATGCACCTATCAAAAACAACAAGACAACTTCTGCTAGAAAATATTCTTCTTTACATTTTCATGACGAAAATCAGGATGGCTTTTACCTCCATCAAACTCCAGGCCCAACAATCACACAACTGATTGCAAAGACCCAATTACAACATCAACTGAATAGTGGTCATTAAAAATGATCCTAATCAAACCCAATTTAAAGGAATTGACAACCAGAATTAAATGTATATATCTACTCACGAGTAAGGTTTTCTGTTTCGTCATCAAGCTTCCTGGTGTTTAAAGAAGTGCTGCTAGAGGCGGCTTTGTTAGTACCAGCATTTGCTGCAAGGGAATTAAAATATAATTGAAGACTTAGGTTTTGCATAAACAGTATTAACCAGTCAAGTATCAAAATTAATTGAGATTGAGACCTCAAATGCACAAAAACAATTCCAACACAAACCGTTTTAGTAATAAACCATGATTAATAAGTATCAGATAATATTTTAAAAAAATCGTTAATAAAAAAGCTAAAACTCTAATTCTTCCATGGGAAAATTTGTTTATTGTTTGTAGTTACAAGATATTGATGATCAATAAGTAACAGACAATGTTTTTAAAAAAATTCGTTAGTTAAAAAAAAAAAAACTAAAACCCTAATTCTTCCATGGAAAATTTTGTTTATTGCTTGTTGTTACAATATGTGTAGTTAATTGCTCGTTAAAAAAGTTGAATATGTTTAGATCCAAAAAGTACTGCATCTCCATAATCATTGAGTTAAAAAAAAAAAAAAAAAGTAAAAAGGATATACATTTTTTGACAGTTTCGATCTCGGCTCCGGCACGGCGAGCGGCGTTGACGACCTTCTCGTCCTTCTTAGCGGCAGCGGTTGGAGCTTTTTTCCGGATAACTACTGGTTCCCAATCCTGTGAGATTGGTCCAATTCCTGCCATTTTTCTCTCCCAAAAAAAAAAAAAAATCTTTATCTGTTTGTTTTGAGGGTTTTTTTTTTTTTTTTTATATGATTGCTTACGAGTGATATATCCCAGCGATTTCTTTCCCCTATTTATTGCTGAGCATACATTCGGAAAGAATAAAAAAAAATAACGTGGCACGATAACTTCTACCCTAACTCTCACCAGCGTTAGATTGGGCCCCAAGCCTTGGGGTTGGGTTTTAAAGCGTTTGGGTTTTGGGCTCATCTTTCATAGTTCTCATCAATTACGGCAAATTATATCATGAAACCTTATCGACATTTAACATGAACCCATGGATAAAGAGCCCATCATCTGTATATATTCTTTTTATAAATGCTTTTTTGGTCTCATCAAAAAGCAAGAAAAAAAAAAGCAAAGCGAACAACAAAACACATGCACTCAAAAACCGAATCACGCAGCTACGTATCTAACTAAACCAAACATTATGGGTTTGTCGTCGGTCTCAACAATCAAGAAATAAGAAAAAACAAATCACAAACGCAGCACAACAACAACAACATCATCATCATCATCATGCAGCCAAATGTTCTTCTTCAATAGCTGCTTCTGCTTCTGATCACGAACCTGCTGTTTTTCTTTTTGCAAATTTTGGAGATAGCCATTATACTACTTCTGTATATAATATCATCATATAACAGCTCCGGAACACATATATATGAATCATAGCTTCCAGTTACAGACAAGGAGTAAGACACAAGCGCAGCTTTATACTGGCCATCAGTGTTTTCGCTTGTTTGATTGCCCTTTTTGTCAAAAACAAAAAAAAAAAAGCAAGCGAAACATCAAAGGCACCATTCCCATGGAAATAAAACAGAGCTGTCAGGAGGAAAAGCATTAAATAGAGAAAGTTGAATAGAGAAAGCATTAACTTATTTTATTGAAACATTGAATGAGTGTTAAAAGTATTAAAACATTGAAGTTAGTAAACAAGTTTTCAACTTTAGGGATACATACACGTAGGGAAATAGGTCACCCTGTTTAAGAAATTGATTCTTTTTCCTCAGTTTTACGTGTTTGTTTGTTTTTCTTTAAGTTATAACTGCATATTTATTAATTTATGCATATAAATTCATTAGTTGTAATATAATGATTCATCATAATTTTATATAATATTTATGAATCTGTTGATAAATATTAATGAATATAAAATGTAAATATGATTAATTTATACTAGTTAAGCAATGAATCTGTATTATTTTTAACGTTTTATGTGTATTCATTGGTTTGTGTTAATTATAACTTCAACTTCATTAATTCATGTATATAAAATCATTAGTTGTAACGTAGAGATTCATTTGTTATTAATTGAAATTTCATCATAATTTTAATATATTATTTGTTAAATTCATTTATTTAGTATTTCTATCTAGAAATTGGTTGCGAGGAATATTATAAGTTCATTACTTAAATAATGAACTTATAATATTTAACTAAAATAAAAATTTAAGTAAAACTCTATTTATTATAATTAAAAAATAAAAAATTAAATAATTTTTTAATAAATAAAATTTTTAATTTGACTAAAATCATGAATAAACAATTAAATTAAACTATTATAATTAATAAAATAAAAAGAAAAAAATATTTTTTTATAAATAGAAATTTTTTTTTTCATTTCTATTAAAAAGAAAAGGAAAATATGAATGAAAATAAGGATTAAATTCAATGAATATATATGTGAAAATCAATAAATATGCATATAAAAATATCGTTAATTCTGCAGATTTAAAAAGACTAATGGATTTACAAGTAAACACTGGTGAAACTATATATATATATATATATATATATATATATATATATATAAGAAACAACACCTAACTATATATATATTCATGTACAATCATTGCAACTCCTGCCGGCTTGAATATTATGCATTGCTATCTGCTATAGATTAATTAAAGAAGGTATGTTGAATGGTTTTGTTCTTTTGCAGGAAAGACAACATATATGACAAGTTTTAGGTAACACACACATGGTCTTTGGCTGGTGTTTGTGCAGTTTTCGTCATCATATCAGTTTTAATAGAGTATGGAATTCATTAATTAGGTAAGGTGGGTTACGCTGATGATGAAATTAATTAGTTAAAAGGTTATCTTTATAGCTTCTTAATTACTAATTGTGCATGGACTCATTTCTTTAATATAACAGTGGTATCAAAAACGAAATAAAAGGGCCATGAAGGAAGGAGCTTTGGAGAAGATAAAAGCTGGTCAGTTTGTTTAACGCTTTTGGAGAAGAAAAAGTACTAAAAAAAAAAATCTGTTCATGTTTCACACATGTGTGATAAACTCTAGTCCATATTGATATGGATGGGTCTATAGTATAACAATTGATCACTTAGAGATTTTTACACAAATAGGTAATTTTTAAAAAATTTTAATTAAAATACTTCAAGTTTTTATTTATTACTAAAATACCATTTTTAATTATAGAAGTGTCACTTTTATGTACAGATGTGCACCATTCTTCTTTCTATTTTATTTTTTTATTCTTTATTTTTTCTTTCTTTATTCATTTTTCTTTTTTTAAAAAAATTATTTTTTTCCTCATTTGTTGGTCCTTCATTTTTTATTTTATTCCTTTTTTTCCTTATTATTATTATTTTTATTTTTATTCTTTCCTCCTACCTTTCTTGTTTGTTTTTAATTTCTCTCTTTTTATTTTTTGGTTTTCATCATGTTTCAAAATTTTTATTTTTTCTTATTTTCCTTTTTTTTTTAATCTTTTTATATTAGTGGAGCATTATCCAATATATATATTTTTTGGATTTTATTTCATAAATTTTTTGACATTTTATGTTGAAATACAATCTCTTTTTTTTTTTTTTTCTCTTTCTTTTTTAATAAATTTTCCATTATTTTTTAAATGTTATTTGTTTTTGAATTTCAATAAACCAAAAATATATCATAACTTAGAGCTAAATAATTTTTTTTTTGGAGTTAAATGAGTTATAATTATTGTAATAGAAAAATTTTAAAGAACTGAATATATTTTTTAAGTTTTTGGTGTTGTTCAATTGTAAGAGGATGTTGTCGTTTATATTGCATTTATAATTTGATATCGTTTTGATTTTTTTTTTTTTTTGTTTATGATACTTTTTTGTGTTTATTAATGGGAATGTAGTTGTATCACAAAATTTCTTTTTTGTATGTTATTTGTATTTACGCAATCTTTATTTTATATCCAAATATTCCATAGTTGAACTTGAGTTATTATTTTGGTGCTACCATTTTATGTTGTGTTTATAATTTGGTATCATTTTGATTTTTTTTTTTTAGTTTCTGATACATTTTTGTTTTATTAATGGCAATTTAGTTCTATAGAGTTCCTTTTTTGTATGTTTGTTATATTTATGCAATCTTTATTTTATATCCAAATATTTCATAGTATTTATTTTGATTTTCTTTGAATCTATTTTTAATTTTTTTTTATTTTTGATTCATTTTTTATATCCAAAAGTCACTTCATTGCTCTATCTCAGATAGCATTGGGTAGTGAATGTTTAGATAAAAAATCAAACTCAAACCATAATGTTCTTATTTTGTACAAAGAGGTGAAATGCAATCTTCAATATATAGTCACTATGGCAAGCATTTAAAACTGAAAATAATGCTCCTTCTTGTTTATAAGTTGCACGAATAAAATCTAAAAAATATGATCTCTAATCATAATCAAACAAAGACATTATGAGTTGAAAAATCAAAAAAATGCTCTCCATCCTCCACTAAGCTAAGCTTGTTTTACTAATATATTCCTATATTGAAGTAATTCTTCAGACCGAGGATAAGGATTAGCATATGACTATGGTAGCTATCGAGAGAAAATAAATAAGAGAGAACAGCGGGAGAAAGAGTGGTTAAACTTGATGAAATTCAACACATGGCCAAGTGAAAGTCTAGAGGCAATATATTATGATCCTTGGGACAAAAATAAATGAATGGCAGAAATGTTGTTGTTTAAGGATATCAAACAGAGAAAGACTAAGAATCTGAGCAGGAAAACTTCCCATGGAGTGAATGCTTATAAATACAAGGTAGGTGTTAGAAGGAAGAGTGGTAAATGCAATCCAAAATCTAGCTTGACTCAAAATCTCAATCATTATAACAGCAACAGACCAGTCAGTGTGTCGCACCCAAGCAGTCTTCAGGAAATAAATAGTAGAATGCCAATTGTTCAAGAGAACACATGGATTTATCATATTCCAAGAAGTGAGCCTACTTGATAAGCCTTATTATGCTCTCAAGATCAAATCTCCCAAATATGTTATTGATAAATGCTCGAATGTTACAACTAATTCATTATTGATAAATGCTCGAATGTTACAACTAATTCACGGAAATCCTATTAATAAAACAAAAATTAGCATCCATTTTGCAGCCACGAACTTGAATGGTTACCATGTTGGACAGTTGGTATTAAGCCTTCCATATAACTTAAAGCTCAACAAGCTAATGAATATCCATTTTTATTATTGAGCTACATTGAGAGAACCATATCGACAACAAAAACAAAACAAAACAAAAATAGAGAATTAAACCAACCTTGCAGGCAAGCTTCCTGTAAGAGCTTTTAATTTCATGCAACAAGGCATTTGGCTTTCCTTCTACCTCCGAGAAACAAACTGTGATATCGAGTAGAAAGAGAGAAAATTGAAGTGGGTATAGGCTTTGGGAATAAATCATATTTAGAGGCGTGGATATAACGGAGAAGATGCTATCCAGCACCTGACCTGAAGCTATCTTTGCTGTGATTGGTTTCTTGCAAGAAGAAAAAAAAGAAGAAGAATAAAAGGACCAGTTTTTTTTTTTTTTTTTTTTCCGTCACGTTTCAACACTCTGAGCTTCGGGAACGATGGAGATAACTGCAATTGTGTAATTATTTTTTTAGTGTTTTCCATTCTGGGTGCATTCTAATCATTTAGAAAAAGTTGAAATATTTTAACGGTTGACTTAAGTTTTTCAAACATTTTAATAAAGATTCTTATGAATTATGGAAAAATTACAGCTTAACCTAGTTTGACCAAAATTTTTACCAATTTATTATCAGTTATCTTTCTCATGTTTACATTTTTTATTTACGTTTTTTTTAAATTATACGATTTTTAGTGGGCGATTTATAGGCAGTTTTTTTTTTTTTTTTTTTTTCATTTTTTAACATAAATTAAGTGATTAAATTTTAATACTATAAGATGAAAAAATGAGGGATGACAGTTCAATCTTTGATCTTTTCGATTGGATATTTACATATTTTACTACTTAAATTACTCATAGAGATATAGTTTTTCCATTGTTAATTCATATTTTTATTTATCTTTCATCTCATTTTGTGTAATTTGTGTCTCTATATCTTTGATTTGAAACTTTCATAGTTCTTTTCTTCTTAGTCTTCTCGATTTGGAGATCTATTGTTTTTTTGTTGTTTATAGGTATGATTTGGATTATTTTTATGAGGTTTTAAACAAAATGAAAAAAGGTGATAATATGGAAGTTACTATGTATATATGGTTAAACCTAAGAAGAGTTGTAATTCTCTTGCTCCTGATGCAGTTGATACATTTAAGAACAAATCTATTAGTTGTGAAAGTCATAAGAAGTTGTGTGATGGTTGTCATCTTATGAAAGAGGTATTTTTTGTTTAAAATTGTTTTTGTTTTGGTTATTTTAATAGTTATTTTGATTTTTTTTTTGTTTTTATTTTTTTTATTGTTGACACGTGTTTTTATTCTTTTTACTTTTTGCTTTTGTTGTTTCTAGTTATTCTAGCAGCTATTTAAGTTTTTTTTTTTTTAGTTAGATGTTGTTAGGTTAGTGGTGTTTTTTTGGTTTTTTGTTTTTGCTTAAAATATTCTTTTATTTACAGTTTTTTTATTTTTTTATTGTTGTTGTTGTTTTACTAATTTTTTTTTTGTTATTTTGGTGGTTGTTTTAGTTTTTTTTTGTTTTTTTTTTAGTGTTATAGTTTTGTTTTAGTTATTTGAGTGGTTGTTTTAGTTGTTTCTATGTTATTTTGGGTTGCTTTATTTTCTTTTTCTTTTTCTTTTTCTTTTGTTGTGATTGTGATTTATTTATTTTTTATTTTTTATTTTTTTCCCTTAATTGATGCTTCTGATTTATTTTCAAATTGTATTTTTTTTTTCTATTCTTTTCAGGATTGGGAATATTTGATAAAACATGAGGAATGTTTTAAGACTAAGGTTGACAATAACATGTGTGAAGGAGAACAATGTCATTGGGAAGCTGAAGGAGCATCTTTTCAAGTCTCAGCTTAAATTGTTTAAGGAGACTTGTTTTGGTTATTTTCTTGACATGCATGATTTTAATTTTCAGCCTCAGGTTGTTCATTGTTTGCTTCTTAGGGAGGTTAGTCAACTAGTGAAGGAAGAGATGTGGTTTATCATGAATGGTCTTTTTTTTTTTTTTTTGAAGTTTTCTTTTGCTAAATTTGCATTTGTTAGCGAGTTAAGATGTGTTGGTGAGTTGGTTAAGTTATGTGTTAGTAGTACAAAAAATAGTTTGGTTAATAAATATTTTGATGGTTTTAATAAAATAAGTAGGAATGTTGTTGAGGATCTATTTTTGAATAAGAAAGCTATTAAGATTGTTGTTCTTTTATTTTGTAGTTGTTTTTTTTGTTTCCCTCTCCAACACAAAATCATGCCAATATGGAACACTCTATGCTTATTTATAATGGTGATTATAATGGTTATACATAGGGTAAGAATGTATTCAAGTATACTCTTGATTCTTTAAAAGGGAAGGTGGTTAAGTTTGCTAACAAGAGTTATTATTGATTGTTGGGGTTCTTTTTAGTTCTTCAATATTGGTTTTATGATGTGGTTTTTATCAAGCAAAATTGGCTAATTCAATGGGTTCTATTCCACAAATGTTGAAGTGGAAATCTAATAGTATTCCTTATTATAATTATATGGAATTTTTATTTATTTATGATCCTTTAATGTCAATTCTTTTTGAACTTTTGTTATATTTATTATATACTTATTTTTTTATTTGTTTGATTTTTGTTAATTTTTTTAATGCAATTGAACTTTAAGGATATTTATTCTTCTTTTGAAGAGTTTAGAAGATTGATTTTGAATAAACTATACTTAGTAATAAGAAGGTTAAGAAATTCAAAGTCTACCATATTAGTAATTATTAAAAAGAAAAAAGTGAGTTTTTGTGATTTTGAGACTCTTCCTCAATCTAAAAAATCATAAGTTTTTGGAAAAAAAAATAAGGTTGTTGACCATTTGGATTATCAAACCTTAATATAAAGTCGTTTTGATTTTAATAAACTTAATTTTGAGTCATTAATGTGTATTTTTCAAGTGTGTACAAGTTAGGAAAAATTAAAAGACATTTCCAGGCTTGAAAATAAAGAAAAGCATCAAGATAGTGATGCTCATGATCCATTTCCTATTCGTTAAATCTTCAGGAGCACAACCAAACCAAAAAGCCTTAATAGAAAAGTTCTAGTGACCCTCATGATTAATGTTATGATTGTGACTATATTTGTGACAAAGTAATCATTATCATGATCATGCTAATTAAGACCATGATTAAATTAAATGAAAATTGAAGATGCATCCAATAACCCTTACAATCCATGTCATGATCTTAAGGTGTTGATCATGAGCATAATAAGCCATGATCGCAGCTATGACTATTTGAAGTTGAATGAAGCTTTTCATTCAATGACCCTTATAATTGTGATGTAGGTCACAAGTCAATTTCATGAGCATGACCTAAAGGAAGACAATTAAGGCTTTTCATCTAGTTACCTTTATGGTCCTATGTCATGATCGTGACCATAGTTGTAATCCAACTGTCAAAATTGTAACAGTCACTATAAGGCTCTAACGACTAGTTTTATTAATAATCACGATCATGATAAGGGATATTACAATTGTGAACAAGCTTAACTTTATAAAAAGTTGTTCATAAATTTAATGAAGATGGTGAAACTTGAAGAAGTTGATGCAGCACTCCAACAATTATTTTTATTCCAAAAGTATGAATGCATCTCTAAAAAATCTCATTTAATGAGTTAAATGAATGGTTGAGCAATTTATTTCTTAGCATTTCAATTATGTTCTAAAGCATTCTTTTGATTTCTTTTAATTACTTTTTTTAAAACCCTTGAGTGTGGGTTATGTGTTCAAATTAGGTTCTCTTTCATCTCTTTTTTTTTAGTTAAAAAAGGGAAGTGAGAAACTAAATCTAAAGGAGTCGGTTTAAATATGAACCATTAAAATACTTGGGTTTTTTTAGTTAAAGTTAAGGCAATAAAAGCATATGTGTAAAAGTTTGAGTTTAGCCTCAAAAACTCAATTATAATCAATTTAAAGAATGAATAGATTGGTGGTGGGTTTACAAAATCCTAACTCAGGGATAAGTTAGGTGGAAACATAGGTTTTGAAAAATCAAACTCCTTAAATTAAGTGTCTCCTTTATCTTTTATGTTAATCCTTTTCATTTGTACTTGATCTTTATCAATCTTCTTTTAAATTTTTATTAGCCCTATTCACCCCCTAGGGCCTTTTCAATTAGTATTAGAGCTTGAATTCTTGACACTTAATTGTAATCATAAAGATCATGGGGAATGAAACCATAAACTTTTCTTCTTTTAGAACCTTTTTTAGTTGTAGTGATTACCCTCACTAGAAATTCAAAATGGAGTTATACCTTGAAAGTGACCTAATTAGATTGTGGGATGTAGTA
The DNA here is from genome assembly GCA_947683625.1 of Mallotus nudiflorus. NCBI lineage: Eukaryota > Viridiplantae > Streptophyta > Magnoliopsida > Malpighiales > Euphorbiaceae > Mallotus > Mallotus nudiflorus. Next base: position 222,479 of record CANTUR010000035.1, read on the forward strand.
TTAGATGGTTGAAACCTCCTAAAGCTAAAATAGACAATGTTGAGCTCTTCATTGATAAAAGTCAATGGACTTAAGAATAAAAAGAAGAGAATCATAAGAACAAAAAGGAGATGACTATCCTTTTTGCTTCCATATCAAGGGAAGAAGGAAGAAAGATCCAACATAGTTTATCCACTAAGGAGATATATGAGACGCTTTAAAATCATTATAAAGGAAACATTCAAGTAAAAAAGCAAAAAAAAGTTCAATTCCATATATATGAGTGTGGACTCTTTAAAATAAAGCCTTAAGAGTCCATCACTTAGATGACTAACTGACTAAATTGATACGAACCCACTAGACGACCTGCTCTAGGAACCCGTTCAACATGAACCCAAACCCATGCTCTCAAGGAAAGTTCAAATCAAGTTCCAATTCAGACATAGAGAACCTTCACCTCATGTTTAGTTAGTCCAAACAACCAAAGCTATATCAAAACTTTAACCTTTTGAACAATAACAAACAAGCAACAAAGGTTATTAAAAAGACGCCACAATCTACTGTCTGAGAGATAGATTGATAAGTCACAAAGGTTGTCACATGGTTAACCACCAAGTAACCAAAGAGAATCCTCTCTAAATTTTATTAATCATCCATGATTGCACCCATTCCAAATAAATATAAGGATCGTCCCCACCAAGAAAATAAGGCATATCCATGCTAAAAAAAAAAGGTTTGAAAAGATATAGAAAAAAAAATCCTCACAAAGCACTCCCTTACGTGTTTACACTCAAGGATGTGAATGCTCTCGTGTTTCACTCAAAAAAAAAAATTTGTTTTGTTTTTTTTTTTTTCAAATTATGAAGAATTGAGAAGAAGAAAAGAATAGATAATTCAAGAAAATAAAAGGATACGTAACCAAACCTTGAAGTTTGGCTCTGATACCAAACTGATACGAACCCTACCTATAATAGAGATAGAACGCGCATCCAACTTTGAATATTAGCCCAAGGATCATCAAGGATAGTTGTGTTGATGGAGCTAAACCCCTTGCTTATTAAATTGAAGCAAGATACTTAGCTATTATAAGATGAACAATCACACAATTCTAAGTTTAATCTAACCTAGCAATTGTAATGAAAGGTAGAAGTGAAACAATTCAAGTAAACTTGCAAAGTTTCAAAAGAACAAAGTTTAAGGAAAAACCTTACTTTTAATATTTCAATCTTCTTTTTTTTTCTCCCCCAAAATTCGTTTTACATGTTTGTAGCCCTTATATAGGCATGTAAACAACCTATTCCTTGAAGGAAAAGGTTTTATTCCTTATTCCCAAAGATACCTATATGGGAAAATCCTTAATTAAGGAGATTTCCTTTAAAATAAGACAACTAATGACAACTCATCTTTGAAAAGTCAAAATTGACAACTCATTACAATTCATGACAACTAAGCAAAATGACAATTCATGACAACTAAGCATTAAAGCATGCCATGTCATATGTTGACCATTGACCATTGACTTTGACTTGTTGACTATTTGACTTTGACTTTGACTTGTTGACTTTGACTTGGAATATTCTTGAATCTTCTCACATCTTCTAGAATCTTCTTGAATCTTCCTTATTGACTCCAAAATAAGAAAATAAATCAAAATTCATCCAATCAAGCTAATTAATTTCAGAATAGGAAATTAAGCTAATTAGCTTGAATTCTTCATATTTGGGCACTTTTGATCCCTTTTAGGGTTCATATTATTCCCTCTCTCTTGAAGATGATTCGCCCTCGAATCATAGCCATCTTCTAGAGTTGATAAATTTGCAAATCCTCCAGGGTCAAACAGAAACTTCTTGGTTGAAAACTTTATCTTCACAATAAGTATTGCAACACTTGTTTTATAGATGAAGTATGCCAACATGATAAACCTGTTTGAAATAACAAAACTAGGCAATTGATGAAGAATTTGGTTAGTGATAAATAAAACATCCTTGTACATAGGTACAAGTATAGGTTGGCTCACATCACTCATTTTTGTACAATCATTTATTTTCTTTTCACTCATGACTGGCTTGTTTTCTCTCACAAAGTGTTTCCCACTTTCCTCACTTTTCTCACTCAAGTCATTTGTAGCACTTGGCTCACTTTTTCCTTTTCTCTCAACTTCATAGGTTTCCCTCCCCACAACATTCGTTAATGAAGATGGAAAATCTTCACTTTGTTGATTAGTGCACATGTCTTCAATAATTGCCTTTGGTGGTGAAGTTTCAATTTGACACTCTTCCTCATTGCCCTTTTTCTCAACTAGTTGCTCAACCAATTCACTGACTTCAACACCTTCACTTTCCTTGGATTCATACACCATTATTGTCTCCTCACAAATACGCACTTTCTTTTCATACTCCAAAGCTAGTTTAATTACAACCTTCAAAGAAATAGAAGATTCTAATTACACTTCTTTCTTCAATCTCTTACCAATCTCGCACTTAAGCCCATTGATGAATTTTGTAACTTTTCGCCTTTCAAATTCACCTATATCACTTGCAATTACAAGCAACTTAAACTTTTTAACATAATCATCAACACATAACTCATCACCTTGTTTAAGCCTTTGTAATTTAAGACGAAATTTATCCCTAACTTCAGAAGGAATAAAATGTCTAGTCATTAATCTTTTCATTATTTCCCAATTTTTAATCTCACTAGGCCCATTCAAGCTCCACGATGCCATCAAATCCTTCCACCATATAGCAGCATCACCCAAAAATTTACAAGAGGCAGCTTTACACTTTTGGAAATCACTTAATTCAAGAGAGTCAAATATCTCCTCTATTTGTTGCACCCATTCCAAATAAATATAAGGATCGTCCCCACCAAGAAAATAAGGCATATCCATGCTAAAAAAAAAAAGGGATATCCATGCTTTGATACAAAATAATATGAACCCTAAAAGGGATCAAAAATGCCCAAATATGAAGAAATTAAGCTAATTAGCTTGAATTCTTCATATTTGGGCACTTTTGATCCCTTTTAGGGTTCATATTATAAATGCTCTCCTCATAACACTCAAAAAGCTTAGGAAGCACTACACAAAAGAGGAGGTGAACTATAAAAGATTCTTAGAATCCTACCTAAGAAAGATTGAGAAACTAGAGTCAAATCCATTAAAGAATCTCATGATTTGTCAAAGCTCTCTACTAATATTATTATTGGAAAGCTTCTTACACATGCGTTCATTTTAAAGCAAAGAGAAGATCAGAAAGAAGAGAAGAAAAAAGGAATAATTCTCAATATTATTCAAAAAGAAGAGAGTCTCATGGACTTAAATAAATATGATAGTGAAATTATCATGCTCACTAGAAACTTTAAAAAGCTCTTAAGAAGAAAGAAATCCTTAAGATCAAGAGATGAGAAGAATAATGAGGCTAGAAAGAATAAAGAGGTGACTTGATATGAGTGCAACAAACTAGGACACATAAGAAGTGAGTGCCCTAAAATGAAGTTCAAGAGTCAGGGAGAAAAGGACAAGAAGAAGACCTTCAAAGCTATATGGAATGCCTCATCCAATTTAAAAAAAAAATGGAAGAGGAACAACATGAGATGGCCAACCTTTGCTTTATGGCACTTGAGGATAATAATGAGGCACCTTTTACTTCTCATTTTTCTTGTGATGACCATAATAGCTTTAATAATTATTATGATGATGATGAGAGTTCTATTATGAGCAAGTTCATACTTTAATGTAAAAATCTACATTTTAAAAAAAGCTTTACAAATAAGAGCTTTTAAAAATGTCCAAAGAATTTGAAAGTTTGAAAAATATGTTGATTGATATGAACATGATTTTAGGTCATAATTTTGAGAGTTAATTATGTAAATCCTTGTAATTAGTTGTTAGCTATTATTTCTTATTTACCTAGGATTCCTAAATAGCTAAGGATAGTTTTGTAATTATTTGTATTTCAATATTAATATAAGTAAAAGTGGACTGGTGTAGGGTTAGTATAATAACCTTATTTTTTAAAAAAGTTCCTTGTGTTACAACTATATAGAATTAGAGCATGATCCTTTAAGGTTGTTTTTGGCTATGTTCATTAAAGATTTTAAAGAGTGAATTTTCTCCTATTGAAGGACTGTTAACCCTAATTATAGCCTTTATATTAGTATACTTTACCTACATCCTATTTTTTATGTAATTCAAATAGTGCTTTGGATATGTTTAATATAATGAAGGAAAAATCCTCTATTATTATGGCTGATCATGGTAACAATAAAAATACAGCCACTTATATTAACAATCTTTCTTTATAAATTAGTCCATTTAAACTAGATGGAATAAATTACCTTACTTGGTTGCAATCATGCTTACTATTCAATCAGTTAGAAGATTGCAAGGTTATATCAATAGTGGAAAAAGAAGACTAGATGATATTGATCCTAGAGTTAGTAAATGAGACTTGGAAACTCTCTCATTATGTTATGGTTTATCAACTCAATGCAACTTTAGCTTGCGTGAGGTTATCTCCTCCTAAATATGACTCAAAAGATTTAGGATGCAGCAACTCAAACTTACTGATAGTCTAATAATGATGCCTAAGTATATGAGCTACGGAGAAAATTTCATGAAACTAAATAAGGTGAGATGACATTGCTTGATACTTTTATAAATTTAGTGGCTTGTGGAAAAAACTTGGCTATTTTTAGGATTTTCAAGCATCCTGTACACATGACACAATAAAGTTTCATAAATTAATTGAAAAGGAATGTGTATATGATATTTTGGTAGGATTAGATAATGTATTTGATTAGATTAGAGTACAATTTCTTAGGTGGAACCTTTTCTTTCCTTAAGGAAAAAATTTAACCACATGCAGTAAAAAAAGAGTATATATAATGCTATGTTGTCTACTGTTTCTACTAAATGATAAAGTGTGTTGGTTGACTCATCTTCCATAACTTCAAACCTGATGTAGCTAAAGGTGAGTCTATGAAAGGAGCATAATAGGATAATAGAAAGTATGACTATTTTAGGAAACCTAAACATACTAAGGAGACATATTGGAAACTTCACGGTTGTCCAACATGTGGTTAAGGTGGTAAAAGTTTTGGTGGCACACAGTCTCAAGGTCATCTGTTTAAAACTCTTGATACTGGATTGTCCAATGAGGAACTACAGACTCTTAGACTTCTTACAACCAAACTTGAGTCCTCATTCGCCATAACTACTACCACCACTTCTTTTTATCTTATATGTTCGCATATATCATGTTCAACTCTTAATACTAGTCATAATATCTACAGTATTCCTTATGAATCATGGATTTTAGATTAGGGATCATTTAACCATATGACTAGTACTCATAATTTTTTTTTACATATTCTTCTTATTTAGGTCATGATAAAGTCTGTATGGTTTATGGCTTTTTATCTCCTATTATTGGGGAAGGTTTTATAAATTGTACTTCTTCCATTCACTTACCTTTTACCTTACATATTCCTCATTTTTCAAATCTTCTCTCTGTTAGTGCTCTTACAAAGGATTGGAATTGTCCAATTAATTTTTTCCTTCTCATTGTGTCATTTAGGAGTTAAGCATTAGGATAATGATTAGCTATGGTAGAGTGCATAATAGCCTATACCGATTAGTTGAAGGATTATTTTTTAAAGGTCAAGCTTTCTTAGGTCTGTACCTCCTTAATAATAAATTACTAAGCTGCATAAGAGATTAGGACATCCTACATCCTTCATTATTTATTTTAGCAAAAATTTATCCCCTTTTATTTAAGCGATGTAATATGGAGACCTTAGTTTGTGATGCCTGTGAACTTGTTAAGCATACTAGAACTTTATATCCTACCATGAATAATAAAAGTTCATTTCCTTTTATGATGATTCACTCTAATGTATGGGGCCCTTGCCTAGTGGTTTATTTATCTAGTTATAATGACTTTTATTGATTATTACAATAGGTTAATTACCTGGGTGTATTTTATGCATTCAAAAAGTGAAGGGTTCTCTTATTTTCAGTCCTTCCATAAAATGATTAGTTCATAGTTTGGTGCTAAGGTGAAAATTTTACGAAGTGATAATGGCACTTAATATATGGAAAAGACCTTTCAAACTTATTTAGATGCTCATAGGATTATAAATTAAACCATTTATGTTAATACTATTTCTTAAAATGGTGTATTTGAATGAAAAATATACACTTATTAAAAGTTACTAAGGCTTTTATTTTCATTATGAATGTTCTTAAGGTCTATAGGGGTGATGCAATACTTGCTATTACTTATCTTATTAATTATATACCTTTGAGGACTTTGGATTTCAGATGTCCAATGGAACTTATTCAAGATAGTAACCTTTACATTATCCTCCTTTAAAAATCTTTAGGGTATTTGTTTTGTGCATTAATATATTAGGGGGCAAACTTAATCCTAGAGCCTTAAGAAGTGTTTTTATTAGGTTTTACATTACTAAAAATGGATATAAATGTTATCATCCTCCTACTATAATGTTTTATATTAGTATCGATGTTACCTTTCGGGAGGCAAAAACATATTTCCCTTCTCTATAGTCATCTTTATAGGGGGAGAATAATTATATAGAAGAGTGACTTCCTCTATTCCACCTATTCTTGAGTTGCCTATTTTTAATAGCTAGGGGGAGCATGAAAGTGATGGTTGCCAAAGTGATGATAAAATTTCTGATGGAGACCAAGTTCAACAGGAGACTAGACATGCTTGATCCATTAAGATTTCTTATAAGAAAAAAAGGATGTTATCATGAATAACACTTTACATTGCTAAACATCAAACCCGAGCTCAACTCCTACAAAATTACGTAATCCACTTCCTCTTACTAATGATTCATCTATTATAATTCCTTTTTATAGTTTTGGTTATAATGATCTTGATTTTCTAATAGCTATTAGGAATGGAGTTAGATCATATACTCAACATCCTATTTCTAACTTTGTCTTTTATGACTCGTTATCTCCTTTCTATAAAGCTTTCTTGTCTTCCTTAGATTCTATCTCTACACCACAGAGGTGGAAAGAATCTGTTAATAATCCTAGATGGAAAGATGCCATAGTGGAGGAGATGAAAACCTTAGTGAAAAATGGAACTTGGGAGCTTATTGATCTTCCTTTGGGTAAAAAAATAGTAGGATGTAAATGGGTATTTATCATGAAGAATAAGGTAGATGGCTCTATTGAGAGGCTAAAGGCTTGACTGGTAGCAAAGGGTTTTACTCAAAACTAGGGGTGTTAAAATGGGTATTGATGCATAAACACAATTCGCCTAACATGTGAAATTAGTGAATTAGTGTTAAAGTTAAATAGGTTATTGACCATTTGCATGATCAAACCCTTGATTTTGACTTTGACAAGTAATTTAAATTACTAATGATTTTATTTAAGTATGATTATAAGAATAGGTACATAATTACATTCAATAAGAGTAAAGTTAATTGACTAAGCTTTGGATCATGTTTAAGGAGATTTAAAACACATTTAAATCTTTAAAAACCCCTACACATATCCTATAAAAGCATGGAAAAAGAATTAAGTGCAAAGGAGTGCATTCCAAGGCAAAATGGACAAGTTTATATGAGGCTAGCCTATGCTTAAGATCTTGAGTAAACCCTAAGTGTACCCCCATGATCTTGATGTATTCTTGCCTAAAATGTGGAGGAAGGTAGCCACACTTATGGTTAATGCTCGAGATCTTGAGTAGATTTTGAGCATCTATAATGGACATATTTTTAAATTTATTAAAGGAAAGAGACATTGGAGACATAATTAATAGCTCTAACAAATATATTTTTTAAGCTTATATATATATATACACACACACACACACATACTAGTAATGCTGAGGATCAGTGAGTATACTATTCATGATAATGAATGCAAGGATGATTATAAAATACTATGCCCTATCTCACACTCTATAAATAGAGGTTATTGAACCAAATGCAATAAAGCTTTTTCATAGAGTTTCTTATGTGTAGGATCCTAATTTCTTAGGAAAGCAAAGAGCATATGTTCTACTACTTAACTGGAAATTTAAAGGAAATAAAATCAAAATCAAACTTTAAAAGAATAAGAGATTTGAACTTACAAAGGTAGTACTTTATTAATCTAAGTAAAGGGGATCACAGAAGTTCTATATCCAAAATAGGAAAGGAACTTTGTTTGGGAGATACAATTTTAGAATTTCTTTCAGAGATGAAACTTTAGTTCTTTAAAATTTTTCCTAAAAATTGTGTTCTACCTTCTAAGGGAGAATAGGCTCTAATATATAGAAGACTTTAAAGGAGTTGTAAAGCCACAAGGTTATAGTGGAGAGAAAGAGTCTGAAATGAAATGATAGGCTCTCCATTTCTTCTATCTTTATCTATGAACTTTAGTTAGTGATTAATAGGATTTTGTCCATAAATAATTTTATTTTATTTATCTGTTTATGTCAATTCTATCTTTTAGTGTAGTATTAACCCCACCAGGTCTTGAAAGTGGAAAGTAGGCCCTACCCATATAGGATGATAGAGTGGAGTGGGATATGAGTTGTAGGAGGAGCAAAATAATTGACAAAGTAGTCAAATTTTCCTAAAGGTTATCCGAGAAGGTCCCATTGCTTATTAAGGAAATTTCTTGTTAACAACATTTTATATTTAAAAACTTTTTTTATACCTTAACTTTTGCATGGGCCATTCTGAAAGGATTTTCAACCCATCGGGCTAAATAAAAACATACAATTGTAATGAGATATATATAAAAATAATATAAGGCTTATAAGCCTTTGGGATTTATAGAAGGAAAAATTCTAAAACAATCTTCTTCATTATTATTACCTAAATCAACTAAGTTTTTTATCCTTCAAAGGTGTTGGAAGTTGTTAAAGAAGATGTCTATGATTGCATGAATTATTTCATGATACTGAAATATTCTTATTTAGTTTTAACAACTGCAAGGAGGGCAATGCCATGAGACTTTTGAGCAAGAGAATTGGATTATGCTTCGAATTGGGGTCGAGATGGTATAAGAAATCAATGCTATTAGAGCCATACAGAGATTGTAGACCTTCAGATTTTTTATGTAATTTTGTATGAATTCCACCATTTCACTTTATATTTCCTTTAGAGCATAACTATATTATTATTAGAATAAAAATCAAGGTGCCATTGAGATACCCAAAGGACAAAGAATTTTAAATAATATAGGCATAAGAGAGTGAACTTTTTCTCAAGGGAAGTAGGTTTATAGTGGGTGTAGAAAAGATTAAAACCTTGATGAATATCAAGGAGAAGGATATCAAGGATAGGTCCATAATTATTCCACCATCTAGTAAACTATGTAAGGAATTTTAATATATCAACATGACCAGTAAGGAAGAATAACCATATATAAGTATTGTAATGCTTTTGGATAAGAAAAGAATTAAACCATGTTTGTTCGTAATCCCAATAGCAAAATGAGCAACAAAAGTCTAATTTTGATTTAAAGTTTATGAGGAAAGCTTTAGGTCTAAAAAGTTCTTGTCTCATTCAAAGGGATGGATGACTTTAAAATTTTGCAGGTGGAGTAAAAGGGTTTTGAGTAGCCTTTATGGAAGAAGTGTTTGAATTTTACAGAACCAATAAATTCCAATATTGTTTGATAATATTCTTAGGTTTGGAAATATCCTAAGGCTTAAAAAACCAATTTTGTGGAAAATGATTTTCATAGTGAGAAAAGGATCTTTATCATAAAATCCATCTTCAATAATTAAAATATTTTGGAAGGATCTCTTTTGAAAAAATTTAGAGGTTTTGGATTGAGAATAAATAATTTATGAACTACATGGAGTAGTCATAATCTTTAAATCTTCATGAGAAAGGGTTTTTTAAAAAGAAGATTCTCCTTTCTTAGTTTTTGACACTAATAGAGGAGCTATACCTAGAATACCTTTATTACCAGAAGTGACAAGATGCTTAGTTTCTGAAGGATTAAAAGTATCTTGGATAGCTTTAAGAAGTTCAGGGTTTTATGAGATAAAACCAATCCATTGCTGGGTTTGGTTAGCTTTAATAGATTCATCTTTATCTTATTGGTTAACAATATTAAACGAAGACTTTATGGGCTTAGCGGCAAAAAAGGAAGAGGGTTAGATGTTTATGACTTAACTTTATCTTTTTTTTTGGGCATCTTTATATGCTTTGTAAAAATTCTCCAATTAGAAAATCTAGTAAAGAATTTGTATCTCCTTTAATAAATTCTATATCAAAATCAAAGATACTCAAAATAGCTTGCCATCTAGTAAAGATTTGTTTTGATGTAATACTTTGAACATTTTTTTGTAAAACTTCTTTAGCAGATTTTCAATCAATGCAAAGTAAAAACATTTGATTTAGCAAATTAGATTGAAACCTTAATATGCATAAGACAATGGATTTTTTTTGAATTATGGAGTTGTTTCTTTATGTATGATTCCAGTGTCTTGAAGTGTACTAAATGACTATTTCCTTTCCATTAGAAATTTGCTTTAAAATTCCACCATAACCTAGATCACTAGCATTATCTCTATAATTTTAGGGAGATTAGGGTTAGCTCAATGAAGGCAATGGATATTAAGAATATGACTTTTTATTTGTTGCACAACTTTAGTGTGTTCGTCAATCCAGGGGATTGAATTTTTCTTTAATCTATCATGTAGAGGCTTAGCAATCCTGTTTATGTTGGGACAAAAATCCATAACATAGTTTAGACTTTTAAACCTTTGCAATTGAACTTTATTAAGAATTTTGTTAGGGAACTTGCTACCAAATTCTAAGGATCTTTCTATTAGGACAATAGTGCCACAATAAATATAATGTCATAAGAATCTAACTCTAGTTTGGAAAAGGGATATTTTCTTAGCATGGACAATAAGACCATTAACTTTAGCAATATGGAGAAAAGTCTTTAAGTGCTTGAAATGTTATTCAATGGAATTTGAAAAAAATAAGCACATCATCAATATAAACAACACAAAACTCAAAATAAGGATTAAAGATGTCATTCATTATTCTTTGAAATTCTGATGGTGCATTTTTCAAACCAAATGGCATGACATTCCACTCATATTAACCAAATGGGATAGTCAAAGTCATTTTATAATGATGTTCTTTATCAATTTGTATTTGCCAAAATCCTAATTTTATGTCAAATTTTGAAAATACAAATGCATAATGAAGCTTTTGCAAAAGATCTTTTTAATTTAAAATAAGGTACCTAATCCATTTTAGAGTTTTATTCAAAGGCTTATAATTGATTACAAGCCTAGGAGTTCCTTTTTCTATTTCTAAAGCTTTATTAACATAGAAAGCTACACAACTCCAAAGAGACTTAGATTTTGAGATTAATCCTTTGGATTCAAGCTCCTAGATTTCTTTCTTACAATGCTATTCCAATTAGCATTCATATGAATTAGTCTAGCTTTAGTAGAGATATCTTTTTTATTAAATCCTGGTTCATAAGGGAAGTCAACTATATGTTGTTTTCTTTTCCAAAAAGCATTTGCTAAATCAACACAAACTTCTTTAATAATAATTTTTTGAAATTCAAAAATCTTTGTTTTTACTAAATCAGACTTTAATTGTTGTTCAATTTTTTAGAAATGAACACTTTGCTTTAAATCATGCAGATTTATTTCTTTTACTTTTATCAAAGCATTTTTCTCATTATTATATATAGAATGGGCTTTAACAAAATTGAGATATCATGTTTTTGGTTTTTCTAGAAAAAGGAAAGATATGTGAACTATATAATCTTTGAAATAAATGGAGTTATAAGTGGTTAGAAAGGGAGTTATCAAATTAATGAATAGTATCCCCAGAATCATTAAATAAATGATATTAAAAACTAAAATAAAAGAGGGTTTTAACAAAAATCCATATTTTAAAACACTAGCTTTTGTTTTACCATCTATATGCATTTTTAAGCTATTAGTAGAGGAAAGCTTTTCTTTAGTCCATTCCTGAAAAAAATTTTGGGGCCATGGTGATTTTTATGCAACTTAAATTAGCACCCATGTTAAATAAAATTATGGTATCAAATTGAAAATATTTATAAAAAACAATAGTAATCTTTATAATATATTTTCTTGAAGTAGTTTAATTTAAAGCACAAAGGAAATCTTCTAGGACTTTATTAAGATTGGCTAAAGATTATGGTTCTAAATCCTTTGTCTCATCACTATCACTAAAATATTCAACAAGTTTGGTGATAAGGAATTGGATTAGATCAGAGTCTTTTTGCTACTTTTCTTTTAACTTCTTTATTTCTGACTTTATGGTCTTTATATCTCCTTAAAGTTCCTGGATGTCACATAAAGGTTTTTTACTGAGTTTCTTTCTATTTAGGATGGTAGTAAAGTCATACATACCTGTACTAGTAAAGGGTAACTCAGTAACCTTAGGTTCAAGTTCTTTCTCTAGAGATTGCCTAAGCTATTTTAGATATTTTTTATGCACCTCAAGGTCATTTATATGTTGTTTAACATCTATAATCAAGGTTTGTTCTCTAGTGAGCATGTTGAGTTGCTTTTTTCTTTGATACTAGAATCTATTTCATAATCAAAAGAGGAGGAGGTGGTTCCTATTTCATCAATTTAAGGGTGCTTTATTCCTCAAAACTCTTCAGAGTTGGTTTTAAACTTAGAGGTTTCTATTAACAAGGCTATAAGCTTGTTCAGGTTCCTTCTTCTAAGTCTAATGCTTGGAGTTTTTTAAAGATTTTACAATACTTAGAGATGTGTCCCTTCTTGCCATATTTGTAGTAGGTTACATCCTTTATATTAGATTTTCTAGCTTTATTAACTTTATTATTTCTATTTCTAAAGGTTTTCTTATAAGGTTTTTTATAGTAAGTTTCTTCAACATCCTTTCTCTTGAAATTTTTCTATATTTCTTAGAAAATTTCCTAGACGGAGATTTTGAAGATTTCTTCTACATTCTCCTTTACAAAAAGGGCTTTGGGTAAAGCTATAGTCAAACTGTTTGCAAAAATTCCCTAATTCTTGTCTGGTCTTTTTCAACTCCCACTTTAAATGTTTTTAGAGTATCAAGTCCTAACAGATTTTAAGACCTTCTCTTTGGGTAGTACTAATCAACTCACCATACGTTAGTTGGTTATACGAAATGATATAGGTACTACAAAATTGTATAATGGCATTTCTAACTCTTTCTCCTAAGAGGGTTGGTAATCCTACAAGGAATTTTTCTTTCCAAAAAGGTTGGTTAGAATCTTCTCTAAGCATAACCCTAGTAAGAAAAGTTAACATATACAATTAGAAGTCACTTAGTTCCTTACACGTAAAGTTTGATAATAGGTTAGCATTTTTATCTTTTAGATGAGAAGAGTCTCCTACAAAATGCAATGTTATGGTTAATATCAGAGTAGACACTACATCTTGAATGGGTTTCCTATTTGGTCTAAAATGGGTAGACCTTCATCATCTATTTGGACAACATGTAAGATATCTAGTTGTTCTTGCTTAGTGAGATGGTAATCCCACCAGCCCTTTAGCAGACCAGAGAAACCTACTATTTCGACAATAGACCTATTAGAGGTTCCTATTTAGGCTTATAGGCATTAAAAGCCATTAGAGAGAGTTAAGGGTCTAATAATTAGACATGTCATCTATATTACATTCGTAAATAGAATTGGCATTGAATTTAGGTTGGACAAGAGCATTAGGTTGACTATCTAATTCAAGCTCTGGTAACCTACTCTAGACATATCCTAAATGACCTAGATAGACAATGGGCTAATGAAGTTTAGCAATCTCAACAGACCATTTGTGGAAAGCACTATCTTCAGAGATGGAATCAAAATCTTTATCAAGGACACTTATATATATATATATATATATATATATATATATATATATATATATAATACCTTGAGCATCTACAATGGACATATTTTTTAATTTATTAAAGGAAAGAGATGTTGGAGACATAATCAATGGCTCTAACAGCCATATTTTCACACACACACACATGTGTGTATGCGTGCACTCTAGAGTTATGATAATAAGAACAACACATTACATTACTGTTTGATTATCAAAAATTGTCTAAGCATTCATTAAGCTTCATTTTTGTTTCTATCAATATTCATTGTATTGATTAACTTGTATGAGAGTTGGTTATATGATAGAAATATGATAAATTAGATAGGAAGTGAGGTATATTTCTAATGGAATTGGTTAAGTGTGTAGCCATTAAAACACTTAGTAATTGGTTTAAGAGTGAGCCTAGAAAATTTTGATTGTTTGGTTAAAGAGTTAGCCTAAAAAACTCTTGGTTGTAAGGTTGAAGAGTGAGCCTTAAAAATCTTATGTAATCTCAATCTTATGGATAAGATTGTGGGAATTAAAAATCCTAACTTGCGGATAAGTTAGGTGAAGACATAGGATTGTTAAGAATCCAAACTCTTTAAAATTATATGTTCATTTTTCTTCCTACTCTATTCTTTTTTAATTCCTATCATTCCTTAAATTTGTTTTAATTTTCTTAAATCCTTCATTTGCCTCATTCACCCCCCTAAGGCACTTCAATTGGTATAAGAGCTTGAATTCTAGGAAGCTAACTACTAGAATACAAGATCATGGGTAGTGAGGGTATGAATGTTTCTTCATTGAGACCTTTCTTTGATGGGAGTGATTATCCTTATTGGAAGTTTAAAATGGAGCTCTACCTAGATAGTAATCTAATTAAATTATGGCATGTCATCTTAGATGGTTAGGAACCTCCCAAAGCTATAATCGATGAAGTGAATGTTATTCTTAAAAGAAATCAATGGAACCAAAACTAAAAAAGAACACTTTTACAACTCGTTTAATTATACGTGTCATGTTGGGTCTTGCAAACAATATATAATTTATTATGATTTTAAATACTAAATTAGTCATTTACTATAAAAAATTTTATAAAAATAATATTTTTATAATTATATTATGGAAATTGCTAAATTATACACATTATTTAGTTTTTTATGAAAAATTGTTTTTTTTTATATATTATAAATGTTATACAGGTGAAATGGGTCGTGTTGAATTTTACAACCCGTATAACCCATTTAAATAAATGGGTTAAACATGTCGTATTCTTGTAGCTCATTTAATATTCATGTCATGTTAGGGTTGAAATTTTTGACACAAATAATAAATGGATCGTGTTCATGTTAATCATGTCACCAAAGTGGGTCAACCCAACACAAACACGAACCACCAACCCATTTTGACACCCCTACCCAAAATTATAGGATTGATTACCAAGAAACATTTACACCAATTACCAAGATGAATTCATTAAGAGTTCTCTTACCCTATGCAACCAATCTTAGATGGGTCCTTCAACAAATTGACGATAAAAATGCCTTCCTACGTGGTGAGTTAGAAGAGGAAGTTTATATAGAAATTCCACCTACTTTATTTTTTATAAAAAAACTAAAGGGAAAGTTTGTCATTTAAGGAAGGCTCTATATGGTTTGAAACATTCACTTTGAGCTTGGTTTGATAAATTTAGTAAATTAATGATCACTTTTGGCTATAAGTAGAGTAATGCAAATTATACTTTATTCATAAAATATCTTAATGGTAAGATCACTGTTCTTATTGTATATGTTGATGACATAGTGATAACATGTGACAATCGAGAAGAAATTGCTAGATTGAAGAAGCACTTGATAGTGAGTTTGAGATTAAAGATTTGGACAAACTAAGATATTTTCTTAGGATAAAAGTCGCTCGATTAGAAAAGGTCATATTTATCTACTAAAGAAAATATGTTATGGACTTACTAAAAGAAATAGGAATGTTAGGCTATAAACCTCTAGATACTCCCATTGAAGCCAATCGTAGACTAAAAGAAAATTTTGGAGAATTTGTTGACATGAAAAAATATCAAAGATTAGTTGGGAGATTAATTTATCTTTCTCATACCTAACCTCACATCACTTATACAGTGAGTAATTTATGCATAGCCCTTGAGTAATACGATGCATCTTAATATTGTTTTTTTGCATCTTAAGGTATCTTCAATCTAGTCTTGGGAAAGGATTACTCTTCTTAAATAGTGGTTATTTCAAAATAGAAGCATACATGGATTCTAATTAGGTAGGATCTCCTAATGATAGAAGATCTACTTCTAGGTATTGTGCCTTTATTGATGGAAATCTAGTTACTTGGAGAAGCCAAAAATAGCACATAGTTGTTAGGTCAAGTGTTGAGGCTGAATATAGACCTATGGCACAAGGAGTTTGTGAACTTTTATGGCTTACAATGCTAATGCAAGATTTCATCTTCTTTGAGAGGAGTCTTTATTGTTATATTGTGATAATAAGGCAGCTATTACCTAGTCCAACATGATCATACTAGAGATATTGGGATTGATTGATTCTTCATCAAAGAAAAATTAAATGGTCATAACCTAAGGATTAACTATAATAATTATGTGAGTCAATTAGTTTATTATTTACTAAAGGCCTATATAGTAGATTATTTCATTCCTTTGTATGCAAGATAGGTATGAGAGATATACATGCACCATCTTAAGGGGGAGTGTTGACTGATATGAACATGATTTTTTATTATAATTTTAAGAGTTAATTATGTAAATCCTTATAATTAATTGTTGACTATTATTTCTTATTTAGCTAGGATTCCTAAATAGCTAAGGATAGTTTATAATTATTTATATTTCAAGATTACTATAAATGAAAGTGGACTGGTATAGGGTTTGTATAACAACCTATTTGTTTCAAAAGTTCCCTATATTAAAACTACAAAATAAGTTTCCAAAAATTTCTTTGTCAAACATAGAACTTATAAATAATTTAAAAAATTCTACCCCTTTGAGAATGAACTTGAGAAAGCTATACATGATAATGAAAAGCTTTCTCAATAAATTTTGGATTTAAAATCTTCGATTTCTAAATTTTAAAAATGGAAAGACACTTTTAATAATATTTGGACTCTAAAACATTTTATGGCAACACATATGGTTTGGGATACTCAAATAGAACATCCTTCTCATCATCAACACACACTATATTTGTCAAGGCTAAGGATCCCTATTTTTTTAACCATCTAATGTAAGTGATGTAAGTTACAAGGCTTAAGCCTCTAAAGCTATGAAACTTAAGTCACCAATAACCAATATTGAGTACCAAAAAACTGATCCCCTAAGGCTTAAAGGTCTAAGGCTTAATCCAAAAGACCTAAACCTAAATATGCCTTCATGAACACCCAAAAAAAAAAACAAAAGCATGTGTTTTCACAAAACTACTCACCCTTTTATGAATTCTCATGCATGTATCCTCTAAATCATTTATGCCATTCAAAAGGTTTACACCACACCTACATACATAATTTTAAAAAAAAATTCAAATAGAAAATATGTGTATAATAAACACACACATGCATCAAAATCCAAGAGATTTGTAAATGTAAGGTGCTATTAATTATATGACCTTAGGACATACAAACAATGTGTTACTATTAGGGCTATAAATGAGTTGGACTGCTCACAAATAAATCAATATTCAACTCAATAAAAGCTTATTTGAGTTTGTATGTTAAACCTTATTTAGTAGATGAGTTAGACTTAAACTATACAAAACTCAGCTCGTGAAACACATGAAGAAGCTCGAATAAAGCTCAAGAGCCAGCTTGTAATTTTAATGTTTAACAATTTGATACTAGATATAAGCATATAAATTCTTATTGTAAAAAATATTTTAGAAAATATATTATTAAAATAAAATCATGATTTTTATTAATATTATAATTTATTTAGTAAATAATGTATTTTTAATATTTTAAAGTATAATTTTAATTTATAGTTTGTATTTTTAAAAATGTCTATACTCATTTAAACTTGTAAACAGCTCATGAACACTAAGTGGCGTAGCTGGCTTAGCTTGATTATAAATGAACCAATCTCAAGCTAACTAAAGCTCAGCTCAGCTTGGTTACACCCCTAGTTACTATAAAAGAATGCATTAGTAATTGCTTCCATTGGATTATTTTAAGACTAACCAACTTATATCATTTAAGGTTTAGGTTTAAAAAGTTTTTTATTTTCATGCATGTAGGTATGGAGACCTTCAATTTGATTGGCCCACAATGAAAGCCAATGATGAGAAAGTATGCTTTTTAAATGCAAGGGAAGCCTAAAACCTCTCTAAAATATACTTGAAAGACTAAAACACTAAATTCAAGTCTAAGCCTATTGCCTTTTAGCCCAAACCTGGCCTAGGTAAAGAGGTGATCGCCTCAATGAAGAGGCATCACCTCTTCATCCTAAGCATCAGTAAGGCAATGCCTTATTAAAGAGGCAACACCTCTTCATGGCCACCCTCTACACTATTAAATACCATTAATGGCAGTAGTTGAGGCCCATCTACCTCTGATTTGAGGCTTTTTTAACTCCAAAGAAAAGAGAAAAGGCAAAAAAATAGAAAAAAACATAGGGAATGATGAAAAGGATGGGGAGAGGGTGAGAGTAAGTGGGTTAGGAATTGGAAAAGGCAATAAGTTGAAGATGCCTAAAAGGGAGGGAGTGGGCAAAGAAAAAGGGACTTTTGGGGGGAAAAAGAAGTTGGACTTTTTATCTCTAGAAAGGAAAGGAAAGGAAAGGAAAGGAAAGAGGAGGTTTTTTTAGAAAGAAAATATAGAGAGAAAAAAGGGGAAGAAAAAGAAGAGAAGAATAAAATTTTAGAGTAAAAGGCTTGATTTTCTTGAGAAGGAAGAAGACTCCTTTGCATTTAAAGCCTTCGAACCAACAAACCAAGCTCTAAGGGCTTAGTTAAAAGCATCAAATCGTCCAAACCAATGGGAATCCCTACTTTCAAGCTTTAATTTTTTTTTTTTTCATTTCATTAAAAGCTTTTGATTTATTACTTTCTTATTTATTTTCTTGAGTTATATTGCTTGTTTAAGGTTATATAGAAGTATGAATAGGTGAAACATTGAGTATTAGTTGTTGATCTTTATGCATTTGTATCAGTTTTGCTTGTTTGTCTTGATTTTGAAGTTTCTTAGAAGTTAAGAAATCTAGTCTACTGCCGGGTCTATTAAAGAGGCGATGTCTCTTCATATAGGAGTCACCCCTTCTCGTTATGGTGATTTGAGATCGCCTCCTAGTTAGGGGGTGACACCTTTTTGAAGAGGCATCACCGCTTTATCAGGTTCCTACAATTTTGCTTTTGTTTTTTTATGCTTGTCTTGTATATTTTGCATGATTCCTATGCTTGCCTTATTATATATATTGATTTTATACATGATTACTATGTTGCTTAATATTATTATTGTATAATATTATTATGTTATTTGTAGACTATTTTTTATTTCATTGATATTTCCTATAAATCATACTTATTAGTTATTTTATGAATAATATTGTTATTTTATGAGAAAAGACTAATTTGTGCTTATTGTAGGGAGTTTAGTGATTTTTAATCATCAAATAGCTAGTCTATTAATTAGTTCTTGAGAGGTTTTATTTGTCTAATTAATTATTTTATTTTTGGTTTATTTTCTATTTCTTTCAACAAAGTATTGTAATCCCTAGTCCCTTCCCCCATTCATTTGGAATGTATGGTTGTAAATTATTATTATCTATTTTATTTATATTGAATGTCAGGGTATAAGCATGAAAATGGGACTAATGTGAAAACTCGAACTAAAATATAAAATTTGAAATGATTGCAATCCACATTTAAATAAAAAAATAATTTGATAATCAAATGTAATAAAATACGAAAGACACACGAAGGTCAATGGTAAAGTTAGGTGGGCATTCCAAAAGCCTATACCCAGATTTTGAACTTGATCTTTAATGATAGCTTCTAGGAACCTCTATGGAATCCAATTGTTGTATAATATGTTCTAGCTTTTATCCAGGTGGCAACTTTATCTCCATTTTGGGCCCTAAGCCTATTTTGTATTTCTTAGTAGGCCCTAAGCTCACATAGTGTTGTGGTTGCCAAACACTTGGGTGCACACTTAACCCCACTGTTCATAGTGGTAACTCCATTAGAGAATAGAGAAATTGATTCCAAGTGTTTTACAATTTATCATCTTTGATTATTTCCTTATTTCCTTTGTAAATTCTTGCATTCACTACACGTCTCCACATAATGTGCACACCAAGTCCTAAATAAACTAACAATAGTCTTTGTTGTGCTACCTATGTTTCATTCAAACCTGGTGCTGGAGTATTCGATTATTGTCACTCATAGCACATACTTATCCACGTCACATGGACCCTTGAGTAAGAGACGTAATGGAGGTATATACCTGTGGGAACTGAAGCTCATTATCCGAGACTCAGCTCATGTAATGACTTAGCAATTTCCATTATAATTTTTATTAAATGCATATATTTGATGCCATATGGTAATTCTTTAAATAAGGCTCAACCCATTATAAACAAACCTTGACAAGATGGGCCACTCATGCCTACTTTAGCCCAATACAAATGGATCTTGACAAATTGGGCCTTTGATGTCATTCTTGGCATATTAAAGTGGACTCTGGAATTATTTGAAGAAATTATTACTTGTTTGTACCATCTTAAGAGTTATTTTGCATCCATCGATTTTATTATCCCCTATTGATAATTAAAACCTAGAACAATAAATCCTAGGATAAGGAACTCACTAATGAACACGTGTGTGGGAGAAATAAGGGTGGAGATACTGTTTGAGAACTTTATATTTTATTTCTTATTTTTATGTGTAAATAAAGTATAGGTTGATTTCCTTTTTTAATTGAACTTGCATCTCATGCATACATGTTATACATGTTTCTAATCCATGGTGTTTGTAAATATAGATTCCCTATAGTCTTTCTAATTGGAAATGACCTAACACTGGTTGTCTAATCAAGATCTCTAGAAAAGTAGTAATGGTAGGATTTGATTATGAGGCCTTCAAAGAATAGTTGAAATTTGAAATGGTTGAACAAACCCAAGCAATTATATGAGAGATGACGGCTAAAATGAGGGGACCCATTAGACAGGAACCGCTAGAACCTCAGCCATAACAGTTTAATTTGGCTACCAAAGACTCTGAAAGACAGGAAAGAGAGGATACGTAGGAACTTTAGTGGTAAAGCCTATCGCCAGATAGAATGTGAATACAAATACCGTAGAAAATGTGAAAATGTCTGAATGGGCTAAAAATGTGATTAAAACTATGGCTCAAATGCAGTTAATGATGAAAGAGAAGGGGATATATGCTCTGATGAACTACTATGATTTGAGTTTGGATGAAGATGACGACCCTCTACCCCGAAAGTTTAAGTTCCTTGACATGAAGAAATTTTCTAGCACTGAGGATCCCCTTATATATTTGAAGTAGTATATGACTCACATGAAGTTGACTAGTTTGACGATGGCACAGATTGTGAAGTAATTTTCTCTATCTCTACAAGGGGCACCCATCATATGGTATTATGCTTTGGAATCCCATATCCAAGCTGATTGGGAGGGATTATGTGCTATATTTATAATGTAGTGTAGTCTCAATATTCAAATGGAAGCATCTTTAAGAGACTTATAGAATGTAAAGCAAAAATTCAACGAGTCTTTTGCTGATGACTTGATCATGGAGAAAAAAATTGGCACAAATGAAGCAGCGGCCTATAGAATCTAATTAGCCAGTGATAGTGATAGAAGGGTGTGTGCTCCCGCTCTTTAAAAAATTAAAAAATTTAGGAATTTAAAACTTTGAGGAGCTTTATAGATTTAAGGTGTAAAAAGAATTTGACCTGGTGCAAGAGAAAAAAATTCTTTAGTGGAAGACCTATAATTAGAGGAAGGATTGGATCTAGCAGTAGGATCGAGATGAGCAATAATATATAGATCAATGCTGTTAGACAACTTTGAAGGTTTTTTAACTTGGGAAAACCTCTCTCCAAAGTCCTAAAGAAGCTGATAAAAAATAAGCCTAGTAACCCCTACCTCAAAGACTACCTTTTCCAAATGCCGACCTAAAATTATACTGTAAATATTACCAAAACATCGACACAATATCGACAATTGCATCCTTAAAACATGATGTTGAAGATTTAATCAATTTAAAAAAGATAATTGACCTTCAAACTAGAAAACAAAACACCCAAAATAACACTCTACCTAACTATCGAAATGTACCTCCACCAAATCCACGCATCCTGATGATCAATATCTGCTTAAAAAAGGAATAAGTCTTCAATTCCTTTGTTGATGCCATACCCACACCACCAAAACCATAACCAAAAGACCTGAACTTGAACCAACAGTGTGTGGAGCTTTATGTGAATGTTCTACACATTTGGAGTGCTGATGATGAAGGAGGGGAAGCAATTAATTTGTGGAAATATAAGGAAAGGAAGAGAGCCCAATCAGCTGAGAAGCTTAATAAGAGGGAGGAAGTAAAAAATGCTGATCCAGAAGAAGAGAGAGTCAATTTAAAGGAAGAACCAGAGAAAGAAGAGCAGAATGAGGAAGCTATTAAGACATGAAGAGATAAGAAAACTCTCACTAGTGTTTGGGAGCTGCTTATGAACTCTTGAGCCTATCATGAAGCATTGGTTATGGCCCTTGATCATAAAAAGATCCTCTCAATGCACACTATAGAATAAATGGTAGATTTGCTACCTTGTTCATAAAAGTTGAAGTAAAAAGGAAGCTAACTTGCTATGTTATGGTGGATAATTGATCTGCCATCAATGTGTTCCCTTTGAAGATCTTATCAAAGTTAGGGCTAGCAATAGCTGATCTAAAACCATCTGATGTGGTTTTTAAGGCCTATGATGATACAAAAAGGACAGTTGAGGGAGCTTTCAGAGCCTTGGTCAAGATTGAACCTATTGAAGTTTAGGTCAACCTCCATATGATAGACATCCAAGTTACTTTTTCCATTCTTCTAGGGAGGCCATGGTTTTATCTTTTGGGGGGAGTGTCATCTACTATTCATCAAAAGATCAAATTTTCATATAAGGGAAGAGTAGTCACTATAATGGTAGAATTTGAATCTACTATCACTACTTTAAAGTTAACTCCTAGTGAAATTTTAGTCAGTTCAAGTTTTAAGGTTTGTATAATCTATGAAGATGAGCTAAATCTGAGAATTGTGAGCATGATGAAGAACATACAATTTATGCTTGGAATGGGAATACGGAAGAATAAGAAGGGCCCCGCCTGAGTTTGTTAAACCTAAAGTGCCAATCTTGAAGCATGGGGTAGGGTATCTAATGTGAATCCAAACTCAAGTTCATGGCCTAATAAGTTATAAGTGAGCAATGAGGCATTTAAAGTTCAAGAAGGCCCAATGACAATATCAAAATCAAAGAAGTAACAAGAGGCTTTAATTGGACTCATTCAAGACATATAGAAGGCCCAACACCAAAATACAATTCCAATTAATGAAGGATAAGTAGAGGCTTAAAGAATCATATTTACATCATCAAAATTAAGTGGGAAATGTACCAACACCTTATTCAGCACCTGATGCATTTTTTTGACATTTTGGAAAGTTACAAAGAGTGTTAATGCAAGTAATAACACCCTTTGTACAATCTAAAATGTTTTATTCAATATTTCAACAACATAATAAGTTATTAAAAAGGCATCTTTTAATATAATAATTCATGGGGTTACTGATTTAAGCATAACATAGTTATTGGAAAGTGATTAATACTATTAATGGTATATTTGCAAAATAATAGTGGTAAAGAATAGTTATAATCCCATGTTTTAGTATCTAGAATAAGTGTGTGTACATGGCTTTTTCTTCTATATAAACAAAGCCATTTCTTCTTTATAAGGCATAATACATTTTAATGAAATTGGGTTTCTTGGGTAAAAAATTTACTTTTAAGTTCTTGCATGAGCTTTGTGACTTATCAAGCATTATTTAGCTGTGGTGTCAAAATCCAAATCTTTGCCTTCTTCTTTACTTATCAAACTCTTTTATTTGTGGCATTGGAAGATTACAAAGTCTAATTTGATCTTTTATCATTGCTAGTAAAGGGGTGAATTAGCTTATCTCAATTCTTGAATGATCTTAAACATAAAAATTATTGGAGGGTGTTAGATTCTTCATCACAACTTATCATAGTTATTATACTATTGGGGAGTTTGTGTATTGTAACTAATGATTTCCATCATTTTTTGTATTAAATCTTTGGCTCAAGATTGAGGTTTGCTTATCCCTATTTGCTTTTAATTTTTATTGTTTGATTTTTCTCTTCATCTTAAACTATCTATTCATCTTGTTCTTGAGTTTATCTTTTTTGTTCTTGTTTAAGTGTTCAATCTTATTTTTTATCATCAATTTCTTATTTTAAGTTGATTGTTATCAGTTTCCAAAAAAATTAAAAATAAAAAAAAATTATGCATATCATAAAAAACAAAAAAATTCGTGCATATTAGAAAAATAAAAAATAAAATATTTATGATCTTTGTGTTGAGTTTTATGTCACCATTCTAATTGCTGTTATTGAAAAAAAATTCTTATGCTAAATTGTGTTATTTACATTCCTAAGATCCATTTTACAAGCTTTTTTTTTTCTTGTTAGCCTACCCAATTTTCACTCCATTGATTACTGGAATCTTAAACTTTATTTTGGTTTATCTAAAAACCTAGAAAGCAAATTTAAGAGGTAAAAAGTAAGAATGTGTGAGGCCATTAAAGAGGATAAAGCCAAAAATTTAAGTGCAAACACAAGAGTGAGTGTGCCAATTATTAAGTGAAACAAGTAAGGGAGTGTTATGAGGTCTAAATGTTTATTTATTTATTTTAAATTTACAAGTTTAGAATAATGTCTAAAGAAATAAGAACATCATCATCAAATGACTGAATGTTATAAGCCATGCAATAATAATTTGAAAGAATGTTTAGGATGATGGAAAGAGTCAATGAAAAATTAGAAAGGCATGATGATCTCTTTAATCAAATGCATGGAGTCCCTAGACAAATGGCATAGCTACCAATTGATCAAAAGGAGTATGATGGAGAAGATGATCTAGAGGATGACCAAATCACTTTAGTTGGACATCCTAGGAGGCAAGCTAGGAGAGGCTGTATGGAAGAGGTAAATAACAACCTTTGAAGCATCAAAATAAAGATACATTCATTCCAAAGGAGAAATGATCCTGATATATACCTCAAATGGGATAGAAAAGTAGACCTTATCTTCAAATGTAACAACTATTCAAAAGATGAAAAGGTAAAGCTTGTTAGTGTTGAATTTTGTGATTATGCTATTGTGTGGTGGGATTAATTTTGTAAGGAAAAATGAAGATATGGAGAAAGACCCATGGACTCTTGGATGGAGATAAAGCAAATTATGAGGAGGAGATTCATTCCTAACCATTACTATAGAGAGCTTCATCAAAGGCTACAAACATTAACTTAAGGATCTACGAGTATGGAAGAGTACTATAAGAAGATGGAGATGCTTATGATTAAAGCCAATGTGGAGGAGGATAAAGAAGCCACAATGGCAAGATTTTTTAGGGTTCTAAATAAAAACATAGTTTATGTTGTGGAGTTGCACCACTATATAGAGATTGAAGAAATGATAAATTTGGCCATGAAAGTACAGAATAATTCAAAGGAAAGAGGTATAATTCCAAACCAAGTTCTTTTTTTTTTAGAAAATTCTTGGGGGAAAGAGGCTAATAAACCTATTACTAAGTCAAAAGTAGAGTAAAATAAAAATAAAATTGATTTGGGTAATAAGGGAAAGGATGAGAATCAACCAACCCAACCTAGAGGAATTAGATGCTTTAAATGTTTGGGACATGGGCATGTTGCTAGGGAGTGTCCGAATAGAAAAACTATGATCATAATGGATGGTAATGTTGAATCAAAAAGTGAGAGGGAGAATGATGATGAAATACCACCTCTAGAAGATTATAGCGATGTTGAATGTGCCAAAGGTGATAATTTAGTTGTATAAAGAACATTGAGTTTACAAAATAAACATGATGACCATTGGGAGAAAAGGGAAATTTTATTCCATACTCATTGTTTGATTTCTAATAAATTATGCAATATGATTGTTGATGGTGGAAGTTGTGCTAATATGGCAAGTACCTTGCTCATGGAGAAATTGTAATTGCCTTTTATCAAGCATCCAAAGCCATACAAATTGTAATGGCTTAATGATAGTGGTTTAGTGAAGGTAAATAGACAAGTATTAATTTCTTTTTCAATAGGTAGATTTAAGGATAAGGTATTTTGTGATGTTGTGCCGATGTATGCAGCCTATATGTTATTGGGAAGACTTTGGCAATATGATAGGAAGGTAAATCATGATGGTTTCAAAAATATGTATTCTTTGACAATGGATGGAAAAAGGTATGACCTTAAATCATTATCTCCAAAAGAAATTTTTGAAGACCAAAAGCGCATCAAATAATAATATAAATAGTTACAATTTTCTTTAAGGAACTCTTTAGGAAGGGAAACCTTTAAGAAAAAAGAAAAATGTGAGTTGAGTGAGCCTAAATATTCCTTTCAATTTGACCAAAATGGGCAATCCAAGGGGAGAGAAACAAGTTAGAAATAAATGAAAGAAAAATGAGTGTGCATGCCAAAATAAGTGATGTGAAGAAAGCCTTAACCTTGAAACAATCCATACTTGTACTTATGTACAAGGAGATTTTGCTTATTTCTAATGAAATAACCCAAAATTTTCCTAATTATTGTTGATCTTTTACAGGATGATGAAGATTTATTTCCAGATGAAATTCCAAATGGTTTTCCACCTAAAAGAGGTGTTGAACACCAAAAAGACTTCATACCTGGAGCTAGCATTCCAAATAGACCAGCCTATAAAACCAATCTAGAGGAAACCAAAGAGATCTAAAAACAAATAAGTGAGCTTATGGAGAAGGGTTATGTTCGTGAAAGTATGAGCTATGTGGTGCCTGTCTTATTTGTGCCTAAAAAGGATGAAACTTGGAGGATGTGTGTTGATTTTCATGCCATCAACAAAATCATGATGAAGTACAGACCTCATATCCTTAGGCTAGGTGACATGTTGGATGAATTGCATGGTTCATGTTTGTTTTCAAAAAATTGATTTAAAATCTAGTTATCATTAAATAAGAATGAAAGAAAGAGATGAATGGAAAAAAAACTTTTAAAACTAAGTATGGCTTATATGAGTGGTTAGTAATGCCTTTTAGTATAACTAATGGACTTAGCACTTTCATGAGGTTAATGAATCATGTTTTGAGAGCTTTCATTAGGAAATTCATAGTTGTCTATTTTGATGATATCTTAATTTATAGTAAAAATTTATATGAGCATGTACAACATTTGCATTGTGTTTTTAATGTTCTTAGAAAAGAAAAGTTGTATACTAATCTAAAAAAATGTACATTTTGCGCTGATGAAGTTATTTTCTTGGTATTCATGTTGATCAAGGAAAAGTAAAAGTCATTAAAGATTGGCCAACACCCATAAGTGTTAGTGATGTAAGAAGTTTTCATGGTTTAACTAGTTTCTATAGGAGATTCATTAAAGATTTTTCTACTATAGTTGCACCATTAACTGAATGCATAAAAAATAATGTTGGTTTTAAATAGGGAAAAGAGCAAAATAAAGCTTTTAACTTGTTAAAAGACAAACTAAGTTCTACACCTTTATTATCTTTGCTTGATTTTACTAAACCTTTTAAAATTGAGTGTGATGCAAGTGACATAGGCATTGGTGGAGTCTTGATGTAAGAAGGAAAGCCCATTACATACTTTAATGAAAAGCTAAGTGGAGAAAGTCTAAACCACCCTACATATGACAAAGAATTCTATGCATTAGTGAGAGTGTTGAAAACTTCGCAACATTACCTTGGCTATAAGGAATTCATAATTCACACTTATCATGAGTCCTTCAAGTACCTCAAAGGATAAGACAAGCTAAGCAAGAGAGATGCTAAGTGGGTGGAATTCATTGAATCTTTTCCCTGGTCATCAAATACAAGAAAGGTAAAAAGAATATAGTAGCCAATGCTTTGTCAAGAAGGTATGCCTTAATCTCTAAACTTGATGCAAAATTATTGGAAATTGAGTATATAAAATATCTTTATCCTAAAGACCATGATTTTGCTTATGTTATGGAGCATGTGAGATAGGGGGTTTTGACAAGTTTTACATATTTGAGGGTTTCCTATTTATGGAAACAAGTTGTGTGTGCCACAAAGTTCTTTGAGAGAGTTACTTATGAGAGAGGAACATAGTGGGGGGTTTAATGGGGCATTTTAGGATTAAAAAGACCTTAGATGTGTTAAATGACCATTTCTTTTGGCCACACATGAAAAGGGATATTGAGAGAGTTTGTGAAAAGTGCATCACTTACAAACAAGCTAAATCCAAAGTAATGCCTTATGGTTTATATACACCTGTTCCAATACCAAATGAACCTTAGGTAGACATTTCCATGGACTTTATTTTGGGATTACCTAGGTCAAACGGGGGGAGTGATTCTATTTTTGTTGTTGTTGACAAGTTTAGTAAGATGGCACATTTCATTCCATGTCATAAAATGGATGATGCAATTCATATTGCAAATCTCTTCTTTAAGGAAATTGTTAGGCTACATGGAGTTCCAAGAATAATTAGGAGTGATCATGATGTTAAGTTCCTAAGCCACTTTTAAGAGACGTTATAGGGAAAGATGGGAACTAAACTTTTATACTCCATAACTTATCATCCACAAATGAATGGACAACCAGAGGTGGTCAATAGAACTCCATCAATACTATTGAGGGTTTTCATCTAAAAGAACTTGAAAAATTAATTAGGAAGAATGCTTGCCACATGTTAGGTTTGCCTACAATAGGAGTGTACATAGTGCCACCAACCATTCACCATTTGAAGTTGTATACAGGTTCAATCCATTGACACCATTGGACCTACTACCATTACCTAAAAAGAAAGTGAATTAGGAAAGGAAGCAAAAAGCTAAATTTGTCAAATCTTTGCATGAGAAAGTTCATGCACAAATTGAGAAGAAAACACTCCAAATATGAAAAGCAACACAATAAAGGAAGGAAGTAAGTCATATTTGAACCTAGATATTAGGTATGGGTATACTTAAGGAAAGAAAGGTTTCCTAACCAAAGGAAATAGAACCTAATACCAAAAGGAGATGGTCCTTTCAAACTGCTACAATGCATCAACAATAATGCCTCCCAACTAAAACTACCCACTGAGTATGGCAATGTTAGTGCCACTTTTAATGTTACTTACTTATCTTAGTTTGATGTAAATGATGATAAAGGAAATGATTCAAGGATGAATCCAATTGAAGAAAGAGGGAAAGATGTGAATCCAAACTCAAGTTCATGGCCCAATAAGTTCCAAGTGAGTAATGAGGCATTTAAAGTTCAATAAGGCCCAATGACAAGATCAAAACCAAAGAAGTTACAAGAGGCTTTAATTGGACTCATTCAAGACATATGGAAGGCCCAACACTAAAACACAATTCCAATCAATGAAGGACATGTAGAGGCCCAAAGAATCATATTTACATCATCAAAATTAAGTGGGAAATGCACTAACACCTTATGCAGCACCTGATGCATTTTTTTTTTTTTTGACATTTTGGAAAGTTACAAAGAGTGTTAATGCAAGTAATAAGACCCTTTATACAACCTAAAATGTTTTATTTAATATTTCAATAGTATAATAAGTTATTAATAAGGCATCTTTTAATATAATAATTTATAGGTTTACTCATTTATGCGTAATATAGTTGTCAGAAAGTGATTAATACCATTAATGGTATATTTTCTGATGTTAAGGTCTTTAACCAGAGAAGGGCACTTTAAGGCTCTAAACAAGTTCCTAGAAAAGCTAAAAGTATAATCTCAGGTTGAATACAAAGAAATGTGCTTTTTGGGTAACTTCTGGAAAGCTGTTAGGGCATATTATTAGCTAAAGAGGCATAGAAGTGGATCTGGATAAAGTGAGAACAATTAGAGAAATGCCTGCATTAAAAAATGAGAAAGAGGTCAAAAGGCTTATTGGATGGTTACAATACATCAGTAGGTTCATAGCTAAGCTGACCACCATTTGTGAGTCGATCTTTAAGCTCTTGAAGAAGAATTAGTCGATTATTTAGGATGATAAATGTCAATAAGGTTTTGAAACTATTAGGAATTATTTGATGAATCCTCTAGTCTTACAGCCACTGAGGCTAGGTAAGTCTTTAATTCTTTACCTAGCAATAAAGAAGGATGCAAGTAGTACAATACTAGCTTAAGAATGAGAAGGAAAAGTTAAGCATGTTGTGTATTATTTGAGTAAGAAGCTTCCACCCTATGAAGCTAATTATAGTCTAGTAACGAGAACTTGCTTGGCTATAATTTAGGCAACAAAGAAGCTCTAGCATTACTTTTAGTCTTATAGAATTCAGGTGATGATAATCCTCTCAAGTATCTTTAACATACTTCCTCTCTTATAGGGAAATTAGCTAGATGATTAGTCCTACTTACTAAATTCGACATAGATTATATGGCAAAAAAGGTGATAAAAGGGAGAGTTATAGTAGATTTCTTGGCTCAAAATTCGATATATGATGGACAAGAATGAGAGTTGGAGTTCTTGGATGAGCACTTGGGGGTAACAGAGATCCAGATATGGAAAATGTATTTTAATGGAGTAATTAATAACAAAGGAGTAGGCATTAGTGTGATTCTACTCTCGCCAAAAGGAGAAATGATTCTGATAGCAAAGTAATTAGAATTTAAAGTCACTAATAATCAACCTAAATATGAATCCTACATCTTTGGTTAGGAAGCACTCAAGAATGTTAGGGCAAGAGGTTATAGTACACAGAGACTTAATGCTAGTAGTGAAACAAATCTCTAATAAGTGGGAAGTAAGAGAAGATAGATTGAGACTGTATTAGGACTACTTGGCCATGATTCTGTTATCTTTCACCCAATGTAGATTCGTGCACTTAGAGCAGTAAGAGAATCAAATGGTAGATGGTTTGGCTACTCTAGCTTTAACATGGGAAGGAGGAAAGCATGAAAAAATTAAGCCCCTTATTCTAGTAAAGTCCCGGACTCCCTACTATGCAGAAATCAAAATAATGTTGATCAACTTTATAGAAAAGCCTTAGTTTTATGATCTACATCAGTATGTCAAGATGGGGTAATTTCCTAATAATGCAAATAAAAAAGAAAGAATGTTACTAAGAATGCTATCTCGATAATTCATTATTCATGACAGGATGTTATAAAAGAGGATGCCAACTAGAGTACATTTAAGATGTGTTAATAAGGACAAGGCTTGAAAAATTATGGAATTAGTTCATGATGGTGTATATGGATTACATATGAATAGAACAATCCTCACTAAGAAAATAACTCACCAAAGGTACTTTTGGCTAACCATAAAGGTAGATTATGTGAAATATGTAAAGATATGCCATAATATCCAAGTGTGTAGTGATGTGAGCCATTTACCCTCTGTGAAACTTCAAAGATTGACCTCTCCTTAGCTTTTCACAATATGGGGAATTGATATCATCAAGGAGATAAGGCCGAAGGCATCTAACGTTCATCGGTATTTTATAGTAGCAATTGAATACTTCTCCAAATTTGTTAAAGCATAATCGTTCATGACTATTGGGGCAAAACAGTTGGCAAGTTTATAGAAAAGAATATAATTTATAGAGATGGATTGCCTCATCATGTCATCACTAATAATGGTGTTTAGTTCAAGGAAAAAATGGCCACTTTGTTGGAGGAATATAAGATTGAACATCATAGATACTCTCCTTATAGACCATAAGTGAATGGAGCAGTAGAAGTGGCAAACAAGAATATAAAGGGGATCCTAGCCAAGATACTAGAGAACTATAAAGATTGGGTAAGCAACATATAGTTCACATTATGGGGAGATAGGACCACTATCAGAACATCAACGAGAGTTACTTTATATTCAATGGTATATGAGTGTGAAGTTGTGTTGCCAATTCAGGTTGACATTCAGTCATTAAGGGTTCTCTTAGAATCCAAAATTCTTAAGTATCAATGGGTCAAAAGTATATTAGAACTAACACTGTTAGATGAAAAGAGAATTCAAGCCATGTATCACTCTTAATTGTACCAAAAGAGGATAGCCCGAGCTTACAACAAAAAGATTAAGCCATGCAAAATCAAATAGAATGACTTAGTGTTAAAGCTTACTAGGTCGATCATGAATGATCCATAGGGAAAGTTTAAGCTAAACTAGGAAGGTCTATATCAAGTGAAGAAACTATTTTCCAAGGGCACTACTATTTCGTCTAATTTAGAAGGAAATGAGTTCAGAGAGCCCATTAACTTGGATAAGCTCAAGAAATATTTTCTATAAAGTCTCATTAGGGAAAAAATCTCAAAAGAGACTGCCTAGGCAAAAGTTAGAGACAGAAAAATAAAAAAATAAAAAGCCTTGCTGGATTGAAAAACTCAAAAGAGATTGCTTAGGAAAAAAGTTAGAGACTGAAAAATGAAAAAAATAAAAAGCCCTGCTGGATTAAAAACCTAAAAGGGTGATCCAAGAAAAAGTAAAGGACATATAAAAGGAGAGAAAGAGAGAGAGAGAGAGAGAGAGAGAGAGAGAAATAGTTAGTTGAAAACTAGCATTGGCAATCCAATTAATGTAGGAGATATGTAAGAATCAAGATGTATAGTCACTTTGTGCTTAAATTAAGTGGAATAGATTACCTTTATTATTTTTGAATGTTGCATTAAATGCTTCTTACACATTATTTAACTAGAAAGGAAATTCCATCTAATAAAAGTAAATAAAGACTAAATTTCATAAACTAGTTTTGCTTGCTTTTCTTTCAAACACCCTGAGCACTCAATGCCTATAATGCCTATGTCCTTTTATTTCTTATAAAATCATCATTCTCTGTCTGCTGTAATTGGATCCATGCCTTATATTGGTTATCAGTGGACTAATCTCCATCATAGTCAATAAACCTCTGAATGATTCTATGAGGCTAGGTAGCGACCAGGTTGTCCAAAAAGTTCTGAGAAAGGGACCTTAGTTTAAATTCATGCACCAGCTCCACAATTAGTTATTTTTACCCATGTTGTCTGCAAAGTCGAGTAGGATTGTAAAAAGTGGCAAAATGTAGACCAGATAATGGAATGCAATAGGTATAAGATCAAATAGTCATATGTTGTAACCTCCACCATGGGCACATCCACTAAATCAAAGTGTCAGAAAATGTGGACAACCAGCTCCAAATATCCTCAGAAATAATGTGAAGTCTCCCGGTACAATAGTGTTTGGCCTTGTAATGTGCAATGTCTCTGGGAAGTTCAAGCACCCTCAGCTTTTCATGAAACCATGCCTGTTGGAAGAATGAATAGGTTAAAAATGATAGAGAAAATATAAAATTATAAAAGGGAAAAGAAATCTCACCTCCAACAGCATGGGACTACTTGAAAATCACCTAGTTTTGAAGAAGTGATCGAGCCCAATGATGGTCTCTACTAAGATAATAGAGAAATGATTTAGGGTAGCCTCCACTGGATATAGAATGTGAAGAACCTTCAGGTCATAGTTTCTAGAAGGGGAAACTAGTAGAAATAAAGTGTATAGGCAAAGAGCAATCATTTGAGGCCAGTAAACCTCATTGCTATCTACAGTCACAACAGCTTCACAAAAAGAACTCATCAGAACCTTATTACCAAAGATATAGAAAAGAGAAGGATGAGGGGAAAGGTTGAATAGCCTTGACATTTGGTATTGTATGGAATGAAAATCTAGGATTTCAACCAAAGGAATTGCAATCTAACAAGCAGAATCCATATGAGAGCCTAAGATAGCTTTAAATTCCTCTAACAACGAGCATAACTCTACTGTATTGAATCTAAAGACATGTTTATAAAGATCCCAGAATTGTGCAAGAACATGGAGAAATAGGAAATTAATCTTTATATGTAGATATCAAAAAATAGATAGATAAAATGGCTCTAACCTAGCCCATGATCCACCATCTAAGCTTTTCAAAATTGATTGTAGTTGTTTCAAGCTTCTTTAGGTCATGTTGGGAGGTTGGGATGCTATTTAGAGAGAGAATGAGGAGAATTTTCATGAATGAGAAATTAGGGATTTTAAAGAAGAGTTAGGGATTTAAGTAGTTACAGGATGCTAGTGTAGAGGCATTCACCTCTATGATCAAGCAGCGCCTCTACGTGTTGAGGCAATTCCATATTGCCTATTCATAAAGAGGCAATGCCTTTATGAAGGGGTGACACCTCTCCAATAGGTGAAACATATCCTTGTGTTGTTATAAGATGATTGTACAGTACACGTAAATTTAGGAGAAGAGCATTTCAGTGATAAAAAAAATTCCTCAATTGATTCAAAGTTCTACCAAAATTTGAATTTAAATGTTACATCATTATCTAGTGCAAAATATGAAAAATTCCAAAATGAAGAGTTAGTTCAAAAAATAACAAAGCAATAGTGCAAGGTGGAAAAAATGTCTCCAATCAAAATGATCCTATGCTAGCAAGCCTCTTGGGTATCCTTATACTTATCATCTCAGGCTCATTAGCTCCATTGCCATCACTGTCATCCTTAGCATGCTCATCTTCTGGCTCTTCCTCCTCATCATCACTCATGTCATCCCCCTCCTCAACACACTCGACCTAGAGAGCATTAAGTTGACACATAAGAGCAATAATTTTATCCTAACTAGCCTCATCTCAATCCTATCAAAATGAAACAAAAGGTAAGAAAGCATGTGAGCATGCATAGATATAGAAAGAAGGTGTAGTTTTTACCTTCCGTTATTATGTCATTTGTATTAAGAAGTCCCAATGGGCCTCAATCACCCTATACATATAATGTCCTTTATCTTAAGGTATTTGTGCAACTAATATATTGTTAGAATTAATAATGTGTTAAGTCAAATTTGAGAACAGGACTTCAAAGGAAAGGAACTCCTATGTCTAGTGGCCTCAGGGAAGAACCCTAACTCTAAGCTCCTATCTAGCATCAGGAACTAATGAGAGATCTCACATGAAGGCACCCAACAGTGGGTCAATAAGTCGAGAGTGGCAATAAGCCTACTAGCTATCATCTAAAGGAGGTACCCTCCCCGCTAGGCACAATGTAGGGATACTAATGAGGCCTCTCCTGTACAATAGGCCTAAGATGAGGAGCTGGTGTCTTAGAATGAAAATTAAGTTAGGGAATAGCACCCACAGACATAAATGTGAAATAATATGCTTAAAAAAATTACATGCTTACCTGAGGTGCAAGTGCAAGTAGAGGCACACTCTGTAAGAGATGAGCTCATGCAAAATCCGTGTATCGAGACTTCCTTCTCTTGCAATAATTATAGCATCAATTCTTGGTAGAGCCCAATCAATCTCATCCTCCTTCTAACTCATGTGCCTAAAATATATGTCAAGGAGGAGCGAGGGGAGGCCATCTCACTTGAACACCCATCCGCCATTGGTGTACTCTCTTGTTGTGGTACCAAACTCTGCAGTTAGGCCCTCATAGTAGTACCCTCCTCTAGGATAGTGGAATTGAGTGGACCATGGATTGAGACCATCCAGCTTGGGGACCCTACAAGTCTAGGCATAGCTATGAAAATAAATCAGTAAGTGAAATTTGATTAACAAATGCATTACTAACTATAATTATGTTTGTAGGTACCTACCTCATTATATGTGAGAGTGTTTAGTTGCTCACGATGAATATGCATACGAGCAATAGGCCTCCTCCAAGCATGACTAGGGCCCCATCTTTCCATAATAGGAAAAGGAGTGTCACTAACATAAGTGATCCCTATAATCAGCTCCAGTACTAGAGCCCAATCTTGCATGAGAAAGGAAGAACTGTTAATAAATCATAAAAATAGCATTTAAAATGGAACTTAATGGTAAAAGAGGAGGGAAGTACTAGAATGGCATGCCAAAAACCACAAAGCCTCTTAGCTTCATATGCTAAATCATCCATGCTCCTATACAAATAGGCTACAGCACAGCTGCCCCAGTCGTCTAAAACTACTAGATCCAAATCTCTCAGAGGCATCGAAAAGCTTAGGTCTATAGAACTAGTAGTGTTCACAAAGAGAGTGGTGCCCAATAAGTAAATTAGGAATGCACACACTACCTAATCAATCTGATGAGGTAAGGTAGCCACCTCACCTCAACTCTAGCATAGGTATAGAAGCTCCTGATGGAATTAAGCCTCACTGTGTATGTCCCCTTCATATTCAGGACCATGCCAAGTAGACACTCAATGAAAGTGAGATGGTATGGAGATAAGTGATGGAGACTCACATCAAGAAGAATAGAATCCCCTATGCAAGTAATACTAGTGATAGCAACAAAAGCATCTGGATCAAGCATAAACTCCCTAAAAGGAAGATGGAATGTGTGAGTAGTGTTAGACCATCTCTCCATTAGAGCATGTAAAGGTTGATAGTCTATACACCCCTGCTGCACCAGAAGTGCAAGAATGAAATTAAAGAATATGGTATCATGGATACAAGTCTTCACCATGTCTGTGAGGTGATCGTACTATATACGGGCACTGTCCAACATCCTTGAGGGTGTGGGCATCAAGCTATAAGAATAAAATAGGGAGTTAAGTCAATGTTTTATATGAATAAAGTCATTTTCTTAGAATTCTATCAATGAGTTGAATGCCCTTACGATCGAGGCAATCACCCCATTAAAGAGGCATCACCTTATAGCTAAAAGATGATTGCCTCTCTGTAAGTGACTAGATGCAAAGAGGCAACTGCCTTTTTATAATAAAGTAATCGCCTTATCAAAGAGGCGACACTTCTTCATGTCAGTAATCTAACAAAATGATTCAAGTTCTATAATTTCATATAATTAAATTAAATTTTATTCAGTTAAAATGACAAACATGCATTTATGAACAATAATTTGATGTTATTTAATATTATTTACAGGAAAAATCAAAGAAATTGGGTACTAACCTCTTTTGTAGCTTATCCACAGACATGGGATCATACGTTTGTGAAAAGAGGGATCTCATCTCCAATGCTGAACCTAAAACTATATAAGGGGTGTACTACAGGTACTATCGGATCCTATACTAGAAGATTTAGGGTTCGTACAATGTCCATAGCGATAAAGGATTTAAAGAGTAAAAGAGAAGAAAAGAAAGAAAAAAGAGAATTTAAAGGCAAAAAAAGTGAAAATGAATTTAAAAAGAGGAAAAGGAGATTATATGTAAAAGAAAAAAGGTAAAAGAGGAAGACATATTGAAAAGAAATAAAAGAAAGGAGGAGGGTGAAGCTCATTTTATGAAAGGGAACATAAGTTAGCCCATCAGAAATATACTCCTCAGTGGAGCAAAAAAATGATGAAAATTTTTTTTGTTTCACTTATTGAGTGTACCTTGAAATTGATGTTGGAGAATTGAAGATATTTTGACTGAAGCATCAATGGCAAGAAGCATCTGGTTGAGTTTGAATCCCTAAGTGCGCATTGCAAAAAGTGTCTACTCTAGTTTGAATTCTCAAAGTGTGTTTTGTAAAGAGCATCTTATTAGGTTTGATTCCCTGAAGTGCATCTTCTTTTCTAAATGGGTGTCTGGTCGGGTTTGAATCCCCGAAGTGCATCTTCTTTTACTGAGTGACTTCTCAAGCTAGGAAAACTTAGGAATCACGCTAAACTATAATGAGTGGCTGATTGAGCCAGGAAAACCCAAGGATTACGATCATGTTTTCATCTTTCTTTATTAAGTTACTTCTTGAGCTAAGAAAACTTAGGAATCATGCCAAACTATAATGCATGGCTGATCGAGCTAGGAAAACCTAAGGATCACAGTCACATTTTCATCTTTCTTTATTGAGTGACTTCTCGAGGCAGAAAAACTTAGGAATCATGCCAAACTATAATGAGTGGCTGATCGAGCCAGAAAAACCCAAGGAACATGGTCACATTTTCATCTTTCTTTACTAATGACTTCTCAAGCAAGAAAAACTCAAGAATCATGCCAAACTATGATGAGTTGTTGATCAGGCCAGGAAAATCTGAGGATTATGGTCACATTTTCATCTTTCTTTACTGAGTGACTTCTTGAGCCAGGAAAATTTAGGAATCTAGCTAAACTATAATAAGTGGCTAATTAGGCTAGGAAAACCTAAGGAATACAGTCACATTTTCATCTTCTTTATTGAGTGACTTCTCGAGCCAAGAAAACTAGGGAACCATGCCAAACTATAATAAGTGGTTGATCGAGCCAAAAAACTCGAGGATCACAATCACATTTTAAGTAAAAGTTTGACCTATCGGGTTTGAATTCCCAAGGCTGATGGCCCAAGTGAAGCTCGAAGGTTAGGTATGTCATTCTTATGCTTTAATACTTTTATGTTTATGTTACTTTTTTGAAAAATTGATTTCTAGAAATTCGGTCTTTAAAAAAACTAAAGGGGAAAACTGTGGACATCTTCAGTTTGAGTGGCCCACAATGAAAGCCCGATAATGAGAAAGTATAAGTTTTGAATACAAAGGAAGCCTAAAAACTCTAAAAAATAGACTTAAAAGCCCAAAACACTAAGCTCAAGTCCAAAACACCAAGCCTAAGCCTAAGATTAAGCCTCTAAGCCTAAGATTGAGCCTCTAAGCCCAAGCCCATTGCCTTTTGGACCAAAGGCCAAGACCTAGCCTTGGTGAAGAAGCGATTACCTCAATGAAGAGGTATCACCTCTTCATCCTAGGCATTAGTGAGGCGATACCTCATCTAAGAGGTAACACCTCTTCATAGCCTCCCTCTACAGCATTAAACACCATAATGGTAACAATTGAGGCCCACCTGCCTTTGATTTGAGGCATTTTTAGATGCCAAAGAAAGGAGAAAAGGTAGAAAAAAGAGAAAAATACATGAGGAATGATGAAAACGATAGGGAGAGGGTGAGAGTGAGTAGGTTTGGAATTGAAAAAGGCAAAAGTTAAAGAAGCTTAAAAGGGAGGGAGTGGAAAAGGGACTTTTGGGGGGGAAAAGAGCTAGACTTTTTATTCTCTGGAAAGGAAATGAAAGAGGAGATTTTTTAGAAAGGAAAACAACGAGAAAAAAGAAGAAGAAAAAGAAGAAGAAGAAGATTTTGGAGCAAAAGACTCGATTTTCTTGAGAAGGAAGAGGACTCCCTTGTATTTAAAGCCTTCAAACTAATAAATCAAGCTCTAAGGGCTTAGTTATGAGCATTGACTCATCCAAACTAATGAGAACCCCATTTTCAACCTTTAAATTTTTTTTATTTCATTAAAAGCTTTTGATTTATTACTCTCTTGCTTGTTTTTCTGAGTTCTATTGCTTGTTTAAGGTCATATAGAAGCATGAATAGGTGAAACATTGAGTATTAGTTGTTGATCTTTGTGCATTTGTATTAGTCTTTACTTGTTTATCTTGATTTTAAAGTTTCTTAGAAGTTAAGAAATGTAGTCTACTACAAGGTCTGTTAAAGAGGTGACATCTCTTTATAAAGGTGTCCCCCCTTATCGTTATGGTGATTTGAGATT
Source organism: Mallotus nudiflorus (assembly GCA_947683625.1). Taxonomy (NCBI): domain Eukaryota; kingdom Viridiplantae; phylum Streptophyta; class Magnoliopsida; order Malpighiales; family Euphorbiaceae; genus Mallotus; species Mallotus nudiflorus. The sequence goes on from CANTUR010000035.1 coordinate 262,006, forward strand.
ACCTCTTAGTCAAGAGGTAATGCCTTTTTGAAGAGGCATCACCGCTTTATCAAGATCCTACAATTTTGCTTTGGTTTTTTTATGCTTGTCTTGTATATTTTGCATGATTCCCATACTTGTCTTGTTATATATATATATATTGATTGTATACATGATTACTATATTGCTTAATATTGTTATTGTATAATATTATTATGTTATTTGTAGACTATTTTGTGTTTTCATTTCTATTTCCTATAAATCATGCTTCTAAGTTATTTTATGAATAATATTGTTATTTTGTGAGAAAGGGCTAATTTTTGCTTATTGCAAGGATTGTTTGGTGATTTTTAATCATCAAATAGCTACTATATTAATTAGTTATTGAGAAGTTTTATTTATCTAATTAATTAGTTTATTTTTAGTTTATTTCTAGTTTATTTTCTGTTTATTTTACGTTTATTTGAAAAAAGTATTATAATCCCTAGAACCTTTCCCCATTCATTTGGAATATATGGTTGTAAATTTTTATTATTATTTGTTTTATTTATATTGAATGTTAGGGTATAAGCATGAAAATGTGACTAATGTGTAAACTCGGACTAAAATATAAAATTTAAAATGATTGCAATCCACATTAAAATAAGGAAATAATTTAATAATCAAAGGTAATAAAATACAAAACACACACGGAGGCTAACCACAAGGTTAGGTGGGCATTCCACAAACCCATACCTAGTTTCTGAACCCAATCTCTGATGATAGCTTTTGAGAACCTCCATGGAATCAAGTTATTGTCCCGACTTTTATTTGGATGGTGACTCCATCTCCAGTTTGGGCCCCAAGCCCATTTTGTATTTCTTAGTAGGCCCTGAGCTCACATAGTGTGGTGGTCGCGAAACACTTGTGTGCACAGTTAAGCCTATCACTGACAATAGGTATACCTTAAGTCCACCAAGAAGAAAAGAAAATGGTATTTGGATAGTGGATACTCAAAGCACATGATGGGTGATAAGGATCAATTCATATCTCTTGAAGCTAAAGATGGAGAGTGTGTCACATTTAGTGACAATTCCACAGGTATGTCCCATTTTTTGATAATGCCAAAAGCATGTCCTTTTTTATGACAATGCCAAAGGTATGTCCATTTGGTGGCAATGCCAAAGGTAAAATTATTGGAATAGGAGAAATGAATAACCACCAATCCCTATATATTTATCATGTCCTTTATGTGGATGCACTTAAGCATAATTTACTTAGTATTAATCAACTATGTGATATAGAAAATAAGGTCACCTTTTACCCTAAAATTTGCTTTATTAGTAGTTTAGATTATGACAAAGTAATTTTAGTGGTGAAAGGCTAGACATTGTTTATGTCATTAATATAAACAAAGTAGATAATAAAGAACTTAAATGTTTGATGTCTATTTCCCATGACACATGGACTTAGTATAGAAGATTAGAACATGCTAATTTTGAGCTGTTATATGATCTTAGTAAATGTGAACTTATGGATGGGTTGTCTAAACTCATGTTCATTAAAGACAAGACTTATGATGGTTGTTAAAAAGGAAAGCAAACTAAGTGTTCCTTTAAGCTCAAAAATATGGTGTCTACTTCTAGACCACTTGAACTCATTTATATGGATTTGTTTGGTCCTATTAGAGTTGCTAGTCTAATTGGAATGCATTATGCATTTATAATTATTGATGATTACTCTAGATTCACTTGCATTTATTTCTTAGCTCATAAAAATTATGCTTTTAGTGCTTTTTAACATTTTATAAATAGTGCTCAAAATGAAAAAGGCTTTTGTATTTTAACCATTATAAGTGACCATGAAACATAATTCAAAAATGAAATTTTCAAAAGTTTTTATGACACAAATGGTATTTCTCACACCTATTCTTATTATAGAACACCTTAAAAAAATAGGGTAGTTAAGAGGATGAATAGAACTTTGGTAGAAATAGCTAGAACCATGCTCTATCAGTATAATTTGCCAATATAATTTTGGACAGAGGCTATTAACATCACTTGTTATATTTTTAATAGAGTTTTTAAAATACCAATTTTGGATAAAACCTTTTATAAGCTGTGAAATAATAATAAACCTAATATTTCATATGTAAGAGTGTTTGGTTATAAATGCATTATATTAGACACTAAGAACAACCTTGGGAAATTTAATTCTGAAGCCAATGAAGACATATTTTTTAAGGCATTCCACCTTTAGCAAAGCATATCGAATCTTTGATAAGAGAAGAAAAACATATAGAATCTTTAACAAGACAACACTAGTGGTAGAAGCATCCATGCATATTTTCTTTGATTAATCGAACCCACTTGATCCTAGAAAGGATCTTATTAATGTTAATGATTTTGTAGATGAATTCTTGGATATGAATCTTTAAGAGGGTGATGCTACCAAGCCTTTGGCCATAGAAGGTCTTTATAAAGAAGAGGATAAGGAGCTGCCTTAACTCACCTTAAAGGAGGAGCTACCAAAGGATTTATAATTTAAAAAGGACCTCCTAAAGGAGCTTATCATTGGTGACACATTAAAAGGGGTAACCACTAGATCTCATCCTAAACCTCTAGTTAACTTAGGTTTCATTTCTTAAATTGAATTAAAGTCTACTAATGAGGCTTTAGAAGATGAGTTTTGGGTTCTTACTATACAAGAAGAGCTCAATCAATTTGAGAGAAATATCTAAGAGGAAAGTGTAATTACTACTAAAGGAACTCAATCATCTTATTATTAAAACCAAGTGGGTCTATAAATATAAATTAAATGAACAAGGTGTTATTACTAGAAATAATACTATGTTAGTAGCCAAAGGTTATAATCAAGAGGAAGGAATTGATTATGATGAAACCTTTGCCCCGATTGCAAAGTTAGAGGCCATTAGATGTTACCTGCATCTGCATCATTTATGGATTTTTTTTCAAATAGATAAGCTGTATATATTAAGCAACCTCTAGATTTTGAAAATCATGAATTTCCTAATTATGTGTTAAATTGTCAAAGGCATTGTATGGATTGAAACAAAATCCTAGAGCTTGGTATGAATGGTTAAGCAACTATCTAATGGAGAAAGGTTACATAACTCTTTTCATATAGAAATCCAATAATGACTAACTCATTCTGCAAATCTCTATTGATGATATCATATTTGGTACTACTAATCATTGCTAGTTGAGGATTTTTCCAAGTTAATGTAAGGTGAATTTAAGATGAGCATTAATAAGTGATAAAAATGATAAATTTTAAGCATTATAAATTTGCATTTCATTATTAGAATTATACGTTTTATCATTTAAAAGCATGGCTTAGGATTAGTTACATCAAAGACAATCTTGTTAGTTGTATTTTTCATTTTATGCATGTTAGTTTACAATTCTATGTTTTAAATTGCTTTTTGTATTAATTTTATAGATTCCATATTGCTTAGAACTCATTGTAGGAATGAAGTAATGAGGACTTAAAGGTAGGAGCTCATTTGGCCACTAAAGAGGGCAAGAAAGTAAAGATTAGAGAATAGAAGAGTGACACAGCCATGTCACTTTACTGGCACTACTTGGTTTATAATTCTATAGAGGCTATGTGACATAACTTATTAAAGAGCTTTCATTCTGGGAGAGGCTGTGTGACACAGCCGTTTCACTTAGGTGACACAACTATGTCTATAAGAGATGCTAATTTTGGAAAGTTCTTTTTAGGGTTTTCTTAAAGAACTATATATTGAGAGAAGATTTATTTTTGAATATAAGTGAGAGGAGGCTGCTACTTAAAAGAACAACTCTCTATTATTTTCTTTGCTCAAGAATAATTAATCTTTCAATTAGTTTTAATTTTCATCTTAAGCTATTTTGGATGAAGAACAAGGATTGAGAATCAAGAACACTATTTAGGAAGCTGAATAAAAGAGTTCTTCTTCTCTTATTCTCTTGCTTATTATTTAAATTAATTATGAATATGTTATCATTATTCATCTTTTATTGTTCTTCTTTAATTTCTATGAGCAACTAAGTAGGTTAATTAAGGTTTTAATGAACCCAGCTTAATATGAACTTAACCAAATGAATTATAAATAAAAGAATATGCATTTCATGAGAGTTATTCGACTTAGTGCTTTTCATAGGCTTGATCACCTTGTGAATTGATTTAGACACTAGGATTATATTGAGATATTAATTCAAGTGAGAAAAGCAATAGCAATCTATTAATTCAAATTATCTTAGTTAAGAGACATTTCAATATTAATATTCCATAGAATATTGCTCACATAAATTGGTTATGTCTAGTTAATCGTGCTAGTGAGAGCTAGGTAATCGAGTAATTAACATAATTGGTTAATTATGAGAGTACTTGAGAGAGACATCACAATATTAAAAAAAAGCTTTGGAAATTAAATTTTATTCATAATAAATAAGAATTCACTATCATTTTGAAATAAATTGAGCTAGGGAAATTAAACCTTAACATCATTAATTATATAAATTTAGTGACAAGATTTTATATTGTTTTAGATTTAATTTACTTTATTTGCTTATTGAAATTTTGTTAGTCTAAACAAGCAACATATTAAAATCAACTCCCTAATTAACACTATCCCTATAGGAATGATAACTTTTATTTACTACTTGTATGATTCTATGCACTTGCGGATTAGCATGCATCAAGCGTTATGGGGGAACTCAAGTTCTTCTTTGGACTTCAAATCAAACAATGCAAGGATAGGATCTTCATCAACCAAGTTAATATACAAGAGATATCCTCGAAACCATAAGCATGGAGGGAGCTAAATCAAGCAAAACTCCCATGAGCACAATAACCAAACTCTCAAAGGATGAAAATGGAAAATCGATTAATGAAATGTGTTATAAAGGTATTATCATATCCCTTATTTTTTTAACTATAAATAGACTAGATATTATGTTTGTTACATGTATATATGCTCAATTCCAATCATGCCTTAAAGAATCTCATTTCAATGCCACCAAAAGAATTTTTAAGTACCTTATAGGCACATTACATTTAGGACTTTCGTATCCTAGAAGTTCAAATTTTAATTTACTAAGATATTCAAATGTGGACTTTATCGGTAGCTTATTAGATCAAAAGAGCACTTTTGAAACTTATCAATTCTTAGGACAATGTTTAGTTGCTTAGTTTAATAAGAAATAAGCTCTGATTGCCTTGTCCACAACCAAAGCTGAGTATGTAATGGAAAGTTGTTATTACTCATAATTTTTTTGACAAAAGCAGTAACTCAAGAATGATGGAATTAAAATTGATCAATTTTTAATTAAATATGACAACACTAGTGTTTAAACCTTAGCAAGAATCCCATCCAACATTCTATAACTAAACACATTGACATTAGTCATCATTTCTTATATGACCATTCTCAATATTGCGACATTATAATTGAATTTGTTAACACAAATATTTTATGAGCTTGAATGATTGAATTGAATAACTGAACTTATTGCACTTGAAATTATTTATGTGTTTAATTTTAGAGCATATCATTAATAAATCAATAAAATTTATTTATTTGATTTACTAATGAATTTTCACACATTAATATGTACAAGGAACCTAGGCACATTTGCATGATTTAAAACTATTTGATTTTAAGTTAAAATTTATCCTCTTTTGAATTTTTTCAAATTAGTTAATTCAATACTGAAAGGGCAAAACATCACAATTTCTTAAACTTTTATAGACCTAATTGAAAATTTTTTCAAAAGTTTAAGGGCTAGACTACCTTTTTTGTCATGACTGTTACTAGTGATATTTTGGTTCATGACACTTATTCATCTCTAACACAAAGATGCTCACAATCACCATCCCAATTGTGACAAGCATGTCATGATTGCATGAATAGTCATTATTGTCTTTGGAAAATGAATTTTTGCATTAATAAGTCAGTTAAATTCAAATTAAAAGTAGATTTCCAAGTTCCTTAGCCACATGGACATCCTAAGGTTGACTATTCACCATTTTTCTCAATAAATACTTATTTATTCTCTTCAGTTTATTACTTTTGCTCTCATTAATCCTTTGCTCTCCTTAAATTCTCTTTAAATTTTCCAATCTCTTTCTCTCAAAGTTCTTCACTCACAATGGGCCTAAAAAGCCAATCAAGACTCCTACCCTTTCTCATGGAGACTCTTCCTCAATGAGAGCAACAAAGAAGCAACCAAAGAAGTCCTATCCACCCTTCTCTTATTCCTCCAATGAAACTAAATAAAGAATCTTTGCCTTTCAAAAAATACAACCTTATTCCCTTAAGGTACATGTCCAAGAGTACATTAGAAAAATTTGGGTGCATTGAAAAGGTTCAACAACTACTTCTCAAGGTGGGGTTCCTTAACTTTCTCTTAATTCTCTTCTTACTTATCCCTCCTTAGTTATGGAATTTCTCTCCTCCTACACCCTTAAAACCACTTTATTTAATGATAATAACCCTTACTTTAGCATGAGATTCAAATTAGGGGGAAGGGAAAGGTTCATGACCTTCAGAGTTTAACACTTTTTAGCTTCACTAGAGAAGGTCATGCTCAAACCTTATCTACTTTGTTGCTTAATTACTTTTACGTTAAGCATTGCAAACCCCAAGCCACTTCCTTTATTGCTACAAAAGCCTCCTCCCTCAACTATAAATCCCTTTTAGTATGTCCATGGTCTTCTTACCTACACCATCAATGCCCAAGGGCAAAGCAATGATGTTTTATATTTAAATGACTTATTCATCCTCATTGATTGGTTAATGATGATCCTATTGCTCTTTCAATTATTTACAATGAAAATTAAGGCTTATAAGTGATAGTGTTTCTAGGTACATTTACATTAAAGGCCTTGTTACTAAACTTACCTACTTCTTTTTAAATTAATGTCTCCAATTTTAATTCCATTCCTTCCATTCTTTTTTATGACACTTTTATTGAAAAATTTAAACAATTCAAGAGTGTTAATAGTATTTGGGTTTAGAAAGATGATGCCCTTCACGAGAGTGGTAGAGTAATGAAATGGAGGAGCTTTTATTACCAAATTAAATAATTTTAGGAACAAGAGGATGAAGAAGATGAGATTCCCACTCAAATAACCTAAGAGCCTCCACCCACTCAATAAAAGAGGGTAGGAAATAAAGGCACATCAAGTGGAGCACAAGGACTTAAAGATGAACCTCAATGGGTAGGTCAACATTTTATCAAATTTCCTTAATGGAGTCCAACTTCAATGCTCGATTTGATCAAGTTGACTCTCACATTACTCACCTTTAATATGCTTTTCATTACCTTTATGAGAGATAAGGGTATGAATGCCCATAAGCTCCCTTCTCTTATACCCCCTCAACCACCCTAAAAAGGAGATGATAACCCTTCTCATTTTTAGTTTCTTTTATTTATAGTTTTATATGTTTTTAATTTTTTATGCTTTCTAGTTTTATAGTCTTAGAATTTTATATTTTTATCTTTCAAATAATCATGAACTAGCCTTGGACTACGTGTAGTCATTTTTTCTTTAAATGCAATATCTATCTTTTGTGTATATTGTTCTTATTTGTGTCCTTCTCTTTTTCTTTGTTGCATTTTGACAATAAGGGGAAAAGGAATTATTTTTTATTAATTAAATATGATTAAATGCTTACATTTCCTATGTGCCTATGTGCTTGTTTGCTTTTTAATGTACATTAATTGTGATATATGAGCTTTTTAATGTACAATAATTATGGTTTAGTTACTCATTAATGGAGCCTATTAATAATGCCCCTTTAATGTCTAAGTATTTTGTAATTTTGATTAAAGTTATAACTATTCAATTCAAATTCTAAATTTAATCCCTTCAACTTGTGAATTTATTAGGGGGTATCACTTCAAATTTAAGAGGAGCATTATAAACACACACTTGCACATTCATTCTTTTTAATCTTACTCAAAATTATTTATCAAAATTAAAAAGGAGGAGATTGTGACCATTTGCATGATCAAGCCATAATCTAACTTTTAATTTTTAACAAACTTAATTTTAAGTCCCTAATGTGTGTTTTTCAAGTGTGTATATGTTAGGAAAAATTAAGAGACATTTACAAGCTTGAAAATAAAGAAACTGCATCAAGATAATGATACTTATGATCCATGTCCCAATCGTGACCATCCTCCTGAGCACAACCATACTAAAAACCCTTAATAAAGAAAAGTTCTAGTGACCCTCATGGTTAGTGTCATGATTGTGATTATGTTCATAACAAGGTAATTATGATCATGATTAAGCTAACTGAGACTGTGATTGAATTAAATGAGAATTGAAGATTCATCTACTGACCCTCACGATTAAAGTCATAATTGTGAGGTGTTAATCATAAGCATGAAAAATCATGATCACAACCATGACTATTTAAAGCTTAATAAAGCTTTTCATCTAGTGACCCTAACGATCCTACTCATGATCATGATCATGATCGTGATGTAGGTCACGAGTCGATCTCACGAGCATGACCTAAAGGAAGAAAATGAAGGATTTTCATCTAATAACCCTCACAAATACACGTCGTGATCTTGACCATAGTCACAATCCAATTATCAAACTTGTAACAGTCACAATAAGGCTCTAATCCATCAATAATCATGATCGTGATGGGGAAATATCACAATCTCAACCAAGCTCAACTCTATAAAAAATTATTGATACATTTAATGAACATGGTGAAGCTTGAAGAAGTTAATGCAGCACTCCAATAGCTATTATTTATTCCTCAACTATAATACATCTCCAAAAATCTCATTTAAAGGGTTAGATAAGTGGTTAAACAATTTATTTCTTAGCATTCAATTGTGTTTAAAAGCATTCTTCTAATTGCTTTTAATTATTCTCTTAAAACCATTGAGTATAGCTTGTGTATTCTAGTTTAAACTATCTTTCATCTCTTTTCTTGGTTTAAAAAAGGGAAGTAAAGAACTAATTATAGAGGAACTAGTTTAAGTGTTAACCATTAAAACACTTGATTTTTTTTTTTGGTTAAAGCTTATACATCATTGAGCTTAGCCTTAATAACTCAATTGTAATCAATCTAAAAAATGAATAAATTGTTAGTGGATTTGCAAAATCCTAACTTAGGAATAAGTTAGGCGGAGACATAGGTTTTGAAAAGCCAAACTCCATAAATTAGATGTCTCACTTTTCTTTTCTCTTAATCATTTTCATTTGCACTTGATCTTTATCAATCTTCCTTTAAATTTCCATTAGTCCTATTCACTCCCTCTCTAAGACCTTTTCATAGGTGATGTTAAAAAAATTTTTGGAGAAAATGTTAAACCTAATGTTAGTAAAATGATTGTTTTGGGTTTTGTAAAGGATGATTTTAAGATAATGGATCCTAGGATAAGTTGCTTCATGAGATTTTTTCTTTGAAGTCTTATTATGATAAGAAGCTGCATAATCTAAAAAAGAAATTATGGAGAGAGATTTGTTTTTTAAAGTATGGTTATGTTAGGAAAGGAGAATATGAGAAAGATGGTGGTACTAATTTAAAGAAGAAGGTTAAGGAGAAGGAATGTGATGGTGTGAAGGTTGATAAAGTGTTTAATAAGGAGAATAAATGTAAGGTGAAAATTCATATGACATTTTTAATGATTCGTTGTTAAAAAGTATTGGTGTTATTGTTGAAAGAGAAACTAAGGAAATTTTATTTTTTTGGTTATTTTTGTTTTAAAATTATTTATTGCAAGCTTTTTGGCATGGTTTTTATTTTCTTCGTTGCAAGTATTAATGTTGCTTTTTTTTTATTCTATTATTGTTTTTTTAATATTTTATGTGTATTTTATTATTTTTTTTTTTGTCATAATGTTGTTAATAAGAAATTAGTTCCTAGAATAGTTAAGAAAGATGAATATTTTGAGAATAAAAGGTTGAAAAAGTATGATCCTTTTATGAAGTCTCCATTTGTTGGAGAGATTGGTTATGGATGTGCACTTCAAAAATCTATTAAATTTAGTAACATTGTTGTGAACCCTTTTGACAATATGGTTGATAGTGTATAAAATTCATAAGCACACAAAGTCATCCAAGTAATAAAAAAATCAATCCCATAGGTAGTGGAAGTTGATTATTAGATTACTCTTTGAATTTATTTATTTAAAGGATTTGAATGAGATTATTGCTAAATATTAAACTAATTAAACAACTAACTTAAATTACTTCTAAATTTATCAATTTAATGAATGTTAGGGCTTTCATCCCGGCTTAATTTATTCAAAGTTTATGTCAATCTCCTTCTCAATGATTAATTCCATTCCATTTCCTAAGCATCTTTTAAATGATGAAAGTCCCTCCTAAGCACTCACATAATTTATTAATCATAACAACTACTTAATTATTTAGCTCCCACTAACTCAAGCAATTGATTATTTTTAATATTAAAGCATAGCTTTTCTAATGAATGTTAACAACTGAACCATCTACCAACCAATCCAATTAAATTAATAGATTATTATTTTGTTCTTAAAAAAGTTAATCTCCTAATCAAACCCTAATGTGTAAATCAATTTAAAGGGTGATTAGACTATGAAAGCATTAAGTTCAATAATCATCATGGATTATGAATTTAGTGATATGGAGTTTAACTAACTAAGTTCAATCTTGAGTTGGGTCTAAAAAAGTCAACTAATAATTTAGCTACTCATGGCCAATACAAAAAGAAAAGAACAAGAATTAAAGATTACAAATATAAACATCATAATTTAATAAATAATTCATAAAAAGATAATTAAAAGGAAAAATCCCTTTTAATCTCCTAACCCTAAATAATGTTTGCAATTTTACTTCAATCTTCGATTCTTAAACAATCCTTGAGTAGATAATAAAATCAAAGCAAAGATAAATTAAAATTGTTTTGTTAATAATAAAAAATAAACTATGTTGTTTTTAAAGCTAGCCAACCTCTCATAAAGAGGTAAAATAACACTATTTATAATAGCCCTCTATCTAAAACTAACTTCCTTATTTGTTTCTTCTTTAAAGTGCATGGCTACGCACATTACTATGCTTGGCTATGCATATTAGAATCACTAGAAAGTTAAAGAATCAAATACATCCATGCATCACCATGTGAACAGTCTTACATCTACAAGCTTAGTCTTCTATAGATCAGGCACAGCCATGCATGCCTCCTAATCTTGCTTTTAAGAAGATTTTAAGCTTTCCTTTTTAAGTCCTCACTTAGACACCACTTGCATTATTGATCTTACCTTAGGCACACCTAACCATTCAATATAAAAGCCTCAAAATTAAACAAAAGAATTAGAATAATAACTTTTGGTTAAGGAAATGCAATTTTGCCCTAAAATAAGTGAAGAAATTAAAGAGTTGTGTCTTTCAAACTCAAAGGTCACCACTTTTAATGAGCAGTATGTTGATGCACGGCTATGTACTTAGCATTTATTAAGTTTTCTTTGAATTTCTATACACCAAAAAAGAATTTTTGTACACTAAAAAACATCCATAAACACCTCCATGATTTCCTTAACTAAATCTGTAAAGATCGCCATCATATACCTTTGAAATGTTGTAAGTGCATTACACAAACCAAATGGCATTTTTGTATAAGCAAATGTGTTATAAGGACAAGTGACTATTGATTTTTCTTAATCTTTTAGAGTAATGGCTATTTAATTGTACCCTGAATAACCATTTATAAAATAATAAAACGCATGCCCTAAAATGCATTCTAGCATTTAATCAATAAATAAAAGTGGATAATGATCCTTCCTAGTGGCTACATTCAACTTCTTATAATCCATATAAACTCTCCAACCACTCACCACTCTAATGGGAATTAGATCTCCCCCGTCATTTTCCACTATTGTCATGCCCCCTTCTTTGGTACATATTGAATGGGGCTAACCCATGAGCTATCTGAAATGGCATAAATAATTCTTGCATCTTGTAATTTAAGTACTTATTTCTTCACTACTTATTGCATTTTGGATTTAATCTCCTTTGCCTCTAAATAGTAATTTTATGTCCATCCTCCATGAGTATCTTATGCATACAATATGAAGGACTTATACCTTAATATCTGAAATTTACTGCCCTAAAACTTGTGCTCTCTTTCTCAACAATTGCACTAATGCCTCCTCCTGTTCCTTGCTAAGTTTGGATGAAATGCTTATAGGTAATGTTTGGTTTTCTCCCAATTGGTTTTATGTTTAGACGTAATGCAATTTTTTTTAATTGGTTTAAGTGTTTAAAGGATTCTTCATCTAAAGTTTGTATTTGCAAACACTTCTCCAATTCCTTTAGTTTATAAGATTTTTCTAACATCCTTCATTGGACTTGATTTATGCAATTATCAACCATATCAACTCTCATGTAATTATCATATTCATGTGGATACTTTATACCTTAACAAACATTAAACTTATTGTTGTCTTAACCTACTCTTAATATGAGAGTTCCTTTAAAAATATTGATGATTTCTTTGGCAATGTACATGAAAGGCATATCTAATATTAGTGGCACCTCCTTATCTTCCTCAAAATCTAGCACAATAAAGTCAATGAGAAAGATGAATTTGCTTGCCTTCACAAACACATCCTATATTATTCCTTCTGGTTTCTCAATAGTTTTATCTATAAGTTACAAGCATATGTTTGTAGCTTTTGCTTCAACTATTCCTAACTTCCTGCAAATAGATAAAGTCATTAAATTAATAGAAGCACCTAAATCATAAAGAGCTTTTTGAAAATTTAAATTACCAACAGAGCAAGATATAGTAAGATTCCCTAGATGTCAATATTTTAATGGAAAAGTTATAGAAATTATTGCACTACACTCCTTATTAAGAGTGATATTCTCAAACTCCTATCATTTCTTTTTACTAGAAATTAGTTCCTTTAATAATTTGACATATTTAGGCATTTGAGCTATTGCTTCAACCAAAAGTGTTGATGTGTAGCTTTATGAACATCTCTAAAAACTTTGCAAATTGTTAATCATGTTCTTGCATTTTAAGTCTCTATGGGAATGGTACTAAAGGTTCATAAGGCTTAGGCAAAGGTATAGGCTCTTATTGTTACTTGGTTCCTCTGCCTCTACCTTGTTATGTACTTTAGCATTTTCTTTCTCTTTCTCTATTTCTTCCTTTATAGTAGATATGGGTGTAGACTTCTTAGGTGGTTGTAATTTTATGCCACTCCTTAAAGTAATAACCTTGTATCGGTCCTTAGGGTTCTTCTCAATGCTACTAAGAAGTGCCCTTTGGTTTCTTGAAGATAAAGAATTAGCTAATTGACCCACTTGCACCTTTAAATTATAAATTAAAGATGAATGGTTCCTAAACATTAACTAAGTATCTTAATGCATTTCTTCAAACCTCCCTTCTAGTCTGTTAGTTGCCTCATCTTACTAATTCATCTTGGTTATCATCATATCCATGAATTTATCCATTTTGCTCTCTAAGGAATATAGTGATAATGAAGCTTTCTCTTGTTGGAATTGAGATTACCCTTAATGCGTTGTTGGAATTGAGATTTCCCTTATTGCCTTATCTTGCTATTTCATCTTGGATATCATCATATCCATAAATTTATCCATTTTGCTCTCTAAGGAATATAGTGATGATAAAGCTTTCTCTTATTAGAATTGAGATTACCCTTAATTGTTTTGACCATTATTTCCTACAAAACTTGGTGGTCCTTGAGGTCTCTATTGATTATTGCCTTAGTTTCTCCATAAGAAATTTGGATTGTTCCTATAACTTGGGTTATATGTTATATGTATTACCTAGCATAGGATTGTGTTGTTGACCCTTATTAAAGTTACCAACATAGTTCATTCTCTCTATAGAACAATTTTTCATCTGCTAACACTCAATGGTAGTATATACACCATTATAAAGCTTTAAAATGAAGAGATTGATGAAGAAATTGCATTAATACCCATCTTGTCCATTCTTTTTGTCAAGGCATCCAATTTTGCATTCACCATTATCAATCCATCCACTTATAATGCACCTCCCTTTCTTAAGACCGCTCTTTCATTTGACCACAAGCTTTATGTATTTTCCATTTCTTTAAAGGTCTAAAGCATTCTCTAGTGTCTTGGACATAGTACTTTCTCCTGCTGCAACATCAATGTTGACCTTGATTGCTAGATTTATACCTTTGTAAAAAGATTAAGCTAAATCCTAGGTAAGTATCAGATGTGTTGGATATTATCTTTCTAAGTTATTGAATTTGTCCCAATATTCATAGAAGCTTTCATCCTCCCTCTGATAAAAAGAATTTATCTCGTTTATAATCTTCAGTACATTTGTTGGTGGGAATTATTTATTGAAAATGTTATATTCATCTCTTGCCAGGTATTAATGAAGTAAGATAGTAAGCTTATAAACCATCTATTCACTCTATTAGTAAGTGAAAAAGGGAATAATATAAGTCTGATAGCATCTAGTTGCACCCCATTCATTCTGAAAGTATAACAGTATTCCAAAAATATTGTCATGTGGCCTCTAAGATCTTCATAAGGCAAACCATTAAACTGAGAGTTCTGAATCATTACCGATTGGATCTCAAAGTTATTCATAGTAAATGTTAGTCTCATAATAGGATTTTGATCCCCTTGCATGTGTGGACTTACAAAGTCCCTCATGGTTCTTTACATATTTACTCTATTCTAGTTCTCTTATTGTCTTGCAGGTAGTGGGTCTTATTGACATTTCACCCACCCGTGACTCCCTTTTCAGCTTCATTCATCATGTTCATTTGTCTTATTAATCTCCTATGAAAATTTCTATCAATTTCAATTACTAGAGATATCAATAATTCACTTTTTCTAGTTGTATTACACATTGAGTGCATGCACTAGCAAAGCTTCTTATAAAGATAATAAAAAACTAGAAAGAACTGAAATAAAATAAAAAAGAAAAATTAAAAAGAAATAAAAATCTAAATTAAACAATACAAATTCTATCATAATATCAATTTATCACTCCCTAGCAACGACGCTAAAACTTGGAGTGTAAAATCTGAAAGCACACAAAGTCATCCAAGTAGTAAAAATATCAATCCTATAGGTAATGGAAGTTGATTATTGGATTACTCTTTCAATTTATTTGTTTAGAGGACTCGAATAAGATTATTATTCAAAATTAAACTAATTTAAACAATTAACTTAAATTACTTCTAAATTTATCAATTTAATGAATGTTAAGGTTTTTATCCCCAACACAATTTATTAAAAGTTTATGTCAATCTCCTTCTCAATGATTAATTCCATTCCATTTCCTAAGCATCTTTCGAATCATGAAAGTCTCTCCTGAGCACTGGCATAATTTATTTATCATAACAACTACTCAATTATTTAGCTCCCATTAACTTAAGTAGTTGATTATTTTCAATATTAAAGCATAGCTTTTCTAAGGAAAATTAACAAGTGAACCATCTCTCGACTAATCCAATTAAATTGATAGATTATTATTATATTCTTGAAAGAGTTAATCTCCTTATATAACTACAATATCTAAATCATTTCAAGGGTGATTAACCATAGGAAAGCATTAAGTTCAATAATAATCATGGATAAAGAAATGCAATTAATAAACACAATGCAATTCTATTTTTTAGGTTATTTTTTATTGTTTTGGGATTGTTTTTATTGTTTTGGTTGGTTTTTTTAACGCTATTGTATAACGATTGTTTTGGATATTATTTTTTATTATGATTGGAAATAAAGAATAATAACAATTAGAAAATAGAATTAATAAAAATAATATTAACAATAAAATTTGTGTATGAACTAATAACAACATCAATTAAAGAAATATGAAATGCATATGTTACTAGTAGTTTTAAGCTTTAAGAGATATTTTCATTCACCATTTGTTATGCTTTTGTTGTTAATTTGGTAAAGGTTAATTTTGCATTATTTATGTTTTTATAAGTCCAGTTTTCTATTAAAGAATGAAGGTACTTAAGCAATGTTGTTATTAGTAACTCCCTTGCTACTCCATTAACTACATTCATTAATTCAACTATGTTTGATATTATTGTGGAGCATCTGTTGTTGATTGAGAAAGCTCTAGCCTATTTGTGGTATCCAAGGCTATGCAAATAATTTTTGATCCTTGCATCAATTATATCCAACTCATTCATATTGTATTCAAACTCTTTTACAGTGTATGTTGTTGGTGCTTTAAAAAAGAATTCTTTAATCCTTTTTGTATTTCTTTAGAAGTTTCTTTGGTGGTTTTTTAACAAGTAGTATTTGTACATACCATGTATAGCTTCAGGGTATGTTTTCTATACTATTTTTTCAATGCTTTCATGTCTATCTGCTATGTATGGTTCTTATCTACAATCAAATGCTTCTTTCAATTTTCTAAAAAATCACTCCTAAGGTGCATCATTTTTAGAGTTATCAACAGACAAAACTAATGGAAAGATCTTACTATCAACATCTTCTATGCTTACTAAAAGTAAGGTACCACCATATATTATTTTTAAAGATCTTTTCTACAACTATTATTGGTTTACAATATTTCCATCCAACTATAGATGCAATAATATCCATGAATACATAAAGAAAATAGTGGTCATGTTTTGTTTATAGCTCAAAAAATTATCTTGTTGCTTTTAACACATAGAGATAGCCTAGAAGAAGTGTATAAGATTCATTTAGTTTACCTCTTAGCTTTTCATATGCTTTTTCTCTTGATCTCTAAGCTTTTATATAGCTTATACTCATACTCAAACCATGTTCTTTTCTCATGTCTCATAGGTCATCTCCAATCCAGCAGCTAAAAGCCAAAATGCAACTGCTTATGCTCTCCAATGCAACATCAATTTTTTTTACATTTTGCATAAAACTACCATTTTGCTGCATATATACAGCTCACTTTTACCCTTATGCATTTGTACTTTTTTTATAAATTTCAATAACAATCATTTTTTATCATTTGTTTCAATATAGTCCAAATAACTTTGTTTAATTTAGTGAAAAATTATTTTATATTTATCATATTATTACCAAATGCTTATAAATTTGATTTAATTATTATTATTTTTACTTAAATAATATTAATATTGTCATTAAAAATAATATAAAATTTTTAATTAAATAATTTATTTACTAAAATAATATTAACATTTTTTACTTAAATAATATTAATATTTGGATAGAAAAAATTTAACCATAAATTCACATTAATTTAATAAACAATTTAAGAAAACAGTCAACAAAAACATTAAAATTAAAAATACTCAAAACCATACATTTAATAATATATAATTTAATAATCTGGTAAATCAGAGCCAGATCCACCAATAGCATTGAAACATTCACTAAAAGCATTATATGTAGAAGGTGGTAGTTGGTGTTTTTATGCATAATCCTCCTCTTTTCAACTACCATAAATGCACAAAATTCAAGATCTTCAATAGAATTAAGATCTGTAAACAAAATCTTATTTTCTCCTTTGAATTCCTGGACAACCACCTTTTTTCTAATCTAGTGTTAGCCTTTTTCAACAAATTCACAACCTATCGATTTTCTTCCAAAAGAAAGATCCATTTTTTATTCCTTTAATTGTTCCTCCTTTCTTCTCTTCAATTTGGCTTTTTTCACACCAATGGGACGTCCAATTGAAGAACCACCTACATCAAACGCATCCAAATCGATTGAAAATCCTGAAAGGCCAGGAGATGCTGGAACTGCAAAATAAGGAGTAGGAGTCTAAAATCCTGATGAATCATTTATAATCCTATTAACTTGAGTGTGGCTATAATCTTTAAATTTTTCAAAATCTTTGACTATGTGCCACACGTGATCAAATTTAAAACCTCTTTTATAATGCACATCTTGCTGCATTAATGTTTTTGCTTAAATTAACTAAAAATAATTAATTAAAATCTTGTTAGAATTCATATGATCCAGATGAAAAACACATTACAACTAACATTAATAATATTAAAATATAATTATTATAATGAAATACTTACAATGTCTGCATTTAAAACGCCACTAGGATGCATATTTTCTATTTATCTAATGCACTCAGTTAATTTATGTACAGCTTTCTTAATTGTTTGGTAGCGACATTGTAATGAGCGCTTGGTACGCTCCTCACAATTTGCATCTTTCTCTGCATTATATTTTTCTTCTACACATGACCAAAATCAATCTGGAGATTGAAAAATACCAGCAATTGGGTCTTGTGAAATTTCAATATAGACTTCACATCAAAACACATATTCTTCATGAGTGTATCCAGATGATCAAATTGACATTTTTAAATTATTGAAGTGTCTATGCTTAAAATGAGTTTTTATAATTCTACAGAATATGTTGTAATACGTTATGAAAGTTTTTTATGGATATGACACTTATTTATAAAAAGGAAATCCCTTTTGCATTATTTGTATGCTTTAATTTGAACCGTAGGATGGTATGCAAGATCATCTCAACCGTTTAATAAAAAGACAGAAAATCCTATCATCTTTTTGAAAAAATACAAATGCAGGACAATAATTATCTTCTGTTTTTAATTTGAACCATAGGATGGTATGCAAGATCATCTCAACCGTTGGATAAAAAAGACATAAAATCTTATCACATTTTTGAAAAAATACAAAGGCAAAACAATAATTATCTTTTGCTTTTAATTTGAACCGTAGGATGGTATACAAGATCAGCTCAACCGTTGGATAAAAAAGATAGAAAATCTTATCATCTTTTTGAAAAAATACAAATGTAAGACAATAATTATCTTCTACTTTTAATTTGAATCGTAGGATGGTATGCAAGATCATAACAACCATTGGATAAAAAATACAGAAAATCCTATCATCTTTTTGAAAAAATACAAAGGTAGGACAATAATTATCTTTTGCTTTTAATTTGAACTATAAGATGGTGTACAAGATCATCTTAACCGTTGGATAAAAAAGACAGAAAATCTTATCATCTTTTTGAAAAAATACAAATGCAGGACAATAATTATCTTTTGCTTTTAATTTGAACTATAGGATGGTATGTAAGATTATCTCAACTGTTGGATAAAAAAGACAGAAAATCTTATCATCTTTTAAAAAAAATACAAATGTAGGACAATAATTATCTTCTGCTTTTAATTTGAACCGTAGGATGGTATGCAAGATCATCTCCACCATTGGATAAAAAAGATAGAAAATCTTATCATCTTTTTGAAAAATACAAAGGTAGGACAATAATTAAGTTTATAAAAATAATGCATAAAGAATGTAAAAACTCAAAGACTATTTGAAAATTTTATCGCGATCTCTTGGAAAAACTCTTTACAAATACTATTTTTGTATACTTAAAAATCTTTCACAAAATGAATTTTGATATTGGTGGTCCATCAGTCCATGGCTCATCAAGTTCATCTTCTGATGATGATAATCCACTTGGATTATTAAATGAAGAATATCAAGCAACATTGCAAATTCTCTCTACTAATAATATGATGGTCAAATATTATCAAAATCATCAATGCAATTGTAGCACTCAACATGGTGGATTGATTCCAGGTCATATTGTTGTAAGGCAAGATCATGAAGTTGCACACCAAAATTTATTCAATGATTATTTTTCTAATAATCCATAATAAGGTAAGGATTTTTTTGCCGATGATTTCGCGTGTCACAAAGTTTATTTCTTCGTATAGTTGATGTAGTCAAAAGTCATAACCCATATTTTGAACAACGAATTAATGCTCTTGGTGGAGTTCGGTTATTGCCTCTATAAAAAATAATAGCAACATTTTGAATGTTGGCATATGGCCTACCTACAGATGCAACAAATGAATATGTAAAAATTGGTGAGTCTACGGCGATTGAAAGCTTGAAGAAGTTTTTTTTGTACTGTTGTGGTAATTTTTTCTCAACAATATTTAATAAGACCTAACAGTACTGATATTGCTAGGTTGCTCCATATTGGTGAAGAACATGGTTTTCCTAGAATGTTGGGCAATTTGCATTGTATGCATTAGAAGTGGAAAAATTATCTAGCAGCATGGCTGGACAATATGCAGGCCGTAGTGGATCACCAACAATAATTTTGGAAGTTATTGTCGACTATGATCTTTGGACATGGCATGATTATTTTGGTATGCCTGGAACTAATAATGATATTAATGTCTTAGAATCATCTCATCTTATTTTTGATCTTGCACAAGGTATTGCTCCCCCAGCATATTATGTCATAGAAGGAAAAGATTATGATATGGCTTACTTTTTAGCTGATAGTATATACCCAAAATGAAGCAATATTGTTCAAAATATTAATGAACCTTAAGGTCCAAAGAAATTTTTTTTGTAATGAAACAAGAATCGTGCAGAAAAGATGTCGGGCGTGCTTTTGGAGTTCTATAGTTACGTTTTACAATTATAGCAAGACCAACATGTTTTTGGAGAAAGAACACTTGCATAAAATCATGACAACATGCATTATTCTCTATAATATGATTATTGAGGATGAACGTGACTTAAATGCACCAATTGTTGATGCAATATAAGCTCTAATTGCATATGTTAAAATGACAGTTGATGATAACACCTGATTTGAACAATTTCTTGCTCATCACAGACGAATTAAGGACAAAGATGCTCATATTGCACTTCACAAAATATATTATTTATTTTATTCATATATTATTTATTTTTAAAATATATTCAAATAATAAATTTTATTATAAATAAAAATATAAATGTATATGGTGAGTATTGAATAAAACATGGGCGTAATATGTAAAATGTATAAATAATATTATATCGGTATTGGAAAGGAATATGTGTAGAATATTCTTTTTGGAGTTGAAAAATGAAGTAATGGGTTGGAGTTAATTTACTGTAGCAGATGCATTTTAAAGTAAAATTGATGCATTTTAAAGATATGGGTTAGAGATGGCCTTATAATATCTTCTGGTGTATTGTTAGCCAAATATACAATTTCACCCCTGAACTTTACTCAATTATTTTATATTACCCTTTAACATTCATTTTGTTCAAGTTCTCATCTTAACTTTTATTTTTTTACCTATTTGACCCTTCTTGCACACCAGACAAATGTGTGTATTTAAATAACACTGAGCTTGAATAGGTGAAAAATAAAAGTTAAAAGGTGAAATTGGTGAAAAATAAAAGTTATATAGGTTAAATAACTGAAAAATATAAGTTAAGAAATGAAATTAAACAAAATAAAAGTCAAGAGGTGACACAGAATAATTAAGTAAAGTTCAGGGGTGAAATTGTATATTATGCCATTATTTTACTGTTTTGATATTTTAATTTTATACAATCAGTAATAATATATCTGATTAGTTATCGTTGGTTTCCTAACCTGAGCTCGATAGGGCAAGTGTGGCTATTATTGAATTTGTGAACTATAAACATATTCTTTTTTATTATTTCTTAAAACCCTTATGTACTAGTTGCAATCTTCATACAGGCACTTTCCAAGAAATTTCATCTTGAATTATTTCATTGTTTTGTACTGGAAATGGTTGTTGATAGCATAAGAACTCAATGTTATTTTAAAAGTTTCTCTATCCTATATCTTTTAACCCTTTTTAGGTTTTGTTGCAGTTGCATATATGGTAATAAAGGACTCTTTAGTTGCATTTTCAGCATTTTATTTCATTGTTACTCTTATTTTGTATAGTTATTATACCCATTGTGTTTCTAAAATCCATAAAATCTCTAAGTTATTATTGCTGTTACACATTTTTTTTAACTTTCTTCAAATAATCTTGTAGAAGCCGATGTTGGAAGTGATTCAGTTGATGCTAGTTGTTGATTTGACATGAAGTTGTTGGTTAAGTTATTTCTCAGTTGATATTCTTGTTGACGAACACTAATTAGAAGAGGGAATTTTATGGAAGCTTCTTGGCTCCTTTTAAGCTCTAAATAGAAGAAAAGAGTTCTATTATTTTTGTATTTTTATCGGATGATAATTTTTTAAAACTTTTGTATTAGATGTTTAAGTTCTTATTTTTTTGTGCTATATTTAGTTGTTCACATAAGATGTACAACAAATTCTAAAAGTTGCAATTGTTTTCAATAAGAATACCACCCACTTAAAAGTTAACATAACTCATATTTTTATTTCATTTGCCATTATGATGTATAAATACTAGTATTGTTTCTATTATATTTGCAAATAAAGAAAAGTAAAATGAGAAATATTAATTATATTTTATAACATTATCATCTTATAATAATCATATTAGCGAATACTAATGTAATAATTAATATTATATTACAATAAAATAAATAATTTAATATATATATATATATATATAATTAATAATAAATATAATAAAACAATTTTTATAGTTCTGTCATATTGATTTGCTTAGTTGTTTTGGTGGTTGTTTTTCGTTGCTTTGCTTAATTCATTTTCTGTTTTATAATGTTATTTTGTAATTATTCTTTTGACAGATTTTTTAGTTGTTTTTATTTATTGTTTTCTTTTTCAATTTTTTTGTGTAATGATGTTCAACAGTGGTTGTTTTTGTATTGTTTTGGTTGCTTTAACTTTTTTGTTTTATAAGGTTGTTTTGTAGTGATTATTTTCTATTATTTTAATTATTTTTTGTTCCATTTTCTATTTTATGAGGTTGTTTAGGTTGGTTGTTTTGGCTACGGGTCAACATTTTTTGATTGACCTAAAATTGCCAATCAAACTGAAGCTGAATTCAAGGGTCAGGTGAGCTGCCGAAGTCAAAAAAAATTAGTTCAATTGAGGGGAGGCTAGGTTGTTTAAGGAAGTTTCGTCGACGGTATTTGTGAAAATATATATATATATATATATATATATTTGAAAAATTCCCTATAACATTTAGCTAAATAGGAGGCTAGAATGAGGAAATTTAGATTTTATTGATGCTCGATGTTAACTTCTATACATCTCAAGGCAGAATAATTGGAAAATAAGGCAAGTGTAGGCGGCGAGGTTTTCTTGCGCGCCCAAGTGTTGGCAACCACAGCACTGTGCAAGCTCGAGGCTCACTAAGAAATACATAGTGGGCTTAAGGCCAAAAATGGAAATGGAGTCGCCACCTGAATAAAAGTCGGGACACACTATACAGCAAATGGATTCCACGGAGGTTCCTGGAAGCCATCATCAGAGATCGGGTTCGAAAAATGAGTATGGGCTTTAGAAATGCCCACCCAACCTTACGGCTAGCCTCTATGTGTGTTTTTTATTTTATTACCTTTGATTATTAAATTATTTCCTTATTAACATGCAAATCACAGTTGGTTTCCAATTTTATATTTTACTCCAAGTTTGCACAATAGTCCCATTTTATGCTTAAATCTTCACATTCAATCATAAATAAATAAATAAAACAAATAAAAATAATTTATAACTATTCATTCCAAAAAAAAAAGAATAAGGGATTAAGGATTACAACTTTTTTATATAAGTAATCATAAAAATACTAAAAATAAATCATATATAAACCAAATATAAACAAAAAATAAACTAATTAATTATACAAATTAATACTCTAAAAAAATAAATAAAGCAAACGTCTAGTGGTTAAAAATCACCAAATAATTCCTGCAACACATACAAGTTAATTCCATACAACAACAACAATAATATTTATAAATCATCAGCAAATAGTAATCACAAAAATAAATGAAAATAAACTCATAAAATAGCCCACTAAATAACACAAACAAAAGGAAAATAACATAGAAACAATATTTATCAACATAGGGAGCATGTGTAATCTCATGAAATATAACAAATTAAACAAGGGAATCATGCCAAACATGTAAAATATTGATGGAAAATCAAGGCATAATCAAGCAGGACTCTATCAAAGGTGTGACGCCTCTGACTAGGAGGTGACATTTTGTCGCCTTATCACGGGGAGGTGACACCTCTATAAAGAGATGTCACCTCTTCAATAGAGGTAGGAACACTCTACATTTCTTAAATCCTAAAAACCACGATGATCAAGCATATAAATGAGAAATAGACACAAATATACAAGTATCAACAATCAATATTCAATATCTTATGCAACCATGCTTCTATATAACTTCAAATAAGTAATATGATTCAAGAAAACACTTGAAAGAATAATAAATCAAGACTTTAATGAAGATCAAGAAGTTAAAGCTCAAAAATGGGGAGACTCACTGTCTTGGATGAGTTGATGCTCCTAACTGAGCCCTCTCAGCTTGGTTGATGGAGGAGTGCCTTTGAACGCAAGTAGGTTCCCTCTTCTTCTCAAAAATTAAGTCCCTTAAGCTTCAAAGTCTTTTAAACTTTAAAATCCCTTTTTCCTCTTCCTTTCCTTTTTTTCTCTGTGTCATTTTTTCCAAATGTTTTTTCTTTCTTGAATCACCTTACTTTTTTTCTAACAACCAGCCCCACTCCTCAACTTTACCCCCACATTCCCTTTTAAAGCCCCTCCTATTTTCTCCTGTTTCAAATTCCCAAAAGCCCATTCTCACCCTCTCTCATTGCCTTTTTCATTCCCTAGGCCCTTTCCTACCTTTTTCCCTTTTCTTTTACGTCAAAAAATAACCAAATCTCAACAGGTGGGCTTCTAACCACTACCATTAATGGCATTTAATAATGCAGAGAGTGGGTGTGAAGAGGCGCTACCTATTTGATGAGGCATCGCCTAATCGATGCCTAGGGTGAAGAGGCGACGCTTCTTCATTGAGGCAATCACCTCTTCACTTGGGCCAGGTTAGGGCCCTTGGGTCAAGAGGCAATGGGCTTGGGCTTTAGCTTTTATTTTGGGCTTGGATATGGTATTTGTGGGCTTGGTTTAGTGTTCGGGCTTTCAGAATCAATTTTGGAGAAGTCCCAAGCTCCCCTTGCATTCAAAACTCAAACTTTCTCATCATCAGGCTTTCATTGTAGGCTGATCAAACTGATAATGTCCAGAGTTTGCCCCTTTGGTTTTTTGAAAAATTAAATTTTCTAGAAATAATTTTTTAAAAAAGCAACATGCACATCAAATAATAAAGAGTGAGGACAACATACCTGACCTGCAAGCTTCACTCGGGCCGTCAGCCTTGGGACTTCAAACCTCAGAGGTTGAACTTCCTCTCTAAAATGTGATTGTATTCCTCGGGTTTTTCTAGCCCAATCAACCACTCATTAATAATTTTTTCATAAATCTTGAGTGTGGCCTAATCTTCACTCAGTAGAGATAGAAGAGAAATGTAGCCATGATCCTAAAGTTAAGCTAACTTGATCAGCTACTCATTATAAATTTGGCATGATTCCCAAGTTTTCCTAGCTTAAGAAGTCACTCAGTATAAGAGATGAAATGTAACCATGTTCCTTGGGTTTTCTTGGCCTGATCAATTACTCATTATAGTTTGGCATGAATCTTGAGCATGGCTTCAACTCTGTAAAAAAGATGAAATGTAACCGTGTTCCTTGGGCTTTCCTGGCCCGATCAGTTACTCATTATAGTTTGGCATAAAATCCAAGTTTTCCTAGCCTGAGAGTTACTCAACAAAAAAAGAATGCACTTCAGGGATTTAAACCCGACCAGACACCTCATGAGATGTGCACTTCAGGGATTCAAACTCAACTAGACACTTGCTCTTTCATGCACTTTAGGGATTCAAACCCAACCAGAAGCTTGTTCTTTCATGCACTTTGGGGATTCAAACCTGACTAGATACTTGCCCTTCTATGCACTTTAAGGATTTAAACCTGACCAGATGCTTCCTTTTTCACGCACTTCAGTGATTCAAACCCGACCAAACGCTTGTTCTTTTTTTGCACACTTCGGGAATTCAAACCTGACCAGATGCTTATTCTTCCTGAAGGTTCAGAATGTATTATTATCCAAAGATTGATCTTGGGGTACACCTAAGCGGTGATGCAGAAATTTTCATTCATTTTTTTCAGTGGGCTATGGGCCATTCTGTGCTTTATTTCATCAAACGAGCCTCACCCTCTTTTCCTCATCTTCTTTTCTCTCAATCTTCCTCTCTCACGCTAATCATTTAAATTCTCACTTTTCTTCTCCAATGATCACTTTCACATTTCCAATTCTCTCTCTTTTCTCTTTTCCTCTCCTTTCTCCTTCTCTCTTATTCTCCATATTCTCTGACATGGATGTTGCACGGACCCCAGATTTGCCTATATAGGACCCAGTGACACCTACAATGCATCCTTCTCAAAGTTTTAGGCTTAGTATTGGAGATGATATCCCCTTATTCATGGACATGCAATCCCATATTTGTGGCCTAGCTACCAAAGAGGTTAATAACCAATTTCTTTAATTTTTCTTGTGAATATCGTCAAATAGCATCATATTACTATTCATAGATGCATATTTATCAATTTAACTAAAATAAATTAAATTTTATTGATTAAAAATTGAAATTTTGAATCATTATGTCCAATTTTTGTCATAAAAAGGTGTCACCTCTTCGATGAGGCAATTGACTCTTCAATCAGGCAATCGCTTCTTCGATGAAGAGGCATTCACCTCTTTAAGTCATGCTTCTCACTAAGGCAATTGCCTCTTTATTAGAAGGCGATCGCCTCTCCGATAGGGGTGTCACCTTCGTGATAGGATTCAGAAAAAAATAGAATTTTTATTACGTAAAATGATGATTTCACTCCCTTAGCTTGACACCACACCCTCAAGGGTGCTAGGAACTTTAGCAGCGCATGCATCTAGTATGATGAGTTTCCTAAGGCCATACAGACTTTGATTCTTAACACCAAGTTCTCTGATTTTATCTTAGCACTCCCAATATAGCAAGGGCACACAAACTACCACCCCTATCACACCCTAATGGAGAGGTGGCCAGACACCACCCACAACTTTCATCTTCCATTTACGGAGTTCACTCTTGACCCGGTGGCTTTTGCTGCAGTTACTGGCGTCGCTTACGCTGGGGATTCTATTCCTTTTAACGCCAGCCTCCACCAGCTATCTCCTGATCATCTTGCTTTCATTGAGCATTTACTTGGGATGGTCCCAGACATGAAACCACACAATGAAGCTTGAGTCGATCAGAAGCTTCTACACCCGTGCTAGATTTGAGACGGCTACTACACCTTTCAGATTGATCAGGTGGTGCACGCTTTCCTCATTTATCTATTGGGCACTACTCTTTTTATAGATATAGCCAGCTCTATGGCCTTAAACTTCCTGATGCCTCTGAGGGACCTAGACTTGGTGGCAACCTATGGTTGGGGCAGCTATGTTATAGTTTATCTTTACAGGAGCATGGATGAGCTAGTACGTGGAGCCAAGCGACTCTGCGGTTTTTAGCACACCATACTGGTATTTTACTTACTCTTTCTCCCTTTATATTCCATTCCAACTGTTATTGTTCAATCTTACTAACAACTCCTTATTTCTCTTGCAGGACTGGGCTTTAGAGCTGGAGTTGATAGTGAGGATCACCAGGGTCATTGACACTCCCTTCCTTGTGATGGCGAGGTGGGGTCCCAGCTGGGCTTAGAGGAGGCCTGTGGCTCGTGTTCATATCCAACGTGAGCAACTGAACATGCTCACTTATGATAAGGTATGCACCTACAAATGTAACTGAGATTAATAATAAACTCATTAATCAAATTCACTTACTTATTTATTCTTACAGTTATGCCCGAACTTGTAGGACTCTCAGGTTAGGTGGACACAGGCCATGGTTCACTCCATCCCTCTATCTAGGAAGAGGGTTCTGCTCAGAGGCCCTAATTATAAAGTTTGGTTCCTCGAGGAGAGGATATATCAATGGCTGTTAGGTGCCCGAGTGAGGCATCCACCTCGTGCTCCTCCTCAGCATATCTTCTGGGTGCATGAGTTAGAGGGAGATGAGATCGATCAAGCCCTACAGGGAGAGGATGCCATAGACTATTGTAAGAAGAGGAAGTCTCACTACATGGACTTTACATGGGCTCATCTGTTGCAGCGAGTGCCTCTTCCTAAGCCTGCACTTCAGGTGAGCATGCAATTTTTTATTTTATATATACTTATAGATGTTGTTCTCTAACTTATTTTTCATCTTTTAGGCTACTCGTAGGGTACCTACTCCTCACCCTAAGCCCTCTGCACAAGAGAGGCCTCATCAACCCCCTCGTATCATTCCCAGCAATAAGGGTTCTTCTTCCAGGGTGGCCTCCTTGGTGAACCTTTCCAGTCCTCGACCCAGGTGGTGGCCAACAGACTCACTGCTACTCCTAATCTGCTGACTAGCTGCTAGGTGCCTTCTGGTGAGCTCTCTCATCAGTTTATGACCTTAGAGCCATCATTCTTCCCAGAGGCTACTACCCATGTAAGTTTCTTTCTTCTTAAATTGTGTTCTCAAGTTTTTTAACACATGGTTAGTTCTAACATCATCAGTGGAATAGATACCTTAAGATTAGGGAGAGTACATGTACCGGGTGGTCGAGACCATAAGGACTTCCTGATGTAGGTGACGCAGCAGTGGAAGGTACATACAGAATATGCTTTGTTTCTACATGTATGCATGCATTCATGATTTTTTACCTCTTATTTTACTTCGATAGGATCAAGATAAGGCCAGCTAGGCTAGGATCACTACCCTAGAGTGCCAAATCGCTGCTCTTCAGATTGAGGGTGATGAGGAGGAGGGGGTAGCCGATAAGGAGTTTGAGGATAGCAGTGAGGATGATGGGACCGATCCCACTGATGCTTCTATGGATGAGCCAGCTAATGAGCCTGTGGAGGAGCCAGCTGATAAGGAGACCGACAGGTCTGATAATAATGAGTAGAGAGGACCCTCTATAGATTTTTATTAGCATATGGGTGTCCTTATCTAGAAACATTAGAGGTTTTACACTATTGTCCTCTTACTATCTGGATTGATTGATTTTTTATGCCTTCATATTTTGTACTGAGAATTTTTTGCAAAATTTTGAATGAATAGAAGCCTTTTATCTCTAGAATGCTTTGCTCTAACTTTTCATATACAGCCCGGTGAATTTTCGGTGACATGGAGACCTGTTCTATCTATTGTAAAGGCATCGCCTCTTTAACGGGGCGTCGCCTCTATGTGAAGAGGAGATAAATCATTCGCGTCTTCACACAGAGGCATCACCTGAACATATAGGTGATTGCCTCTACACATCTATCCTATAATTATAAAAACCCCCAAATCTTCTTCAAAATCCCTAATCTCTTTATTTTTCCACTTCCCTCTATTCTTTTCTCCCAAACAGCGTTCTGACCCCCAATCATGATTAAGAGAAGCTTAAAATAGCTATAACCAATTCTAAAAATCTGGAAGGTGGGTCATGGGCTATAATAAAGCCATTTCACCTATCCGCCTTCCAATCTTTGCATGCTAGGAAGATTAACTTCTCATTTCTTCACATTCTTTCTTAGTTTTAGGATCCTCAAAAACATGTTTTCTGGTTCAATACAATGGAGATCTACCCCCTGCCAGAAGAATTTGAAGCTATCTTGGGCTCTCAAATAAATTATACTCGATAGATCGTCATTCCTTCAGTCGTAATCTCGGATTTGCACACCATTCAATATCAAATGGCAAGGTTGTTCAACATGTCCCCTAAGTCCTCTCTTTGTCAAATTTTCAATAATGAAATCCTAATGAGCCCTTTTATGGGAACTGTAGTGGTTATAGATAGTAGCGAGGTTCCCTAGCCTCGAATGATAGCACTTTGCCTGCATGCTCAGTTCTTGTTAATCTCCTCCTCTAACAACTGTGTCTCGAAGATCCTTCATGTTCTAGACTAGGTGGAGAGTGGACTAAACCCTTTCCCTCTTATTTTGGCGAAGACTATTATCAAGCTTGACAACTTTTCTTAGACCAGGCAATTCTTTAAGAGTCCTTTGTTGTTGGAGGTGAGTCTCTTCTTCTTTTTATCATCTTCTACATTCTATCATTCTTACCCATTCGTCACTCCTATAGGCTTGGTTGTAAGAGAAATTGAGGTTGCTCAAACCACCCAGAGCATTGCTCAGTATAAGGCTAAACACTGTCGCACTAGGAGACTTAATCCTGTCCTAGAAGATGTTTACAATTGGTTGTCTACATTCCCTGATACTTTGATTCAATGGATGTGCCTATAGTGGAGACTGTAATTCCCCTAGCCGGCCTCCATTTTGCCACCTTCTATAATCTAGCTTAGCTTTGCAGGCAATATGGACAGAAACAACGGATTATGGAGCTAGTGCATCAGTTTTAACCGAGGCCTCTTTCTCAAAACTTTCTGAACAACCTGGTTGCTACTTGGACTAGTAGAATCATCCAAAGGTTCATTGACTATAGTGGAGATTTGTCTACTAATGACCAGTATAAGGCATGGATTCAATTACAATAGGTAGAAAAGGATGGATTTATAGGAAATAGAAGGACAATGACATTACAGGCATCTAGTGCCTAGGGGAGTCACAAGAGAAGCAAACAATATTATATTAGTTTATGAAATTTAGTCTTTTTATGTACTTTCTTACCAGATGGGATTTCCTTTTGAGTTACATAATGTGTAATAAGCGTTTAATGCAATGTTTATAATAATAAAGGTAATCCATTCCATTTAATTTAAGCATAATGAGACTATACAATTTTATTTCTTATATATCTCCTATCGCTAATTGGCTTGCCCTTACAAGTTTTCTAACTAACTATTTTCTTTTTCTCTTTCTCTCTCCTTTTACATGTCCTTTACTTTTGCACGGACTACCTTTTTAGGTTTTCAATCCAACTAGACTTTTTACTTTTTCCTTTTTCTATCTCTATCTTTTGCTTAGTCAGCCTCTTTTGAGGTTTTCTCCCTAGCGAGACTTTTACAAAAAGTATTTCTTGAGCTTGTCCATGTTAATGGGCTCTCTGAATTCATTTCCCTTTAAGTCAAATAGAATAGCAGCCCCTTTGGAAAATAGCTTCTTTACTTTATAAGGACCTTCCCAGTTCGGCTTGAACTTCCCCCGCATATTAGTCATGATTGGCCTAGTGAGCTTTAAGACCAAATCACCCTCTTTGATCTTGTCTGTCTTAATCTTCTTGTTATAAGCCCAAGCTATCCTTTTCTAGTACAACTGAAAGTGATACATAGCCTTCATCCTCTTTTCCTCCAATAACGCCAACTGTGTCAATTGGCTTTCTACCCACTGATACTCAAGGATTTTAGACTCTAGGAGAACCCTTAATGACTGGATTTCAACCTCAACTTGCAATACAACTTCCCACCCATATACCAGAGAATACAGAGTGGCTCCTATTGACGTTCTGGGAGTGATTCTATATCCCCATAATGCAAACTGTAAATAACTTGCACAATCTTTGTAATTTTCCAGTATCTTGGCCAAGATTCTTTTCACATTCTTTTTTGCTGCTTCTATGACCCCGTTCATCTATGGTCTATAAAGGGATGATCTATGATGCTCAATTTTGTATTCTTCCAACAGAGTGGTTGTTTCTACTCTAAACTAAACACCATTATTAGCGATGACATGATAAGGCAACCCATATTGGTAACTTATATTCTTCTCTATGAACCTAGTCATTTATTTTTCCCTTACAGTTGTAAATAATTTAACTTCTATCCATTTAGAGAAATATTCAATCGCCATTAGAATGTAACAATGACCGTTGGATGCTTTCGGCCTTATTTCTCCCATAATATCAATTCCCCAAACTACAAATAGCCAAGGAGAGGTCAATCTTTAAAGTTCCATAGAAGGTAAGTGGCTCACATCACTATATACTTGGCAATTGTGCAATTTCTTTACATACTTCATGCAATCTACCTCCATGGTTACCTAGAAGTACCCTTGATGGGTTATCTTTTTAGCAAGGACTGTCCTATTCATATGTAGCCCACATACACCCTTATGAACTACTTCCATAAATTTTTGTGCCTCATCCTTATCAACACATCTCAGGTGCACTCCAGCTAGCATCCTTTTGTACAACATCTTGTTATGGCTAATGAACTACTGAGATAGCATTCTTAGTGATATTCTTTCTTTTCTATCAGCTTCCTCTAGGAATTGTCATGTCTTAAGATACTGACGTAGATCATAAAACCAAGGCTTCTCTACTGGGTTAATTGACATTATTTTGATCTCCTCATAGCAAGGAATCTAGGCCCTTACTAAGATAAGAGGCTTCATTTCTGCTCATCTACCTCCTTCCCATCTCAAAGCTAAAGTGGCCAACATATCTACCATCTGATTCTCCTCTCGACGTAAGTGTATGAATATTATTGCATAAAGGATAATAAGATCATGGCTGAATAATCCCAATACGGCTTTAGCTTATCTTCCTTTTTTTCCTACTCCTTGGCAATCTATTTCACTACTAGCATCAAATCCCCATACACTGTAACCTCTTATGCCTCCACATTCGTGAGTGCTTCTAGACTGAAAATGCAAGCTTTATATTCAGCTTGATTATTAGTGGCCTCAAATTATAGTCTCTTTGCCATCAGAATTACTTCTCCTTCAGGCGAGACCAAAATCACACCAATGCCTGCCCCTTTACTATTCACCTCTTCATCAAAGTACATTTTCCATGTCTGGATCTCTATTGCCTCCAGATGTTCATCCGAAAATTATGGCTCTTATTCTTGTCCATCGTCCATCAGATTCTAGGCCAAGAAGTCGGCCACAGCTCTTCCTTTTATTACCTTTTTAGTAATATAATCTATGTCAAATTTCATAAGTAGAACTAACCATCTGGCTAATTTTCCTATCAGTGACGGAGTTTGCTAGAGATATCTAAGAGGATCATGCTTAAAAACTGCTTGAATCCTGTAGGACTGGAAGTAATGCTGTAGCTTTTTTATTGCTTAAATTACAGCCAAGCAGGTTCTTTCTACTAGATTGTAATTGGCTTTATAAAGTATAAGCTTCTTACTCATAATATACAACATGTTTAACTCTCCCTTCTCCTTCTTGAGCCAACATTACACCAATTTCATCTTTCTCTATAGCTAAGTACGGAATTAAGGGTTTCCCTGGTCTTGGCGGCTGTAAAACTAAAGGATTTATCAAATACTGCTTAATAGTTTCAAAGCCTTACTGACACTTGTCATCCTAGATAATCGGTTGATTCTTCTTTAAGAGCTTGAAAATCGGCTCACAAATGGTAGTCAGCTTGGATATGAACCTATTGATGTATTGTAGCCTTCCTATAAACCCTCTAACTTCTTTCTCATTCTTTGGTGTAGGCATTTCTCTAATTGCTCTGACTTTTTTTGGATCCACCTCTATGCCTTTCTGACTAACAATGTGTCCCAATAGTTTCTTATATGTCACCCTGAAAACATATTTCTAAGGATTCAATCTAAGGTTATACTTTTCAGATCTTGCCATGAACTTGTCTAAGGCTTCAAAATGCCCTTCTCTAGTCAGAGATTTCACCATCATGTCATCTACGTACACTTTTATTTTTTTATGGATCAAGTTATGTAACAGTGTCGTAGCCATTCTTTGGTAAGTAGCACCTGTATTTTTCAACCCAAATGGCATAACCATGTAACAGTAAACACCCCACTCAATGTTGAAAAAAGTCTTTAACTTGTCAATTACTGCCATCATAATCTAATTATATCCTGAGAAGCCGTCCATAAAGGAGTACATGGCACTGGAAGCTGCACTATCGACTAAGGTGTCAATGTGTGGTAAAGGAAAATCATCCTTTGGACAAGCCTTGTTCAAATCCCTATAGTCCACACACATCCTGAATTTACCATCTATCTTGGGAACTAGGACTATGTTAGCCAACCACTAGGTGTCATCTACCACTTCTAGGAACTTTATTTTTAGCTGTTTTTCTACTTCTTCTTTGACTAGGAGAGCTCATTCTGATCTTAATCTTCTTTTTTTCTATTTTATCAGTGTGATGTGAGAATATGTAGGAATCCTATGTTTTGCAATCTCTCTATCGATCCCAGGTATATCCTCATAGCCCCAAGAAAATACTTTGTCTTCTTTTAAGAGTTTCTTTCATTTTTTTCTCTCTCATCAAAAGTTAAGTTAGAAGCAATAAGTATATTTCTAGGTTTATTGCTTATGCCTAGATTAAATGACTCAATTTTCACTGAATTAATGTCAAACATATGCATGAAATGATCATCACACACAGCATAACCATTAGGAAACACATCGCACAAGTAAGCATAATCAGACTTCATCACATTAACTTTATAAAGAAAAATGTCATCAGTCTCAAATAAATTAGAAAGAGAAAAGTCAATGTCATCATAAAAAAAACATTCATAATAGAATCAAGGACAAAGTCTTTAAAGTTGAATTTCTCTTCCTAGTCAACAGCATCCTTCAGCTCTATTACAGGAATATCCCCCTCTGATTCCAAAGTCAATACCAGCTCTTCTACCATAGGTCCCATCCACATATTCATCGAAGATTTCAAACCCGAGGACCATCTTTTCAGCAATCATCAAAGGCTCAGGGGCTCCTTAGTAGGGGCTAATTAGCACCTTCCTCCATAAAAATGTTTACCAGAGTGTCTTCTTCTTCGGCTTAGCCCTAATTCTGCTATTCTTAGACTTATCCTCCGCCTCTTTCTCTTCATCAAACTCATCTTCCCCTGGATATCCTACCCTATGCTTCAAGATCGACACCTTAGGTTCATTGAATTCCAGTGGGCCCTACTGATTCTTTCCTAGTCTTATCCCAGGAATGAACTGCATGCTCTTCATCATACTAATAACCCTTGAGGTTTAGCTCATCTTTATATGGGTCACATATTGCTTTAAATGGAGGTGGGGATCCTCTATGCCAGTGAACTTCTTTTATGTCAGGGAATTTGAACATCCATGGTAAGGGATCATCATCCTTATCCAAGCTCAGCTTGGAATAGCTCATTGGGGCATCAATCCCTTTTTCCGTCATCATCAACTACATTTGAGCCATAGACTTGACAAGGTCTTTAGCCTAGTCCATCTTCTCTACATTTCCCCGGGCATCCTCTTTCTGATAGATAACAGTACTGTCTACTGATCATCCTCTACCTTTTGCCTTTCAAGAACCTCTACATCCAAATCAAAAGGTTAAGATTTAGGTGTTGGTGGTTAGGATGCTGCCAACTAAGATATTGGTGGTTCTCCTCTAGGTGTACCCATTATTTTCCCCATAATTTCTCTTATGATCATCCTAGTTTGTTCAGCCATTTCAGCTTTCACTGTTCCTTGAAGGCTTCAGCGTCAAATGCTTCAATCTCTCTATAGATTCTAACCAAGCGGCCAGTGTTAGATCATTTCCAACTAGCAGACTGTTATGGATCTATATCTACAACCATGGGGGGGTCAGAAATACGTATGGCGTGTATGCATGAGATTCAAGCCTATTGGTAAAAAGGAAAAGAAAAGAAAAAAAACATATATACACGTATTAAAAAGAAAACAAAAATAAAAAGTTGTCAAACAGTATCTCCACCCTTATTTCTCCCACACACGTGTTCAATGGCGAGTTCCTTATCCTAGGATTTTGGTTATGGGTTTGATTATCAACGGGGGATAATAAAACTGATGGATGCAAGATAACTCTCAAGACAGTATAAACAAGTGGTAACTCCTCCAAATAATTCCAAAGTCCATTTTAAACAGGCTAAGAATGATATCAAAGGCCCACCTTGTCAAGATCCCTTTGGAATGGGCTAATAATAAGCATGAAAGGCCCATCTTATTAAGGCCTATTTTGTAATAGGCTTAAGCCTTATTTAAAGGATTACCATATGACATAAATCACATGCATTCGGAAAAAATCCTAATGGAAATTGCTAGGTCATTACATGAGCTGAGTCTTAGGTAATAAGCTTCGGCTCCCACAACTATATACATCCATTATGTCTTCCCACTCAAAGGTCCGTGAAATGTGGATAGGTACGTGCTATGAGTGACAATAATCAAATACCTCACCACCAGGTTTGAATGAAACACAGGCAGCAAAGCAAAGATTATTGTTGGTTTATTTGGGACTTGGAGTGTATTGTGTGAAAACGTGTAGTGAATGTAAAATTTGTAGAGGAAATAAAGAAATAATCAAAGATGATAAATTATAAAACACTTAGAATTAGTTTCTCTATCCCTATTGAAGTCGCCACTATAGGCGACGGGGTTTTCTCGTGTGCCCAAGTGTTGACAACCATAACACTGTGTGAGCTCGAGGCTCACTAAGAAATACATAGCGAGCTTAGGGCCCATAATGGAGATGGAGTCGCCACCTGGATAAAAGCCAAGACACACTGTACAGCAACTGGATTCCACAGAGGTTCTCAGAAGCCGTCATTAGAGATCAGGTTTGGAAACTAAGTATGGGCTTTTAGAATATCCACCCAACCTTGCAATTAGCCTCTGTGTATGTTTTGTATTTTATTACCTTTGATTATTAAATTATTTCCTTATTAACATGCAAATCGCAGTTGGTTTCCAATTTTATATTTTATTCCAAGTTTGCACATTAATCTCATTTTATGCTCAAATCCCTGGCATTCAATCATAAATAAATAAATAAAACAAATAAAAATAATTTACAACCATTCATTCCAAATAAAAGGGGGAAGAGATTAAAGATTACAACTTTTTGGTGTAAATAAGCATAAAAATACTAAAAATAAATCATACATAAACTAAAAATAAACTAATTAATTATACAAACTAATACTCTAAAAAAATAAATAAAGTAAACTTCTAGTGATTAAAAATCATCAAATAATTCCTGCAACACATACAAGTTAATTACATACAACAACAATAATAATATATACAAATCATCAGCAAATAGTATTCACAAAAATAAATGAAAATAAACTCATAAAATGGCCCACTAAATAACACAAAAAAAGAAAAATAGCATAGAAACAATATTGATCAATATAGGGAGCATGCGCAATCTCACGAAATATAACAAATTAAACAAGAGAATCATACCAAACATGCACAATACTAATAGAAAATCAAGGCATAATCAGGCATAACTGAAGAGGCGTCGCCTCTTAACCAAGAGGCAACATTTCGTCACCTCTTTAATAGAGACAAGAACACTCTACATTTCTTAAATCCTAAGAAATACAATGATTAAGCACGTAAATGAGAAATGAACACAAATATACAAGTATCAACAATCAATATTCAATATCTCATGCAACCATACTTCTCTATAACTTTAAATAAGTAATATAATTCAAGAAAACACTCAAAATAATAATAAATCAAGACTTTAATGAAGATAAAGAATTAAAGCTCAAAAATAGGGAGACTCACTGTCTTGGACGAGCTGATGCTCTTAATTAAGCCCTCTGAGCTTAGTTGATGGAGGAATGGCTTTCAATGCAAGTAGATTCCCTCTTCTCAAAAATCAAGTCCCTTAAGCTTCAAAATCGCTTAAACTTCAAAGTCCCTTTTTCGTCTTCTTTTTCTTTTTTTTCTATCTTTTTTCCCATACATTTTTTTCTATCTTAAATCACTTTACTTTTTTTCTAACAACCAGCCCCCCTCCTCAACTTCACATTCCCTTTTAAAACCCCTTCTATTTTCTCCTTTTCAAATTCTCAAAAACTCATTCTCACCCTCTCACATTGCCTTTTTTTCATTCCCTGAACCCTTTCCTACTTTTTTTCTTTTCTTTTACATAAAAAAAATGATCAAATCTCAACAGGCAGATTTCCAACCACTGCCATTAATGGCATTTAATACTACAGAAGATGGGTATGAAAAGGTACCGCCTCATCGATACCTGAAGTGAAAAGACGATGCCTCTTCGTTGAGGCGATTACCTTTCACATGAGCTAGGTCAAGACCCTTGGGTCAAGAGGCGATAGGCTTAGGCTTTAACTTTTATTTTGAGCTTGAATCTGATATTTGTGAGTTTGACTTAGTGTTCGGGCTTGATTTAGTGTTCGGGCTTTCAGAGTCAATTTTAAAAGTCTCAAACTCTCCTTACATTCAAAACTCTAACTTTCTCATTACCAGACTTTTGTTGCGTGCTGATTAAACTGACAATATCCACAGTAAGCTCAAATTCTAGCATAGGATCTTTTCCACTATGTAGTAGCAATTTATTTAAGAATGATCACAACCATGCTTGATGAAATCAATACATATCATCTGGTCTGCCATGCTGTTGAATCCCAAGTTTGAAAAGCACTACTTTCCCTATGATTGCAAATTTCTACTAGACGTTTAATTTATATGGAAAGAAAACATTAAAAATGTACCTCAAACGTAAAACTTAAAACCTGAACAAACATGAGCCAAAAAAAATTATAAAATAATAATTAAAAAACAGCCATGTCAAGCAAAATGGACAACAATTTGGGCAATGATTGCAGGAGTAACTGGGATAAAGATAGAGTTAGATTGACTTTCTACGTTGCGACTTTTGGCTACATAACATCTTGCATTATATTTTTGTTTACAAATTAGCATCGAAATAGATAAGTCAACTGCATGAACAAAAATATAAAGATCTCATAATGCCACTATGCATGAGAGGGAAAGGGCTAGGGAAGGAAAGCCCAAGGCAATAGCAATATGGCGGCTTGAAGTGCACCGCCGTGTACATGATCTATAGCGAGACTACTGTACTTTTCAACCTGGCATTAGGTAAAGCAAAAGGTACACCAATTCTCTGAATGTAGATTTTACCCCCACATAATTTAGCAGGCGCACTAGACAATGAAACACATCAATACAATTGATATTTTTCTTCTTTCCTTGCTTCAATACTATCAGTGCTTCTTTAAAAGACCAAGCTAGATGCATATGGGTGGATATCTGACTTCACTATGTTGTCCGTCACAAAATTGACCTGTGTTGGAAGTAAACCAAGGCTCAACAACATACTCCACAAAATCTCAGTCATCAGTTGTCCAAGGATCCCAATTTGTCCTTAGCTTCATGGGGAGTTTTGAAGTCTGCCACGACAATTCTTAACAGGCAGCAGCAGATAACACATCATCTGAGTCCACCTTTAGCTGAGAACACAAAAGAGGAAGGCATATTTGGACTTTGTTACTAATCACCATTACTCATTTGGTGATTTGAGGTTAAGACTCTTGACTTTTCTAAATAGTATGACAAATCATGAACTGAGATTTAATTTACCCAAAACATTACTTACTATCTCCAGATGCTTCAGTAAAGCTCCATGAACTAGTTTTTTGAGCTTGTCACATTGGTCAACCATATGGCCTAGCTTGATCAATTCATCAAGTTTGCACCATAGGCGCTCTATGGCTGAGTATGGGAACCATGCTGCAAATGGTCTTTTCCGATGCATCAGGTCTGATGGTCTCTGCAGAAGATTAACAGTACAGCATTCATCAGTAAAATGCCCACATTCTATAAGTATGAAAACATCAGCTAGTTTAGAGATTAAAGATATGATAATGAGGTCAATACGACTCAAAAGAAACACACCACAAACAAACATGTCTATTATTAGATTATCATCTTTCACTTATGCCTATACTTATCAGTATGTAGATCAAACCACTAACTGATGGTAACCTTTGAATCCACAATCAAAATACTAGAACAGTTAAGTTTATCCTTTTTCCTAATGATGTGGGTCAGTTCCTATTGTCTCCTAGTGTAAATATAAAACTTACAGCTAACCTATATTCTTAAAGACCAAGTAACAATTACTGCCATTCAATTCATCAAGAAGATTCAGTAAAAATAATGGCTCTCATTAGCGCATGCTGCGATAAAAAGAATACACTTATGGCTAATTGGTCCAAACAAAATCCAAATTTTTGGTGGCCTTTCACTTTTGACCAAAGCCTTTTCACTTTATCAATTTTGGTTTCAATATTTTCCAGCTGATCAAATATGAAAAAAAAGTAAATAAAGTATTGATTGGAGAATAAAAAAACAATTTTTTTCCTTTCAGGCACCGCATCCTTTCTAGAAAATGTTGAGCTCACAAAAAGAATTAAAAATCAAGTAACAAAAAATTTAAACATCAGGCTTAGGTGATGACGGTTTTGTTATTAGGCTGTGCTGGTCATCAAGGCAAGGAGCCAAAGAGACAGAAAGAAGACTGAAAATATCAAAGCACAAATGAAACATCTTGCACAGTGACAAGGTCAAGAACATGAAGGTCATGAGACCAAGATAAATCGCAAAAGATCAGGGTTGAACTGCAAAACAGATTTTTGAGTACTTGTTATCTCTGTTGGTGATTTATCGATTTAATAAAAAATTGATGAATTTTGGATAATGGACTAGATGATTCAAGGAGAATCAAGATTTAAAGTAATTATCCATATGTATTTGGCTGTGTGGGAAGCATTGTTTGTACCATTCATTTATTTATTTGTTAATCAATCAAATTAACAGTAATTTACTAGGATTGAAACAGTAGGAGGTAGTGATTTAATGAGAGATGGAGTTGGCTACAGAGAATTGGAGCATAAGAAGTTATGGAAGTGGGATGCGATGATTAAGGGTGGATTTGTGTCAGTGGAGAGGCAGTTGGATAATCATACGGAAAATAATGCTTCATTGGAGATAGTGCTTTAATGAAATTATGGTTATTGGGAGCAGTTGTAATACTGGAGATTTAAAAGTGGAGCTTAAAAGAGTAGAAAGGGAGGGTTAATTGCACAAAAAGTTGCTAAATTTCATTTTAGTTTCATAACTTTAATTTGTATCTTTTTGGTTACAAAATATTGATTTTAATTACACAAAAGGCACCCAAAACAATTCCAGCTAATTTAAATAATGTGGCACACCAGAGTATCACATCATAATCTAACTCAACAAAAATTTTCATGCCCTACTACCATGCCACCACCTTTATACGATTGTTGAACATAATTTTAAATTTACTTTTTTTTTTTTTTAACTCAATCTTACAAAATTATGATCAATATTCTTATGAAGAAGGGTGACATGGTCACATAACATGATAATTTTTATTGCGTTGGACTATAATGTGACAACTTCAATATGTCATGTTATCTAAATTAGCAGGAATTATTTTGGGTGACTTCTATGTATAATTAAAATTAATGTTTTGTAACTAAAAAGGTACACATTAAGGTTACGGAACCAAAATGAAATATAGTGTAAAGTTTGGTAACCTCATACAATTTTCCCAGAAAAGGAACTCCAATAACTATCATCAACTCAAAAAAAAATGAACACAAATCAACATAATTCAACTTTCTACTTTTAGTTTAGTTCAGTTTTTTGCGAATTTTCTTTATATTTCCATTAAAACTTTGTGGTTATTCTTTTACATTGAATGCAATTTAAGTTTTTCTACTTTTCCATATTGATTCTGTAGTTGGTGATTCTCTAATTTCTTTCTTGTGTCATTAGTCTAATCTATCTACTGTATAGCTAAATTAGGAACCCAACAAACTCAGATCTCTTCGTTTGCACAAGTCGTCTACTAGAAGTCAGAATTATTTAATTCTTAGTTAGTTGGTGTACGTCACACACATAGCACACTCGCCAGTTTCCAGTTTCAAGGGCTGAGCGGAAACATAATTTAAAAATGTTTGGATATTAAGGGTAGAGACATGATGAAGCCAAGGATGGAATGAACGTGAATAGCAAAGATCCATTAATTAATATTGGAGTATGTTAAGAACTAAGACTAAGAGAATTGTAGAAACACTTAATGGTTTAATTCAAGGAATTTCTAAGATGAGAGAGCAACAACAATACATGAATAATATTATTCAAGCATGTGAAGATATTGTGCATTAGGCCAAATTATTGGGCCAAT
The DNA here is from genome assembly GCA_947683625.1 of Mallotus nudiflorus. NCBI lineage: Eukaryota > Viridiplantae > Streptophyta > Magnoliopsida > Malpighiales > Euphorbiaceae > Mallotus > Mallotus nudiflorus. The sequence goes on from CANTUR010000035.1 coordinate 303,719, forward strand.
ATTTTCGGCTATTTTTAAATTAATTTTAGTTTTATTTGACCAAGTCAAATAGATTTCTTCTAAGAATAAAAGTTTTCTAACTTAGACCATATCTCCTTTGATTTGAATAAAATTAGCAAGGATCTATTAGGAATAAGAGCTGTATTTATATTATAATTTAGACTATAATTATAAGTTATTCAGGTGAACTTTGATTAGGATAAATGAACTTTAATTAGAGAATTAGGAGATTTGTTTGTCTTTGCATATCAACTGCCGCATATATTCCTATTGATTCAATGAACAAAACAAGTGAAATATTTCACAGAAAATTTCCCACATGGTATTAAAGGTCTACGTTAGAAACCTAGGGATTTTTACTCCAGGCCTTCATTGCCAAAAGATCAATTGTTGCTGGCAGCATCTATTGCTAACACCAACAATCCCATCAGCAGCCTTCATTGTTGCAGGAAAAAAAAAAAAAAAAATCCATTGCTGCCACACCCATTTTAGGCCTTTATTGCCATTAAAATAACTTGCCCTTCTCTTAAACACCAAATATGTCCACTGCCATAGAAAAAGTCATTTCCTGCAACATAGAAGAATTGCAAACAACCCTAGAGGCTGTACAACTAAGAGAACTGCAACAAATCAATGCTACCTATCAATTAAATGGGAAAAATTGCCCAAATTATCCCAATTGATCAAGAGTATTCTAAAGGGGAAAAGAAAGATCAGCCATATTTTGAGAACTGGGCCAAAAAAGTGAGAACCCAAGCTATATCTATGAGATGAAGATCAAAACGACTACAACCAAACAAGGGGATAAAACTGTCAGAGAGTATGCCAACCTTTGGAAAGGATTCTGACAGGAGATAGAACATTCCCGAGTTGTAGAGATGAAAAATAGTGATGATACAGCAACAACAAAGACTTTCATGATGAAAAATCCAATTTACCACTTTCTAACAGATCATAATAAGGGGAGCTTAATCAGGTGAGAATTCAAATTTTAGATAGAGATGATTTACCTCCAATAAATGAATTTATTTCAATTATTTTAGCCAAAGATAGCATGAGAGGCGCCATGCTTGTGCCTAAACCATATGAAACTTCAACAATGGTGGCTAATGGTGGAGATCAATGGTAAAAAATGAAGCAATCAAAAGGAGAAAATAAGAAGGCAAAATCCAAACATGTGGACAACGATAATTGTAATAGCATGTGGTGTAACTATAATAAGAAATCAAGACATACTCCAGAGATATGTTAGAAACTAAATCAAAAACCAGAAAGAAATGGGGAAACAAATGTAGGTAGTAGCAAAAAGATCAAGGGCAAGCCAATGTAGTAGCATTGCAAGGAAGAATAGACCAAAAAATTGAAGGAGTTTAACAAACAAGAAATTGATAAGCAAAGAAAATCTTAACTACCCTTAAAAAAATTCAAACACCTATTTGTTGGTGCATTTGATAAACTTCTAACTTCTTAAGCTTTAAATATCTCACATAGATCCTTTAAATATTCATGGATTGTTAATTCAGGAGCCACGAATCATATCACTCGTTCCTCTTATAATTTCAACCAGCACCTTTTTCTAGCAGAAGACAAATTGCCACTGCCAATGGTTGGGATATGAGAAATAAAAATTAGCCCAAATTTCATCATAAAAAAAATAAAATGGACTTATTTAAATAGTTTATTATACTTGAATAAGAAAATGTTTGTACAATATTAATATATTTAAATAGTTTATTATTTTAATTTAGGGATGATATCTGGACTTATTTGTATACTTTTTTCAAATTTTGGACTAAAATTGTAACACTAAATTGTTTATGGATCAAAAATTTTATATGGATTCTATGCGAAATATAAGTAGAACATTGGTAACTAAAAAGATACAAACTAAAGTTTTATAGCCAAATTGTAATTAAATACAAAGTTTAGTGATCATAAATGACACAAACAAGGTCATAAATGGATCACATCCAACGACACAAATGTGGTCACAAACAAGTTGAGCCAAACTTTCACAAGTCCAAGATAACTACTCCCATACCGTGTTAGAAAGTCCATAGGCCTAGAGATTGTTAACCCCACACACATTTGTGGACACATAAATCGGGTTAACAACACAAAACCAATTGGCTTATATTCAGGCCCAATTTATACCACTTATAAACCACTTGACTTCTTTGTAATATTTCAATGTGGAATATATTTATATTCTCTAACTATGATGCACAGAAATGGGAAAACATGGAAACTGATTCGGCAAAACAACATTTTATAAAATTATAGGAAACTGAAACGTGTTATATATATATATATATTAATAATAATAATAATATAATATTATTTTATTATTTATTATTATAATGTTAATTTATTACTAAAATAATAATTTAATAATAATAAGCAGCAAAAATAATAATTAGTTCAAGAAAACAAATCCCAACAAAAGACTAATCAATTAAAAAAAATAAAACAATAAAAAGACTAAACCTAACAAACCTTAAAAAAAATATGGACATCTTTGTTTCTCTAAAACCACGGTGGAAACTAAAATACGATTTCGCAAAAGGAACAGAGATAGAAGACTCACCACAGCCCTTTTTTTCAGTCTGCAGGAAACACACACCAGTCTTTCTATTGTATTACAAACCTGTTGCATGTGGATCTTGCACTGACAATGGCATTTGAGAAAATTCTTTTTCAACGTCAAAAGATGAGGAAATAGTATTTGAGAAGATTCTTCTTCAATCAAAACCCAGAAATTGTTCAAGATTTGTAGAGTTCAATTTTTGAGAAGACGAGTCTTAAGGTTTTTTTTTGAATGTTCATCCAGCTTTTCTTGATCTTAATTTAGGAAGATAAAGAGTTTTTTTAATTCTTTTTGGATTTTGATCTTAATTTGTTCCTAATTCATCTTGAATTTCTCCTCATATATCTCTGTTTTTATCTTGGATTCTTAATTGAAGAATGGTTGTTTCTGTTTTCATCTTGGATTCTTGATTGAAGAATCGTTGTTTGCAGTTTTGTTAACATAAGAAATGCATTTCCAAAGAGTGAAACACATTTCCAATTTTGTCTATTTACAGAAATGGCCCCGGGACGTTTTGGGGACGTTTTTTTGAAGTTCCATTTCCAATATGTTTTTGAAGGGTGGAAACAACAGTCTGACGACGTTTCCATGCAGGAGAGTTCTCCAATTAGATTTTTCTTATATACTTTAAAATTCTGAAGGATTCAGTTGCCTACTGCCTCGTAGGGATTTTGATAAGCTTCATTGTCAAGATTGTGGTAGGAGTAATTTAGGCTTAATTTGCTTAGATTTCTAAACTTATATAAGTATACATGTATCCAAAACCTGTGATCTAGAAATCTTTTTCTTATTCTCTTATGACGTGCAGAATTTTTCTGGCTTTAACTCATAATTCAAGTCTCATAATACTTGAAAAAAAAAAAAAAGCCTCTCTATCTTCCCACCTTGACTGAGAATAGCCTAAATGCTCACATGTGATACATCACAACACATCAACTTCTCAGAATCTGGCAGCATGGGTAACTATATACAAATTTCTCAGAAGCTGGCAGCAAGAACTAATTTAGGATTTTTCCCTCCCAAAACTAATACTTATTAAAGTACTAAACCAAATGCACGGTGAAGCTGCAGTTCGTTATACATCCACACATCATCCAACTAATTACCATTTGAAAAGAAAAATAAAGCTAATCATGAGACTGTGAAACTAATAAACTAAAACATACACAAAATCTGCAGTACATTTATCCTGGTGAAGCAAAGTTTGTAACTTACCGCTGATTCAAATGATTCCATATACTCTAGCAACAAATTTGTAGCTTCCATAAGTCGGCCATAATCAACATATAGCCAGAACAAAGATGCAGGATTTGACTCTTGGCCAGTCATCCGCCAGGTCCTCTTCCTTCTAAAATCCTGCCACCCCATGATAGTACAATTCAAGCTGATCACCAAGACTTTGTATTTTGACACAACAATTACGGAAACCATATCTATTCATGTAAATACGAAAACAATAAAGAGGGACATGGCACTGATGAAACTGACAACAGACAGTCAACTAAGTTTGATAGTTCTGTATTTCACGAGAATTATTGTCCCAGAGAAACTGAAAGACAAATCTCAGACTTTAAAAATTTGACCATCTGAAATGTTCCATGACACATGCAAAAATAGAAGGAAAAAAATGAAAAAGTTGAATTTTACAGAATTTTGGTCCTTTCATCACTAAACTTTTTAAGTATTTTAAACACTCCTAGAATACAAAAGCAAATAATTAATAAACTATTAACAAACCAAGCAAGAAACATTAAAATGTAAGTTGTGAAAATGAGCTTAACTAAACTTCCAACATACATTCTACCATGCAAAAAAAGGAATATTATTAGGCCACTCTTTCTAACAACATGCTATTAGTATTCATCTTAATATAAACTGCAGATCAATAAATTTTTTCAATTTTAATATGAAATAGAAGGTTGTATAAAATCCCCAAAAAGAAGATGCTAACTTAGAAACTTATCAATACCTTTTCCAAAATCAACAGAGACAAAACAATAGATAGGCTCAAAAAGTGTTAAAAAAATTCCTCATCAAGCAACCAATGAAGTGTACTGCAGTGTTATCAACTGCAAGTTTGACTTGAGAATAAAAACTTCAGCCCTGGCTTGGCTCTTGGTTTAATTATCTTTTTTATAATAGTAAATTGCAAAGAAGGCAAAATTAACTTAGCATCAAGATCAAACTGCATACTTGAAGAAGACAACACAAGACTGATGAGAAAACGTAAAACCCCCTGCCTCCCAATGCTATAGGCCTACTTTGACGTTCATACAAATTAAGAAATATAGTTAATGTAGTTGAGTTATATGTATTTTTGTAATCCACCCTCAAATTAATATTGGATAACTCATCCTATTTACCAATTAGATGGTTAAAATAAAAATGAAAATAAGAGCTCATTGGTAAATTAACATAACTATATTCCCAAAAGAGAAATAGGGCTATTGTTTGGGACAAAAAAAAAAAGTGAGCCTACAATTTTGAGCTGGGGGGAATAAGTAAGAGTTGTAGTCTTGATAAACTTCCCCTTCTTAGGTACCTTTTATAGTTCATTTCCACATTATACAGTCTGACATGTCATGGCTCTTCAAAACCTGTTGAACCAATTGGATCCCATCCTAGATGTGATGCTTTTGCATGTTCATAAAATAGTTGAATATGGCCTACACATACATTTAGTGATATATATATATGACTGTAAAATATGAGTGCCCCCTTTGGCCAATGTGCATCTAGTTCATTGCTTTTGTCGAAATGAATAATATTTCAAATTCACTGTGCTTCAGTCCTTGCACTAAATATCACGCATATTAGTTCAAATTTCTCTATTTTTGTTTATATTATAACATTGGGCTTCTCTTCAAAATACTACAAAAAGATTGCTTTTCTAGAACCCATGAACTAAAAAGCTGCTCTTCCTTAAACTAAGAACCTAATATTTATAATATTTGTTGCAATAGAAGAACTAAAGAGTAAGGAATTTTAAAACTTAGGAATATGCATATAAAATTGTCAAACTGCATATTTTTCCAAATACCAGATGTATTTTTGTTATTTTTCCACTCATGTACAATGAACCAAGAGCCTGCTTATCATTACACCTAGAAGTAAAATAGAAAGATTCTAGTGCTGGCTACAAGAGTTACCTTGAACATATGTACTAGCCATAGAGGTAACTCAATCCGAGGATCTGTATGAAGAAGTGTCTCAGCAACAGTTACAGGTAATCCAGCATGAAAAGCTTTATATTTTTCCTGCAGTAAAGGCATCCTATTCCTTGAGAACAAGAATAATTAAAGAGATAAAGAAAGTGCGCAACAATAAATGTTTATAAAGGTTAAAACCAAACAAAAAATAATCATAATAATAAATGTAGAAGCCAGAATCATATTGGTTAATTTATTTGTTTTCCTACCAAGGAGAGGATATCACAAATCAAGATGCTGCAATCCATAACAAGCATGAAGAATAGAACTTTTACACAAAAAGAAAATGAACAAAAAACTAAAATACGAAAGCATCCAAGCTACAAAGAGAGAGAAAGCTCCTATCTACTGTGCCAAAAATTTCAAAGTTCTATCTCTTTGCTTTGCAATCGTGTTTAGTCCAAATTGAACAAAACAGTAAAGGGTCATTTGGTTCATCAAAAGGCACTGATGGACTAATATTGGAATAGGCGACCACCCTCCCACTAGGGACTGAGCTGCTAATTCACTTGAATCAAGTCAAACCAACTAAAAGTTTATTGAACACATGAAATATAGACATGGCAATTAAAATTTATGAAACAAAAGAATCATACATAAAAATTACAAAATAAAATAAATATTTTGTGAGTTAACTACTGTCCAAAGGTGATAATAATAGAGGTAGGGAAAGTGTGTTAGACTGAATTTATATTTTATCTTTTTTGGCTTGTAGGCATCTAGCTAGGGGAGTTGACGAAGCTAAACCTAGAAAAGATGCCAATATTTCTTCTTTTGTTTTTCTATGAGCACTTGTCTTGCTCTTTTGTTGCATCTCTCGATTTTGTCTCTACTCCCAAAACAATTCATGAAGGCTTATCTCATCCTAGTTTGGCATGATGCGCAAGAGAGATGAATGACTTAAAAAAGTAATAGTATTTGGGACTTGGTGACTTTACCTGCTGGAAAGAAGGCTATGGGTGTTTCCAATTAAGGTAACTCCTAATGGATCAATGGCTCATCTCAAAGCCTAACTTATTGCTGAAGAATATGCTCAAACTTATGAACTACACTAATGCGTTCTCTCCTGTCATTAAATTTACATTGATCCACCTATTCATTTCCATGGCTGCTACCCATAACTGGCCACATCAAAACAGCTTCTTACATGTCCTTCAAAAGGAAATATATATTAAACTACCTGGGTTTATAGCTCAACAGGAGTATGAGAAAGTCTATCATCTTTGCAAATCTTTGTATGGTTTGGAACGGAGTCTTTGTGCTTGGTTTAGAATATTCAGTTAGGTGATCCTAAAGTTTGGAAAGAAAAAAAGCAAGTGTAATCATTTAGTCTTTCATAAACAGTGTCAAAATGGCATTATTCTTTTAGTTATGTATGTTGATACTAAAAATGATACTATAGGAATTTCATCTTATGAACCTTTATTCACATCTAGTTTCTCCTAGAGGACTTAGAGATGTTAAGATACTTCTTGGGTGTTGTGGTAACAAGAAGCAAGAAAGGCATCTTCTTTTTTCAAAGAAAATGTATGTTTGACTTATTGACTTATTGACTGAAACAAGAGAAATGGGAGCAACGCCATACAGTGCGCCAATTGTTCCAAATCTGCAACCTACAAAAAATGAAAAATTGTTTAAATATCCTGAGAAATATAAAATACTAGTCCGAAAGCTAAGCTATTTTACTGTGATTTGCTCTGATATTTCATATTCTATTAGTGTTTTAAGTCAATTCATGTGTTCCCCAACACTTCACCATTGGCAACCCTAGAACAAATTCTACGCTATTTGCAAGAAGCACCTAGATGTGGTATACTATATGGGAACCATGAACATGTTCACACTCAGTGTTTCTCATATGGAAATTGGGCCTCTTAGAAACTCTATGCGCCTTAAGAGTGTCAACCCACATGTGTACATATGGATGGGGTTAACCTACATAACACAAAATCAATTGATTTGTATTATGGTCCATCTCTCCCCACTTATATGTCACTTCCGTTCTTTTTATTTTTTTCAAATGTAGGATATTTTCCAACACTCCCCCTCAAGTTCAACTGCACTTGAACAATAATAGACATATGAAAATGTGATACACAATAGTCCAACAATACAGAAGCTCCCACGAACAATCTCATGAGCTCTAATACCACAATAGAAACTTTATGAGCCTTTAGAAGTGTTGGCACACACATGTATATGTAAATGGGATTGAATTCATGTAACAAAATACCAACTGAGGGTAAATTATATAAATCATGAAATTTTGTTCTTAATTATAATTTGGATGCAAAACTTTAATTTGTCTTTTTAGTTACAAAATTTCTATTTAGGTTTTGCAAGTAGTATTTATAATAATTTTTGGTCCATAAACAAATAAAGGTTACTACTTAGTCCAAAATTTGAAGATTGCATAAAAATAAATCCACATTTTCTATGTTCATATAGAAATTAATGGAAAAAACTAAATATGAGGGATGAATACCATATTTTTGAAATAGTGTAAAAACAATATTCGACTTACAAAGTAAAGCGGATGTTAATATTTATCTTCACTTTTTAATTTTTATATAATAAATTGGGCAAAATAGTATAATACATATGTAGCCCCATGTACTTGGCACAATTTGTCAATTTGATACCTTAACTTATAATTGTCATTTCATCACTTAACTTACCTAAAATGCACTAATATGATGGCATAATATGTTTTTCACCCCTGTACTTATCACTTTTTTCTTAGTTTGACATTTATGCTTACAGTTTTTTGTCAATCAAACCCTTAATATATGACATATGTTAACTTGTTATTTCATGTCATGTGTGCTGATCGAAGTTTTAAAATTGTATTTCAAGCAAGTTCAAGGGTTGAAATGACAAAACTAAAAGTTAAAGTGTCAAACTAATAAAAAGTGAGATCATGGATGTCTTATATCTAACAAATTGTAAATTAATAAAATATTTGTATATTATATTATATTTAAATAATTTACAACTATAATTTAGGGAAGATATATGGACTTATTTGGATAATATTTTCAAATTTTAGGCTAAAATGATAATGCTAGATTGTTTATGGACCAAAAACTTTTATAAGAACTACACGCGAAACCTAAATAGAAATTTGGTAACAAAAAAGATATAATATAAAACCTTGTAACCAAACTATAATTAAGCACAAAGTTCAGTGACTATCTATACAATTTACCCACCACTTAGCTTGCGTCAAATCCTAATTTATGCCACTTATATGTTATTTTATTTTTTTTATATTTTTTTCAATAAGAAATATTTTCCAACAAGGGCCGATTCAAGATAAATTGAAGATCTACTAGAATCTATTGTGTATTTATGGCAGACAATTTGGTTTGATGGAAGAGTAGAAGAAAAATGTTACGCTTCAATGTAGTGTGGAATTAGAATATATAGTTATTGCACAATGTGTAGGTTTTATTGCACTGTTGCTCACTTAAGTTGTCAAATGTCTAATATGAAGTTTTATTTTTATTTCAAGTTGAAATCACTCGAGCATTTACTATCAAATTAATCATATGTGGTACACAAAATAAACATTTTTTTAGATATTCACCACATAAGCATCCTAGTCATGGAACACTTCTTATAAGAAAACTTGTTGCTATTAGGTTTGGATTATTGGGTGGAGGAGGAGGTATGTGTTGTACTCATTGGTGTTTGATGAGGGTTCAGAATTTTAGAGAATGCTCTATCTTAGCTCAAGAATTGTCAGTTGATTCCTTCTCTAAATTTCCATTATGTTCTCATCTTCTACTTCGTTCTCTAAAACAAAAATTTCCTCAAGACCCACTTTTCATAATGCAACCACACATTCAATTAGGGTTTTTTTAACTCTTTCTTTTTTTTTTTTACCTACAAGACGAATTCTACAAGAGTAGGATGTTTATATGGCAAATATCCAAAGAATATTTTTATTCCATTTGCCACATTGGATTCATTTGTCCAAAAATACTTGGATGATTTCAACCTGAAACAAAAATAAAAATTAAATGACTAAAAAGAAAAAATTGAAATTTTAGTATCAAAGTGAAACATATGGCAAACTTAGGTGACCAATGGTGCAATAAACCTCAATCTATATGTAATGAATATGGACATATCAACTTTTAACAAAAGTTGGTCACAAGACTATGTTACAAGCAAAATTGTGGTGATCAAACTTCTCTTCATATTGCTCTTGATGCTATTGTCAGGAATTAGGGCCATAATTATGTTGTAATTTAGGCTACAAATTGGAGTTAATTAGGTCAACCTTAATTAGGGAACTAGAATATTTGTTTCTATCTTTGTAAATCAGCCGCTTTGTATATGTATTCCTATTGATTCCATGGAAAATACAAGAAAAATATTTCACCCAAATAATTTTTTCACATGGTACCAAAGCTCTAGGTAAGAAACTTGTGGATTTTTTCTTCAAGCTGTCATTTCCAACAAAAATATAGTTGCCAGCAGCATCCACTGCTACCACCAACAGTTCCATCAACAACAACCTTCATTGCTAAAAAAAACACCATTGCTACCACACTTTTTTTTTTTTTTTCACCTTCATTGTCGTTAAACAACATCCTCCTTTATAACCTTAGCTCAAGACCACATATGTCCACTGCCACAGGCGAAGTCATTTCCCACAACACAAAAGAGTTGCAAACAGCCCAAGGGGCACAATAGAAAAATTACAGCAAATCAATACTGCCCCATCAATTGAATGGAAAAAAGAAAATACTTGAAATGGCCCTAATTAATCAAGACTATTTTAAAGGGAAAAGGAAAAATCAGCCTTATCTTAGGTACTGTACCAAAGATGGGAGGCCCAAGATATAATGGGATGAGGAAGACTCCATATTAATAGCCTGGCTTTGGAAGTCCATCTCACCTGAGCTCAGCGATGCTTGTACATGCTTACCAACAACAAAAGATGTTTGGGAGTCTACTCAACAGACTTATTCAAAGGTTAAAGACGCAGCCCAAATCTACGAGTTGAAAGCCAAAACAACTTTAACCAAACAAAAGGATAAGACGGTCACAAAGTATGCTAACATTTTGAAAGGATTGTGGCAGGAGTGGATCGTTACCAATTTATAGAGATAGATAGTAGGTCTCAACAGAGAATTTAAATTTTAGGCAAAGATGATTTACCTCTACTAAATGACGACATTTTAATTGTCCTAGTTGAAGAAAGAAAGAGAGAATTAATTCTTGAGCCTAAGCAAGCTCACAACTCAGCAATGGTGGCTAATGGGAGAGGCCCGTGATCAAATGTAGTAAAAGAAGTCTTTTTCCTTTTGAATTAATTCATAAGGATATATGGGGTCCAATTCCAAATATTTCTAGACAATGCTGGCTTGTTTCATTTATTGATTGATGATTGTACAAGAGTTACCTGGACTTTTCGCTTAAATCCAAATTTGGTGCAAGTGATATCCCCCCACACTTTTTTCCTTGATAAAAATCCAATTTGGTGTGTCAATTAAAAGGTTTACGACGGATAATGCAAAAGATTATTTCAATTAAACGCATTTTACATATTTTCAACAACACGGGGTTATTCATGAAGCATCATGTGTCTACAAGCCACAACAGGACGAGGTTGCATTAAAAAAAAAAAAAGTGGTCACCTTCTAAACACTACCCAAGCACTATTATTTCAGAAAAAAAGTGCCAAAACACTTTTAAGGGGAAGCAATTCTTATGGCCACACGTCATAAATAGGTTACCATCCCAAGTGTTAAGCTTCCAAAGTTCTATAGAAATATTGTCTCAAATCCAAGCTTTGGTAAAAGAAACCAACTTATTCCTAAAGTATTTGGGTCTCACTTATTCATGTTCACAATCAAAATAGAGAAAAATTGGATTCTAGAGCCATCAAATGTGTCTTTATGGATTACTCTTCAACACCGTGAGTATAAATGTTGTCATCCACTGACCAAAAAAACTCTTCATTTTTGCAGATGTTACTTTCATTGAAACAGACCCATATTTCAACCAACCTTATCTTCAAAGGCAGGCATCTTTTGTGGAAGATAAGGATAGAGAATTTTTCCATCTTGACTTGCTACTATCATCTACTGAGTCATCTTCACAAACTGAAAATAACCCTCCACAAACCCAAAAAGATCCTTCCTTATTGGATTCACAAATAGAAAAGGGGGGAGATCAGTACTGACAATCAGTTCTCACAGGTTTATTCAAGAAAGAAAAACCCACAACCTGAACCAAGGCTGGACCAATCATTAGACCCAACCCATGAAAATGAGGTAAGATCTCTTAGCTCTACCTCTAAAAATGATTCCTCATCTGACATTAATTTACCCATAGCACTTAAGGAACTAGAGAATGCACAAAACACCCACTATTTCCAATACTTCACTCTGTGGCTTTTAAGAAATGCTCTCCATTTCGTAAAAGTTTACTTATAAATATAAACACAGTATCCATTCCCACAACACTATCTAAGGCTTTAAAATGCAAAAAATGAAAGAATATTATGTATGTTGAAATGCAGGCAGTAGAGAAAAATAATACTTAGGAGATTGCAGATTTACCAAGAGAAAACAAACTGGTGGGATGCAAGCAGGGTCTTCAAAGTCAAATATAGAGTAAATGGAACACTTGAGAGGTACAAAGTTAGACTGGTAGCTAAAGGATACACCCAGACATATAGGATAGGTCACTAAGAGACTTTTGCCCTGATTGCCAAGATGAACAAATGAGAATCCTTCTATCTCTAGCAATTAACTTTGACTGGCCCTTAGAGAATTTGATGTAAAAAATGTATTCTTGCATAGATATCTTAAGGAAGATATCTACATGGAAATACCTCTGGGATTCAAAAAAAAAAAGTAGCTGCAAATAAGGATTCTAAGCTCAAAAAGGCACTTAATGGTCTAAAACAATCACTAAGAGCCTAGGAGATAACACTTTATTCATAAAAAACTTGACTTTAGTGGGAGTTACTGCACTCATCGTTAATGTTGATAACATCTTAGTTACAGGAAATGACGAGAAGGAAAGCAGAAACCTGGGAAACTGTTTAGCTAAGGAATTTGATATCAAAGAACTAGGAAACTTGCAATATTTCCTAGGAATTGAAATGGCACGATCAAGACAAGGGATCTTTATACCTCAACACAAATATGTCCTTAATCTTTTGAGAGATACAAGGAAATTGGCTTGCAAACCAAACCATCCAACATCCCAAGTGATCCCATTCATAAACTTGGTGAAGCAGAAGAGGACAAGCCACAAACGAAGAAGCTTATCAGAGAGTGGTTCGTAGACTTATCTACCTTTCCCATATAAAGCCTGACATTGCTTATGCAATCAGTATGGTGAATCAATTCATGCACAATCCCACGGAACTCCACCTACAAGAAATCTTAAGAGAACACCCAAAAAGGGGATTTTGTTCAAGAAAAATGACAAACTCACTCCAGAGGCCTATATAGATGCAAAATATGGAAGTTCAATGGTTAATAGAAGATCCACCTTAGGATACTGCACTTCCTTGGATGGAAATTTAGTTACCTAGAGGAGCAAAAAATGAAATGTTGTAGCAAGATCCAGTGTGGAGTCAAAATTTCAAGCAACGGCACAAGGTATGTGACAACTACTATGGTTAAGATTCACTCTAGAACATCTCAAACTTAAGTGCAAGGATCCTATGAAACACTATTATGATAACAAGTTAGTAATCAGCTCGCACACAATTCGGTGCAACATAACCGAACAGAGCACATTAAAGTTGACCGACACTTTATCAAGGAGAAGCTCAATAATGGTCTCATTAGCATACCTGATGTACCAAGCAAATCACAAGTAGCAATTTTTCTCACCAAGGGACTCAATAGTCCACACTTTCACGAGATTGTAACTAAGCTGGGAACGGACAATGTCTATTCACCAACTTGAGAGCATCAAAATTTAGAGTTGTAACTATATCATAATTTAAGCTACAATGAAAAATTAATTAAGTCAACCTTAATTAGAGGATTAGGAGATTTGTTTGTATTTGTAAATTAGCTACCGTGTATATATACATTCCTATAGATTCAATGGAAAATACAAATAAAATATTTCACGCAAATAATTTCTTTCACACCTATATTTCATGAACGAACTAAGCACATTGAGTCTAACTATCATTTTGATTGTGAAAAACTACAAAAAAATTATTTAATTTATATAGACAATGATATGAAGAACTAGGAGATATTTTTATAAATGCTTTAAATAGTGTTCATGCTATCTCTAACAAACTGAGCATGACAAACATCTATACTCTAGCTTGAGAAGGGTGTTACAAACAATAACATCTTATATATAATTGTATAAAGCTTGATAGTGTGATCATAGAAACCAGATTATAGCTTGATTAACTTGATTATAGGAAGTAGATTACCTTGATTGTAGGAATTAAATCTCTAACATTATTCCTAGTCTCCTATTTCAGGATTCCTAATTTGTATATATAATTGTAACAATTCAATAAACACATTTAGTTTCACAAACTTGTACAGGTTAAATTGCTTTGGTGGCAATATTTAATTCAACAATGATATTTTTACATTTATATATATAATTAATATTTATACATATATTTTTATATTTTTATATAACCCAAATATTTTTAATATTTACATATTGTTGTTTCCTAAACTTTCTAAGAAATTGTTGCTTTCTGTATTCACCTCTGCATTTCCCCATTTTAATGTTTCCACTTCCAGTTACTTAGTTTTATAATACTAAAATTGGATTCAATTCTTAACGAAGTAGGGTTTGTTAATGAATTTGGATTACAATTAAGTAACATTAGTTCAAAAGTTTGGGAATCATTAAAAAAATATAAGGGTTTAGGGTTTTCAAATAGTAAATATTTAGAGTTTTGAGGGCATTTTTTCCATTTCAAAACATCACCTCCTGACATAATATTTTATATGTGATACTAATTAATAAATATGTGGATTGAAAGTCATAGTAACATGTAGGTATAAAATTTACAATGATAATTAGATAATATTATTATTGAATGATGTATGAAACATTAAATATATTATACAAATATTTACAAATATTAATGATTTTATTTTCAGTTAGTATTCATTTTTTTTATGCTTTGTAGTGAAAGTTGTGAACATAAAAGAAAATTTCTTAAAATTTTATTGGCATCAATAATCTTTACTTTACAATGATCATTTTAAATAGTATAATAATTGAATAAAAAAATACCAACAAGATTAATATTTGTAAAAATTCAGTTTGGTTCTGTCGGTTTGGTTTTTATTTTAAAAATTTTGGTTTTCTGGTTCCATTCGAATTCTTGTTTAATTTGGTGTGGTTTGGTTTTGATACAGTTTTGTTAACTCAGTCCGATCCAAAAAAAACCCAAAACCGACTGAATGCACACCCTTATGTGTAATTATGTAATGTCAAAAAAGTTAATAAGGGATCAAAATGCATTATTTCTATATAAGTATAATATATTATATTACACATGGCAAATAAATTTTAAAACATAATTTATGGATTTTATTTTCAATTCCATTTACAATTCTTTGTTCCTCAAAATGTTTAAGCAAAAACTCCATTTCATTCCGATTCTGATCACGCTTCAACCATATGATACCTAAGTGATATCAAACAAACATTAATTTTAATTTATGTAATGCTAACTCTACCTTAATCTGACCATAATCATAACCATAAGCCAGTATCAAACTTTAATAAGACCCTAATATTAAAGGCTGCCTGAAACCTGCAACGATTGTACACCATCCACGTCCAACATGAATTTCAGATCACCATCATTAGGTGGAAGCTAAAATGTAGCAACAAAAGAATCCCGAAATTTATGGTCTCTTACCCATACACTAAGCACGACTTAAACAATATGAATTATCACAAGTGTAACAATAATTTTCTTTTTATAAATATGGTTGGGGTAATTATCTGTACTATCTCATGCCACATATGGACCACATTTGCAAAATATATATAACGACTAAAAAAACTATCAAGGCATTTCCCCTAATCTTCAGTTCCTTCAATGTTGATGAAAAAAAAGAAAAGAAACCATTTGAGAACCAAGAATAGCAAAAAACAAGGGCAAAAGTACAAACCAGATAAAGTTCAAGAGTCTCCCAATGTGTGGACCCTTTAGACTGCTGAGACATAATGTCAATATCAGGTGAACCACGACCAACCACATCCTCTGCTGAGGATGTTAACAAAAGACCACAAGTCTTCAAATCGTTTCTGAAAATCAAGTCATTGTGTATAATGTCATTCATATAGCCCCATATTGTGTCCAGGGAAAGACAAAAAAGGGAAAAAGGAACAGAAAATGAACGCAAAGAATAAGAAAAATAGCACTTGTTGTACCCAGCAAATGAGAAGCCTATTCTATTCGAACAGCATTTCACTGACATAGCTGAGAAAACTTTTTCCAATTCCCTATTCAAAGAAAGGACCAAATCACATTTATAACCACAATAAATCACAATCATAATGAAGTGACATTGTGCAACCAAAGCCCGAGCAACAAACCTCTTCAACCCGGAGCCTTTCCAGAATTTTAAGAGAACTGTAAATGCCATATCATATAGATTTGACTGAACCAAAAGATCAACCAAATCTGAGGGGGTATTATCTGTTCCTGAAAACCAATTTGAAAGGAAAAAATTTATATATTATAAGAAGAAATGTCAAATCAATTGGATGAAATTAAGAATAACAGAGCAAGAGAGATAGAGAGAAGAGAGATAGAGAGAGATTTCAACACTCAAAACTTCTTGAAATGAAAATTTAAACATAAATCAGAAAAGAATTTATCATTCATCAAAAATTAGAAAATTAAATTTTGTGTGTTAGGACTTTATAGCTCAGGGAATGTTATTTCAGTCTAACTCAAAATGACCTTAAATCAGATTTTGCATGATGCTTGCTGAAGATTGATTTGATGACAGAATACAATAAACATGATCTTTAAAGACAGAGAAACATAAAACAGAATAAGTTTTACCACTCCATGTCCATTTGACATTTGCTAATGACAGCAAATATTGAGCAGAAGTTAGCACAAACTCATTTTCAACTTTCTCAACATCAACATAAAAGTTCAGCCTTTGGTGCTGAACGTCACTGTGCGCCACTGCAACAAAAGCAAAATACAACATTGTCTAAATCAGAATGCTGTCTATAAAAGCTCGCATTAGCCACAATTGCCTCAGCAGTATGACAGCACACTTAATTATCCAGGTTTTACCAGTGAAAGTTGTGATGAAGAATGCAAATTGATAGAAGAAAATATGAGTAATAAACAAGACAAATAAATAGAAATGTGGTTGCAAGATTTACGCTGTTCATTCACTGTTTTTTTGGACTTTTTACTAGGATAACACTCATTACAAGAAGATCCTTCTGGCAGAGGATCAATCCAAGCATAAGCAGGATGAACAAGACAGAGCGCGTTGATAGCAGCAGAAAGCCCGTTTAGCCTCTCTTGCAGCATCAACGATGTATGCTGGTGATCTTTCATAACTACTTCAGTTCTCAAGCGAGTTGAGTAGTGATACATGTAACTTGCAGCCCTTCGCCAGTTATGCCGATGAATTTCAAATGCATAAAGCAGCTTATACGGGTTTGGCTTACTCAAGATGTCTGAGCGTGCTGCCTACAAATTTCAGAAAAGAAAATTATCAGGGCACTAGTCTGTGACAAAATATTATGAGAAAAATTCACACATTGAAGTTCATTTTTCTTCTTTGAAGCATACCTTCCAGGCAAGCTCTTGCTCAATCTTCTCTGCTAATCCTATAAAGGGTATTTGACTGCCACATAGTATCTGCAGTTCATATAAATTAATTGCTATTATTTTCTGTTTTAGTTACTCATACTTCACTTATGTGACTCATCAAAAATTTAACACAGCTAAAAAGATAAAAGAGATAAGAAAATCAAGGAGGATTAAGATACACAATTTTGGGCTACGTAGTTAAGGTAAACAAAAGTGTCGATAATTCCCAATTTTAAAATAGCATTGAAATATATGGTTTGCAACTTTCTAAAGAGAAATTGTAAGGAAGAATATCAGAATAAAACAACAAAGAGATACTGAAATAGTCTCAATGATTTCACAAAAACCTTCATTCCTCCACGCTCATAGAGAACTATCATAAAACGCCTCAAACAAATATACTTGCTCTCCTCATCAGGATTAGAAAGTATTGCACAATATGCATCGTATAGGTGATCGAGATCCAATGCAAACTTGAAGACATTAGCCCAAAGACGTCCTTTAATAGAAGTGGCTGATTCATTGAGAAAATCTCTCCCAGAGGAATTATCTTTCTGATTAAGAGCCTCATCAACTTGCTCAAGTGCTGCCAGAGCAAACTGGTAAGCACCTTCACAAATGCCATATTGCTCAAATATCTGCATGGCCCATTGATAGTAGTGAAGCTTCCACACAGCAGATGATGCACAACCATCTGTAACAAAGATTAAAAAGGAAAAATTATTAAATAAAACCACCATTTAGCATCTATTTGCTTTGAACGAAATTAAGAAAAATTACACCAAAATAAAACTACCAAAACCAAGATATGGCAATCCAGCATCATGAGACAAAGCTTGCAAAGATTGGGAAGCTCCTTGCCCAGACGAAGCTCTGAGTAGCACAACAACAACTATTAAACCTCATACTACACAAGCAAATTTACATATTCAGAAACATACCTAGCAGAAGTTATAGCAACTATTCCTATGTAGGTAATACACAATACTAAAGAAACACAAAGTAATAAGAAAACAGAGGAGATTCTAAGAAGCATTGTCTACTACAGATCCGTCAACTCTATAGTATTGCCAAACAACATTTCGGAAGGTCGCAAGGAATAATGTTCATTCCATGACCATGTCTTTTATTTCATCAGTGCTATTTTATGCAACTCAGTGTTCCCAAGCTTTTAACTTATATATGCTTCTCATGGCATTAACAGATTGGCAAATACACAATGGAATAGGTGGAACAGTTTTTTTGTCTTCAGACACTTACCTGAGTTGCCTCTGTGGGTTTTGCATTGGGCAAAGGATATATAATAAGCAAAAACAAACAGATAATTAAACACCTGAAGAAACAGCGGACAGCTTCACAAACTTTCTTCTCTTTCAATATTCCATGGAATCCATAACGTCCCTGAGCAAGGAGGCAACATCCCAAAAGATGTTGAAGTACGCACCAATTGCCGTCAGTATCTTGAATAGTTCTAAATAGTTTCTCTCTTCGTGAGTTGGACTCCACAATATTTAGCAGGAACTGAAATATGGAAAATAAAGAAAATGAAGTGCAAAGAAGTTTAGCTGCACTCTCTCAAATGTTAATGAATATTACTCGTGTCTAGAAAAGGATGACAATGAATAACCTCAACAGCATTGTACTGGCTATGCCTAAGGAGAATCAGTGCAAGTTCATTTGAACGTTTTAAGAAAGAATTAGATTCTTCCCCAGATTCTCCCCAAATAATCCAGCTTGTAAAATTTTGCACAAAACCAAGGATGTCCAATGGATTTGGAAGATTTCGTGAAGGGTGATTTGCGTCCTTGCAGAAGGTTTGACCAGTAACCAAAAGTATAGAAGCCAACGTAAAATAACATCTGCCCAGTTTCTCATTCCATGGTCTTTTATCTGTGCTTCCATCTGATTAAGGAAAACAAAGGAGGACAACAGGTTAGTTATAACAACAATTCAGCAACCTTAAAAGACAACTGAAATGAAGTATTTTTCTGGTATCCAAATGGGGGGAAAAAATGAATGGTTATAATACAAGGCAGAAATAGATGAATCAAATAACTACTCAAATACTCCTGTAGGTAAGTCGCTCATCTTTCAAAGCCAGACATGCATGCAACCATTCTGGAACTAATAACAGAACCTTAGTTATAAGATACTGTTACTCTATCAAAAACAAAAACTTGCTAGCAAGGACAACACTGAAATATATTTGACAATTTGTACTAAATCATTTCGATTGAAAGTGATAACCAAATCATTACTCAGGTATCTGTCCTCAAAAAACAGAAAATTTGGTAGAAAAGAAAACCATATCAGAACCCACCAATTTGCAATGATGACAGCTGGGAACTAAAATCTTCAATTGCAGGAGATTCTGATGGAGTGGTACAGAGAAAGTGAATTATCAGCCACTCAAAAATAATGTCTTGAATCATTGGAACAAGTTCAAGTTGTATTCTGGACATATCATCAGGTGACATATTTATCTGCATTGAAAATGCAACAAATCTTATTCTTCCAAATTTAGTAAAATCACCACACCAATGTTACATAATTCCAACAAACATGCCATAAGCATGCAAAACTGCACGGTATTCTGAAGGAAAATGTCAATTAAGTAATGAATTATGCAATTTGGTGAGATGCATCTTAATGCCTGAAACTGTTAGATGGAAAACAAAAAAAAAATTTGAGAACGTAGCAAACATTACACACAACAAGCTGCATAGCACAATTGCACTGTATGTAAACCAAATACTAGTACACAGATTTGAGTAATGAGTCATGATGAACCTATATCTTTTTCACAGTATCACAAGGATATCCAATTAGGAAACCTAGTATTAGAGCTTTACCACCAATAAAAAAATGAAAAAAAAAAGAAGTTAACTCCAGCCAAATGCAACTAATTGATGCAAAACATCACACAACACTGACATTAAACTTCTCTCAATACTCTCAAGTATGCAAGAAGTGAACTTTTCAAACTTCCAAGACAATGCTTCTCAAATCATTTCCAAGTAGACTAAAAGCAAAGCAAAATATAAAAAGATCAGGAACTAATGTGAACTATCTTATGGCAAACTAAAGTTCCATCTAAAGTGAGAACCTTTTGTCCAAACACTGTCCGCATAGACTACACACTGACTACTTATGATAAGGCAGGACACTGGCATAAACAAGTACAGAATGAATATGCAAGGAAACACCCAGAAACAAGTACAGAATGAATTTGCAAGGAAACACCCCAGAACTATTTAAAAACTAAGCTGTTTCCAAATAACTGCAAACTACGCTAAAGAGATTTGAGGAAGTTGAATCATCATATTTACTTGTCAAGTACAAAATCAAAGTTAGACTTCTCTTTGGCCAATCAACTTCCTCAGCTCTAAGGTAGCAACTTGCATTGGAGGAAATCGGGGAACAGACAAAGGTAGGTTCAACTTCAAGAGAGGATGGAAGAATCTACAAAAATTAATTCTAAAATATTTGAATTTCATGAAGTAAATTTACATCTGGAAGCAAAGGAGTTTACTGTACTTAGCAAAGTTTATGCATGTGATTTGTGATAGATTGTATGGCAAGACATATAATAAGAATATACACATAATAAAAGGTCTGACACTATCTAAAAATGATGGCATAAAATTACATTTTTTATGTAATCTGGTTGTAGCAGTTAATCAGTAACTTTAACCAGCATAATTGAACAAGCCCTGAAATTTGTGCCACTTGTAAATTTTGAAAACTTAAAAATTGTTCTCTATTATGATTGCAAATTTTAAAGCAAGTAGTTTTGTTTTTTTCACATGCATTGCATGTGAATTGTACTTGTGATATTTTAAATTGCATAACTACTTTTAACGTTAATTATATAAAAACTCTAATGATGATAAGATATATGGCTAATTCAAAATAGCCACGCATATTTTTTAGTGGTGATCCATCCATTACATAGGTAAATCATCTAAATAATTTTTTTTTTAAATAATGATGCTTTTAAATCAATTTAACCAGAATGTACACTCATCATTTATCATTAATTTATAATCATAAATGTATTAAATATCATATGACTGTAAAAATAATATATACTGATTTAATTATAATTATTTTCTAAATCTACGATAAATTGTAAACACTGTAACTTTCGTTTCTTATAAATCTTTATTTTAAGATATATAAGATTTTTCCTAATCCTATCAGGTTTACAAAGTTACAATTACTGGTTTACTGCTTTCTTTCTTAATTCTAAAATGTTTAAATAAATAAATTTTCTAATTAAATAGGGATTGCTTATCCTATAAAGCAAATTGCACACAAATAGGAATTACTATATTAACCTCTTCTATAAAATGAATCAAGAATGCTTTAAAAGTAAATTTGCATGTTCTGCCCTCTTTGTCCAATTAAATATAGTAACACACGAATATAAATGTAGAGTAGAAGCATAGAAACTTCAACTAATTTTTTTTTTCACGTTTTGGAAATTTCAAAAAACTCCTTGCGAACATTTCAACATTGTTTCCCTTAAATTGGAAATATTAGAAAATATATTTCCAACTTGAAAAAGTGTTGCAAATTTGAGAACACATTTTTTTAGTTTTTTCCTAAATAAGAAAGAAAATAAATCCGAAAGGATTCTATAATTTTTCTAATTAAACAAAATAATTTATAATTATTTTATTAATTAATAGTACTAAATGATCTTTTGCCCAAAAGTTATAAATTTTTATGTGTATTTATATGTAGTTTTATATTTTTTATATTTATTTATACACCTATATATTTTAAATGTTAACATGTTTCTCCCACATTTCTGTTTTTTATATTATTAAAAAATGTCGATTCACAATATCTGCTTCCATGTTTTCTAGCTACTTAGGATATAGATAATGATTTATGACAAAAGCTCAAGTTGGCTACTCAAATTTTAATTCAAGGTGAACCATCCAATTTTTTACCTTTGCAGCCAAATGAGTACATAACACCATAATTTTGGCTTAATTAACCACAAAAGTGGACTACATGCTTAAAAATACACAGTGGAGAAAATTTTTCAAATCTTATAGTCCTTAAAACAAAATGTTTTAATTCAATCCAATAAAAATATTTTAAAAAATAACTGCCATCTCTATCTCTCTTCTTCATTTTTTTTTCTTCTTCAAAATCCTCATAACACTAATTCAAATCAAATAAATTCATATTTTTTCCAATCCAAATTAATTAATAAATTATCACTTTGCCTAAACGTTCTTGCTCTCTACTCCACCTATGAATTTTGATTAATTGAACATAATTAGCACATTTCCATGCATCAAGTGAATCAACAACTCCAAGCAACCATCTCAAATTTTTTGTTGATGATTTCGAACTGCTAGCTTGTCATTGCTGATAATGGTAGTGGTGGTGATGGATCCAAGAGCAGTGCTGGTGGCAATGGCAATGGCATAGATGGTAGTGAGGCTATGCCATTTATGGTGGTGGCATCTATAGGCGATGGTGGTGGAAATGGCAACGATGATGATGGTATGATGGGTTTAAGAAATTAGATAAGATTCAGAATAATTTTGTAGAGATGGTTTTTGTATTTGTTGATTTTGCAATTCTTTGTTGCAGTCGCTTTTTTCTTTATTATTGAAATTATAATTATATTATAATAAGGAAAAGATGCCTTTTATCATTTTAATTATTTTATGAAAAGATATTTTAAATAAACTAAAAGAATAAGAATAGTTACAAAAATAATAGTAAACAATATTATGATTTTATATTTGAAAAAAAAAATTCAATTTCATAAAATATATTTTTCAAAACAATACAACACTATCATTTTACAGGACAAAAACCTATAATTATAAAAATTAATCTCATATAAAAAGTGGTTTATTTTTCTAACAACAATTTAACAATAATATTTCAAGTTATAATGAAAAGACACCAATTCTTATATTTATTAAAAATGACATTATTTTAAAAAATATTAATTTTTAATTATTTTTTTACAAAAAGTACAAACTTTAAAAAAAATACTTTTAATTAATAAAGTGGTACCAAAACTTTATTGAAAACAATTCTGAATTATAAATTAATTGTTTTAAAAAGTAGTCAATTTTTTTAGCAACAACTTAATGAAAATTATATCAAGTTATAATGAAAAGATATTAATTCTTATGCTCATAGAAAACGAATTTATTTTATACAAAATAATAATTTTTCACATTTTTTAAATTAAAATAAATTTCCCTCAATAAAGTAGGCTGCTTTGTTTCAAAACAAGGTTATTTATTATAAAAGACACATATTGAAAATTTAAGATAAAAATATAAATTAATTTACTATAACAATAAAAAATTTAAAAAAATTAAAAATTAAAAGCAAAGAGGTGTGTATTTTGCTCTCCTAAATATAATTAGAACCATATTTATTTGGCCCTAAAACACAAGTTATATTTAAGGCCATAAAGGTTTTAAAAAAAAGGGGGGGATATTTGACCCTTAGTTAAAAGTTCAAGGGCCAAGTTGAGCTTTTGTCCAATGATTTATGATAAATTTAATTAGCAGTGATGTACATATAGAGGTGATGGCATAAAAAATATTCTTTGCAATGCCAATAAACAAGCAATATTAAATTTTATTGTTCACTTTTTTTGTGTTGGATCTCCCAAATCATTCTCTCAAGTTATCCGAACCCATTTTCTGATCCTAGATGAACCAAAAAAAAAAAATCTCCCTTTATAAGAAATAGAAGGTAAAACCAACAAAATACATGCACAATAGAAACTGAAAAGGACAGGATAAATCCCTTACAATACATCAGAATTGGCTCAGATATTAATGAACCCAAATAGATCTGTCATTTCTTGATATCTCTCTTCACATGCAAAATTATGGAATAAGGTTCACTATTGCCTTCACAAACCCCAAAATCCCCAACAACTCAAAATAATGGAATAGATGAAACAAATAAACAGGATTTTTGCTCAAGAAAGAAATCTTTTCGGAACAGTTCAATTTCATTCTAAAATTTAAATATTATCTGTTTGCAATAGTTGATCAACAAAAATACCAAAAAAAAAAATAGAGATGTCCTCTACTTAATTTTTCAAGAAGTTACCGAATCCCCCCGAGCTATACCATTGTTTCAATTAGAAAACCAAAACTTTTTTGGTGCAATGTAATGTTAGCACACAGTTATCATATAATAAGAATCTCTACAAGCCATTGTTTCTTTGGTGGAAAACTTCTAAAAAGGAGGAAAATCAGCATGAGAAAATAATATAATTCTTCTCGTCCCCAACAGCAACATTCTTTTCTTCCCCTTAACATAGTTCTTTCTGCCTTCATAATACACACATGGGCACACACCCTCCCAAATATGACCAAGATTACAAACCACAAACCATCTAAAGTAGTTAATCATGAGGTTTATGTAAAAGTTAACGAACATTTCAGGTACAATCCTTGCTTCTAAGGCAAAGATGGATTTTTTATTTCCCCCTTTATTACCTGTACCATCTTTATTTCAATTTCTCTAGAAGTTGAGAACAACCGAGCCATATGAAATTGCCCGCTTTTCTCATCATTATTTCTCTTTTCCTTTTCACTGCTCTTCTTTTTTCCCTTTTATGTTAATTTCTTTCAAACTTGTATGGCGAAATTTAAGCAATTAATAGAATAGCGGATAAAATTTGCTAGGAAAATATTAGAGCTAGGGTTTCTTTTCCTTAAAATAAATTCAGAGTTTATAATGGATTTGGGTTTGGATCATATAAACTTCAAGAGCTCTGAATTTAAACTGCTTTCTCTTCCTTTTTAAGTTTGGTTTTCTTTACATTCCTGATTGGATTTTGATCTGGTTTAGAGTTGTACGGCTAACGTATGGCTGGATATATTTAACATAACAAGCTCAATATACATGTCACATGTTACAGCACTCTTGATTGAACACAATTGCAATTGTGTTAAATCTCACTGCCATATTAATAAAACTAAAAGGAATTATGAAGGGAAAAAATCAGTATTTCAGTCAATGTGCACTCTGAAAGAAAAGCTAAATGAGGCCTAAAGCAAGCAAGCTTACCATAAACAGATAACTATTATACGTACAAGGCATAAAACTTGAATATTCAACTAACCAGATTTCACTAGAACTGAAAAATCAAGAACAAGAAAAGAGTAAAGGGGGCAGAACTGACCTGTCCACTGTTATTGAGAAGATAGCTCACAAATAAAAGAATGTCCAATGCAGAATCAAACATTGACTTTGCAATTTGAGAAGCAGCCTGGACCAAAATGGAAACATTGATACCAAATGACACTCCAGCATCTATTTTTTGTATGACCTTCTGAGGTACAAGAAATTGTAGATAGCTCTCTATTATGTTCAAGATTTTGCCCCATGAATCAGTTTTTTGCAACAAAGCATGAAAAGAAAATCGCATATCAATGGAGAATTTCCTCAAATTTCTATGATCTGCTAGTTCCTTTTCCAAAGCAAAGTCACGTCCAAGATTAGAGACGTGAAACAGTGACACCAATGAACTGTATCCAGTTTCCAGAATCTTTAGCAAGGAAGGAACAATTTCTTCAGATGAGATGAATGATGTGCTAACAAGCGATTCATAAAATATAGCAGAAGCTGATTTCCCAAATTGTTGGCTCATATTGGTAATGCATCTAAGAACCTCAATGAGAATCTCACGCTCAGTATCATCAATAGATAAATCCAATCCAAAATCGATCGGATCAGGAAGATCATCAGCAGAGCCTATTCGAATACAGGAAAATACAAGTAAGAAACGGTAAACAGGAACACTCATGAGAAGTGCAGTATATCTTGTCCACTTCAAGTAATTAAATTATAGCCCATACCATCAATAAGCAGCTCAATTTTTTCCAAATCACGGAATAAAGATATTGAATTCTTTCTGACTAAACCAATAACTCCTGCAGAGGACTGAACTAGAAAACCGCAAGGTGAATTGTGCTTGCACCAATTATGAAAATAGCGAGTACAGAAATGTTTCCAGGAACAAAATATTGATGTTGGACTTTCACCGACAGCCTGGCAAGAAAAATGCAGAATATCAGTCCCTTCTAATTCTACCCTATTCTCAATAGAGAAAGGAAGAAGAAAATAGTTTAAAATAACTTTTTGCCCTCACAAGCATCATGTGCAGCCACTGCAGCCAGAAAATAAATGAAACTGTAAAGAAGAGAAAAAAAGGTACCTCATGTTCAATTAACGAACAAACTGCTTTCTTCAGTCCATCGGCAGTTAAGGAGTGAAATTCAGCATCAGTCCAATGTATGTTGTAATCCAGCAGAGTTAAACGCAGAATAGAATTATGATTCACTCCTGGGTGAAGCAGCCTTCGCAAAAAGATAGAAGAGACAAATGGCATAACATGATCCTGTAAAATTTAAGTCAATATTTCCATTGTAATAGACATATTTTTCACTTGGCTCCTTGCACGAGTAACACAGCATGACACAAAAAGCCAAAAAGCTAATGTGTAAACAGAACTTCCAGAAGATGTATTAAAATATCAAACAAGAGTATAATAATAAGACTTTAAGGCAGACAAAATAATGTACAATGACAAAGCAATTCAGAAGCACAATCCATAATTATGATAACTTTATCTTATGATAGATTGCATAAGAACTAGAAAAACAAGGAAGAATCTGCATAGTTCATAGTAAATAGCTTCCCGTGAAATAAATTGTATCTTTTTCACAATTTAAGGCACTCCTAGTATCACAAAGATAAAGTTCCTTCCATACAAAGTGTATTAAAAAAGTGCTAAAACAATTTGTACATACAGTCTCATCAACAGGCTATCAATTTTTAAAAGCTTAACTACATTTTACTCATTCTAAAATTATTTAAGAATTTGGAGATGCCATATTGCCGTTCAGTTAAGGGATAAATAATTGTAACAACTTCAGTTTTTAGAGCATCATGACGTATTTTAGTGAATTGTCTCCCTGAAATATTTGGATGAATATTACATTTTATCAGGCCATGTTCACAGCCAATCTTATCCTGTTGTGCCAACTGCACAAGTGGCATCCCAAATTATCAAGCTGGGCTCTGTAGGATGCAAAGAAGGCAACACAAAGAAAAAGCAGCACCTTTCATTATTTTCCTGAAAAAGCATAAGTAAGATTCTAAATTCAGGCATATCTAGAAATGAAATATTGCCTATTCCATGGTTTGGAGCTGGTGCATTCTAGCATATACAATAACAATACTAGAAGATAACTCCCAAGTCCCTACAAATCACACCATCAAAATAGCCCAATTATAATACATAATTTTAAACATAATATAAAAAATCACCTTTTTAGATGAAAATATTGAATGAATGATCAAGAGAAAATCATCCGAAGAAAGTTCAGAACTTTGAAATAGCTGTTCAGCAACAAATTCTTCTTGCAAAGCATAGCACCTGGCTTCTTCCCTAACAAGTAAAACAAGTCAGCAATATACTTTATACCTACACATTGAAACAAATCACAGCAATTTGCTGAATATAGGAAATCCAAGTTTTAGGATGTATCTATAGATGTTTCCAGTCAAGCAAGACAAGATTTGCACCAACCACCCTAAAATTTCTAATTATGGCCCAATTAAACCCATACTTGGACCAATTGTGAAGCATGATGAACCAGCACTCAAAAAGGTGTCAAAACACTACCATCTCCTCCTAGAAAAAAAATGTTTGAATTAACAAATCCTCATGGACCTCATCTTCTTCTTTAGTCAAAGCTGTTCCTCCCATCTTTGTCTTTTACACTTTCCTGGCAACCATAGCCAAGAACCTTCACAGTTCTTCCCCCTCCATCGGGCCACAGAGCAGCCTCTGATTCTCAGCAACCCCCATTCCTTTGGTGCAACTCCCCAAAACAGCCCATCCTCCTACCCACGTGACTTATGTCAGACATGCAATAGCCTGACCACCATACAAGATGTATACAATGCAAGACCCCTAAATAGCAACTGAACAGGGTGTACAGATAAATTGGTTGACATAAATATGGGAGGGGGCTGAGAGAGTGATTTTGAAGCACTACATGTAGGTTTCTGTGAAATAATGAGAAAAATTATTTGGTTGGCATCGGTTGTTTTTTATTGGATTGGTTTTTATTCAGTTCTTTTTCCCCAACTATCCTCTATTCTTGAAAACAAAAGAACCTGTGAATGTATTTGTATTCTGAAATGTGATATTATTTTTCAACATAGTGAAAAAAATCATTAATCCTCCAATCCTTCTTTTCATTTTCTTTGTTAATAATCTCACTGATTATTGCATTTTCTTGTGAATTGAAAGAAGGGGCAAGTTAAAAGAAGCACTAAAGAAAAGAGAATAACTTGTTAAGCCTATTCCTTGAGTTTCTAAAATTAGTGGCCATCATAATGAAAAATTGGTTATCAAAAGGTTGCATGCTGAGAGTTGTAATTGGGGTATTTCTGAAGTTTTAAGCCCTAGAATCTTTTGAATTTTAAAAAAGCTCCTACATTTTTATTGTATTTGATTGAGGTAATTCAGAGTATAGCTTTTGAGCATGAAATTACAACCAGAAATAAAGATTGGCAGGATGAATGTATCTAAAGAGTGAAATTACAGATTTTATAAGCGAATTGGAATATAAGAGATTTTGTACATTGGGTGTTAGTTTCTTCTTTCATTGTCAACTATTATTGTCCTAGGCAAAGCACTTTCAAATAAAAGTATTGTATCAAGTGAAATTAATACCACATTCATTGGACGTATTTCACATGCATCAAAGCTTCCTTATTATGTAGAAAAATAAAAGTATGACGGTTCAGTCAACACAATAAAATCGAGACACAGTGGACAAAACTAGCAAATTTCAGTGATTTATATTTTATTTTCAGTTTCAATAAATTGATATCTACTAGAAACGTGGATGTATTGCTCCCAGTCCAGTATTCAATATTAAGGCATACATAGAAGTTCACTACCACCTTCAGTGAAAACTTGATTGGGGCCAGTTTGCTCTTCTGCAACAAATTTATGGAGCAATATGACCCTTTGTCCCAATCAAGTGTTTTAGAATGCCCAGCTTCATGGAAAATAGAGGAAAAAACAACAAATAAAGTACACATATCAAGCAAGCACCCCAAAGATAAAATTGTAAAAAAAAAAAAAAAAATGGTTACTGATGGCCAAGGCACAAAGGGAATCCTAGGCAGAAGGTGCAAGTGCATGCCTGAGAGGGGTGAGGTACAAAAGAGAAGAAAAAAGAAAGGAATTAAAAAACTGAAAGCAAATAAAATTTAGACATCAGACACATAACTCATAATTCCTTATTTATCAAAAATTTTGATAAAATCAAGTGCATAAAAATTAATCCTACAAGAAAAAGCATAATTAATAATTTAATTTGATACAAAAACTGCAGTAGAACCTATGACTTATGAAATATTTAAAAAAACTACAGAGGCACACCTTGATTAGAAGGTGTACGCCTCATTAAGGTCACCTGCTCATTAGAATTTGAAGTAGCAGGGCTTGTGCCAAGCAACCATCAGGAATGGAGTGTATAACTTCGTAAAGTAAAAAATTATTTGAATATGGTATGACATTCAAACAAAATTATGGAAGAGAAAATATAAGAAAAAATTATTGCAAGGAGTGAACTTACTCAAAATTATTTGTATGAAATATATTATGAAACATTAATCCATTGTCCTTCAATATCCATATTTGGTTTGAAGTAAGTTTGAAGTCAATGAACTCACCCTGAAAATCAGAGCAATAGCAGAGTGTAATTGATTAACCAAATATGATCTTGAATAAAGTAATGCATAAAAACAATCAGAAAAGCAATTGCAACCTCCTGAAGAGGAATGTTTTGCATTGAAGAATCTACTGACAAACTGATCCTGTCCCTGAAACTACAGTGGAGCCTCAAAATGTAGATCATCTCCGTGCTAACTTCCTTCATAGTTTGGACCAAGAAATTAATCAGTGTTGCTATATCACAAGAACCAAAAAAAAAAGAAGAAGAATGTTGATTTAGATCAATTCTAACAAGTAAAACATGCACAGCATCATAGTTTAACTAAGATACATCATTCTCACAGCATTGTCATCAATTACTGGACAAGAAAAACAGGTATAGTATCAGCAAAGTCAATTTTAATACATAATGCAATTTTCTGACCAATGCCATTAAGGAGCCAGGGAAATAACAATCAGATTTAATCCAATCAAAGCACTTATTTAGTCAATTAAAATACGTCCTTTGGACCAATAAAGACACTTTGATGAAGGTTTCCAGTAACCATATTGGAATCCATTCTCATATTAGAAATGGGTGATAGCTCGACAAAACCAGAAGATTATATAAAATGCAATGCGTTAAATTCTTGCGTACGGAGACAACACGCATGACATCATAATATGGAGACAATGCAATGTGTTAAATTCTTGCATACAGAGACAATACACATGACATCACATATTGTATGAAAAGAAATATTTGCAACTAGAAACACATGCCTAAGCACAAAAAAGAGAAAATTCCAATACCAAGATTAATAAAATAATATACTAATTCTACAATTCTAGTTACTTTGCTACTCTTTCAAAAAAAATATATATATATTAAACGCAAGAACATTCAAGGATCATAAATTGCCATTGCAGTTATCCAGGAGAGGACAGTTCTTATTTCAAGATAAACACCAAATAAAGGCAGTGGCAATAATGGAGTTATTAATCCAAGCCAGATGTGGTTTGGTTGGAAGCTTGAGTTGGAATCGTTAAACAGTAGATCATGAAACTATATTCATGCAACTTCACCATCAATAATGAGCTAAGCTAACCAATATTGGAAACAACAAAATTTGTTGTTAGTCCTCTTCTTTCAATTTGAAGGCTGCAAGACTGTGTCTTAAAACAGAGATGAGAGTAGTGTCAACACCTTAATGTATCAGACCAACTCCTACATAATTACTATACTCCACCATTGTTAAAGAGAGTATTATCAACAGTTTAAGGATATTGAAGCTCTGATACCAAACTTGTGTAGAACATCTTTAACTGTTCTACAATTAATTTTGCAGAAAAAAAAAAAAAAGAATATTTCAGCAGCTAAATATGTTGTTAACAGCAGCACAAACAGTAATGGAGTAAGATAACTGGGAAAAAGAATTGCCCTCACACCAAAACTTGAGAATGGCACCCAAGGTTCCTAAGGAATTATATCTAGGGGAAAGAATTGGGTGCCATCAATTTTATTAATCTAAAACTTTGAAATTGAACATAAACGTTACACGCCTACGTATACATAGACTAAGAACGAATCCTATCACTACAAGAATTAGATTTCCTAGTACTATCACTACAAGAATTAGACTTCCTAGTTCAAGGAAAAAAATATAAATTAAAACTAGCTAGGAAAATACTAAACCAACTCTAGTTAATAATTTGCTAATAATCCTACCAACATTTAAATTTCTAAATAGCCAAATTTTAATCTTCCTAATTAACAATTCAGACTAAAACTTACTTCATCATTTAAAAATTAAATTTCTAATTTCCATATTCTTAATCTGCATCACTGCAGGCACTCATAATAAGTGCTCAAAGCAACAAAGAGAATTTCGTTATTGGGTTAGCCATATACTTTACATGTTTCTAGCGATTCACATGGCATCATCAAATGATACAAGTCTTGGATAAGAATCTACAACGCACTAAAACACCCTTGTTGACGATCTTTTACTCCGACAGCATCTAGGGTCCCTCGAACAATGTGATATCTCACACCGAGTAAATCCTTAACCCTTCCCCCTCTTACTAAGACTACAGAATGTTCTTGTGAATTATGGCCAATACAAGGTATATAAGCAGTGATTTCAAATCCAGAGGTTAATCATACTCTGGCAACTTTACGTAAGGCAGAGTTTGGTTTTTTGGGGGTAATAGTGGAAAAGTTGACAGATAAGTCACCCTTACTGCCACTCTACAGAACCGTGACCTCCTAGGGATAAAAGACATAGGGCTAAAGAGAGAGCCAAAAACGGATCTTTCACGTATAATCCTGCATAATCTCGAATGTTTTTTTTTTTTTTATAAAAAATTGTTCCTAAACAGCAGAAGATTAAATGTAATAGCAACTTACCTTGTGCTATTTACTTATCAGATGAAGATAATGAGTAATAATTATGGCCATCAATGGTCATGAGACAATATACAAAACAAGGTGTAAATATAATCTAAAATATTAGTTGACCAATTCGTCCATCTCTCCTGCCTCCCACCCACCTTGGATCACCGTACAGGTTCCCTCTACTCTTGTTGTTGCTCCAGGCCAGAGTCCTTCATCCGCAACTCCAACACAATTAGGTATGTACTCTCCTCCACCCTTATCTTCCTCTACCCCCCATCCATTCTACAACATCACCTTCTAGACTTCAACTTGTTGGTGACCTCTCCACCTTTAATTCTTCTCCATCCGCCACTCAACCTTAGCCTGACCGAACCCATTCCATGGACCTACGGCCTTCTGCTACGTCCAAAAGATTCACTCATCTCACCACGAAAACCATTAACTACCTTGAACATGAACCTCACACATTCAATCAAGCTAGTAAGTATCCTGAATAGCAAAATGCAATGTCTAAGGAAATAAATGCATTGTTGTCTACTAATACTTGGGACTTAGTTCCCAAACCTGCTAACACTAATATCATTGCAAATAAGTGGATTTACAAAATTAAAAGAAAGTCTGATGGTTCCATTGATAGATTCAAAGCCCGCCTTGTTGCTAAAGACTTTACTTAACAAGCTGGTGTCGACTAAAAAGAAACTTTTAGTCGACAAACTTTTATTCAATAGGCTTTTTACTCAACAAGCTGGTTGTCAAAGCTACCACCATCAAAACGGTTCTAGCTCTTGCTTCTATGCACAAATGGGATATTTGCCAAATTGACATATCTAATGCTTTTCTTCATCGCCATCTTCAAGAAACAATATTTATGGATCAACCCACTGGCTTTGTTGATTCTTCTCGGCCAGACTTTGTTTGCCGCTGAAACCGTTCCCTTTATGGTCTAAAGCAAGTACCAAGGGAATGGTTTTCCACAGTAGCCACCTTTCTTCATCAGCATCACTTTGTTCAATCATGGGTTGATTCTTCTCTTTTCCTTTAGCGCACAGGAGCTCACTGTTTGTACATTCTTATCTATGTTGATTAAATCATGTCACTACTGGCCCATCCACTACTCAAATTAATCACCTTATCACTGCTCTCCATAAAGAATTTCCAATCAAAGACTTAGGCAACCTATGCTACTTTCTCAGCATTGAGGTCCCTAATACAAATGATGGTATTCTTCTCTCTCAAACTCGGTATGCTCTTGACTTGATTCCTAATGCGGGCTTACTAACATCCAACTCCTGCAAGTCACCAATGGCTTTATCTCTAAAGCTCACCAAAAACGCTAGCAGACCCATTTCCAATGACACCGACTATTGATGATTTGTTGGGGCCTTGCAATACCTTACTAGCACCCGGCCACATATTGCCTTCACTGTGAATAAACTATGCCAATTTATGCACAACCCCACCACTCTGCATTGGCAAGCATTGAAATACCTCCTTTGTTATGTTCATGGTAGTGCTCATCCTGGGCTTCATTTATCGAACAACTTTTCATTGGACATTGCTTGCTATGCTGATAGTGACTAAGGTGGTGACCTCGATGACCGCCGATCCACCACAGGCTATGCCATCTTCCTCGGCAACTCCTTGGTCTCTTGGCTTGCTAAGAAGCAACCCACAATAGCAAGGTCCTCAAATGAGAGTGAATATAAGGCCTTAGCCAATTCAGCTTCTGAGTTTCTTTGGCTTCACTCTTTGCCTCCAAATACTTGGTTTTCCACCTATCTCTTGTACTCTGTTTTGTGACAACATGGGTGCTACCTACTTGTCCTACAACCTTGTGTTCCATGCAAGGACCAAACATATAGAGTTGGACTATCACTTTGTCCGTGATCTTGTTTCCAATGGCACCATTTCAGTATGCTTTCTTCCCACTACTAATCAGCTCGCAGACTTGTTTACCAATCCCTTGCCATTGGCTCGATTTCTTCATCTTCGCTAGTCTCTCCCTCTCAAACCGAGCAAGGACTTGCCGGGGGTGTTAGATAGTGTTGCATTTCCACCCCAACTCTATGTCATTATCCTTATCTTTGATATCAGTATTGTTGTATTTATATCTATTACTTATCTCTCTACTCTGTTTTTGTATCTATCACTTATCTCTGTACTCCTACATATATTTTTGTATTGTAACGTGAATAACATATAATAGAAAAACAATTCTTTTCTTCTCTGTTTCATCACATAGTTTACCACAGCTAAAAATTGTCCATTACACTTAATCTAATACAAAGTTCATGATAGGTCTAACAAACTTTTCCAAGAAATGCTAGATTATGAGATATATTGTTGTCTCTATTCTGCTCTCTTTTGCCTCATTTCTTCGTAAAATTTCTTTTATTCATAATTCACTCAGTTTGCACTTCTCCTTGTTCCCAGACATTCCACTTCCAAAAAGTTTGATTATCTGTAAATTTAATTGATAGGGAAACATTAATACTTACATTAATTTCTTTTGACTTTCCACTAGTCCAATTAGATTTTGATGATTTTGGAATGGTCTATACTAAGTCAATCAATATGTTATCTAATCAACAATCCAAAAGTTAGCATATTGCAAATGACAAGCTCAGGTTGACCTCTTAACCATGTTTGGAGCTCGTAGACTCGACTAAGTCTTAGTCCCAATTCCCAACCAAGTTACGAGCTCTCAGAATGATAAATCCAATGATTACTTCTTCCACCACTACTCAACTTTTTGGCACATGTCTAATCAAATATAATAATCTTTTCAAAACAGTTGTATGTATATAGAAATTTTAAAGGTGTTTCTACGGAAAAATTAGGAGATATAACGCAAATTAGACCTGTAATTGATTGCCAAAGTTCTGGAAAGGTGGGTATTCATTTTCAAATTAGACACTATTACATTAACCCAAACCCAAGTATACATGAATGCATTAAGCTCTTGTTCTACCAATGCAAAGGTTAGTGATGCAAATAAAGAACTTAAATTTTAGGTATTATTTGAATTTAGTTATTAATTATGAGAATGATGCTTTCCCTATAAATTTTTATTTAGGATGTTTAGGATTCAGTATCATTTAAAAATTTTATTATTATATGGAATACTTAAATATTATTTTCTTAGTTTCCAGTCCAATATTAGTTTTGAATTTTCTTGTATATTTTTTTCATATCTCCGTAGTGTTTAGTATATTTAGGCTTCTATATATATATTCATGAAACTTAGCTATTTCATTAGAATTTTATAATTGATATTGTCAACAAATAAAAATACTTCTTTTAAGCTTTGTGCTTTTCCTATTAGCTTTGTGATGTCCCATAGCTTCCTATATTGGGTTTTTGTTGTGTCTTGTAGTTCCTTAGTGTTCTACATCAGTTAGTTATAAATCAACCTTAACAAAAAGCACATTTGAAATTTCAACTTGCGAAGGAATTATCTAGAATCCCTCAAAGAGGCAAGAACATCAAATATATATATATATATATATATACCTAATTAACACTCTCCTCCCTCTTGCTTGACAATTGAATTTTTACATCCCTAAATTTTAATTTCATCACCACTTTAGCCCTTCCATCAAATTTTTCTGTTAGTTTCTTATATCAAAACGCATTTAACTCCTTTTTTTTTAGAATAGAAAAATTTTATTCCTACATTTTAATAAGACAAAATAATTTCATTCTTTAATTTTCTTAATTATTTTAAATTTAAAATTTCAATATTAGTTAAACCTTAAACACCTATATACAACATACATATATATAAGTCAATCCCTTCTTTTCTATAATACATTATGACAGTCCTAAGTTTTGTTTCCGTTATACTAACTCATCCCTCCGTAATACTAACTCACCCCTCCGTTATTTTTACAGTCAATTCATGGACTAAAGTATAGTTTTCTAACAGAAAATATTTCTTTTTGGTCATTGAAGTTTTATATTTTTAAAATTCATACCATTTTTTTACTTTTTAGCTCCTTTATCACTTTTTAAATTTTTTTCACAAATAAAAAATAAATTCACCTATTATAAAATATAAAATTTTAAAGAGAATAATATTTTAATATTTAAATTAAAAAGTATAAAGATATATACAAAAACAAAAAAATGTCTACATATAAAGAAAATATTAAAAATAACACTTGTTTTAGTAATATTACAAACTATACAAATTTTATTTTCAATGAAAACTATACCTCATTTAGATAAAGATACTATGATAAAAAAAAATTATGATAAAAATTTATAATAATTTTTCAATTGAAATATGCTTTATAATTTTATATTTTACATAAATTTATTTGGTTGGAACTTTCGTAAATATCAATTTTTTTCACTTAGATTTACCCCTTATTAACATTTTGAATTATTTTAAAAATTTACTCAAACCTTATATTACAAAAACTTATTAACATCGGTCGAAAATTTTGATTACAAATGAATCTAAATAAAGGGATTAATATTTTTATCAAAAAAGTTTACCAAAAATATGAAATTTAAATTTTATTTAGATTAAAAATAAAAATTATAAAATACATTTCTATCATAGTGTCTTTAATTAGTGTTCTTTTTCATCATAATATTTTATCCTAAAAATAAATTTTGTAAAAAAAAACTTGCATAATTCAAAATATTGTGAAAAGTAGTAACTTCATTAAAAAAAATTTTATCTTAATGTTTATTTATTTTAAAATTTAAAATTAGTTAAATTATACACAATTTTAATTTAAATTATTAAAAAAATTAAAATACGAGATGTTATTTTTTACTTATGAAAAAAATTAGAGAAGTGATATAGCATCTAAATAGCAAAAAATGGTATGAATTGTAAGAATATAAAACTTCAAGAACCAAAAGGAAATATTTTCTAATGAAGAATTACACTTTAAATACATGAATTGACAGCAAAACTAACAAAAGGATGGTTTAGTCTAACGGAAACAAAACGCAGAGAATGTCATAATATATTACCAAAAAAGAAGGAATCAGCCAATATATTTGAGCAAACCTTAAGGGCGCTTTAGTAATTTACCTTATATACGATTTTAATAAATTATAAATTTTCATCAATTTATTTTATATTCATTTTTATTCAATTTCATTAATTTTTATTGCTCTCAAAACTTTTATTTATCTTAAATGAAAATAATATATAAAAAAAATAAAATTGATGAAAATTAATGAACTTATCAAAATTATAATTTTATTTTTTTATTTTAAAGAGTTATGGAAATATGTGCAAATAGTCAAAATTGCGATTTTTAATTTAAATAATGGTAAATTACTAAACCCCCCTAGGATTTGCTTAAATTTATTAGTCGATCCCTGTTGTTTTATTGATATATTATGACAACCCTGAGTTTTATTTCTGTTATACTAGCTAATCCCTCTGTTAGTTTTATTGTCAATTCATGGACTTAAACTGTAATTTTTTTATAGAAAATATTTCTTTTTGGTCTTTAAAGTTTTATATTTTTTAAATTCACACCATTTTTGCAATTTAGATGATATATTAACTTTTTAATTATTTGCAAAAGTAAAAAAATAAGCCACTTATTTTAATTTTTAATATTTTAAATTTAAAATATGAATGTATATTTTCAAAAAGTTTAAATTTAAAAATAAATAAACATTAAGATAAAAAAAATTGTAATAGTATTACTACTTTTCACAATATTTTTTATTATAAAAGTCTTTTTTTTTACAAATTTTTTTAAGAATAAAATATTATGATGAAAAGGAACACTATGATTTTTAATTGTTTTTCACAATTTTTATTTTTAATTTAAATTTCATATTTTTATATTTTTAAAATTTTTGTTTTTTACAAATTTTTTTTAGAATAAAATATTATAATGAAAAGGAACACTATAATTAAAAAAACACTATGATTTTTAAATTTTTTTGTAATTTTTATTTTTAATTTCAATAAAATTTAAATTTCATATTTTAAAAATTTTAAAATTTTTAATAAATATTTCGTTTAGATTCACTTATGATCAAAATTTTTAACTAATGTTAATAAGTTTCTACAAAGTAAGTTTTCAGTAAATTTTTAAAATAATTTAAGAAATTCAAAATTTTAATAAGGGGTGAATTTAAGTGAAAAAAATTAACATTTAGTTAAGTTCTGATTAAACAAGTTATATAAAATATACAAATATAAAACTTATTTCAATTAAAAAATTATACAATAAATCTTTATTATAATATCTTTTTTTCATAGTATCTTTATCTAAAAGAGGTATAATTTCATTGAAAATAAAATTTTAATAATTTGGAATATTATTAAAGCAAGTAGTGTTTTTACAATTTTCCTTATATATAGATATTTTGTGTGTGTGTGTACTTAATTTAAAAATAAAAAAATTATTCTCTATAAAAAATTTATATTTTAAATAAGTGAATTTATTTTTCACTTGTGAAAAAGAAAAAAACTAAAAAGTGATATATGAGCTAAAAAGTAAAGAATGCTATAAATTTTAAAAATAAAAAACTTCAAGGACCAAAGGAAAATTTTTGTTAGAAAATTACACTTGAGTCAATGATTTGACAGCAAAACTAACAAAAGGATGAGTTAGTATAACGTAACCAAAACTAAGGAATGTCATAATATATTACCAAACAGTAAGGATTAATGTATTTGAGTAAACCTCGAGGGGGTTTTAGTAATTTACCCTTTAAAATAATTAAAAAATACAAATTAAATTATTTTATTTTAGTAAAATAAAGGGATTAGTATGTTACTTTTATATAATGGATAAGTACAAAAAAGTACCTTGTGGTTAGACGCATTTTCATTTTGAGGTTTGTGGTATTTTTCGTGACATTTATAAGTATGGCGTTTCATTTTCTAACACTTAAATACCATATCAACTAATATCGTCATTATTTCATAATGAAATTTTACTATAACAATATTTTGAACAATAAAAATGTTTTACATGTGATTTACCATCAATATAACTATTTAAATACTTTTAAGAATATTATAAATTTATTTTAAAAATTATTTCTTTTTATTATTAATAAAATAAAAATATATATCTTATTTTTATTAATTATGAATCTATTTTAGTTAATTGAATGTTATACTACTTAATAAATAATTCTCTTATTAAAAATTCATGTTATTTTATCATTATATTATATATTTTTAATAATATTACTAAATAAGATACTAAAATGCAAATAAAATCAAACCATAAACCTGTAAATGTTACAAAAAATACCATGGTTCTTTAAGTGAAACACCGTCTAACCACAAGGTATTTTGTTGTACTTTTCCCTATAAGGTATAATAAAGGAAGTAAAATGTCTTATCTACAAGAATATTAACAAGAATTTTAACGGAGGTTAAAGTTTTGATGGAATTAAAACTAAACGATATAAAAATCTAATTTTCAAACAAGAGGGAGGAAAATGTTAATTAGGTCAAACCTCAAGAAGAAAAATGTAATTTGCTCATAAAAATTTCTATCATAAATGAAGAAACAAATGAAAGATATATAGAACTCATAACAAACATATTTCTTCAGTTCAAAGATATATACCTCAGTGTGACTATACAATATCGCCAACGAAATAAAGCTTGAATCATTAGTAGCTTCACTCACACACAACCTTACAGCTGTTGCACCTAAAAGTAGAACATATAAAGGAATATAAGATGAAGTACATAACAAAGTTTTGAGCTTAATAAATTCAAAAGGTATAAATCTCCTATCTTCAAAGAATAAGAACACCCTCAATTTTATATCTTTTCCTATCTTTTAAAACTTTCAAAACTTTGTAATGCAAAAAACTCTTTTATCCTTTCATTTCTTTCCCTTTTTTTTTGTCCTATCTCACAAATTAACCACAATCCTTCCTTTACTTCTTATACTACAACTCCCAAACTGAGTGTTTTTGTCTCATGGTTTAAACTGTAAACACTATTCTTTCATATTTATCCTACTAAATCTCACAAACATAGTGTTTATGAAATTTATGCAGCCACTTTCATTGTTTATTAACATATAGGATGATCTAATATCATGGAAATTTCTTGAAGTAACAAGTAGTTCATTATTTCAGAGATCTGAATAAATTTAAGAAAATTTTCAGAAAGAGATGTGGGATCACAGTTTGATTTTTATGTTAAATCTTCCATTCAATTAAGAACCAATAATCAAAGTCGCTCCATCCTCTATGCATTTATCTCTCAAAACAGGATTCCAATTCTCAAAGAACCCTGTGAATCCTTTCTAAAGCCTATTGATGAGGAAACTAATTACAATGTAAGAGACCTTTCAATTGCAAAATTGTTGTCAAGAACTACTCGAAAACAAGGTTTGACAATTTTTATAAAAGAAAAAGGAATCATCAGTACAGATTTAAGAAACTGCAATAAGAAAAGTTAAAGATATTGCCTTCTGAATTTGGTGCATTCATGGTATGACTTAAGATCTTGCTATGACATGACAGATCCCATACTTGCAACATTCCATCAGAATAAAGTCCAAATAGAAGTTTTAGCCCATTGAGATCCTGTATTACCAAATCCTGAACAGCCCCTGCCATCCTACTCCTGCATGGCACGTTGAGAAAAAACTTAATTCAATTGCACTTAAGGATAGAAGGTGAAACAAATAATAACAGAGATTTAACTGTTTCATATGTAACTAGTACGATAGTAACATTCAAGTTTTTGAATTTTCTACCCAATTTAAATAAAGGGTAGGTTTTTTTTAGGGGTCTGGGAAATGTTACCAGAATCTGTAATTCCTTTTAGCTGGTGACTAGAAAAAAAAAAAAGAAAGAACTTTACAAACATATGTTGCTTTTATTTGAACCTGTTTGACAATGATATTTTTACATTGTGAATTTATGATGATTGTTGTGTTTGCATTAATAAGATTTTAAAAAACCAAGCATTAATTATGGATTCTCAAAACAATTCCATATCAGCAACACAAACACCACTTCAACCATGATCTAAAACCATGTTAAGAATTATGAAGCATCTCATCAAGTATTCAAGTGATTTATAAGCAACTCTAGATGTCATATTTCTAAATATTATTTTAGTTGGTTCAAATAGCATTATAAGGTTATGACCAAATCTTAGGGCAAGCATTGCCAACTAATAAAGGATCTCTACTTTGCGGCGGCCCAAAAGTTACACTCCAGTTTTAATAGACAGTAATGAGTACCTTGACATGAAACTCCACAAACGACTGATGCCCAAATCATCTCGCAGCTCATGTACAAAACCTGACAAAAAAAGAGAGGGGGAAAAAGA
Organism: Mallotus nudiflorus; assembly: GCA_947683625.1. NCBI lineage: Eukaryota > Viridiplantae > Streptophyta > Magnoliopsida > Malpighiales > Euphorbiaceae > Mallotus > Mallotus nudiflorus. The sequence goes on from CANTUR010000035.1 coordinate 345,795, forward strand.
AGAAAAATATGTAAAAAGTAATCCATGAAGCAAAATTCAAACCTTAAAATTTCCTTGTACATAGATGGAAGCAAACTATCGTCAAGCCCCATATTACCATTGTCAATAGCAAAAATTTAGCAGCCAAAATTCTTTTGCCAGGAATCAAAATTTATTTGGAGAGTATAAAATGGAGAATAAGATGCCAGCAAAAAAAAAGAGTAAATAAAAAACAGAAAAGAACAGTTATAAACAGGAACTATAGGAGTAACAAATTCCAATCAGAAACACCCTTCTAAAAGCCCTACTGGAAAAAAGAAAAAAAAAAAAAAAGGAGGATCCACATGGAGAAACTAAAACAACAGCCTACCCCTCAAGAAGTTAAACAACAAAGCATGACTTTCAAAAATGAAGACATTCTATTCATTGAAATACCCTGCTCAACCTCTGGAAGCAAATGCAGTTGCAATATATTGATCAGATATTTGACTACGTAACCTCTCCCCACTTCCCAACATTATACAATGAATCATAAAAGACAAAGCAAGCTACTTCCCTAAAAGAACATAAATTCACAGAAATGTTACACGAGGTTTCCCAAGCCCTAGAGTGAATGAACATCTTTGACATGTATGTGAATGCATTTAAACTTGAGGAAAAAAGAAAACAAAACAAAATAAAGAATACCAAAAGCATAAGATGCGTAAAATAAAAAGGCAGTATGCCTACCAGGAGCATTTTGGTCAAGTAAGCCAAGTTGGAAACAAGCAACAGAACCATCATTTCTCCCAAGGGCAAGGCATCCAGCAGTAGCTACTACGCTAGTTATTGTTAAATTATTGAAATAAAGCTGCAAATTAAACTCTATGACCTCATTCTGCAGGAATGCAGAGCTTGAAGTATAACTAGATATCTTCCTTAGCTTGAAAACATAAGCAACTCCTGAGACAGACAAGGCATACAGCAAGTAGGGACTTGCAGGAGGACCTAACTGCATTTCCATTCATTTAGACAGTTGAATAAATAATAATTCAATGCTCACAACTCCTAAAAGAAAATATACATACACACACACACACACACACACACACACACACAGGACAAACCTCGTTCTTGCAGATATAAGCAAAAGGGTAAAGAGTGTCAGGGAAAGTGAGACGGAGTCCAATTCTAGGAAATTCCTTTTCAGCAGAGAGCTCCAGTAACTCAAGAGCACAAGGCAGGTTCTTTTGAATCTTCCTGTTAAAATTATAAATGCATTTACATCAGTTAATTGAATTTTGGATTTGGTTACTTTTTCACTGGATTTTGAAAAAGAAAAAAGTACCGCACCAGATAACATAGACAGGAGGATCTCCAATTACCAAGCAGGAAGCATAATCCTTACTGACACTGGCCAATGGCGGTGACGCGGCCGGTGAATCGCTAACGGGGACGCAGAGCTCCACCCATTTGACGGAATCGCTGCCTATGATTGGGACTTCCATACCGGCCAACGTCGACCTAATTGCCATCTTCTTTCCCTTTCTTTGTATTTGTTCTGAAGATGATTGATTAAACCCTAGTTCACCGCATAAGAGGTTTAACAAAGCACATCACACCTCCAGCAAAGTGGCGATTTTGAGACATTATTTTGGGCGCTGATAAATGATAAAAGCATGCAGCGGGCTACTAAAGTAAACGAAATCTCGTCCCATATTTTTTTGTTTGTCCTTCAATTTTAATTCCCTTGACAGTTTAGTCCTTCTTTCCAAGTTTTCGTTAGCATCTCAATAAATTAAAGGACAATACTAGTAATGCATTAATCCTCTTTAATCTTATTTGGCAAATTTTAAACCATTACGAATAACCGTTAATCTCATTTCAACGTATGTATTTTTGTTAATTTAGTTGGAGGTAGGATAAAGGCATGTAAAAATTTATTTTAATGAATATTTTATTTTTTTTATCATTTTATATTTATTTATAATTAATTTTCTTCTTAGTTTTTTTATATTAATGAAACATAAATCAAATATATAAAAAAATGTATAAATTAATTTATTCTCTTTATTTCTTTTTTTTTATGTATTGGAATGTATAAATATAGATGAGGTAATTTTATTTTTATGAAAATTTTTAATTCTTTGATTTTTAAAATTAATTTTATTGTTTATGAAAATTTAATAATTTATTTATACTATTTTAATTATTTCATATATTTGAACATGTAAAAAAAAATCTATTAGACAGTTTATACATTACCCTTTATTTATTAAATAAAGTTAACAATTTAACTATTATATATGTAACTGTTACATTTTATTTCTTTAACCTCAATCCGAATGAAGGTTGAGCTCTGAAAATTTGAACCACACCATATTTTGGGAATTTTAAAAATAAAATCTCCAGTATTAGTATCTAATTTAAAATTTTGCAAACTTGTACCATCCCATTTTTTGAGACAATTCGGTATACAAATTCAGTTCTATCAATATGGTACGGTCTGAAAAGGACATTTAGAAATTTATGTAATAGACAAATTTCTATTATTAATTAAAATTATATTTATTATCCATAAATAAACTAAAATTATATTTATTATCCATAAATAAACTAAAATTATATTTATTATCCACAAATCAAAACGATATAGTTTTGAGTAAAAATATATAATTTTGGTTATTATATGTGTATCTATATAATAATAATAATAATAATAATAATAATAATAATAATATACCTCATTGCTTTTAAAGAATATCAATAAGATTAAATTATTTAATAACAATAACAATTAATAATTTATTAAATATAATAATAACAATATATTTTAATTAATAAAAATATCCTATCTTCTCTTATTTTTGTTTGTAAAATAACTACTTATTTTTATGAAAACGACATAGTTTTTATGTAATTTTGGACAAAACTATGTCATTTTGGTTATTTATAATATATGTTTATGTATTATTTAGCTCATTAATTTTAAATAATATTAATAAGATAATATTACTTGATAACAATAATAATTAATAAGTTATCAAATATGATAATAACATATTTTGATTAAAAATTATAAAATTTGAAATCATATAGTGTTAATTTTCTTATTTTCAAATTTTTAGTTTAAATTGAAATATAATGGGTATTCCACATTTTTACTTGTTATTGATAATAATAGTGATTTTCTTATTTCTCATATTTTAAGTTTAAAAAATGTTGTAATTGACATTTCATATTTTTATTTGTTAATTAAATTATTTGAAACTATGGAATGTGAATTTTTTATATTTATATTTTAAGTTCAAATTGCAATATAATAGCCATTTTTACTTATTAATTGAATAATAATAATAGTACTAGTAGTAGTATTAACAATGATAATAATATTGATAATAATAAAATTAATAAAAATATTTTGTTAACAATCTATTTATTATATTTTAATCACAAAATACATTAATTTTTTAATATATATTATTTTATATATGTATATTACTTGATAATATAATTAGAAATATATAATTAAGTTACTACTATTTATTAATATCTATGTATTACTTATTAAATTAATATTCGGTACTATATTCGGTTTTCGGTTAGATATGATTTTGGTATGGTTTGGTATGGTTCTTGGTTCAATTTTTTGTAAATATCCAATGTCGTACCAAATTAATCATAAAATTAGGTTCAGTTTAGGATTAAAATTATTCAATTTGGTATAGTTTTAATATCTTTCAGTTTGATTCTATTTTTCTTCGTCTCGTACTCAGCCCCATTTTACTCTCTCTATTTTATAAAAAAAATATATTCTAACTAATCATGAATTTGCATTTTATATGGGCTACAAATAATATAAATATTTTAAAATAATTAATTAAATTATTTTAATAAATTAAAACTATAATTTAAGTAATATAAAAATGAGAACTTAAAAAGTTATTGCAATAATTTTATTTTATTATTTTTTGTTAAGAGTACATATATATTTTTATTATGTATAATAATAATAATTGAATAAATAAATAAAAGAAAAAATATAAAATAGTTGAAAAAGGATATTTTAATTAAAATAAAAGACATAATTTTTAATAGAAAAGGAAAGTAAAATTTTATATGTAGAGTATTTTATATAGAATACAATAAGTATATTTTAAAATAAGATTTTTTATATTTTTTATAGAAAAATATTGTGAGTTTTTAATAACTCAACATATAAAGTTTTAGGAATAAATGTTGAATTATGAATAGAGACACTTGTCAAATTTAACTTTATTTTTAATTTTTTTTATATTACATTTAAATTCAAAATTTTGATTAAACTTCCAATAATTACACATATCTTCATCAAAACTTCAAAAAAAAGAAATCAAATTATAATTTTGACAAATTTATCAATTTTTGCTAATTTTATTTTATCTTCAATTTTATAAACTCAAAAATTTTAAAGAAAATAATTTTATATTCATTAAGAAATTGCAATATATAAAAACATTATTTAAACAAAATAAATTTTTATTTTATATTTGAGTTTTATAAACTCAAAAATCATATAATGGTTTCATTAATTTGATTTAAATTTTAGTTACAATCAAAATTTCAATTTTAAATAATGATGAAAACTGAAGGATTAAATTCTTTCATTTTATTAGAATTTAGGGATTAAGTTGTTTTATCTCAGGGAGTGACATAGACAAGAACAAAAAAAAACATTTAGGCTATGTTTGGTTCGCATAATATATTAAGAATATAATATCTATTCTAAACGGAATAGTTATTCTTTACTTTAGTTCAAATTTTGTTATGAAATACCAATTCTATAATTTTTGAGGAATAGTCAATCATTCTTCCAAAAACTAAAGAATATGTATTCTTTACCTTTGAGATAGACCATTTCCACTTTTATTCCTCTTTTTATATTTAAGCTCTCCTAATGTTTATATTCTTGCTTTTTTAAAAATAATTTGATTTAAAATTTTTAATATTTTTCTTTTAATTTAATTTAACTCAAGTTTGGCAACCATAAATTATATGGAATTTATTTATTTCATATGTTTGTATTTTTATGATTAAAAAATTTTAAAAAATTATTTATTTATTTATTATGCATTATATTATTTTAGAGAAATAAAATATATGTGCTAATTTTTTTATATATTATATATTTGATTTTTTTTATGTAAAACATGCTAAAATTATATAACTATTTAATTTTGATACTAATATTGAAATTCATTAATAAGGGAATCAATGTCATTTATACTTAAATATACTTATCTCTCACAGTAATTATAGGTTATGAACCAAGGCATAAAATAGTAATTATTTAGGAATAGTTATTATAGGAATACTTATTCTATTCCTTAAGAATTATAATTTTATTACAAAATTATTTCATTTCATGAACCAAACATAACCTTAATGTTTATTCTAAGAAGAAAAATGCTATAGGTTTCTTTCGGTTATATATATATCTAACTAGAAACATTACATGCGTTTCACTACAGGATGACAAAACAACCAATGTAAAAAACAAAAGATGTAAAACATAATATTTTTAATGTTTAATTTATGCATCGAAAATTCAAATTCAATTTATAATAGAAACAGTGTTTTTTTTCTGAAAAGAGAAATTCTCAAAAAAATTAGATTATTAATTTCTGAGTCTTTATCCTCAAGACACCATAATAAGCAATAATAAAATGAAAAAAATATAAGTTAATTTTTAAATTTAGTTCAAAAAATGGTTTTACAACTGAATGCTCATCAAAGCAATAAGAAAGAAACAAAGTGATGATTTTGATGGTGTGATGCAATACACAAATGCATAATAGCCATCAAACAACATGTCCTCCTCAATGTTACAACATGAAAACCACAACAATTCATAAGAATGATATCACAGATAATGTAGATCAATTTCATCACTTTCTAGCACAAATATGGCATCAGAAGACCAGTATGTTTTATAGATGGTACTATGGAACAAGTGAAAAATAGTTAAAACTAAGTGGGTACGTTGAGCATAGAGTTAGAAAAGAAAGGAATAAGGAAAAAAGACAAAAGGAAAAGAAAATGCAGCTGAAATAAACAAAATTAAACGCGTAAATGATAATAATTCAAGAATTAAAATTGAAAATTTTAAAAACAATGCAAAAACTACATTCATTTATTCCCTTATTCAGGTTACAACATGAATACATAAACTAAAATTAGCATTTCTATAATTTGTAAAACAAAGAAATAAATATAAAAAAAAAAGTCAGAGATTTTTGCACTCCACCATTTTATATTTTCATTCTGAAAGTATAAATGACATAAATATTTGCTTTTATTGTGATTTTCTAATCAGTCTATTTTTTAGTTACCTAAACAAATTGTAACTGTTATGAAAACTAAATTATTTTTTTACTTTTACTGTTTAAAATATTTTTAAACTAAAAAATAATTGTTTTATTTAAGAACTTACATGTTTATAATTTTTTTGAAAACCAATATTATTTATACATTATAAAATGGAATAAAGATTATATACTTATAAATTATTTTTGAATGCTAAATGCTTGAATATATTTTTATATTTACTTATATTATTTCATTCGCTTTTATAGGGTATTAGACGTATTGAATCTATTTTAATTCTTAATATATTAGACGATATCTATATTATTTACACAATATAATTTTATATTATTTTAACTTTTTTTTTGCACTATGAAAGTAATAAAAATATAGAAAATTGATCAGCTAAAATCAATAAGAATTATCACAATAACTATATTTTTTAAGACAATGATGAAATATATAAAAAAAAAAAATCAAATCAACCAATTAGTTTAAGTTATATTTTAGTTTATATACAAAAAATTGAAATTAAAGGATTTATTTAAATTTAAAAATAATTAAAGTTTGAAACTCTTCAAATAATCTATTTCTAGCACTTAAAGATGAAATTAAATTATTGTACATACAAATATTAAATTTATTTTTTAAAAGTAATACTTAAAATGAAAATAAAAATAACTTTGTTAAGAATTTGTAACTTTTACAAATTATAAAAAAATTAAAAAATTTCTTTGAACACATGTATTTTATTTTTGAAAACTAAATAGATGTGATAGAGTGCAAAAATTCCTACCCATAAAAAACAATGTTTCAATCATAAATTAAATTTCAAATGTTGAATTTTTAATGTATATATTACACATTAAATATATTATGTTATTTTTTATATTTATTGTTTTATCTTCCCACAACAAAATCGCGGTGATTTTACTAGTAACATATATAAGTTACGTAGGAAAACCATACTTTTAAGTAGCACAAGACTAACCCAAAAGGGTGTGGATAAGTTAGTTTGAGATTTTTTCAACTTAACTAGAGGTATCGGGTTTGAACCTTAGTTGCACAGTTACTTTAAAACTTTTAAGATAGACCTTTGTTGCTCTTCAGAATTCTTTTCGGGTCCTACGAGATACCAGATACTAGATGCTCAGATGAAAAAATAAATAAATAGCACAAGACTAAAACTAACAGTAACACTGCCCGTAATTAGTGGATGTGAATATCAAGATAAATCATTTGCAATAAATATTATGATATACAAATATCAATAAATAATTACAAAAATGAAATAAAATAACAAAAAATTAAGTAAATAATAAACCAAACTAATTTCGTAAACTCAAAAAAGTCCAAGCAATGTAAACAAAAATAAACATGCACAAAAAAATGTTTATCAAAACATCAATAAAAGTAATAAAAAATTTCAAGAATCATCTATGTTTCTTTGAAATTAATTAGTCATTGAGAAAATATTGATTACTAACTAAGAAGAAAATTCAAGAAAAGTAAAAAAAAAAACATAGTAAAAGGAACATAGTAGAAACTTAAAGTTTTCAAATAAATTAGAATAAAAAGATCTCAAAAATAGCTATATCAATAACATGCAATGAATAAAATCAACACACCTTATAAACGAAAGTAACAAGAAAGCACACAAAAGCCATAAAAAACTGAATCAAGTGAAAAACAACAAATTAATTCAAACTAAGTGAAAAATAATATATTAATTAAAATAAATTGGGGTTACATTAAAATCAAAACCCTAGCCATTTAAAAGAAAGCTATCAATGCAACTAATCCATCAAAAGATGAGAAACATGAGCAAGTGAAAATAACAAAATACATTCGTGAAAATTAAGGCCACCTAGAAGCCGATTTAATTAAAAAAAAAAAAAAAACCAAGCCACCCATAAATTGAAGAAACAAAATATTTTTTTTAACTTTTTTTTGCTTGGGGAATAAGAAAACAGAAATGCAAAGTAAAAACAGAATAAATTCCAAAGACCATATGAAGAGCTTAAGCAGGGAAAAGAATCAGCTGTATCACTAAATATTTCCATCATTCGCCATAATAGAAAGCAAAAAAAAAATTAGTAGAACATGTAGACGATTAAGGGAAGAAGAAGAAGAAGAGAAGCAGGTGGTTGTGGTAGGGAGACAAAAGTGAAGATATGTAATAGAAATTAGATTTTCATATAATTCTAACTAAATTAAAAGGGAAAATGATATGTTCTTTTATCAACTTTAGGTCAATTATTAATTAAATTATACTTTAAAAGTCATTTCAATTTACTCGTTCAACTTTATAAATTGTGTTAATTCTATTTAATTTTATTTAAAATGTCTAATTATATTTTTAAAAATTACTTTTAGATCCCTATGAAAATAAATTTGAGAGTTATTCAATTTTTTATTTTTTAAGAAAAATAAAATTTGAAATTTTTTAATTTTTCCATTTTTGAAATAAATTAAAATAATTTTAAATTTTTACATAAAATTTTACTATTTATGTATTAATTAAAAATAATAAGGAAAAAGCAATAACTTGAAATATTATCTATTATAATGAATACCAAAGTGGAAACATCAGGAACTAGGAAGACGAATACACATCAGTTTGCTCGCTTCACTCGTAACTTAATATTTTAAAATGTGTGAAATTGTGCATTATAAAAATATAAATTTAATTGATCGATAATGAGTTTAAAAGGGAAATTTATTTAAAGAAAATTCTACTTTTATTTTATTTTTCAGTATATTTATAATACTGATTTTAAGGATTTAGTATGTCATTTGAGATTTTGGTTATTTTTAATATTTTCTTGTTATTATTGATGCTAATCCTTAGGAAAGCATTTTCATTGCCCTTTTCTTTACTACTAATTTTGTATGTTCATATTAAATAATTTTGAAAAAGCTAGTAGAACGTGATACCTAATAAGTTTCATTAGAACTATGTACACACAAGTATTGATCCTTGAGTCGGACCCTCATTTAGAAAAAATGATTTGTGGAGCTTGGTTGATGTATAGCTCTAAGACGCTATATTATGATTTATGGTTTAGCTATTTATTGGGACTAATAGCTTAGTTAATGCCTAGTTCTCAAGAAAAACCAATAAATATTGGAATAAGTGATCAACTGCGGTTAGTGGCTTGGTGGAAGCTTAGCTTTCGAAAACCGGTAGTCATTGAAAAATAAGAGAACCAAAAGACTATTAGATTTGTTGTTTAGGGTTCTACCACAAATTTCCACATAAAGTATTTTATTAACATTATTTTACATTTTATTATATAATATTTGGAAGTTATGTTTATAATAAAGTTATTAAATTGATTTTATGTAACTATATATATATACGAAAGATAGACTAACTGTCAAATGATAGACAAACTATTAAAATTCATAGTATAAATTAAAATTTCACAAAACCTAATTAATATAACTGTGAATAATTAATTCATACAAGCATTCAAACCATGAATCAAAATATAGAAAGAGTGAGAGAACTTATAAAAAGATAGTTTTCTACTCACAAATATATTTAGAACTCATAAAGTTTTTTTTCATATGTTTTTCTCGTTGGTTTTTTGATGCAAAGTTACATAGCTATTTATAGATGAGGGACCTGGACTTATAATAACCGGATACTGGTTATCCAAGTTCTATCTTATCTTCTTACATTAGTACTATATAGATTTTTAAAACTAGTACTAGTACTAATAAATTCCTTGATTTCTTTTACACATAATACTTACTACTTTGACTTTTATTACAATATCACATACTATCTTTTATTTCTACATTCTTGTTTCTTACAACAATTTTTTTTACATGGGTAATACTAACTTTTTGATAACTGCATTAGCTACTTACATGTTCTTTTTACAAAAAATACAATAATACTTTTCTTTTGATATCATCATTCTACGGTACTGTCTATGTATTTTGTCTGAGCCTATAACTTTTCCTTCTGCAAAAGATTTGTATTATACTTCTATCTTCTTTGGTCTATTCATTTGTTCTTGACTGCTTTTGGAGTAGATAATATTTTTGCTATCAAAGTAGTACTTCTAATGGTTGGACTATATTGTCATATTTGGTTCTTTATAAATTACTTTCATGCTGATGGCTTTAATAATATACTAATAGTTAAAATTTCTTTTACTAATAACTCTATTTTATATTGTTAATCTATTATTTTTTTAGAGTTTTACTTATGTATTCTAAATTTTCTTTATTTTCTTGTAATCCTAGTAGTTTATTATATAAAGGGAAGGGCCGAATTGGACCTTTAACTTTGAGCCAAATCCCACATTGGCCACTTATTTTTTTTGTTCCTATATAGATCCTAATGTTTTAAAAGTGGCCCAATATGGACCCTCTGTCACTAACAGCATTAAAAAAAATCAATGTGGCAAATTTCATCGTTAAATGGTGTCACAGGGCATTAGGACCCACCTCTTCTGGTACCTTTAGCCAGCACATCCCCTACTTTTTCCTTTTCATATTGCATTAAAAATAACCTAATAAAAAAGAGGTCTTCTTTTTGGCTCCCCTTCAATTTCTACTTTTTCAGATTATTCTTCATCTTCTTAATGGCTCCCTTCCAATTTCAATCTTCTTCATATTCTTCGAGTTCAATTTTTGTTCAAGTTTGGCTTCTCTAAATCCGGAGAGATCCTTAGGAGATCGTCATGCTCATGTCTAAAAAATTGAGAAGAAAGTGATAACCATCGTGCTCGTGGCAGTTCAGGCTTGATTTGCGACCATTGTTAATTATGCTCTATTATAATTTGCAGGATTCTTGATTTACTTAACAATGCACGACATAACACAAGGCGACAACGTGGCTCTTGCTACGAGAATGGTAATGACAAAAAGAGTTCATCCATTTGTTTTTTTAAATCCTTACTAAGGAAATTGGACAATCAAGGTCCTTGTAACTAGCAAAGGAAACATTTGTACTTATGAGAATGCAAGAGGTGAAGGATGTGTTTTTAATGTTGAGTTAACAGACTAAGATGTGGTGATGATAGTGATGGATTAATGGGTCTGTTGCTAACTTTTGATGAGTAGATAAGACTCAATTCTTATAATATTGGTAATGAAGATCAAATCAATGAGAGGGCTTTTAAGATACTTGCTACCCATCATGCTAGCTCCTGGGACGTGATCAGTGGGGGGTTAAAAGGGGAGAGAAGGCATGGTAAAGGATTTATGAGAAAATATGGTTTACTAGGGAACAACTTCGTGATCCTTTAAGAAACTATGAACCTATTGGCATACAAATGCTTTCACTCAGAAATGGGGCTTCTAATTCCTTGCAATCACTGAACTCAAGTGGCATTGAACCATAATTTTACTATATTTCCTAGGATTCACTTTTGCATGCCATTGCTTTGGGATTTTGGATGCTTAAGATGAAACGTGTGGGATCTATAGAATGGCCTTTGATGGCTGTTGTCCTGATTGCTAAATGATATGTTTTTGGGCTTAAGTAAGAGATGATTTGTTGTTATTAGTCTTCTTATGTTTTTGGGCATAAGTAAGTGCTTTTAATCATTACATGCTTATTTGCAATGGTTGAAAATGACCCTCTATTTGGGAGAGGTGTAAGCAGGGGAACGAGAAGGAATGAAGGGTAAAGTAGGTATAAAGACAAAGCTAGGTGCTAGTGATTCAGCATGAGAGGTGGGTCCCACATGCCATGTAACACCATTGAACGAAAGTTTTTGCCACATCAATTTTTTTTAACGCAACTAATAATGAAGGGTCATTATTGAGCCATTTATAAAACATTTGGGTCCATATAGGAACAAAAAAAACATAAGTGGCCAATGTGGGATTTGTTCTAAAGTTGAGGATTCAATTTGACCTTTCTCCCTTATATAAACAATTTCCTAAATTTATTGTCATATCTATTATTAATTTTTTTACAGTATTACCTTTTATACTATAATTATTATGTGATTCTTTATAATTATAAAATACTGTATTATTTTCAAAATCTTGACTAATTTGTTCATTATTACTACTAATTCCTATTAACAAATGTTTATATTTTCTTTTCATTTTTTCTGGATTCTCCGCAAATTCTCTCCTCAACCTATATGCTCTGATACTATAATAAGGATGCATGCATGAAAGACAGACTAACTGTCAAATGATAGACAAACTATTAATTATTCACAGTGATACTAATTATGTTTTGTAAAATTTTAATTTATATTGTGAATTTTGATAGTTTGTCTATCATTTAGCAGTTAGTCTGTCTTTCATGCATGTATCCTTATTATTAATATATGTCTATTAAACTAGAGTCGGTTATTAATTATAACATTATTAAGAAATGAAATAGATAAAATTATAGATGCAAAAAGAGAAACTCAAGAATTTTTAAAAAGTTAGGAAATGCCAGAAATTTTAAATATAATAGATTATAATAATAAAATAATAGTATTAACAATTTTAAGAGATACTATAAACACTATTATTAGTGAAGGAAATTTAGATCCATAAAATGAATAATCAAGAAATAGAAGAATATTTATCTAATTCAGAAGAATGTTTGAAATTAGCAAAAATATATGCTGCAATAAGTAAAGAAAGTAAAATTTAGCTTATTAAACATAATAGTACACATCCTAGTTATGAATATGTGCATATAAAATGGATTTGGGAACATGACAAGAATTATAATATGTATAGGATTATTAAAAATAGACCAAAATTTAATAGAAAAATGACTTTTAGATATGAAGAAATTTATAAGCAAATTAATTAATGACTTTAGAAGAATCTTTTATTTATAAAACAACATTAGAAAGTGCTTGAACTTATGATGAAGAATCTGTAAGAGTATCAATATCTATAAGATTATAAAAAATACAATAATTATTAATAAGTCAAAATAATACTAATTTTCATATAAATTATTTATATTATAATAATACTAAAGAACAGATAGAAGAATGTAGAGAGGAAATTATAGAAATAAAAAAAATAATAACTAGAAATCCTAAAATATTACAAGTAATCAATCCAAAAAGAGAAAAATATCCAAAAATTGAATACAATAATAAAGAATGAAATAAAATTAAAACTTTTAGTACATAAACTAATTTTGAAGAAATATTAGATTTAATTAATCAACTAGAAACAACTATCATAGAAGAACAAATAAATACAATGGAAATAATTGAATATTCTATTAATGAAAATTTAGATACAGAATAAGAAATTTTAATAAATGAAACAAAATTTCAACCAACAACACCCGTAGCACCAATAAAATATCCAACCATATGAGAATATGCTAAATCAAAATATGAATAATAGAAAATCAAAATTGTAAAGAAGAAATATATTGGTTAAAGAGAACACGTGAAAATATAACAAATGAATTAAAGAATTAGGCAAGAATGAATTCAACTATAATAATAGGAAGAAATTTAGAAGTTTCAAAAATAAAATTATTGTTACAACAAATATTATTAGGAATTTTAGCTAATTGGTTTGACCAATTAGCATAAAATGAAAAAAATAAAAATAGAAAATGCAACTACACCCATAGAATTAGTAAAAGAATATAAAAAATTATTATTAAAACATTTTACATATAAGGAAGTAATAATTTAAAAAAAATACTTACAGAGAATATTTAGGTAAATTACAAATATATGATATAAATTATTTTAAAGAATATGCATTTAAATTCGAAAAATATTATATAAAAGCAAAAATAAACCTAACGGATAAAGTATATTTAAACTTATTATTTTATAAATTATCAGCACAATGGGGAAATAAAATATCACAAAAATATACTGAATTAAATATGGCTGAAGATTTTTTAGGAACAATGATTGCTTTTGCACAATGATATTTATAAACAAAATGTATGTCATTAAATGAATATAGACTAATGTATAAACAAACTAAAAATAAACAAAATCTAAATTGTAAAAAAATTTCTTTAGTACCAAATTATGGATGTGAACCATAATTGACATAAAAAAAATATAAATATAAAAAAATGGAAAAATATTTCAGAAAATATAGAAAACCATATTACAGCAAGAAGAGAAAATATAAAAAGAAATACAATAAAAAATTATATAAGTCAAAATGTAAATATTATATTTAGAGACAAAAAAGACATTTTGTAAATGAATGTCCAAACAAGAAAAATAAAAAAGTAGAAGGATATATAGTAATTTCAGAACTTTCAGAAATAAGTAAGGATAAAACTATATATAAAATAACTTCTAATGGATCATAATAATCTGATTAAACAAGAAAATAGTGATATAGAACTATATAGAACAAGAATTTGACAGGGAAAAATACTTAGAATTAATATATTATGAGCCTAATATTAGTATAAAAGAGATTTTTGAAAAACAACAATCAAGTAATAATTTTAAAAGGATATTTAAAAATTCAATTTTTAAAAGAGAAAGAAAATAATATTATGTAGGAAAAGTAGCCGAAAAAGTAATTAATGTAGTCGATACATAAGGAAATATTAGAATATCCATTCGTAATAATATTATTACTATAAAGATAGTCTCAATCTCTAAAATGAAAATATAGATTAAACATTAAAAATATACTATGAGCTTTTTAAAGTAAAAGTACCTTCAAAAAGCAAACTAATTAATATAAAACTAAAGACTATATGTGCATTAACTACCAAGCATGAATTTTTTTTTTTGAACAAAGCATGAAATTTATAATAATAAAATATTGACAAGTTATGAAGTATTACCAATATTTAAAGAATTAATAGAATATAGACCTAGAGAGATAACTAATATTTATAATTATCCTAAAAATTATACTATATAATTTGATAATACTAAAAAATTAGGAAAGCTTAGGAAAAATAAAAATATAGATATACATAAGAATTATAATAAATTACAAAGATCATTGACAATAGAAAGAAAAAATTTATCTAGAGAATCTAATACTAGTAATAACCAAATAATAATAAAAACCCCCTATTGTAGACACCATATTAGATAGATAAGACCGCCAAATGTATATACAAGTAAAAATAAAAAATAAACAAATACCAGTTTTAATAGATATAGGATCATGTGCTTCTCATATACATGAACTATTATTAAGTTCAAAAGATGAAATATAAATTTTAAGAGAACTTTATATATATATGTGTGTGTGTGTGTGTATCATTTATTTTTAGTATTATCATTTAATCACTTACTGTATATATATA
This sequence comes from Mallotus nudiflorus, assembly GCA_947683625.1. NCBI lineage: Eukaryota > Viridiplantae > Streptophyta > Magnoliopsida > Malpighiales > Euphorbiaceae > Mallotus > Mallotus nudiflorus. The sequence goes on from CANTUR010000035.1 coordinate 361,348, forward strand.
TATATATACACACACACACACACACACATAATGAAATAACAAAAATATTACTAGGAATAGACTTTTTATAATTTGTAAAACCTTTTACATTAGCATTTACACATATGAATAGAAGAAATTTCAATACCAATATCCCAAAAGAAAATTTTCAAATAATTTTACAAGCTTTATATTAGTCAAATTAAATAAGAAACCAACTCTAACATTAGTAACACAGGATCTCAAATTACTTTAGAAAAAACAGAATTAGTAAAAAAATTAAACAAATTTAAAAATTCCTTTTAAATTATCTAAAATAAGAAAAACTACTTATATTATTAATAGTGTAGCAACAAACACATCCATTGATATAACAACAAAAATATTAAAAATACCATTATTATTTGAATTTAATTATAAATATCCCTTAATATTAGAAAAATTATTTTTTGATATTTATATTCATTGGTATATTTATCTTCAATATTATGCATTTCATATATTATATGACCATAAGATAAAAACACAGAGAGTAACTAGTTCTCAATTGTGATATTGGATGCATGATGGGGTCCATTTAATAGAAGAAAAAAAACAAAGAGAAAATAAATATAATATTATAGAAAACACAACTTTGGAATTAAACCGTGGTATAAAAGTATACCAAACACAAATAGAATAACAATTAGAAAAATAGGAAAAACACAAAATAATTATACCAATAAAAATTAAGGAAGAAAATAAAAATAAAATTATAAAAGAAAAATAAATAAAAGCAACACTAATAACATTAAAAGAATATGAAATTCATATTTAAGAAATGCTAGAAAAATGATTTTGTAACTCTTCTACTAGTCAACATAATTGCAGTGTCTCATAGTAAATAAACACTCTGAACAAAAAAGAAGAAAAACTAGATTATTTATAAATTGCAAACCACTTGATAATCTATGTAATAGATATTTTTATCCAATACCAAATAAACATGTATTATTTAGAAAATTAAAAAATAAAAATTATTTTTCCCTTTTGATTTAAAATCAGGATTTTATCATTGTAAGTTAGAAGAAAAAGATAAACATTGGGCAACATTTACCACAATAAAGTTATTAAATTGATTTTATGTGTGTGTGTCTATATATATATATATATATATATATATGATTTTCTTTGAACATAATTTTATACAAAATATTTGTAATAAATATTTTAATAAATGAAGGTTTTCAAACTAACATATGTTTTTTTATATTAGCTTACTTAGTGAGGTCTGACTTCCCTCAATTATTGTTTCAAGACCTTGGGAGTCTACTGTTAGCTCTCCTTTTTTACGTTGGATTGATTCTTCATCGATTGCTTTATATAGGTTAACGTAATGTTATTGTTACATATTAAACAATTTTAGTTAATTTAGACACTACAATGGCTTGGAGGTTTTGTTGTTGTTATTATATTTGTTTGTACTGAGTTCTACGATGTATTGAGATTGAGACACTTGTGATTGTGGTGATGTGTGTGTGCATATATATATATATATATATATATATATATATACATAAATTTTAAAATTTGTTAATTTTATGTGATAAATTCCTAAAGGGTTACTACGAGTTTCAGAAATTTCACACTTTCTTATTCCCTAGTGTTGGTTGCCTTTGGGGGTTCGAGTCATGACAAAGCTACACAATAATTGATGAATAATTTTTTTTATTCAACTATTAAAATTAAATTTTAGGTCAATTATCAATTTGCTATTTATATTAATAAAAAAATTTGGTCATTTTTTTGAAATTTTTGATTTTTAAAAAGTTTTGGTTATGATGTAGTCATTTAAAGATGGAAAAAAGGAATGTGTGGATTTTGTAATAGTAAAAGTTTATTGATATGGGGACTATTCATATGTATTTTGTGATAATAATAACTAAATAATTAACTTTGTAGGGGTTGAGGAAGCGGAGAGTTGTGTGTGTAATTGATTTATCATTACTAATCCAGCAAACTCATCTTGCATTTTGTCATAGTTTATCATTGCCATTTTTCTTTCATCCCATCATAACAAATAAATGAACTGTTTTCTTTTTCACCCATTTTTAATAGTTGACCACAGACAGTTAATGAGTGAAAGATCTACAGATCACTTTTTCCTTTAGAGGAATGGGTGCTAGTATGAACTTGAGTAAATTAATGACCATATATACATGACTGTCAGTAAACAAAACCTTCATTTTTACTTTCGTCCAGTTTTCACTCAATTTATTTTTTTCATTTACTCTGTTTTCCATTAAGTTTTTTACAGTTGAATACACAACCAAGTCTCTTCGGTTACTTTATTATTATTTTTACTCCAATAAATCATTTTACTTGTATTTTTTCAGTAACTTTGACAGTAAAAAAGTGTCGTTGATCGGTCTCATGTAAACAACTATGTCTGTTGTTATTAATGCCACATTTTGAAAATTTTGAACTTAACTGAATCGATTTTTCCTTTATACAAATCAACGCAACAATTAATTTTGGAATCTTAATGACTATATACAAATGAGTGGACAACAAAAAATCCTTCAGTTTTGTTTCCTTTTAGTTTTCACTCTATTCATTGTTTTCATTTACCATGTTTATTGTACCAATGGTACCTTAACTTTTCCATATATTTCATTTTGACACTAGATTTTAAATTTTTTCCTTTTTAATTAATGAATGTCTACTTTAACCTGAAATAAAAATAGAATTTCAATTACTGAAAAGAAAAAAATTTAAAATATGGTACCAAAATGAAACATAGGCAAAGTTAAGGTACCATTAGTGTAATAAACCCTTCATTTACCATTATTGCAATTTAAGCTTTTCTTTTTTCTAGTGGGAATTACTACTCGTTAGGATGTTAAGAAGCATATTCCTATTTATTACAAAGACATTGGTTGGAGTCTATGTTGTTGAAAACTACAATGTCCAAAATATAAAGAAAATGGTAGATAGTGGTATCCTAATAGCTAAGCACATGGAGGAGATGTTCATAGAGCTCAAAAAGCAAGATGTAGGGGAATGAATTTTATAGTTTTTTTGAAGATGGGGAGGGAGCAAAAAAGAAACTAAAAATATTATTTTTAAACTTATAATCCTCAGGTGGCCGTTTATTTTTTGGAGAGTCAGTCTTTATTTTGTGGTTTTTTTAATATTATTTTTTTGAAATTATCTTCTTGTCATTTGTTATGTATTTATAGAGAGATTAAACATGAAAAAAAATCTCTTCGTAACATCTGTCATGGATGAGCATTTAATAATCAATTGTATTTTTTTTGTTTTTGTTTTTTTAACCTTCAATCCACAACTTTGTCATATGTTCTTTTTTTTTTTTACTTTTTTTGGTAGCTATATAAGTTATGTTTACCATTGTATTTAATTAATTGGTTGCTTTGACATTTTATTGCATACTAAATGTTTGATAGAATATTTAAATAGAAGGTTATAATGTATTTACCTACACTTAAGAAGCTAGTAATGGAGACATGAGAAATTGAATTTTGTTGCCAAATATACAAATTTCATAGAAAAAAAAGGTCATTGTCATAGTAGGCATTGGAAAAATAAGGACGATCACATGAAACCATTCATAGGTATATATTCCTGCATTAGGGCATATTGTGCAACATATCATATTTGATGAACTTTATATTATTGGGACACTATAATCTAAAAGATAAAGTCTTTCAATATATAGCATTTTATTTTTTTAGTAACATCACAATCATCTTTAGTGCTTCTTTGTTTATGGTCAGCTAATGTAGCGTGGTCGATTACTTCACTTAAGCTGTAAAAAAAATGTAAAATTAAATTATTAGTAGACATATAAATTTCAGTAAATAATTTTTATTGCAAAGCCAAATTAAAGTAAAGTAACATACTTTTGTTCTTCGATAATAAAACTTGCAGATGGTTTATGAAGTCATTGAGGAAGTGTTTGTAAACTCCTATCACTTAAGTTTAACAATATATTTGAATAAGGAAGTCCTCTTCCATGTTTTGGAATTTGTATATTGTATAATACTAATATAAAAAAAAGAAAAAGGTATTTTGTTATTATTTTCTAATATATTATGTAATAAACCAATTAGATAGATAGATATACCAGTGAGTCTTGTTTGGAATTGATTGATAAGCTTGTCGATAAAAAGTTCAAGTCTTTGACAAAATATCTTGAAAATTAAATGTTCTTGATTCATGATTTCTAGAGCATGAGTTTCATGTTTATTTTCATGGTTTTGAAGCCATGGTGGATTGAAGGTGAATGTTAATTTCTTTAATGGTGTTCGATGAAGCAGGGATTAGTGGTTGACATACTATGGTTGAGTAAAGATTTTGCGAGGAAAGTTTGTTTTAAGTTTCCATTTTTGGTTATCTTTGGTTTGGGATAGTAATTCTAAAATTTTGTAGGAGGACATGTTGTTTTGGGTGTTTAAAAGTTTTGGTTATGATGCAGCCATTTATAAAGGGAAAAAAAGGAATTTTTAATTTTTTCTTTTCATTTTTTAAAGTTTATTTTTATTTTATAAGCATTCTACTAAGCAATGTAATCAACTTGTGGGTTTTAGAAAATAAAATTACTAAAGAGGACAAAATTAAATATGTAAAAAACCTAATAAAAGGACAAAAATAACAAAAGGACAAAGACAACTTTAATAAAGATACAACAAATTAAAAAGGAAAAAAAATCCCTAAAATGACTATGTTTCTCTCCATTCTTCTTCTTTGACATCGATACTTGTTGTTTGATAGTGTATCAATGAGAAGAATTTGAGAAGAAGAACAAAGTATCACTGTCAAATAATAAGTGTCGTTGTCAAGAAGAAGAACGAAGAGAAATATAGTCATTTTAAGGATTATTTTCCTTTTAAATTTGTTATTTCTTTATTAAAGTTGTTTTGCCCTTTTATTAGGGTTTTTACATTTTCAATTTTTTTCTTTAGTAATTTTGTTCTTTAGAGTTCACAAGATGATTAAGCTACTTAATGAGATGCTTACGTGGTGAATATATTAAGAATATTCTTATACTGACTTTCATTTATGCTAAATTTGATTGGTTATGTTTGAGGTGCTTTAACCTGAAATAAAAATAGAACTTCAGTAACTAGAAAAAAAAAATTAAAAATCTGATGCCAAAATGAAACATAAGCAAAATTAAAGTACCATTAGTGCAATAAACACTTCATTCACCATTATTGCAATTTAAGCTTTTCTTTTTTCCTGGTGGGAATTATAGCTCATTAGGAGTCTATGATGGAGATGTTAAGAAGCATGTTCCTCTTTATTACAGGGACATTGGTTAGAGTCTATGTTATTCAAAACTACGATGTCCAAAATATAAAGACGATGATAAATAGTGGTGTCATAGTAGCTAAGCACATGGAGGAGACATATAGAGAGCTCAAAAAGTGAGATGTAGAGGAATGAATTTTACAGTTCTTTTGAAGATGGGGAGGGAGCAAAAAAGAAACTTAAAGATAATTTTTTTTTGTTTTTGTTTACTCTACCTTTAATCCATGACTTATTATTTTATTCATTTTTTATTTTTTCGTAGCTATATGAGTTATATTTAGCACTGTATTTAATTATGCCTTTAGGATTTGCATGTTGAAATTTGAACTGGGTTGTGCTTATATTGAATGTTCATGTTGAAATTTGAACTGGGTTGTGCTTATATTGAATGTTTATGTTGAAATTTGAACTGGGTTGTGCTTATTGTCTACTAATTGTTTTTGTTTGAATTTGAGACTAAAACTAATGTGTTCTTTAAAAATGAGATAGTTTTTATATATTAATTTTGTTGCAGTACAAAAATTCAAATTTTTTCCATTGAATTTCTAATATAGTTCTTTGTTATTTGTATGGTTCTAGGATGGTAATGAGGTGTTCTTCATGATTAAATGAAGCATCTAGCTGTGTAAGCTAATAACTGCATACTATAACAGACAATCAATGGAATTTGACTCTATTGTATTTTTATATGATGGCAAAAAATTATGTGGGGAACATAATCCTGATGGGGTAAAGTTGATTCTACTTCTACTCATTGGTTGACTTTTTCACATTACAATAATTTCAATATCCTTCATAAAAAACACAACAATTAAAAGCAATAGTAGTTTATATGGTGATATAGGTCTTGATTTAACAATCTAAGTCTAAATGGAAATCATTTATGAACTAATTTGTCTTATCTGATTTTTCAATTATTGTTTACTTGGTGACAACTTGAGATGGAAAATGGAGATGAAATTGATGTAATGGTGCACCACACTGGAGGTGGAGGTGTGAACATTTGAGTGAGAATTGGCCAGTGGGTACACTATAAAAAGCAATGGCATACATAGTTGATAAAACATTTTTTTGGATTATGGAAAAAGCTACTATAAATGGGAATGAAACCAATGGAGATTTGAGAAATTTGAGGTTCATTCAGCAAAGCCATTTTTCATTTTTCCATAGTTTATCATTGCCATTTTTCTTTAATCCCATCATAATAAATAAATTAACCGTGTTCTTTTTCACCGATTTGTAACTATTGACCACAAACAGCTAATGAGTGAAAGAATATGTAGATTATGTTTTCCTTCAGAGAAATGGACACTAGTATTAATTTGAGTATAATTTTAGAATCTTAATGACTATATACACATGAATTGTATGAATGCCCAATAATTGATTTAGGAATGTGTATATTATTAATCAAATATAAAAGTGAAAATTTAATAAGTGTCGATTTTATTTTATATGGATCTAAAAGTAATTTTATTAAATTATAATAAATACAAATGACTTTCAAGTATTAATTTCATAATTTATAGTAATTAATTTAGATTAATTTATGATTATAATTTTTCAGTGATTAATTTCATAACTTATAGTCATTAATTTAGGTTAATTCATAACTAGTTACCAATAAAAAATGGTTTCTCTCTTTACCTTCTTTCTTAATAATTAAAAATTAGTTAAACTGTAGTGATTATAGATTAATTAATTTTATTAATTTATATAATGATATATTTAATCATTTGTAACTGTTTTATTAATTAATGTTATATTATAAATTGTCAAAATCAATACACATTTTTTTTTATATATTTAAAAATTATTTCTCAAAGTTTTATTATTATGTCATAAATGAAAATTTAATATAAGATCATCAGTGTAAAATGGTTACAATAAATAAATTGATTTCAAATTCATTTCTTATTAAAACACATTAAACTGCTCATTGATAATTGATTTTTTTAGAGGCTATATAAGGGTTTTTGATAAGATAATTTTTTTATGTATTAGTGAGCCATTTGGTTTATGTGTTGAATATCATTTATGCCTATCACTTTCCACTCTTATTTTAGTTTATAGACCTTTATTTAAAATGTTTACGTATTAGAGTATTAAAACTACAACTTTTAACAAATAATTTCTACAATCCAAACAATTGCATCAATGGTTGGAAGATAGTTTTCTATCAAATTTTGTATTTGGCATACTTTGTGTTATATACATTCTATTTTGATTTTCATTATTTTCAAAAATTCTCTTCTATTAATGGTTGAAGATTAGTTTCCTATCAAAATTCTCTTGTCCATCTCTCTTCTTCTTATAATTATTTTAATAGATCTTTGTATTTTCATTTTTTTAAATTATTACTTAAAATTGTTATAATTTATGTTTGTTATAAAAAATTTGTAAAGAAAAGATGAGTGCCATATTATAACTACGACCCCTTGTATTTGACACAATTTGTCTGTTTGACATCTTAACTTACTTTTTTGTCATTTCAACACTTGAATTCATCTAAAATGCACTAATATGACAATATAATACATATGCCACCCCTATATTTGATTTTTTTTTTGTTAATTTGACACCTCTACTTACAGATTTTGGTTAGTTAAACCCTTAAGATGTGACATATACTAATTCATTATTTATACCACGTGTGCTGACAGAGGTCTCAAATTGACAAAATATGATAAGTATAGGGAGCCATGGTGTCACATTGTACTTGTCACTTTTTGTTAGTTTGACACTTGTACTTATAGGTTTTTTTGTCATTCAAACTCTTGAGATGTGACATAAGTTAATTTGCTATTTCATGCTACATGTGTTGACATGGTTTTAAAATTATAGGCATAATATATCCATGGCCCCCTGCACTTTGTCACTTTTTGTTAGTTTGATGCCTCAACTTATAGTTTTACTATTTTAACACTTGAACTGACCTAAAATATAATTTTGAAACCCTTGTCAGCATGTATGACATGGAATAATAAATCAGCATATGCCACATCTTAAGTGGTTAACTGATAAAAATTGTAAGTATAGGTGTCAAAATGATAAAAAGTGACAAGTGTAAGGATTAGTATATGCATTATATCATTATATTAGTGTAAATTAGTGCATTTTAGGTAAGTTTAAGTGTTAAAATCCAAAATTATAGGTTGAGATATGAAAATGACAAATTATGCCAAGTACAAGCGGTCATAAATGTGTGTGAGTGTGTGTGTGTGGTTAACGTTAAAAAATAACTTAACATAATATAGTCTGCAGTAACATTCATGTAAATTGTCTATTTATATAAATGCAATAATTATACTGTAGAAAGAGGCTACATGTAATAGTAAAATTAACTAAATAATGGTATAACATAAGAAGCAAAATTTTAAAAATTTCATAATATATTTTTATTGACCCTTTTTCAAGGTCATGATCAATCTTAATTCAACCATTGTTTTGACTTTAAAAATCAATTTTGAATCACTAATGCTTTGTATTCAAGTGTTTTTATAAGCTTAGGTATATAAATATGCTCAACAAAAGCAAAGTTAATTGACTGAGCTTTGGAACATGTTTGAGGACATTTGAAAACATATTTAAAGCCTTTAAAGACCCATACATATGTCCTATAAAGCATGGGAATTGAACCAAGTTGAAAGGAGTGTTTTCGGAGGAAAAATAGTTAAATTTTTGTGAGGCCAACCTACGTTCACAATCCTAAGGGTACCCTCACGATCCTGAGCGTACCCTCATGATCCTAAGGGTACCTTTACAATCCCAAGGTGCCTCATGCCCAAAACTTAAGAAAGAAGACTGATACGCTCATGATCCGACCTAAGCGTATTGTCACATGCTTAGACTTAGAGGTTTACTAAGACGCGTGACACTTAGTCTACAATAGGGGTAAAGTAGAACTAAGTAAGCCTAAGAATTGGAATGCATTGGAATATAAGTGAGCAAGTAGAGAGGTTTGAGACGTAAATTAGGCAGCAGTTGAATGAGAGTAAATATGAGGCTTTATTAGATTTCTTAACAAATTCTCATCATCCTTTACAAATGGGAGGAGTGGCCTTTATATAAGTTTTCCACCTCCTAAATATATGGCTACAATTATTTCTTCTAGACATTTCTATAAACAACATATGTACAAAGCTTTTCCTAGAAGCTTTTTACTATGTACAAAGATAAGGGAAGTTTCTAGATGCTAGCCGAATGACCTAGCATGGGTAGTAAGTATTGGAGGCATGGGAACTTTCCAGATGGTTGGCACCCTTGCTCCTTGATGGAAGTTTCTGGATGGCCTCCTTGGCATGGCTGGCAGCATGCAATCTTGCTATTTTTCACAGCTCTCTAGAGCCTTCCCACATGTTATTGGGCTCCTTCTTTAGCCTAGGCCTTGAGTCCACCAACTCTAGCAGCTCTTTAGTATGTTTTAGAGGCTTCCCACATTTTCCTAGGAACTTGGCATGGCCTTGGTGGTAAGCAGCCCACTTTAGCTTGCCTTGGCCGAATTTTCTCGCCTTTGTGCATGCACCACAGGCCTTAGGGTGGGCCAAACTTTGCGAGCTATAGTAGTATGCTCATGATCCTGAGTAGATAGTGAGCGTCTCAAATGGTCAAATTTTACAAGTAATGGTTATGTTTTTCAACGCTTATAATCCCGAGCCTATGCTCACTATCCTAAGCTTCTAAAATCCTACAAAAGCTTAATTTAAATTTAATAAAGGAGAAGGTTGGGGGATGAAACTAATGACTCCCAATAACTAATTTTACTCTCCAACTATAAATTTGAGTCCTAGAACTTCATTTAAGAAGTAAGAGAATTGATGGAGGAAATTCATTAAGTCAAATTTTATTCTTTGCATAATTACCCTTCTATTGAGAGTTAGGTGAATTCTTTCTTCTCCTCTTTCTTAGGGTTGGGAAGTGGGTAGTAAGGAATCAATCAACATTGGATTGGTGTTGAGCATTTGTGAAAAACACATTGAAGATTGGTTTGTTGAGCTAAAAAAAAAACACAAGTTATTGTAAGGTTAGTGTTAAGCCTTAAAACACTTTGTTATAATAATCTTAGGAATAAGATTGGGGATAGTTCAAAATCCTAACTTCAGGATAAGTCAGATGGGAAACGTAACATTGGTTGAGAATCCGAACTCCTTAAAATGATTTATATTCATTTGATATTCTTTTTGCTCTCATTCTTGAACTCTATTTCTTAATTCCTTTTAATTTTCCTTCAGTCTTTTCTAAAATTCTAATTAGCCCTATTCACCCCCTTTAAGGCATTTTCATTTGGTATCAGAGCTTGGATCCTAGGTACTTAATTATTAGAGTTCAAGATTATGGGGAGTGAATCTTTATTTTCCAAACATATAAACTTCTTTGATGGAAGTGATTATCCTTTTTGAAAATAAAAAATGGAGTTTTATCTTGATAGTGACCCCATTAAATTATAGGATGTGATTTTAGATAGGTGGAACCCTCCTATGAAGATGGTGGAAGGCATATAAATTCCAAAGGAGAGAAAGGAGTAGGCTAAAGAAGAAAAAGAGGAAAATCATAAGAACAAAAGGGCAATGTCCATTCTTATTACTTCTTTATTATAAGAGGAAAGTGGCAAACTTAATAATGCATTTTGGCTAAGGAGATATGAGCGACCTTGGAGAATTGTTATGAAGGTAATGAGCAAGTAAAAAGAAAAAAAGTTTAACTTCATGTTCATGAGTATGAACTCTTCAAAATGAAGCCTTATGAAAGCATCACTAAAATGATAAATTGATTGAATGCCCTTTTGACAACCTTAAGGAGGTTGGGCAAGCACTACTTTAAAGAAGAAATTAATACTAAGATTCTAAGAGTGCTGCCCAAGAAGGATTGGGAGTCAAAAGTGACTTCAATTGAAGAATCTCATGATCTCTTCAATCTTTTAATCGAGATCCTCATAGATAAGCTAGGCAAAGAGAAGAGGAGAATCAAGGAAAATAGGAGAGTAAGAAAAGCCTTGCATTTATAGCATCACAAGACTCAAGTGATGAGGAAGAAATTAAAGACTTAAGTGAATATGATGAGGAGATTGCATCATTCACTAAGTATTTTATAAAGTACTTAAAGAAGAAAAACTTAAGCAATCATAAAGAATGTAAGAAAAGTGACTCTAAGAGATCCAAAGAAGTCACTTACTATGAGTGTAATAAGCCCAATCATTTTAGAATTGAATGTCTAAGGCTTAACCACAAAAGCAGAGGAGGAAAAGAAAGAAGAAAAGCCTTTTAAGTTGCTTGGGATGACTCTTGCGAATCGAAAATAGAGGAGAAGCAACAAGAAGCTACCAACCTTTGCTTTATGGCATTAAAGGGCAACTATGAGGTACACTCCACTTCTTTCTCCTTTTGTGATAATTCTTGTGATGATTTATATGATGATGAAGAACTTGATGATGAGAGCTTCTTAGTTAGAAAATTAGTTTTAAAGTGTCAAAAATTACTTTTAAAGAAAAAGGTTTATAAACAAAAATTTTCAAAATTGCTTAAGAGTTTTGAGAAATTAAAATTAGAATTTTCAAATATTTGTTCCTTGAATGAAAAAATCATTATTGATTTAAAAGCTTTAACTTATTTAAAAAATGATCTTAATAAAACCAAGAAAAAAATGGGTTGCTTTCAAAAGAAATTTTAGAATTAAAAGGCATAATTTCTAAATTTTAAAAAGGAAAAGAGACTCTTGATAATATATTAATTTCTCAAATGTCTTATAGTGTAAAAGTGGAATTGGTCTTTCTAATAGAGCCTCTACATTATCAAGTCCCTCCAAATTTATCAAAGCTACTCTTTCCTCATCCCCATTCCTTGTGAGAGCTTTAAAGCTCAAGATTCTAAGGCCAAAAGTCTTATGAATTTAAATGTCAAAGGAAAGCCTCATAAGGCATATCATCAAAAGGCTCAACTTAAAAAGCCTAAATTCAATCATGCATTCATATATCATAATAAGAGGCACACACATATGCATATTAGGCTTAAAAAACTCATGCATAATTATCTTTGTGAAATGTATGCTTATCCTAGACCAATTATGTTTAGAAAAGCCACCAACCATCATAATTATGCTAAACTTACATATGTTGGTGTACAACATATATTTGCTAAAATTAGATGCCTTTATTGCATGAAACAAGGATACACTAATAATATGTGTTACTATAAAAAAACTTCATCTTAACCTTCTACCCATGGACTACTTTAAAAGTCAGAAACCTATACCAATTAAGGTTTGAGTTCAAAAGGTTGTTTGATGATTGTTTTGCTATTATATGCTAATTATTGATAAATTAATAAAATTAATTTTTTTAGCTTGTTAATAAACATGCACACATCAAATTGTCTAAAGAGAATTTGACCCTTTGCATGATAAAAATACTTTTTAAAAAAATTGCATAATATTGATATGCAATTATCTAATTATGTTTCATTTGGCATCATTTTCCACTTGGTATGCATTACTCTTTAAAAGTTCCATTTGGACTACATGTTGAGAATCATGATTGCCATTGCCATTCCTTAATACACTTGGCTCATATTTCACTTTTCATGATTAACTCTCTATTTAATTTTTCATTGGGTATCTATAGCCATCATTTTTTTTTCAATTATTTTTCGATTGTTATCCTTATTGTTCATTTAATTTCATTCATTGAATTTCACTTATTTTTGTCTTAGGATCTTTCTTTTTTAGTTACCTCCTTTTTCACTTTGAAAAAGGGGAAGAGAAACTTGACATTTTAAATGATAACAATTATGCTTAAATTATAAATAGAATTCCGAAAAGGGGGAGAAACTAAATATTTATTATGATTAAGTGATATTTGACATGCTTTGCTCACTTTAGCATATTTTAAGGGGAGAAATTTCAAAACTCCTTAGTATATGATTGAGCGAGAGTATCATAAGCAATTTGCACACATATTCACTAAGTATTTTTTAATTATCATTCAAAAATTGATTGTTAAAGTCAAAAAGGGGGAGATTATTGATCCTTTGCATGATCAAGGTCATGATCAATATCAGTTTAACCATTGTTTTGATTTTAACAATCAATTTTGAATCACTAATGCTTTGTATTCAAGTGTGTTTATAAATGTAATTACATAATTATGCTTAATAAAATCAAATTTAATTGATTGAGCTCTGGAAGATGTTTGAGGACATTTGAAGAATTCAAAGACCCTTGCACATGTCCTATAAAGCATGGGAATTGAACTAAGTTAAAAGGAGTGCATTTAGAGGCAAAATAGTCAAGTTTTCGTGAGGCTAGCCTACGCTCACAATCCTGAGGGTGCCTTTATGATCTTGAGTGTACCCTCATGATCTTGAGGGTACCCTCATAATCTCGAGGTGCCTTATGCCTAAAACTTAAGAAAGAAGGCTAATACGCTTATGATCCTAAGCACCACCCTCATGATCCCGAGTGTATGCTTATAATCCTAAGCCGATAGTTAGCATCTCTAATGATCAAATTTTATAAGTAACAGTCATGTTTGTCAATGCTCATGATCTTGAGTGTTTGAAATCCTACAAAAGCTGAATTTGCATTTATTGAATGAGAAAGAGGTTGGAGATGAAATTAATGACTACCAATAAGTATTTTTCACTCTCTAACTATAAACTTAAGTCCTAGAACTTCATTTAAGAAGTAAGATAGTTAGCAGAGCAAATTCAGTAAGTCAAATTTTATTCTTTTACATTTATTCTTTGTATAACATTTGTATGTAATCAAACTCTTGTTGAGGTTGTAATTACCCTTCTATTGAGGGTTGGGTGAGTGGTTAGTTGATAGGATTCTTTCTTTTACTCTTTCTTAGGGTTAAGAAGTGGGTAGTAAGGAATCAATCAAAATTGGGTTAGTGTTAAGCCCTTATGAAAAGCACATTGAAGATTGGTTTGTGTTGAGCCAAGAAAAACACAAATTGTTGTAAGGTTGGTGTTGAGCCTTAAACACCTTGTTATAACAGTCTTAGGAATAAGATTAGGGAGAGTTCAAAATCCTAACTTGGGGATAAGTTTGACGAGAGACATAGGATTGGTTGAGAATCTGAACTCCCTAAAATCACTCGTGTTCCTTTGATCTTTTTCTTGTTTTTATTCTTGATCTCTATTTCTAAATTCCTTTTCATTTTCCTTCACACATTTTAATCTTTCCTAAAATTCTAATTAGCCTTATTTACCCTCCTCTAAGGCATTTTCAATTTCTTAAAAATAAAGAGATCACCTAATATGATTGAATAAAGCTCGGGAACCAAAAATCAAAACCAAATCAATAAAGAATTAAACCAATGGATAACAAACTTTTTAAATTAGTGTCTAATTTGATTTAACTTAATTTTTAAATTCATTAGACCCTATATTGACAACTTGTATGTCACAAAATTTAGTACTAAGCAGTATGGGTTTTCCCCTACCATTTGTTACATATCTGACATTTATTAAAGAATTTTGAATTGGCAAGACTGAGATCATTTACCATTGCAAATCATCTTAAATCAAATATGGCTTCCTAGTTATGGCTACTTGATGTAGTATCTCGGTGAGCATATTTATCATTGGCATATGAGACCTTCCAAGGGGCGTGTTCCCTGTTTTATTCCCTCCTCGATGTTATGGAGTAGCAACATAACTGGTCTTGGGCTTAGAGCTGCTCTTGAGGGATATGATGCTTTGACCATGCTTGAGCATTCTCATCATTATCAGGAGTATATTCGAGAGAACCTCTTAGAGCAGGTTCCTGCAGACTCGGCTGAGGTATGCTTTCTCTTACTACTTTACTTCAACTCTTTCATCATTATTAACATTTGGTTCTCTGTATAGGTTGAAGGAGTCCTTGATGTTGCTATGGAGGAGACTGGGCAGGAGGTCGAGCCTATTCATCACAGTGAGACTGCTCATGGTGAGACTTCCTTGAGTACTATTTTGGGTGATGCTCCCCCATTTGATAGGTCGATGTATTATTGGGCTCTTATGGTACAGACTCCTGTTGAGCGACACATGTATTTTTATATAGCTCAGATTCCTAACTTCTCTCCTCATGATGCTTCACATGTAAGTTCAATTTGCTCTCTTACCAACCCTGCAAAAACTTGCACTTGTTACTGAATTAGTAAAATTTATTTTATAGGTCCCTAGGATATAAGCAGAGTATTTATATAGAATTTCCTTTTCCTAGAGATTATTTACTATACAAATTACAGTTACTTAGAGGGTTAGTATTCATAAAAAAATATGCAGATTATGCATGTTATGCATGATTCTAACTATTTTCTAATTTAATAGAATTATGTCGAGGATTTGGAGCATTAGAATGAGAGGCTTTGGCAACAGCTTACTAGCCTTGGTTTTGATGGACACGATGTCGGGACTCCTATACCCCCAGATCAGAGTGACAATCCAGTTAAAGGATGGAGACCCTGGCTAGACATTGGAGCTTAGGATGACTGATTTTGTTTAGGAATTGTATTAGTATGATTGTACTTTGAGATGTTTCAGAACTGTTTCCTTTTATGCATCATAGAATTTTATTCTGGACCATATCGTAATTTTCCCTTTTTTTGGTTGGAAACATTGGAAGTTCGACCGGCATCCTAGATTTTTGTTTGGAAATCTAGAATTTCGATTGAAATTATGGATTTCCAATTGGAAATATAGAATTCTGATTGAAATTTTAAAGTTTCGATCGAAAATCGGTTCTATATATTCTCCTACTCCAATGCGAATTTTGTCTAAAAAATAAATTCTAATCCTTTATGTATATCATTTTTTGGCCTATATGAGAGCCATTATACTACATGAATTTCATCCTTCACCCCATCATTCCATCATGACACAAGCTACGCTCACTTTGATAAAGAAATTTCTCAAGACCCTTAATGGAGACGATTGGAATAAAATTCTGCCTTTTCATGCCAAACCCTTAAAGTCCTTTCAATATCTGAAGATAGACAATAATTTCTTACATGTCGCTGCCACTTTTTGGGATGCTAAGGATCACGTATTTAGATTAAATGGACAAGAGCTGTGTCCCCTGATCGAGGAATTTGCTGCTATTCTAGGATGTTCACTAAGTTCCACTACTACCATTGCTCTCCCAGACCTTGAGATTGAGTTTCCCAATAGATTAATAACATTCTTTAATATGCCTCTAGATGTTATCTATATGCACTCGCATAATGCCAAAACCATCAATCTTCCATTTTTGATTTCCTCTTATGAAACTAAAGATAAAACCAATGCTGCTTGGGATCAGAACTGTCACTTTCTACCTATATGCTTAGTTTCTACTAGTGTCTTCTCATGGAAATGCTGATGTAAGGATTATCAGTATCTTAGAATAGGTAGAAACTAGAGCTAATCCCGTGCCTATCATACTTGCTGAAACTATCAATGGGTTAGATAATTTCAAGGTTCAAAACTGACTCTCAGGCATTCTACTTCTCCTTCAGGTATGTAACCCTTTTTTTTTTTAAGATTTGGTTACGGGAGAAATTGAATCTGCTTGATACTCCTCCCAATGCTTTGATTTATCAACCTCATCCTCTATAATCTCATCCTTTGAAGATAAAGGATAAGCACACCATGGATTAATGGACTGATTGGATGAAAGGCATTGATGATATTAAGATTACTTGGATCTATCCTTGATGGAGAGTAAAATTCATGACCATGAGCTTGTATGACAGTTGCGTCCCTATTCTCGGATTACACTTTTTGACCTTTCTTTCTCCCTCATGCCTTTGCCGCCAGTATGGTCACCCTCAATTCATTGTGGCTGTTATAACTAACTTCAAAGGTTTCTTTTTGAGACAAGATTTCTTAGACAAAGTGAAGAATTTGTGGCCTCATAGAGCTTTAGAACCGAATATATAACTGGATGCTGACATGGCTATTGATGACAACTACAAGACTTAGGTTACTATGCAATCTATAGAATCACTAGAACTTATTAAATACAAAAGGACCGAAATATTATTAGATGAGTCAAAAAAGAAACAAAAACAAAAGTAGTGGTCTCATAAGTCCAGTTTCTCATGTTTTATTTTTCCTTCAAGTCTTTGTGCCTTATAATAAAGATAAAAAATGCAATATTTAACAAAAATGTCTTTTCAATTCGTTTCATTAACCAGGGCTAAAATGAGTACATTCATTACATCACATGACACAACTCCTATTATCAGCTAGTCCTTTCAGATTTTCTAACTGAACATTTTTCTCCCATTTTCATTTCCCTAATTTCTGCCTGATCAACCCTTTATGGTTTTTCTAAACAGTGGGAATGTCCTAACTTTTTCCTAGCTAGCCTTTTTAGGTTTTCTAGTTAGCAAACCCTTTTTTTTTATTTTTTTTCAAAGGTAGTATTTCTGAAGGTGATCGAGGTTGATTGGCTCAGTGAATTCATTCCCTTCTAGATCTGATATCTTTATGGCTCCCTTGGGCAGGATTGTCTTAACTAAATACGATCCTTCTTAGTTTGGTTTGAATTTTCTTGTCGGGTCAAACACCATCACCCTTGTATGCTTTAATACCATATCTCCAGCTTTTATCTTTCCCGACATAACCTTTTTATTGAACGCTCTTGCTATTCTCCTTTGATAAATCTGAGTGTGGAATAAAGCATCCATCCTTTTCTCATCCATAGATACAAGGTGATTGAACCTCTTTTGTATCCATTCATTCTCAGGGATTTTTGCTTCCATAACTACTCTCAAGGATTTAATTTCTATCTCTATGGGTAGAACTGCTTCACAACCATATACTAATGAGAATAGAGTTTGTCCTGTAGTAGTACGTGTTGTAGTTCTATATCCCCACAAAGTAAAAGGGAGGTATTCAGACCAGTCCTTATGTGTCTTTACCATCTTAGAGAGAATCTTCTTTACATTCTTATTAGTCGCTTCCACTGCACCATTAGCTTGAGGTCAATAAAGTGAGGACTTATGATGCTCGATCTTGTATCTTTGAAACAACTCAGCGATTTCTGCCTGAAACTGAACTCCATTGTCTGTCACAACATGGTGTGGGATCCCATACCTATAAATGAGGTTCTTCTCAATGAACTTTACTATCTGTCTAGCTTTTAAGGTGCTAAACGATTATGCTTCTATCCATCTCGAAAAGTAGTTAATTGCAACTACTATATATTTGTGCTCGTTTGAAGCAATTGGATTTACTTCCCCTATTATATCTATTCCCCAGGCTACAAAAGGCATGGAGATGTTAAACTGTTTAGAACTGTAGGGGGAAGGTGAGTGAGATTCCCGTGCACTTGACATTGATGGCATTCTCTCACTATTCGGATATAATCCTTTTCCATACTCCCCCAATAGTACCCTTGCTGAAAAATCTTCTTTGCTAGAATTATCCCATTTATGTGCAATCCATAAACTCATGCATGAATCTCTCCCATTGCTTGTTCTGCTTCATCCTTCTTGAGACATCTCAATTGTATTCCATTCGGCATCCTTCTGTATAATATCCCATCATGACTTACATAATGGCGCCCAAGAACATGAAGAGCATATCTATCTTTAGAAGTTGCTTTGTCTGGATATCTTCTTTCCTCGATAAATCTTTGGATGTCGTAAAACCATGGCTTTTCCTATGGCCTTATTTGAATATTCATGACATGTTCTTTGCCATAACATGGAGCTTTCATCTTCATTATCACCAAAGGTTTCATCATCGATCCCGTCAGTTTATCCCACATTGAAGAAAGTGTTGCCAAAGCGTCCGCCATTTGATTCTCATCTCTTGGTAAATGCAGAAAGAGACAATTGGTGAAATTCCTTGTTAGTTTTCTTAAATTATGGATGTAAGGTTTCAATCTCTCTTCTTTTACTTCCCACTCTTCGTTAGCCTGACTGATGACTAATACGGAATCTTCATAAACTAATAGGTTTTTAACTCCAACTGCCAATGCTGCTTCCATGCCATAAATTCATGCCTCGTACTCAACCATAATTTTTTGTAACCCTGAAGTCTAATTTCTTGGCCATTGGGATGGTTTCTCCTCCTGGTGTGACAAGAATTACTCTTAGCCCTGATCCTCTATTATTCACGGCTCCATCAAAATAAAGTTTCCATTCTCGTTGTTCTATTACTATTAGGTTCTCATTTAGAAACTCTAGATTCCACTGCTTGTTTCCTTTGACTGTGTTCTAGGCTAGAAACTCTACTATAACTCTACCTTTGATGACCTTCATAGTGACATATTCTATATCAAACTCAGTTAAAAGTACCAACCATCTAGACATTTTTTTTATAAAAGCTGGTGCTTGGAATAAGTATTTTAAAGGATTTATCCTTGAAACAACTTGTACTTTGTCGGACTGGAAATAATGCCTTAACTTCTTTATAGCCCAGATCATTATCAAACATGTCTTTTCTACAAGATCGTACTTTTCTTCATATGGTAGGAACTTTTTAATGAGGTAATATATAGCGTACTCCACTCTTTTGCTCCCTTCTTGTGCTAGCATTGCTCCCATCACCTTTTCTTCTAAAGCCAAATATACAATTAAAGGCTTACCTTGTCTTAGTGGCCTCAATACAGGTGGGTTAGTAAGGTATTTCTTAATCTTATCAAAGGCTTTCTAGCATTCTTCATTCCATTACACGGGTTGATTCTTCCTCAAGAGCTTGAAGATCGGATCACATACCATGGTAAGTCTCACAATGAACTTGTTGATGTACTGTAATTTTTTGATAAACCCTCATACTTCCTTCTCTGTTCTTGGTGCTGGCATCTCTTGGATGACTTTGATCTTGTCTGGATTGACTTCTATTCCTCTATTGCTGACTATGTGCCCTAATAATTTTCCTGAAGTTACCCTAAAGATGCATTTCTCCGGATTAAGCCTTAGGTTATATTTTTCTATTCTTGCTAGGAACTTATCCAAAGCCTCAAAATGTCCTTCTCTTGTTTCAGACTTAACCGTTATGTCATCAACATAAACTTCCACTTCCTTATGCATCATATCATGAAATAAGGTAGTGGCTGCTCTTTGATAAGTTGCTCTTGTGTTCTTTAATCTGAAGGGCATCACCTTGTAGCAGTATGTTCCCCATTCCATGATGAAAGCAGTTTTGATCCTGTCTATAATTGCCATCATTATTTGATTATAACCTGAGAACCCATCCATAAAAGAGTACATCGCACTAGATGCTGCACTATTCATAATCACATCAATATGGGGTAAAGGAAAATCATCTTTTGGACATGCCTTATTCAGGTCCCTAAAGTCTACACATATTCAAAAATTTCCATCTTTCTTGGGAACTAGTACTATATTTGCCAACCATTGAGGGTATTCCACAACTTCTAGAAAACTAGCCTAGATTTGCTTAGCGACTTTTTCCTTTATCTTTTCTGTCCACTCGGGCCTTAACCTATGAAGTTTCTGCTTAACAGGTTTAGCTTCAAGATATGTTGGAATATGATGCTTCGCAATTCCCCTATCTAACCCTGGCATGTCCTCATAGGACCAAGCAAATACTACCTTTCTTTTTGTTAATATTCTCTCAAAATTTCCCTTTCTTCAAGAGTTAAGTCATATGATATAGAAATGTGTTTTGGTTGTTCATTTGTACCCATGTTTAATGAATCTAATTAAATAGAATTAATGTCAAACATGTATGAACGATCATTATTAAAATGCATGAGACCATTAGAATCAACATCACACAAGTAAGCCAAACCGAAATTTATATCATTGACCATAAAGGAAACAAAGTTTTCATCCTCAAACAGACTTGACATTATTACATCAGTTTCTTTATAAAAAACATCAGTAAAACTATTATTAATGATACTAGCTAATTCCTATGGTGGTTCTTTGTTAGGTGGCAGATAAAGTAGTTCTTCAATATCTTCGATTTTCATCTTTTCAAAAACTGTCTTCATCACCTCATCCTTGTTGTCTTGCACCAACTTTTCAACTATATGTTCCTTAGAAATCTCAAATCTAGGGACATCCATACCAGCTACTTGGACAAGCTCCTTTTCACCCTGGTAGAACTTCTCCTTTCCTTTCTTGATAAAGTTACCTTTCAGGGGTCCTAAATTCCCTAGGCCATTCTCATTGAAAAACCTTCTTCTTGCCCTTTTGCTATTGAACCCAGTTCCAATATAGCCCAATCCTCTTGTGTCATCTTGGGTTTTGAAATCTGGCAGTTTTGGGCTTCCTTGCTCATTTTTCCCTAGTCCTTATCATGGTCGGTAATTCATCTTCTTAACCATGTTCATAATCCTTGGATCCACTCCCTCTAAATCATGGCTACCTGGTAACCTGGAGGAGTGACTACCTGTTTCTGACTATCAATAACGGCGGACACAGTTTTGCCCATACTAGCATCTAAAGTCACCACTTCCCCATCAAGTAAGAATTTCACCTTTTGATGCACAGTCGAAGGCACTCCTCTGAAGACATGATACCAAGGTTTACTCAAAAGAAGGCCATAGGTGACAAGAATATCTAGCATAGTGAATTCCACCATTGCTTCTATAGGTCTAGTCTTTATAGAAGCCATAAATGTTCCCTCTACACTCCTTATGCTATCATCATAAGCCCTTATTACAAGGTCTGATTTTGCCAAATCCTCCACCTTCACTCCTAAATTGGGTAGGATCTATAGTGGGAAAACATTAATCTTGGATCCATCATCCACCATCACATAATTGGTCCTTTTCCCTCTTACTTCAGTCAGAATAAATAGTGCTTTATTATGGTTCCTTCCTTCCAGAGGTAAATCCACATCCGAGAAAGTAATGACCCCATGCTTTTTTCTCAATAACCTTGGCCACCATTGCTTTAGGAATTATTGTAGTTTTAATATTCATCTTAGTCAAGGCCTTAACTAGAGCTTTTCTGTGGCTACTTGAATGCATCAAGAGCTCACAAATGCTTACTTTGGCCTTTGCTTTCTTAAGCTGCTCAAGAATGAAGTCATCGCCATGTTCATTTGAGTCTTCTCCTTCAACAACTTCTTCTCTCTCTATAGCTTTCTCAACTGGCTTATAACCCTTCCCACTTTTAGTAACATGGTTGACTTCAGGATTATTTACCCATACATTATACCCTTTAGTGCCTTCCTTATCAGAACTATACCAAAAATCAATCATCCCTATATTCTTATCTTTCTTCTCTTCTTTCCATACCTCAACCATACATTTTTCCTTCATGATTAGTAGCTTTTCATCATCAAACTCATTACCCCATCCTGTAGGCTCGATTGTATCAATGGATATGTCAAAAGAAAGTGGTTTAGAGTAAAACACCTTATAATTGAACTTGCTTGAGGGCTGACCCAGTAAGTCTTTTGCCTCTTCCACACCTTTGGGAGTGTTAGGAGATTTCTTAGTAGTTTTAAAGCTTAGATCCTCAAAAGAGTTCAACACTTCTTCTTTGCTTACTCTTGAGTTGATCATCATGGTGGTTAGGGGTAGCACATTTCGGTAGTTTGAGAAAGGATTATTTCGGGTGTTTGGGTTTAGGCTTGACTTTTTAGGGTCTGTGATCTTTCCAGAGTCTATGAGGTTTTGGATTTTGTGTTTAAGACATATGCAAGAGTCAGTAGAATGGCCAACAACTTGATGAAACTTACAATAACTATTTTGATTAAAACTAGGGAGGTTCGAGTTTGGTGGTCTAAAAGGGGTTAAGGGTCTAAGGAGGCCTTTTTGGATGAGACGATCTAGGAATTTGGATAAGGGTTGGTTGAAATTTAAGAATCTCCTAGGTTATTGGATGGCATGAACTTTTATGACTTGGTTGGTATTTCGTTGCTATGTGCCCCCAGTTGGGTAATTTCTCACTCCAGTGTTCCTAGTGGCCTTTTTTTTTCTCATTTTTGATCTATTTAGCCTGTAACCCATCATCATGCAGGTCCATAAATGTCTTGGGGTTCATTATTTGCAACCTGTCCACTAGGATAGGTGACACATTATGAACTATCATCCTAACCTGATCCTTCTCTACTAATTTGTTCTTCATCATTCCCGCCTTATTCACGATCCTAGTTAGAAAATCTAAAAATGATTTTTGGGCTTCTGCTTGGTTAGTTCTAGATCTCTTATGGACACCTCAAGCCTAGTATTATAGTCATATTGCTTTAGAAAAGTAGTGCACAACTCCCTCCAATTTGCTCGGATAGACTTCTCTAAGGATAGTACAAACAACTTGGTAACCACAGATAAGGGAGCCTTAGTGGTACTCATAGTAGTTATGTATTAACTATGGTGAATCCTCGGGTCTCCAGTACCATCAAACTTCTATAGCTGTGGCATCTTGAATTTGTCAAGTAGCCTATCTTCCTCAAATTGCATCACTTCATCAAAGTCAAATAGGTATCCTAGGCCTTGTCCTCTTATCAACTTCTCCATCTTAGACATCTTCTGAGTTAATGCCTTCATCTGTCTAGATTCCAGCTCTTGAACTTGTTCAAGTGATTCCTTTTTCTCTTTTTCAATCATATAATTCTCAACATCATCCAACTTCATTTCCCCAGTATTGTCATTGTTAATAGGTAGTGGATTTATAGCCATGTTTGATTATGATATGGGCTATAAGGAAGCTAAGGAATTATTTCTAGTCCTACAAAGTTTAAGTCATTTTAAAGATAGATCCTTTAAGGTACTTATTTCAGGCACTAACTTTAACAGGAAAGATGTTGCGACTTTTGACTAAGTTTGATATTGAGTACATCACTACCAAGGTTATCAAAGGAAGAGTAGTAACAAAATTCCTAGCATAAAATGCAGTCAAAGGAAATGAGCAGTAGTAGAATTCCTAGCATAAAATGCAGTCAAAGGAAATGAGCAGTGGAGTTTAGAGTTTCCAAATGAGAACTTAACAGTAATAAAATAATGTGAATGAAAGCTTTATTTTGATGGGGCTATGAATAATAGAGGAGCAGGGATAGGAGTGATTCTTATCACACTAGGAGGATAAACCATCCCAATGGCCATGAAATTGGACTTCAAGGTTACGAACAATATGGCTGAGTATGAGGCATGCATTTATGGGCTAGAAGCAACACTAGCAGTTGGGGCTAAAGACCTACTGGTTTATGGAGATTCCATGTTAGTCATTAGCCAGGCTAACGAGGAATAGGAAGTAAAAGAAGCGAGGTTAAAACCTTATATATGTTATTTAAAGAAGCTAATGAGAAATTTCACTAAGTGTCTCTTCATGCATTTACCAAGAGAAGAGAATCAAATGGTAGATGCCTTAGCAATACTTTCTTTAATGTGGGATAAACCGATAGGGATGATGATGATGAAGCCTTTGGTGATAATGAAAATGAAAGCTCCATGTTATGATGAAGAATTAGTTATGAGTATTCATATAAGGCCAGAAGAAAGGCCATGGTTTTACGACATCCAAAAATTCATTAAGGAAAGGAAATACCTAGATAAAACAACTTCCAAAGAAAGATATGCCCTTTGTGTTCTTGCACGCCATTATGCAAGTCATGATGGGGTATTATATAGAAGAATGCTAGATGGAAGACAATTGAGATTTCTCAAGAAAGATGAAGCGGAACAGGTGATGAGAGAGATTTATACAATGGTTTGTGGATCTTATATGAATGGGATGATTTTGATGAAGAAAATAATTCGATAGGGGTACTATTAGATGTGCATGGAAAGAGACTATATCCAGATAGTGAGACAATGTCATCAATGCCAGATACATGGAAACCTCAACCATCTTCCCCTCATAGTGCTAAACGATTTAACATCTCCATGACCCTTTACAGCATGGGGAATAGATATAGTAGGGGAGATAAGAGCAACTATCTCGAACATGCATAAATATATAGTGGTGGCAATCAACTATTTCTCTAGATGGATAAAAGAAGAATCCTTTGGTACCTTGAAGGCTAGACAGATTGCAAGATTCATTGAGAAGAATCTCATTTGTAGGTACGGGATCCCATATTTTGTTGTGACGGACAATGGTGTTCAATTTCATGCAAAGATAACTGAATTATTATAGAAATACATAATCAAGCATCATAAATCCTTACCTTATCGACCTTAGGCTAATGGTATAGTAGAAGAGACTAATAAGAATATAAAGAGAATCCTCTTTAAGATGGTGAAAACGTATAAAGATTGATTTGAATATCTTCTTTTTGCCTTGTGGGGATTATAGACGGCGGGGGGTTTAGCACGCGCCCAAGATTTTAGCAACCATGACACTGTTTGGGCTCAGGGCCCTAGGGAACCCACTATTATGTCACAAAGACATAGCGTGGAGATGAGAAGTCGCCACCTAGGGTAATAACTGGGACTAATCAAAAGGTGGTACTCGATTCTCTAAAAGAAAGCTAGCACCACAATTAGGAGATTATGCGAATGAAATACTAACTTCTTTCAGTCTTTTGTTCATTTGGATTTATTTTATGAATTACTATTTTATTCTCTAATTACATGCAATTTTATTTAAACCCTAACTAAACATCCATCTAACCCAAAAAGACAATAGGTAATAAAATTACATGTAAAAGTGCATACAAAAGGCATCATCCCTAAGTTTAAACTAGGTTAATTTTTAAAAGTTAGTTATTTCTAGATATTTTTATTTACAAGTGAATTAGGACTAAAGAAAGACCTGCATTTTTAATTAATTTTAGTAAACTTAAGTCTATTTATTTTAATTTAACTAAAGGAATAGTCCTAAGTCTACCAAATTTTAAAGGAAAAATTAAATTAATAAGTGGGCCTAAGTCTAACTTGATTTTAAATTAAGTGATGTGATCCTACATCTATTTATTTTAGAAGAAATGAAATTAATGGATTGAGCTAAGTCTAAATTAATTTAGTTAATCTAAAAATGGGCCTAAATCTAAATTAATCTAAATGGGCCTAAATTAATTTTAAATTAATTAAAACCTAAAAACCATTTTTAAGCCTATTTATCAATCTTAACGTGGGCTTGGGGCCCAAAGAACTAAAAGATCAAAAAACAAAACACAAACAAAAATCATAACAAAGTTAGATCAAACACAGGATTTATGTGATTCTCTAAAAAAACCCTAAATTAATTTACATGCAACCCTAAATTAATCTACTGCCATCATTTATTTTAATTGAATTTTACCTAATTGTACATAAATTACTAACCAATTTTAGTGCAGAGAATATAAAATTTCACTATTTCGCACTATTGGGGCTATTACAAACTACTGTGCAGAAATTAAAATCAAATTAATTAGAACCCAAAACAAAAGCAAATTAAAAGAATGCAGAAATCATAAATCTTAAATCCTATAGGGGTTTTACAAATCTCAATCCATAACATTCCATGGATTCTTCCAATGGTTATTGCCCAAAATCATATATCTCCAACCTCACTCTAAAGTACCACAGAGCAAGGATCAAAAACAAAATAAAAAAACATTTAATCAATAAATATTCAATCAATTATTAAAAATAAAGAAATCAAATTAAGAATAAATAAAAGACATATAGAAGGAAAGAATGTTGTGCAGTGCAATTTGATGGCCCCTTAGATTTGGATTGTCATTATTTTAAGATTGACTTTGTATTTTTTCTTGATTCTCTAGAATTTAAAAGCAAAGAACATATTTTTTTTACAGTAGCTAATTAGGGTTTTTTTCTCTCTGGTTTTTTTCGTAGCTCTGTTTCTCTAGGGTTTTCTTGGAGCTATTTTTTCACATGTGCTCTCTACCTCTCTTTCTCTAGCTCCTCTTCATAACCTCCCCTTCTGGCTTTTAAAGCTAGACCTAACCACCTCAACTCTTGTGATCACGCAAGGAAGTTGCATGATAATTGGGAGTGAGATCATGAGTCTCTCAGTCTACATTTTACTTCTTTGAATTTTTAAAATCAGGATAATGAGATTATAAGCGATAGGATTTTGAAAAATTAAAGACTCACACGTAGACACATGGTGTCCTAGACCAATGAAAAAAATAAAAAATGACAAAATAAGCATAAAAAATTGCTTAAATATCACTTTTTAGCGAAAATTGGCATTCCAGAATACTGATTTTCACTCGTATTACCGACTAACATTACGTAATGTTGGTCAGCATTACATAATGCCAATCAGCATTATGTAATGCCTTTAGGCATTACATAATGCCAGTCGGCATTATATATTGCAAATTGACATTACACAATGCCGGTTGGCATTAAATGCTAACCGACTAAAATTGTTTTTTAAATTATAAAAAAAGGTTCTTAGAAGTTTCTAATTTCTGTAATCAAATCCCTAAAAAACCAATTTTGCAATTAAATCCAGAAAACGTTGCAATTTAGTCATTTAAATTGTGAAACTCGACTCCAGAGATCAGTTCTCAATTAGATTTTTGTCATAGGGGCTTTCATCACACACATGCATAATTGCATCCCAAAATTAGGTGCTTAAAGTTGCCCCCCTTTGTCGCTGTTTGCTTGACAAATTGTGGTAAAGTAATAGTAGTATGTAATTTTGAAACAAAGAATTAGCGTACTTCATTATATCCTAATTAACCTGTTGATGCTTAAATTGTTAAGCGATTTTAAGCAAGATGTTATGTTTAATCTGTTTCACTATATTTCCTATGGAACGTCTAGTGAAACTTATGGATTTTGCTATATTCCCCTTGGGACGTCTAGTGACTCGTGATTTGAAAACATGCTATAGTTCCTATGGAACGTCTAGCAAGAATACCATAACTATTATGTAGTGTCTGGTGGACTGCACTATATTCCCTTTGGGACGTCTAGTGATAATAGATTTTATTATATTCCCCATAAGATGTTTTAACGAAATGAGTGCAATGATTCTTGCTATATTCCCTGTGAGACGTCTAGTGAGCCTTGATATGAAAGAAGTGCTATATTTTCCGTGGAACGTCTAGCAATTCAGTGATTTAAAATTTTTCTATATTCCCCATGGGATGTTTAGTGATTCATGATTTAAAAAATGTGTTATAGTTCATGTGGAACATCTAGTAATGATACCATAACTATTGTGTAATGTCTAGTAAACTGCACTATATTCCCTTTAGGACATTTAGTGATAATGGATTTTATTGTATTCCCTGTGGGACATTCAACGAAATTAATGCGATGACCCTCGCTATATTCCCTATGGGAAGTCTAATGAGCTTTAAAATGGTGTTGTAGTTCCTGTGGAATGTTTAGCAATTTAAAATCTGCTATATTCCTTGTGGTCTAGCAACATCACCATAACTACTGTGTAATGTCTGGTGGTAACAAGTTTGAAAAAGGTTATGTTATAATCGTTATTGAAGCATATAACATGTGGAATTCCAAATTCATGTTATGACTATTGTACAACACATAACAAGATAATTTTAAAATTTGTGTTTCAGCTACTATGTAACATGAAATGAATTTTGACATTTGATTGGAATGATGCATGTAGAAATGCAAAGTTGAATTTTGTAATATTCTATATTTTGTACATGACAGATAATTCATAATAAATATAAAAACAATTAATTGATCGATGATGTGAGTTGAATGAATTATTTAGGAATTAAATCCTAATTAAAATGCAATTATGGATGAAACTGTAAAGAAAACTTGATTTTGAATGCACGCATAGTGAAGGGACCAAAATAGATATTTTCCATTTATAAGAAGCTTCCCTCCTTATTTTTGATGCTATTATTTCATTTCCCTCTCCATTTTTTTTCTTTTTTCTTTGATTTTCTTCTTTTGATTTCTTGCTCATCCGAAGTCCAATTCATGATCTGTCAAATCCTATGATTGACCCATAACATAAGCTACACAGAGGAATAAAGATATCGGTTGATTCGACCATTGTGCCTCTCCATTTTCCTCAGAATAACCTTGGACTCTAAGAAGGTTCTATTGTGCTTCCTTTGACCCATTTTCACCTTCATAGGTCCACAAATGTGGGTAATGAGGTAATACTTCCTCACTTATGTTTACTTTTGCAAAAATTTATTCATATAGTTAGTAATCATAATTAATTTTAGAATGTAAATTAGTGTGTATTTTGTTCAAATTAGACTAGAAATTATTAAAAAATGCATGAAAATTTAAAAATTAAACTTGAAAGTATTGAGTTTTAGGTAAATAGTTGATCGAGTGTCGGGTCGGGAGTCCAGATTATCGACCAGACCGTGAAATGCCGATTGGTATTGAAAATTGTTGATCGGCATTATGGAATGCTGATCAGCATTCGACAATGCCGATCGGTTTAGTTCCAAACCAGGCTGGCAGTTCGGTTTAAAATTTATTTATTTATTATTTTAAGGAATATTTATTTATTATTATTCTCATTTATTCTTGAAATACTCCTAGAGGTCAATGAAGTTCACGGACTATTTTTCATAGCTCGTGAATTTTTCCACTAGTTACTAATGGATGTTGCACAACTGGTCTGGGCCTTTGGGTTTAAATGATTTGTTATTGGGCTTCCGACTGCTCGAGGGAGGTCTGATCACCATTCCTTATTCACACTGATTGAGCAATGCATGGACACCACCCATATGTTCCATACTCGTGTAAGCAAGTTGACTATTTCGCCTATGGGTTTTTTTACGATCACTTGGATTGCCTTCGGAGGGACTCCCATTTCTTTCGATATTAGTTACTGCTGTCTTCTTGAGCATGCACAAAGTCGGTGTGTGTGAGATTTGATTGGATTTGTCTCGCCATGGAAGAACCGACATGTTAGGAATACTCTGCAGACCTATCGCAATCAACTAAACACCATCGAGTGAGACCTGGTAAGAAAATAAAATCATTAATACTTCATGACTTAATTCAAGTTAAACTTAATTAATCTTGAATTTGCAGATATATTCTAATTGACTGGAAGGAGTTGATGATGTCCAGTAATATGATTTCATGGATGCCACAGTACAACTTGAGGAGATGAGGGTTCTACTCCCTGGTTATGGCCGTCAGATGTGGTATTTGGGAGAATAGGTATATCGATGGTGCTCTAGACCTTCTCAATGTCGTATTCCTATTGATGCTTTATAGTTCTCATCTGACGGGTTCAGAGTTGAGAAAGGCGTTATAGGGATATGATGCTACTATTTTTCTTGAGCGATGTCGCCATTATCGACAGTTCATTTATGAGAACCTCTTGGAGCAAGTTCCTATTGATCAGTCTGAGGTAATTTCTAATAATTTCTCTTATAGAGTTTTAAAATCACTTATTTCATTTTCTCAAAGTTTATTTTTCACATATTGAGGAGGTTTGCTCCCCTGTTAATGAAGTAATGGAGGAGGCGACTGGGACTAATAAGGGGTTTAAGACTGTGTAGGAGAGTAAGGCTACCCTTGAGACTGAGATTGCACTTGAGGTCCTTGGGCCTAGACCTGGCCATGTACAGTGCACTCAACATGTTAGGATCAGCTATGAGGGAGCTTTTTCCAGTGCTATTTTTAGTGATGTTCTTCTTCCTGACAGATCCATGCTCTATTAGGCTCCTACTGTTCAAGCTCCAGTTGAGCAGCAGATATATTTTGGTAATGTTAAGCTCCCTAACTTTTCTCCAGTAGATACTTCTCATGTGAGTTTATTTGACTTATTTCTTATATTACCTATACACTTGGTATTAATGTTAGTATAACTTTACAAAATAAGTCCCTCAGACACAGGCAGAGTATTTGCACGGACTCGCCTCGTCTCAGAGGTTATTTACCATGCAGGTCACAAATAGTTGGCGAGTAAGCATATACACTTATTATGCAAATGTATGCATATGATATGATGTTTCTTATATGTGTAGAGTTATTCTAGGGATTTGGAGAGTGAGATTGAGATGCTTCGCCAGCGGCTTGCTGACTTAGGCCTTGACCCTTATAGTGCTGATACTTCATCTGCTAGACCTCCAGATATCTATCATCGTGATGACCTTAGTAGAGGATGGAGCCTATGACCTGATTCTGGAGCTCGGGATAACTGATTCCATGTTATTTTCTATTTTGTAGTTAGGACAAGCTATCTTTTGAACTACTCTATTTCAAACTTCCCTTTCCTAACATTAGACTAGGATGAACATATGATCCTAAATGAGTTAATTGATTTTTTTAATACCTTAACTTTTGCCTTAGCTACCCTTTTGGGTTGGCATGCCTTAACTTTTACCTAAGTCGCCCTTTTGGGTTTTCAACTTAGCGGGCTTCTTATTTTTACTTTTCAAATATGGGCCATGATATAAGCTATAGAGCTACCCAAATTTTCTAGATACAAGAGGATTCAAGCATTACATAATGAATCTCAAAAGAAGAAGAAATAGAGGTGCCACTATAATACAATGGTTTCATAGAGCTAGTCTTAATCTTTTATGTTTTCTTTTCCTTTCTAGTGCTTATGTATTATAAATACAATAAAACATGCAATGTCATAACAAAATTTCAATTTCAACAAGATTCGTTAATTAGGGCAAAAATGAGTACATTTATTACATTACATGACATAACTTCTGTTGTCAGCTAGTCCTTTCGGATTTCCTAACTAAATATTTTTTGCTCACATTTTATTTCCCTAATTTTTGCCTGACCAGCACTTTACAAAGTTTCTAATCAGTGGCACCTCTTTTATTTGATTTTATTTTATTCCCTAATTTTTGCTTGCCAGCCCTTTGCAGGTTTTCTGAATAGTGGGAATGTCTTAATTTTTACATGACTAGCCTTTTTAGGTTTTCTAGTTAGTGGACTTTTATTTTCTTTATACTACTTTTATTTATTTTTATAGATAGTATTTCTTGAGGTAATCCAGGTTAACAGGCTCCATGAACTCATTCCCTTCAAGATCAAATATCTTGGTGGCTCCCTTTAGCATCACTGACTTGACTAAGTATTATTCTTCCCAGTTTGGTCTGAACTTTCCTCTTGGATTAAACACCATTGCTTTGGATTATTTCAGTACTATATCCCCTGCTTTTATCTTCCCTGGCTTTACCTTCTTATTAAATTCCTTTGTTATCCTCTTCTAGTATATTTAGGTATGAAACAAAGCATTCATCCTCTTCTCGTCCAGAGACACCAGATGATCATATATTTTCTATGCCCATTCATTCTCAAGTGTTTTGGCCACTATAAATACTCTTAGAGAATTAATCTCAGTTTCTATTGACAAAATTGCTTCATAGCTATACATCAGGGAGAAGGGAGTTTGGCCTTTGGCAGTTATGGCTGTAGTCCTGTATCCCCATAAGGCAAAAGGAAGAAACTCAGACCAATCCTTGTAAGTTTTGACCATCCTAGAGAGGATTTTCTTGATATTTTTATTTACTTCTTCCACTGCTCCATTAGCCTGAGGTTGATATAGTGAAGACTTATGATGCTTGATCCCATACTTTTGTAATAACTCTACTATTTCTACCTGAAACTGAACCTCATTGTTTTTCACTAGATGATGTGGGACCCTATATCTGCAAATGAGATTCTTCTTGATAAATCAGGCCATCTGCTTTGCCTTTAGAGCATTGAGAGACTTAGCCTCTACCCATTTATAGAAGTAATAAATTGCCACAACTATGTACTTATGCCCATTCGATGCTGTTGGCCTTATTTCTCTTATGATATCAATCCTCTATGCTACAAAAGGCTAAGGAGATGATAAACTATTCCGCACCATTGGAGGAAGATGGTTGAGATTCCCATACATCTGACATTGATGGCATTACCTCATGGTTCTAATACAATTTTTTTCCATGCTCATCCAGTAGTACCTCTGTCTGATTATCTTCTTTACTAAGGTTATTCCATTCATGTGAGAACCACAAGCTCCTGCATGAACCTCTTTCATCACCTCTTCCACTTCATCTTTCTTGAGACATCTGAGCTACATTCCATTTGGCATTCTCTTATACAACACCCTATTGTGACTTACAAAATTACATGCAAGAACACATAGGGCATATCTTTCTTTTGAAGTGGCCTCCTTTGGATATTTTCCTTCCTTAATGAACCTTATAAAACCATGGCTTCTCTTAAGGCCCTATTTGAATTCCCATAATCTGCTCTCGGAGCCTTTTATTTCATGATCACTAATGGCCTTATAGTCAACCCAGTCACACTATCCCATATTGAAGAGAGTGTTGCCAGTGCATCTACCATCTGATTATCATCTCTTGATAGATGGATAAAGAGACACTTGGTGAAATTCTTCATTAAAGCTTTCAAATAGCGGAGGTAGGGTTTCGGCTTTTCCTTTTTCACTTCCCATTCTTTATTAGCCTGGCTGATAACCAACATAGAATCCCCGTATACTAATAACTCCTTTGCTTCAATTGCCATCGCTACTTCTACTCCATGAATGCATGCTTAATACTCAGCCATATTATTGGTTACTTTGAAATCCAGCTTCTTGGCCATTGGTATGGTTTCTCCCTCTGGTGTGATGAGGATCACTCCTAACCCAGCTCCTTTGTTATTTACTGCACTATTAAAATAAAGTTTCCAATCTCGATGCTCTATAACTGCTAGATTCATCACCCTTTACTGCATTTTGAGCTAGGAATTCTGCTACTCGCCCTTCCTTTAATAACCATTGTGGTAATGTACTCTATATCAAATTTAGTCAGGAGAATGAGCCATCGATACATCCTTTCGATTAGAGCAGGTGCTTATAGTAAGTATCTTAAGGGGTTTATTTTCGAAATGGCTTAAACCATATAAGACTAAAAGTAATGCCTCAATTTCCTTATTGCCCAAATCATTATCAAACATGTCTTTTCCACCAAATCATACTTTTCTTCATATGGCAGGAACTTTTTATTGAGGTAATATAATGATGTTCTATCCTGTCCAGCCCTTCTTGTGCTAGCATTGCCCGCATTGCCTTTTCTTTTAGAGCCAAATATAGGATCAAGGGTTTACTTAGCCTCGGTGGTTTAAGTATAGGTGAAGTAGTGAGATACTCTTTTATCTTATTAAAGGCCCTTTGACAGTCATCATTCCACTCTATAGGTTGATCTTTTCTTAAAAGCTTGAAGATTGGGTCATAAATATTAGTAAGCCTTGCAATAAACCTACCAATTTATTATAACCTACCTATGAACCCTCTCACATCTATCTCTATCCTTGGTATTGGCATTTCCTGAATGGCTTTCACTTCATCTAGATCCACTTTGATTCCTCAACTTTTGACTATATGCCCCAGTAACTTCCCTGAAGTAACTCCGAAAATGCATTTCTTTAGGTTGAGTCTTAAATATACCTCTCAATGCGTGCCAAGAATTTTTTTAATGCTTCAAAATGCCCTCTCTTATTTCTAACTTGACCATCATATCATCTACATATACTTCCACTTCCTTATGAATCATGTCATGGAAAAGAGCGGTGGCTGCCCTTTGATATGTTGCACCTGCATTCTTAAACTCCAAAGGCATAACCTTGTAGCAATATGTCCCCATTGCATGATGAAAGTTGTCTTGATCTTATCCATAACTACCATCATTATCTAATTATAACCAAAGAACCCATCCATGAAGGAGTACATTGCACTTGACACCGTACTATCCACTATCACATCGATATGAGGTAAAGGGAAGTCATCCTTCGGACATGCTTTATTTAAATCCTTGAAACCAACACACATTCACACCTTACCATCTTTCTTGAGTACTAAGACTATGTTTGCTAGCCATTGGGGATAATCTACTACCTCTAAAAAGTTGGCCTGAATTTGTTTAGTAATTTCTTCTCGTATCTTTTCATTCCATTATGGTCTCAACCTGCACAATTTCTATTTAACTGGTTTTATTTATGAATGAGTTGGAATGTGATGCTCTTCAATGTCCCTATCTAAACCTAGCATGTCTTTGTTGGTCCAAGCAAATAGTACATTTCTTTTTGTTAATATTCTCTCAAAATTTTCCCTCTCTTCAGGAGTTACATCATGTGATATAAAAAATGTTCTTTGGATTATCATTCATGCCCATGTTAAATGAGTCAAATTGAATTGAATTGAATTAATTTCAAACATGCATGAATGATCAAAATTATAATGGATAGAACTATCAGGATGCACATCACATAAGTAAGCAAAACTAGCTTTCATATCATTGACCAAAGGGAAAACACAACTTTCTTCCTCATAGAGACCGAACATTATTACATAAGTTTCTTCATAAAAAAATTAGTAAAGCTATCACTAATAAGAGTAGCTAAATCCTAGGGTGGCTCCTCGTCAAGTGGCAGACACAGCAGCTCTTCAACAGCATCATCCCTCATTCTTCTAGCTACTTGCTTCATCACTTCTTCTTTGTTGCTCTTGACTAAGTTTTCTACAATCTGGTCTTTGAAAATCTTGAACCTAGGAACATTTTTGTGAACGACATTAATGGACTCCTGAGCACCCATATAGTACTACCCTCTCCTGTCTTGATGAAATTCTCACTTAATGGCTTAACTCTCCCTAGGGGCTTATTTCTTTTAACCTTCTCCTTCTTTCTTGCCCTTCTACTGATAGATCCTGTCTCAGCACACCCTAATCCTTTAGTGTCATTTTGACTCTTGAATTTTAGTAGCTTAGGACTTCTTTGCTCATTCCTGCCTGGCCCCCATCTAGGTTGGTAATTCATGCTCTCCATAATTTTTGCAACCCTTGGGTCCATCTTAGTCTTGTTAAATATGCCAGTAATTTGAAAACTGGGAGAAACAAACACTTATTTCTATTTTTCCAGTATGGTGGCCACATCTACATTGATTCCTGCTTTGATTATCACTACATCTCCTTCATGAGGGAATTTTATCTTCTGGTGTACAGTCAAGGGTACCCCTCCCAGAGCATGGAACTATGGCCTTCCTAACAACAAGGCATAAGTAACTGGTATATCCAACATGGTGAACTCAATGGCTGATTCCACAGGTCCTTTTTTAACTAGAGCTTGGAATGTCCCCTCCTCATTCCTAGTGCTATCATCATAGGCTTTGATTATGATGTTTGAATCTGTCAATTCTTCAGCTTTCAAACCTAAGTTAGGTAAGATCTTTAATGGGCATACATTAATGGCAGAACCATCATCAACCATTGCAAAGTTAGTTCTTTTCCCTTTTACTTTAGCTGGGATAAATAGATCCTTATTATAATTTCTTCCTTCCAAAGGCAGGTTATCATCTAAGAAGGTTATTAACTCATGTTTCTTTTATATAACCTTTGCTACTATAGCCTCAAGTGTGGCAGTTGTTTCAATGTTCATGTTTGACAGAGCTTTCACTAGAGCTCTTCTGTGGCTACTTAAGAGCATCATTTGTTTCTGCATCATCTGTCTCTTCTGTTTTTACAACTCTCTTAATCCTCTTTTCTGTTGTCTTGTAATTCCTCCCACTTCTAGTGACATATTCACTTTGGGGTCATCACTCCACACATCTAGACCATCAGGACTCTCTTCATCAGAGTCATACCAGATGTCTACAACTCCAATGATTCTGTCCCTCTTTCCATCCATCCTGATACGAACCCTACCTATAAAAGAGATAGAACGCGCATCCAACTTTGAATATTAGCCCAAGGATCATCAAGGATAGTTGTGTTGATGGAGCTAAACCCCTTGCTTATTAAATTGAAGCAAGATACTTAGCTATTATAAGATGAACAATCACACAATTCTAAGTTTAATCTAACCTAGCAATTGTAATGAAAGGTAGAAGTGAAACAATTCAAGTAAACTTGCAAAGTTTCAAAAGAACAAAGTTTAAGGAAAAACCTTACTTTTAATATTTCAATCTTCTTTTTTTCCAAAAATTCGTTTTACATGTTTGTAGCCCTTATATAGGCATGTAAACAACCTATTCCTTGAAGGAAAAGGTTTTATTCCTTATTCCCAAAGATACCTATATAGGAAAATCCTTAATTAAGGAGATTTCCTTTAAAATAAGATAACTAATGACAACTCATCTTTGAAAAGTCAAAATTGACAACTCATTACAATTCATGACAACTAAGCAAAATGACAACTCATGACAACTAAGCATTAAAGCATGCCATGTCATATGTTGACCATTGACCATTGACTTGTTGACTATTTGACTTTGACTTTGACTTATTGACTTTGACTTGGAATATTCTTGAATCTTCTCACATCTTCTAGAATCTTCTTGAATCTTCCTTATTGACTCCAAAATAAGAAAATAAATCAAAATTTGTCCAATCAAGCTAATTAATTTCAGAATAGGAAATTAAGCTAATTAGCTTGAATTCTTCATATTCGGGCAGTTTTGATCCCTATTACATCCATACTTCTATTATGCATGTTTCCTTTCCCTCCATGCTAAGCTTGCCCATATGTGCTCTTAGTAACTCCTCAATCCCTTGTTCGGGAATGAGAAACTCCTTATTCTCTTCTTCTGTTGGCCCATCACCAAATTCATCACCCTATTCTGAGGGCACAATCCCCGCAAGAGGTATATAATTGGAATCGGGCTTTGAATAGAACACCTTATAATCAAATTTTCCTAAGGGATACACTAATAAATCCTCAACTCTTGGTTGTTTTGGGGGTTTGGATTCTTTCTCGTCATTAAACTCATCACCCATCCCGAGGGCACAATTGATTTAAAGGGAATATCAACAAATGGTGGTTTAAAATAGAACACCTTATAGTCAAATTTCTTTAAGGGCTACCCCAGTAAATCCTCAACTCCTCTAGAGGCATAAGGAGATTCTCCATTAGCTGCAGGGTTTAGGTTTTCAAAGGAGTTTAGTACTTCTTCTTCGCTCACTCCTGAGTTAATCACCATGGTAGCCGGTGGTGGGACATTTCAATAGTTAGGGAAAGGATTGTTTCTAGTGTTTGGGTTAGAGTTGGATTTTTCAAGGTTTGTGATTTTTTTGGAGTCTATTAGGTTTTGGATTTCATGTTTCTGGAGTGGCCAGCTACTTAATGAAACTTGCAGTAGTTATTAGGGTTATAGCCTGGGACATTCGAGTTAGGTGGTTTAGAGTACGTTAAGGGTCAGAGTAAGCCTCTCTCGATCAATCATTCTAGGACTTTAGAGAGTGGTTGGTTAAAGTTAGAGAATCTTTGAGGTTACTGCACTGCACGTACCTCCATAGCTCGGCTAGTACTTCCCTGTTGTGTGCCCTTGGTTGGGTAGTTTCGGGTTGTGTGCCCTCGGTTGGGTAGTTTCTGGTTCCAGTGCCTCTGAAGCTTCTTTTCTTATCATTCTCAATCTCTTTTACTTATAGACCATCATCATATAGGTCTATGAAATTTTTGGGGTTCACCATTTGCAACCTCTCAACCAGATTAGGTGACACATTCTGAACTATTATCCTAACTTGATCCTTCTCGGCCAGCTTATTCTTCATCAGCCCTGCTTCATTCATGAATCTAGTAAGGAAATTAGAGAAAGATTCATTAGGTTTTTAAAGAATGATTCATTGGGTTTCTGCCTTGTTAGTTCTAGATCTCTGATGGAAACTTTCAACTAGGTGCTATAATCATATTATCTTAAAAAGGCAACATATAGTTCTTTCCAGTAAGTTCTCATAGATTTTTCCAGCCCATGATACTAATTTATAGCCATTCCCTATAAAGATAGTACAAATAACCTAGTGATAACTTTTAATGGGGCCTTAGTAGTGCTCATAGTTGTTGTGTACTAACTGAGATGAATCTTAGGATCTCCAGTTCCATTAAACTTCTGCAGTTGAGGCATTTTGAACTTCTTAGGTAGCTTATTACCCTCCATTAATAGCATATCATCAAAGTGAAATGAATACCCCATGCCTTGTCCCCTCATAAGCTTTTCCATTTTGGACATCTTCTGGGTTAATGCTCGCATTTGCTTGGACTCATGGTCATGTACCAGTTCAAGGGATTCTTTTTTCGCCTTCTCTACCATGTAGTTCTCAACATCCTCAAGCTTCACATTAACAGGAGGTGTAGCAATAGATTTCCCTTAGCATTATTGGCAACAGGTGGAGCATTTGGAGTAGGTGGTTGTTTAATTATAGGTGGTGGTATGACAGCAACAGGTTGCATCAATCCAGACAGTGCTTGTCTCAGCTCCTCTTGCATTATAGCCCTCATATCATCCATCGGAGCTCCCTTGATGTCTTCTAAGGTCAATTCCCTTACTGTTCTTCCATTTGTTCAAATTCAGGTGAAGTTGGTTTAGCTTCCAAGTAAAGTAGGTTGATAGGGCTTCTTTCTAGTCTATCCAGGGTATTCAGGATTTCCTTTACTAAGACTTTAGGACTCTGACTCATTCTTCTTAGTCTGCCACCTTATCATCCCCAAATACAAGAAGACCCCAATGTATCTATGATGGCTACAAAATAAGGTGGTAATATGATGAATGAGATGCATGTATGCGTGGTGCTCATGCTATGCAACA
This sequence comes from Mallotus nudiflorus, assembly GCA_947683625.1. Taxonomy (NCBI): domain Eukaryota; kingdom Viridiplantae; phylum Streptophyta; class Magnoliopsida; order Malpighiales; family Euphorbiaceae; genus Mallotus; species Mallotus nudiflorus. The sequence continues at coordinate 400,987 of CANTUR010000035.1, forward strand.
AGTAGCAAGTATTAATCATGTGTACAATATACATCCTTCTAACCTTATTCCTTCCACACATGTGTTCAATGATGAGTCTATTATCCTAGGATTTTTTATCTCGGTCTTAATATCAATGGGGTATATTAGGGACCAATGCATATGCTAGATCTCTCTTAAAGTAGTAAAGCATAAAAATAATATTTCTAAGTATAAAGGTCTAGCCCAATCTTCATTACCCCAAGGGGCTTTAAAAGTATAGGCCTAGGCTTTTATAGATAGAAATACTTCATGGTAATAAGCATAGAAACAACATTTCTAAATATAAAGGTCTAGCCCAATCTTTATTGGCCTAAGTGGGCTTTAAAAGTATGGGTTTGGGCTTTTATAGATAAAAATATCTCATGGTAAAAATCATACAAGCAATTTGGGTAGATCCTAGGGAGGTAATTAAGCCATTATATGTGGTTGGAGTTTGGTGAAAAAGTTAAGGTTACCTTAGCAAGATGCCCTCCTTTAAGACTTGAGTTACAGGCCAACGTCAGAGGGGCCTAGCATCCTTTGCAAACTCGAGAGAAGACTACCCCCCTTTAGGACTTGGGTTATAGACTCTGGTCAGATAAGCCCGGTAATCTCTCTTGAACCAAATTAAGGCTAAGAGTGATGGTTAACTGATTTACAACTCCATGAAGCTAGTGGAATCATGGAATCATAAACCAACACTATCAGTTGGTGTATGATTAGTTAGTAAAATTAGGGTTTTCACTTGGGTGATTAATTAAAATTAGGGTTCTTCTTTTTATTATTCTCAATAATTTATTGTAATAGGCCTAATAGTGGGAATAATAAAATTTGGTGTGTGTGCTTATGTGTTTTATTTTAATTAATTAGTTAGTAAAATTAGGGTTTTCACTTGGGTGATTAATTAAAATTAATGGCCCTAGAAATTATTAGGTTGTTTAATTAAAATTGAATTAGATTTAAGGGGATAGAATTAGGGTTGCTTATTAATTGTTTTATTTATTTGTTTAAAGTCACTTTAATTAAATTAGGGTTTTTAGAAGGAATAAGTTAAATTAATGGTTTGATCTTTTATTTGATTATTGTTTATATTTTTTTTTGTTTTTGGGCTTGTTTGTTTATTTTATGTGTTCTAGCCTCTAGGCCCACCTTAGGCTTTAACTCATTTAAATAAATGTAGGTTTTTTAGGTTTAATTAATTAAGATGCATAATTAGGCCCATAATTAACTAGATTTAGGTTAGAAATACTTAGGCCCATTTAGTTAATTAAACATAGGCCCACCTAATCTAATTTAGTTAATTTAGAATTAGCCCATTAAGTTAAAGCCCTTTTCAATAATTTGTAGATTTAAGATCACTTTAGAATTAAAATATGTAGAATTAGGCCCATTAACTTAAATACTTCATAATTTGTAGATTTAGGCTCATTTTTAGAATTAAAATAAATAGACTTAGGATCATTTAATTAAAATTAAATAAGAATTTGGCCCATTGGTCTTTAGGCTCACTTATAAATTAAAACATGTAGATTTAGCTCATTTAATTAAAATTAATGTAGATTAAACTAACCTAAGGCTTGTGATTTAAATGAATGCATTGTTTACTTGTATATTTCATAACTAGTTTGCCTGGAGTTAATTGTTTTAATAAGAGTTTATATGAAATTGCATGTAAATAAAGTGTAAGATAGTAATTCTAAATGAACACAAGACTAAAAGAAGTTAATATTTCCTACCCAGAATCTCCTGGTTGTGGTGCTGGCTTTCTTTTAGGGAATCAGGTACAACTATTTTTTAATTTGTCCTAGTTATTACCCTATCTGATGACTCCTCATCTCCATGTTATGTCTTTGTGACAGTGGTTGCTAAGATCTTAGGAGTGCACTAAACCCCGCTGTCTACACCCCCCTCTAGGGCCTTTTCAACCATACTGATCATCATTATCTGATTTAAAAGCTTCACTATAGTGTACTTGTCAACCATAATTTTCAAGTATCCTATTAAGAAAAATATCTTATTTAACTTTTATTAAATTTTTAATGTCAAGATGTGATTTTTATTAAGAAAGCATATTGAGAATGCAGAAGATGCATGAAAATGATAAATTATGTATTTTTTGAAAGTGAAGAGTGCAAACTTGATGTCAAAAATGATAATTTATGCAAGATTAACATAAAAATGTAAACTTTGTCATAAAAATGTGATTTTATCATGAAAATGATGCAAAGATAATGTGAAAGTACAAATATAGCACAAGAAAAACATATTTTTATGATTTTTCCAATTATTGAGCTAGGAGATGCAAAATGATAGTTTAATATTATCATAATAAGACAAAAAAATTATACAAATAGCATGCAAAATGCAAGTCTCATCACATAGCTCACAATAATTTCTCAACTGCTGGCGGTGGTAAAATAAAAAGTTATTATAATAGCAATGCAAAATAAGAAAAAATAAATGTGCAAAAATGATTCTATGGTCCTCATATTTGATTGAGCAATTTTTTTTATTTTTGAAGCTTTAGCTTCATATAAGGATTAAGCTGTCCTTGTCAAGAGGTTGAAAATGACGCAAGAAATGAAAATTTATATACCTTTGAAGCATGCTTTGATAGAGATGACGCTGGCTTTTGATTTTAGTCAATTTAAAAATTAAGAAAAATACAGTGAATGTGTTAAAACTGTGTAAAATGAGAGTCCAGAGTCTTTAAATCGATATATTTTTAATATAGTACGTAATCAAGCCCGCTAAAATGAGAAGAGAAAACTAGTATTTATAGAGGACTAAAAATTTTACATGTGTATGAGCATTTTATATTTGTGTACATGCATGTTCTAGTGTATACGGAGAATAGGTAAAAAAAAAAGAGCAAAAAAGGGTTCAGGAATGCATTGGGCACATGCCTTTGCATCCAAGAATGAATGGGCACGCATTGGGCACGTGGGAATAAGCTTTAGAGCATGTAACCACACACGCATGTTTGGGTCATTCTGGGGTTGTTTCTTGAGCTTCTATAGTCTTTTTAGGTTTTGGGCCTTCTAGATATGTTCTAATGTCCATTTTGTCAAAATTATCTTTTGTCTTCATAAAGTTGAGCCTCGATCTCACGAGACGAACACCGATTTGATAAGTTACACACTTTGAACAATAATTATTCGAAATGAGTGACTTATCATTTTGAGAGTTAATATTTCATGAAATTAAAGTATGACTTAATGATTCGATGACCAATTTATCACTTTAGAGGTTTGGTTTAGGTTCAAGCTTCTTAGACTTTTGCACGCTTTAGAGGCAATACAAATAAATAAACTCTTGTCATATTTGAAAGGTTACTTTCATCATCGAACCTTTTTAGAGATGGTCAAAACTCAATGTATAATAGTTTTCCCTTACTTTATATGTGTTGCATACATTCTGATGCTAATGTCCATATATGTGAAGTAATGTAGAGATGCAAAATTAGATTTTGTGAGAGAGTTACTTACTTGATAGTGTGCCATGTAGTCTTTTAACATCAGACTCATTATTGCTTATGGTGATTTGATACTTCTAAGGAAAATAAGAATAATGCAAAGATGCAATATAGGATTTATGTAATATGGATTATAAGTTTCACATAATTATGATAGTGATACAATTTTAAGTTCATGCAAAGATGTAATTTGAGATTCACACAGGATGATGCATGAGAAGGGAATGCATTGTTCACACGGGATGATTCAAGCAAGTGAAATAAGCATGTAAACATGCAAATGCAATGATTGCCCACTCGGGCATTGTATTTAGTACTCATTTCATTGCTAAGGATACTAATATTTATTTTGATGTTAGAAAAGAGTGCCATTATAACCTTTTAAGGTGTCAAGCGAAGTGATGAACCTACTCAAGTATGGAGATGATGCTTTTATAATCTACTCAGGTGTTAAGCACAGTGATGAACCTACTTAGGTGTGAAAATGATGCTATTATAGCCTACTCAAGTGTCAAGCAAAGTGATGAACCTACTTAGGTGTGAAAATGATACTACTATAACCTACTTAGGTGTTAAGAAAAATGGTAATACTAATAAATGATATCATCTTCTTAGATGCTGATGTCATGCTTATGCCATCTTTTGAGATGCTTAATGTGATTTCCTTAGATGAAATATACTTAGATTTTTTGAGATACTTATACTATGATGTTGTCACCTTTTAAGATGCTGATGTCATCTTTTGAGATGCCTGACACGATTTGTTTAAATGTAAGCTACTTAGATGTTTTTAAGATGATGATAAAACAACAATGTCATATTCTAAGACAACTATGTTATCATAATGATGTAATACTAATGTTGTTTTTTCAGACATTTAATGTTCGTGTTTGTGCATTCTGTGCTTGTTTTATGTGTTTTATTATCAAAATATGCATGAAAGGCCTTTAAAGTGCATGTTTATATGCCAAAGTGTAAGGGGCTATGACACACGTGTGCATGCAATGGAGCACGTGTTTGTGTGTGCTGGAATGTGTGACCACACATTTAGCATATTCCCACATGCCCTAAAGTCTATGGCCATGCATTGGACGCAGTCCACGGTCACGTGTGCCTATATAAGCCTGCACTTGGCTTCTTAAAGGGTTCTTATTAGGTTTCATGATACAAACATAGCAAAAAATTAAAAATTATCACGTTCCCAAACCTGGATCCATGTAATTTGACTACTTGATTAAATCTAGGGTTTCAAGGATCTCACCAAAAATGTAGAAGAGGCAAGATTTTTTGGAAGGATGAGAGGAGGTTCACACCGGTGACACCTTACCTCGAGCTTTTTTTCTTTGGTTGTTCGGATCTAGAAGTCTCCAAAAGGATATGTCCTCTATAGGTATCCACACGAATAGCCCTTCATAAAAATGAATTGGAGTGTGTGCTAGCAACTTTCTTGATTGTCTCATAAAATAAAAAAAAAAAAGAAAAACTCTGTGTTTGTTTTCTAAGAAGAGAGAAAACAAATTGGAGGCAGGAAAAACAAGTGAGTTAAACCTTAGAGAATATAACATATTTATAGACTCCAAATTAGGGTTTCACCTACCAATGACCTTTTGGTAATTTCCTATTTATTATATTTTGATTTTTAAAAAAAAAATCAGAAATAATATCTTATTTATTTATTTAAAATAACATTTATCTTAAATAAATAAATAAATAAATAAAACACTTTAATTAATTATTTCCATATAGTTTATTTTGGGCTTATTAAACCCATATTCATTTTGGGCTTGTTCTAAGTGTGTGACCCTGTAGGTTCACATAACATTGGCAGTGGGCCTAAATCTCTATTTAGGCCTACAAGTCATAAGTGGCCTCTAGCAAGACATTATGACTACCCAAGTCATGTGAAGTCAATAATCTGACATAACCTAATTATAATGAATTTTATCATCTGTGATATCTTAATTGAACATAAGGCATAGAATGTCATCCTTATATAGTTCAATTTTCTGACTTGATTCCAAATAGATTGAAAATAATAACTCTTTATCAATTCATTTCAGTATGGCCATGCATTTTCCTTCAGTCTATCTCATCAAGGGGCCCATAGATATCTTTTTCATATTAATGAGGGATAAATTCCTTTTATATCACTCACATTCCTCACATAACTAATTTCATATCCAACAACATCCTATCTAATCGTCCGGTTAAAGACAATGTTAGAATGTGTCAAAACATAAAATAGCTATGTAGAAATCCATGATGATTTCAAGGTCAAAGGACCAAAATAAAATTATTGTGATGAGAAATACTTATGACAATAATCTATGCAGTATTCTCATAGTGGGTCAATCCAGTACATGATCTCTCATCATATACCTATGAGTTGACTTAATATCTCATATTCATCATTAGTAAAACATAACCATCAGTCAACATCATACTAGCCTTAATACTTTAATATTTATATAATGAATAAATGGCTAGGGATAATTAGAATAGAACTCTTATTTTAATCTAAGGGTTTTACTATCAAGTCACATACTTGATGACCTTAGTAAGAGTTAACCATTCATATAATTATCATAAAATCAAATGACAACAAAATACCTCTTTATTAATAAAATAAGAAAGTCAATGCATAATCAAATGATTGACCTAGAGCATATCACTAACACTTACGTCTTATCTGCTTCACGGGTCATTCTTCTTCATGTTTCATTGAGTTTTTACCCTGATTAGCCTCTATTTGCTACTTTTTTACTCTATTATATTTTGTTGCATTTTGTAAATCATGGCTTCTTCTTCTTCTCCCTTCTTTTTCAATGATGACCTTATAGATTTTATAGATGGTTCCTTCAATATTGATGATCTTGAGGTGGAGGAGGAGGCAATAAAGACTGTGAAGATTGTAGAGGCAGTGGGAGCAGTAAGACCTTCTTCCCATGGGTTCCATCTGGTAGGCCTCACACTTGGAGTTGATGATGTGTATATGGACTTACTCGAGGAGATATGATTTCCATTGTTCATAGTCTAGAGACCTCTACTCACACTACTCACCATCGTCATCCAATTAGTTTTGCTTCATTCTTTTTGCTTGTTTGATGTAGCTCTTGCTCTTTTATTTTACTCTTGATATGGGGTTGTTGCTATTACCCTTATTTATATTTCTTGATATGTCTATATAGCTCTTATTATTTAATTAGCTCTTACCGTGTTGTTGCTCTAGTTGTATCTGTTTAGCTCTTATTGTTTATAGCTCTATTTATATCTATATAGCTCTTGCTATTATATTTAGCTCTTACTGTATTGTAGCTTTAACTGTATATATGCAGCTCTTGTTGTTCTATTTTGCTCTAGCTACATCTGTATAGCTCTTATTATTGTAGCTCTAACTATATCTGTGTATCTCTTATTATTCTATTTAGCTTTAGTTATGTCTGTATAGATCTTGTTATCTATTTAGCTCTTATTGTGTTGTAGCTCTAGTTGTATCTATATAGCTCTTAATGTTCTATTTAGCTCTAGTTGCATTTGTATAGCTCTTGATATGTTGTAGCTCTAGCTATATCTATATAGCTCTTGTTGTGTTATAGCTCTTGATGTGTTGTAGCTCTAGCTATATCTATATAGCTCTTATTGTGTTATAGCTCTAGATGTATCTATATAGCTCTTGCTATTCAGTTTAACTCTAGTTGTGTTATAGTTATTGTTTTGATGTAGCTCTTAATGAGTTTGTGTAGCTCTTGCTATTTGTTTAGCTCTTGTTGTGTTACAGCTCAGGTTTTATATGTATAGCTTTTGCTATTATATTAATTCCTTGTTTGTCTTGCTCTAGATGTTTAAGTACTTGCTATAGTTGTTTAGCTCTTGTTATGGTATCCGATTTCCTTGACAATCTAGTTATTGATGCATTCATTTTTTATGATGTCGTCTTATTGATATTTAAGCTTTTTCCTACAAAGATGAAAAAGTAATTTATGAGGTTTTGATGACTAACATGCATGTAAAATTACTTTCATGTTAATTGTAGTCTCATAGATCTAGCTTGGTGCTCCACTGTAGCATTTACAGGGTCAACCAATTTTATCAAGGTCTTCCATCATGTGTGAAGCGCATGGTGGCTGGGAGAGGTTTCAATGGGATTATCTCTACTCTCACTTGCAACTTATATGTGTCGAGTCAGGCTGTAATGTTTGTGCTTGTCAAGTGACGGATGGACACTACCCACACCTTCCATTTATTGATTGGAGAGGTGACTATCACCCTACTAGATTTTACTGCTATTATCGAATTGAGCTTTTCTGAGGATCCAATTCCCTTTAGTGATGTTGCATATAGTTCTTTTACTAATAGGAATAAGTGGACTATGGAGTTGTTTGGAGTCATCATCACCATGAAGGATGGATGTTCTTCTCTTACTCATTATATTGAGTTTGTTCCTGATGTTAGGTTAAAGTACACTCTTAGGCAGGTTACATAAGAGCAGTTGGCTTGGTGTTTCTTATTTTATTTATTAAGTGTTGTCATATTTCTAAATCCTTTAGGAACTAGCCCTTTATGGCTATTGCCAACGTTGAAGGATCTTAATGCTTTGCTGAGTTACAACTAAGGCATTGCCACCTCATCTTACATGTATTCAGGTTTGGATGTAGCTTGTAGAGGAGCTTCAAGGATATGCGATTATTTGTTTATGCTGGATGTGAGTATAGTTCTTTTCATTGATGGTTGTCAGCTTTTATTATTTTGAGTGTACTGACATTTTCTCTTTCGTAGATTTAAGCGTATGAGTTTGGGATTCTTCCTCATCCCACAATTAGGCACTTTTCTAAGGGTGGCTTTACTTGTTCTCCTCTGTGGATTCAGAAGGCTTCTGACCTGATTGAGAGTCCTATAGAGGCTAAAGAGTATTTAAGTCGATTAACTTTTGATAAGATGTCTTGAGTTTTTTAAGCTTTCGTCATTATTTGTCCTTTAACGACCTTTACACTTATTGTTTGGTTTTTGAGCAGATTTGCACTCGCTGGTGGTTGACGAACACTGGTTAGTCTTTGGAGATGATGGTGGCCTGATGATTGACACATTGAAGGATATTGCTGATCGGCCCTATTGATAAGACTTGGTATTTGGACAAGCAAGTCCATCATTGGTAGGATGGACCACGTATGAGGAGGGTTCCTTTTGCTCCCTCTAGTAATATGTTTTAGGGTTGAGGGTTTAATGATACTGCACTTGCAGTGGTTGAGGGTAGGGTGCCCTCTTGGAATTGTTTGGAGGATGAGAGCTTCTCCTATTCGGATATTTCGATTCCGCAGCTAATTGACACTATCATTAGTGATTTCATTCCTTTACCTTAACCTCCTCAGGCGGATCCTACTTGACCTTCCAAATTGAGGGCTAGGACCTTAAAAGCATCCGAGGGTCAGATTGCTTCTTGGGTATTATCTTCTGAGCCGGTATTCCCCTTGGCTTTGTTTCCTGTCTCTTTATCAAACATGTAAAGAATTTTATTAGTGATGAACTAAAATGACATGAGTTTTGAGAATTTATCTTATAGCATTAAATGTCTCACTATATGAGATCAAGCTTTTCTCATGTGGATGAGGAGGACGATACTCCTCGGATTGAGGTGACAACTCATGCTAGTGGCGTTGGGTGGTTGTTAGGAGTGATTATTACAGGGATTAGGATGCACTATTCCTTACCTACACCTGACATGCCTTCATTGGATGTTGCACCTCCTAACACTACTTATATCAGTTTTTCAACTTTGCTTAGGGCTTTCTTTATTCTGATTTAATTATTTCTTGAATTGTGTTATCTGTTTTATCTTATAGGTGTATGTTTCCACAGCTCAGTTTTGATATACTAGTGCAATGAGTACGTAGCATCATTTTTTGGAGTTCACCAGTGCATAAAGCGTATGTCCTCTTGTATTGATTGTTTATTATACCTGTTTTATGCAAATGTAGTGCTGATATGTATGCATGAATATATGTCTTGTAATGCAGGTTCAACAACTATTGCCATTCATAAGTGGGAGAGAGAACGAGCATCTTATAATGAGTGTATCAGATAGATGGAGGTGGAGCTGGCCGGATTCCATATAGGAGTTAGAGATAAAGTGTTTGGGTTGGACAATACGAATGAGGGAGCGGATTCAGCTTTTGATCACGATGGTGACTATGGCCAACATGATTTGTATTGGAGGCTAGATGGAGGCCTCTAGCTATAGTTGCTTAATGTTGTACTAATTTCCTAAGATTACAAACTTTGGGTGTTGTATTTGAGCATTTGTCTTGTGTTTTGTATTTTTTAACATTTGTGGATGTTGTTGTTTTTTAATGGCTTGTTGTATCCTTGACAACTAAATTTGCATGTTTTGAAGATGATTGTAGTATTCATGTTGTGTGATGAATTCCCTATATTTGTATGACCACCTTGTGTTTTTTACGATGACTATCTTATTTCATATGCCTCTGTGTTCTTTATTTTCCCTTTTTTACCTAGGGCATCTCCTTTCGAAGCTCTTTGCACATAACTGAGTTCTCTATTTTTTTGATTTTCTCTCCTTTTTATTTTTCTTTTATTTTCCCTTTTTAGCCTAGATCGTCTCCTTTTAGAGCTTTTTGCACCTAGTTAGGCTCTTTTTTTTTTCAAGGTTTGACGGTAATAGTCTACAATCTGAAAGGGAGTATATAGCAAAAGAATGTCAATTTTACTTAACATGTTCAATGCATTTAGACAGATGATAATGATGCATAACATTTTCTCAAATGCACTTGCATAACCCAACATATAGTTGCATATTTACTGAAATCATTTAAGAAAAGCACAAATGCATTTATGCAAATTTCAACTTGATGGTACCCTTATCCTTAGATAGCATTCTTAAGTTTTCTAACTAAGTATTTTTTTCCTCTCTATTTCCCTAACTTTTCCCTAGGCCATCCTTTCGGGTTTTTAACCTTACAGGAATCCCTAACTTTGTCCTAGGCTACCCTTTCAAGTTTTTAACCTGGCAAGAAGACCCCTAAATTTTATCTGAGCTACCTCTTTTTAATTTTTGACTCAGTAGGGATTTTGATTTCTTTCTTTTCTTTTTATTTTTTTTATATTTGCTTAGATATAATATTTCTTCAAGCGATCAGTGTTGGTTGGTTCAAAAAATTCATTCCCCTCGAAATCCATTAGCTTGACTGCTCCTCTTGATAAGATAGACTTGACCATATATAGGCCTTCCTAATTTGGTATGAACTTCCCTCTTAGGTCTAAAATGTTCTTCCAGGCTTGCTTTAGCACCCAGTCCACTATTTTCACACTCTTGTGCTTTACTTTCTTATTAAAGGCTCTCGCCAATTGAGCTTGATAGAGCTGCATATGATATAATGTTTTGAGTCTTTGATTGTCCAGGAGAGTGAGGCTGTTATGTTTTTAGGAGTTCCAATTTGATTGCTGCACAAAGTGATTTGATTTCTACTTCCACTGAGAATACTATATTAAGAAACATGTGGCTGTTGTTAAAATTTTTATTCTCATTCGGTATCCTTATAAGGCATATGGTAGTCTGTCTTCCCAATCTTGATGGGTCTAAGTCATCTTTACTAGAATCTTTTTAATGCTTTTATTTATAGCTTTGACAACCCCATTTGCTTGCAGTCTGTATGGCAATGACTTGTGGTGTTCAACCTTGTAGCTCCTTATCAATTCTTTAACTTCCCTTTAGAACTAAATGCCATTATCTGAGACTATATGATAAAGGATTCTGTATCGATAGAACAAATTCTTTTTTATGAACTTAGCCACTTACTTTGCTCCTAGTTTTGCTTATGATTCTACTTTGACCCATTTTATGAAGTAGTCAACCACCATAGGATAAATCTATGTCTGTTTAAAGTTGTTGGGTGGATTTCTCCATTTATGTCTAGTTCCCATACTAAGAAAGGCCATGGAGAAGAGATTGAGTTTAATTCTATTAGGGGAAGATGGCTGACATCCCCATGAATATGACACTTATGATATTTTCTTACAAACTTGATACAATCTTTTATCATCGTCATCCAGAAGAACCCTTGTCTTTTTAGTTATGCTTACCATAGACATCCTCATGTACTTCTTCCATTTCTCTTATGGCTTTTGTCTCATCTAAACACAAAAGTTATACCCATCAAAAGTTCTTATATATAATACACCCTAGTGTGATGTGAATTTTAATGTTAACTGTCAGATGATTGCCTTGTCCTTTTCATTTGCCTTCTCAAGATAGACCCGTTCTATCAGATATTTTTAAATGCCATAAAACTAGGGCTTCTCTTCTAATTTTATTTCTACTATTTTAAAGCACTTATGACAGGGCTACTCTGATTTGAGTAAGATCATAAGCTTCTGGGCATTTTGGCTGACCTTCCCACACCGGTGAGTGTATCTGCTATTTGATTATGACTCATTGGGAGGTGAATGAGTTTATATTTTTGAAAAGATAAAGCATATTGTTAAAGATGATTTAAGTATAATTTTTAGATATTGTTCTGTCAATTCCCATTCTTCGATTGTTTCATTAATCACTAGTATAGAATCCCTAAATATTTAAACTTTTGTTACCTTTAGAGCTATTAGTGCTTCCATTATGAGTGCATATGCCTTATATTTTGCTTCATTGTTTATGACTTTGAATATTAGCTTCTTAACAATCGACATTACTTAGCCTTATACTGTTAGAAGTATGATTTTGACTCCTACGCTAAATTGATTAACTACCCCATCAAAGTACATGCACCATCCCCGTAGCTCGATTGTTGAACTGACATCGCCTAAAAAGTCTAGTTGGACTTCTTCTGAATCTAGAATTGGATTGAGGGCTATGAACTCAGTAACTACTCTTCTTTTTATTATTTTCTTAGTCTAGTACTGTACGTCAAATTCTGTTAACAGAATAAGCCACTTGGTAAGTTTTCCCACTAGGCATGGAGCTTCATAGAGGTAATTCATTGGTTCCATCTTAGATACAACTTAGATTTTATAAGATTGGAAGTAACGTCTGAGCTACTTCATTGTCCATACCATCACTAGACATATCTGTTCGACTTCACTGTATTTTCCTTGTATGGTAGTATTTTCTTACTCAATTAGTAGACTATGTGCTTCACTTTTAACTCTCCTTCTTAAGCTAATATTACTTGGATTGCATTTCTCTCGATGGCTAGATATAGGGTCAATGGCATGCATAATTTTGGTGGCTTTAAGATTGGTGGATTGGCTAAGTAATATATGATTTTATCAAAAGCTTACTAACATTGTTCATTTCGTCTGACTAGCTGTTATTTTCTAAGTAGTTTAAAAATTGGCTAATAAATATTGTCAATTTAGCGATGAGTCTACTAATGAACTATAGCTTCCCTAAAAACCCTTTGATCTCTTTTTCTATTCTTGGCACTAGCATTTCACGAATTGCTTTTGCTTTATCTAGATCCACTTTGATTCCATTCTAACTGACAACATACCTTAGTATCTTGCCTAAGGTAACCCCAAATACACATTTCTTTGGATTAAGTCTGAGACTATACTTTTTGACCCTTTTAAAGAATTTTTAAGTGCAGTTGGACATCCTGGCTTGGTTTTTTATTTTACCATCATGTCAACTATTATACCTCCACTTCTTTGTGTATCATATTATGGAACATGGCTGTTGCCATTCTCTAATAAGTTGCACTAGCATTTTTCAAACCAAAAGGCATTACCTTGTAGCAGTAAGTACCCTAATCTGTTATAAAAGTTATCTTTGCCTTATTGATGATAGCCATTAAAATCTGATTGTACCCGAAGAACCCGTCCATGAAAGAATACATTATGCAAGTGGCAACATTGTCTATCAATATGTCTATGTGAGGTAAAAAGAAGTCATCCTTTGGATATGCTTTGTTTAGATCCTTGTAGTCGACACAGATTCTGACCCTTCCATCTTTCTTCAGCACTTACATGATGTTTACTAACCATTTTGGATAGTCTACACCTCTAGGAACTTTGATTTAATCCATTTTTCTATGTCTTCTTTTACTAGTTGGGCCCACTCTATCTCAACCTTCTTAGCTTCTACTTCACTAGCTTGCATCCTCTCTAATGGGAATGAAGTGTTGAGCTATATCTCTATCGATAGTAGACATGTCTTTGTATATCCAAGAAAATACTTTAGAATATTTTATTAATATTTTTTCAATCTCTCTCCTCTCTTCAAGGGTAACATCTTTTGAAATATGAAAAATGCATGGTTCATTTTTTGTGCCAATGTTAAATGGTTTAGTGCATATAGAATGAATTTTAAATATGCTCATGTTTTGATCAATATGATGCATACTACCATAAAATAAGACATTAAACAAGAAAGCAAAGCATTAACTTTAGAGTTCATTACATTATTAGCTTCAAAGAAAGAAAAAGTAAAAATGTCATTATCAATAGTAATGTCTTCAAATAGAATGTCATTGATGCTTGACTTAAGGATGGCAGTGATTGCTACACAGTCAAGAGTCTCAGTCTTGGATTCTAATCTCAGATTTCTCATGAATTGATCAATGTCAGCTTCGGTGATTGCCTTTAGTAGAGGAGAGGGTTTTGCTTTAGTAAAGTAAATAACATCATTGAAGATTTCAAACATGAGTTCTTTACCCCATCTTTTTCCCATTTTTTAGTATACCTTTAATAGATCTCAATTAAGCCCTTAGCAATAAAAGAAATGAACTTCTCAACTCAATTATCCTTCTTAGGATCATACCCCAAGCCATGCTTGCTTATCTGTCCATGAAAGTAAAGGAATTCAGTAACCCCAATGTATTTTCCCTCTAATTTAGTTTCAGGTAGGTAATGCATTTTCTTCATCATAGTTGCAACCTTTAGGTCAACCTAATCTTAATGAATTACAAAGATTTGAAAGCCTAGTAGCTCCATATTTAAGCAAGTGATGACATTATTAGTTTTAGCTGTAATAGTGACAACTTTGTCATTGAGTGAAAACTTGATCTTTTGATGTATTGTTTAAGGTATGCCCCCTAGTGGGTGAAACCAGAATCTTCCTAATAATAGAGAAAAGGTTGGGGGTATGTCTAAAACAGTGAATTATGTAACTGATTTGACATCTCCCACAGTGACTATTGCTTTGAAAGTTCCAACGACTGGTTTCTTAAAGTCATCATAAGCTCAGATGACTACATTAGATTCCTTTAGGTCTTCAGCATTCATCTTGGATTTGTGGAGCAACCTCAAAGGGCAAACATTAATGGCAGATCCATCATCCACCATAACACATGAGGTCTTCTTCAACTTAACTGTTGCTTATATGAACATAGGGTAATTATGGACCCTTCCTTTAAGAGGCATATCTCAATTAAGCCCTTAGTAATAAAAGAAACGAACTTCTCATAGGCTATTCAGACTGAGGTACATGATTCTCATCATTCCTAGTACATCAGGCTTTCATGAGGTAAATAAGAATCATAAAGATCTAAATATGAATAGTCTATGAAAAATAACATAATCAATTACTAATGAAAACTAGAGGTGTCTATGAGCGACCAGGTATCTATTTGGGATGTGTAGCAGGGCATGTTTTTATGGGATATTATGCGGGACTTTTCATCTCTGAGGGACATGGCAACTTTATTGAATAAGGACAAATGATTGGTCTCGGGGGGACGAGAAAATTTTGATTTTGTGGAGTTGCCACCTAATTTTTAGAAAATTGGGAAAAGAAAGGGACAACATCATGTCACTAAATGAGTATTGTCCCTAATAGAGATTTCTGGGTTCAAGGGATCGTGTCTACTTTTTGACTATTTCTTATTATATAATATTTGATGTATAGCTACTGCAACACCCTAGTTTCAGTAATGACCATTTGTATAGCATTCATACAGTACATCAGATAGTGGAAGATAATAAAGTTGAAAATTTTATTACATTGCTTTCTTGATAAAAATACATATTAAAAAGGAAGGATTGCAGAAAGATAAATCTAATATGATTGATCTGCAAGGATAACATGACCATTTACACAGCTTGCTTGATGAATAGGATGATCATACTTACAGTGATTTTTTTTGCTATGATGATGTATGATGATAATATAAAGGATGCATGAGGTCATCACTGGACCAGGAGCATGATGACTCTATTCTAGGACATGAACTTTTCATGTTATTGATATTTATAGTGTGATTTAAATAGAGGATGTAGAATGATGATATGAAATGAACATAATGAAACATATATTATTCACATAGTATACAAGATTGCCAGTCTCATCACATAAGCACAACAGTATTCATAAATGTTGGCGATAGTAAAATAAAATGCAATACGATAAAATAAACATGCTAAAATGATTGTGGTGTCTTCAAACTCAACTAAGCTTGTGTGAGCTTTGGCTTTAAGAGATTATTAAGCTTTCCATGTCGAGAGGTTCAAAATGACAGTAGAATGATGCTAGATTATATACCTTTGAAGAGTTCTTGACAAAGATGAGGCTTGGTTTGGTAGAAAAGGGATCTAATAACATAAGGGAAAGGTTGTGGGAGAGCAAAAACTATATGGAAGGTTTCCAGTGCCTTCGATCGAACCGATTTTTGAGTGTGTGTGTTTCCACTTGCTCCCCCCTCTAAAATAGGGTGTGAAAGGGTCTATTTATAGGGAAAATTAGGTAGAATAGGGTAGTAGGGGCATGGTCACATGAATATCATGAGGATTTTACATGTGGCCATGCTAAGTACGTGTGGTCATGCACAGTGTGCTCTGTTAGTGATATGCACTAGGTCAATCATTTGTGATTATGTATTGACTTTCTTATTTTGTTAATAAAGAGGTATTATATTATCATTTGATTTTATGATAATTACATGAATGGTTAATTCTTACTAAAGCCATCAAGTATGTGACTTGATAGTAAAACCCTTAGATTAAAATAAGAGTTCTATTCTAATTATCCCTAGCCATTTATTCATTATATGAATATTAAAGTATTAAGGCTAGTATGATGTTGATCGATGGTTATGTTTTACTAATCATAAATATGAGATATTAAGTCAACTCATAGGTACATGATGAGAGATCATGTACTGGATTGACCCACTATGAGAATGCTACATAGATTATTGTCATAAGTATTTCTTATCACAATAATTTTATTTCGGTCCTTTGACCTTGAAATCATCATGGATTTCTACATAGCTATTTTATGTTTTGACACATTCTAACATTGTCTTTAACCGGATGATTAAAAGGATGTTGTTGGATATAAAATTAGTTATGTGAGGAATGTGAGTGATTTAGAAGGAATTTATCCCTCATTAATGTGAGAAAGATATCTAAAGGCCCCTTGATGAGATATACTGAAGGAAAATGCATGGCCATGCTGAAATGAATTGATAAAGAGTTATCATTTTCAGTCTACTTGGAATCAAGTCATAGTATTGAACTATATAAGGATGACATTCTATGCCTTATGTTCAATTAAGATATCATGTGATAAAAGAACAATAAAATTCACTGTAATTAGGTTATGTCGGATTATTGACTTCACATGACTTGGGTAGTCATAATTTCTTGCTAGAGGCCACTTATGACTTGTAGGCCCAAATAAAGATTTAGGCCCACTGCCAATGTTATGTGAACCTACAGGGTCAAACACTTAGAACAAGCCCAAAACGGATATGGGTTTAATAAGCCCAAAATAAACTCTGTGGAAATAAATAATTAAAGTGTTTTATTTATTTATTTATTTATTTGTTTGTTTATTTATTTAAGATAAATGTTATTTTAAATAAATAAATAAGATATTATTTTTTATTTGTTTTTAAACAAAATCAGAATATAATAAATGGAAAATTACCAAAAGGTCATTGGTAAGTGAAACCCTAATTTGGAGTCTATAAATATGTTATATTCTCTAGGGTTTCACACACTTGTTTTTCCTGCCTCCAAATTCGTCTTCTTTCCTCTTAGAAAACAAAGACAGAGTTTTTCCTTTTGTTATTGATTTGTGAGACAGTCAAGGAGGTTACTAGCACACACACTCAAATTCGTTTTGTGAAGGGCTGTTCGTGTGGATACCTATAGAGGACGCATCCTTTTGGAGACATCTTGATCTGAACAACCAAGCCAAAAAAAGCTTAAGGTAAGGTGTCACCGGTGTGAACCTCCTCTTATCCTTCCAGAGAATCTTGCCTCTTCTACGTTTTGGTAAGATTTTAAAACCCTAGATTTAATCAAGTAGTCGAATTACATGGATCCAGGCTTGGGAACGTGATAAAATTTTAATTTTTTCACTGCATTTGTATCACGAATCCTAACATGCTCATGGTCATGCACTGTGTGCACATGGTCACGCACTTCGTTTGTGGCCACATGCACATGTGTGTGCTTTCATGTGCACTTTGATGCTCTATGCACACTTCTCGAGTTTTACGTGTGCTATTTCAAGGTTGGTCCATAGGGCTTTTGGGCCTTTTGAATGCATTTTCAGAGTCCATTTTGCCAAATTTAGCCTTGATTTTAGCATATGACACCTAAGGGTGTTTACGCACACTTTTGAGTAATATGCGCTAATACTCGGGTTATGTTGGACCCATTTTGTGAACACTTTCAGAGGTTTGGGAGCCTTTTGGACGTGTTTTCGAAGTCTGTTTTGTCAAAATTGATTTTCATTTTTTCACGAAGTTAGGTCCTGGTCTAACAAAATGTGCATTAGTCTAACAAGATGAGTATTCTAAGAGGAGTTTTCTAGAAATAAACCTCTCATTGTTCTAAAATTCATATTTTATAGGGTTGGAGCATAACTTAATGGCCAGGTGATCGATTTTGCACACTGGTTGGGTCAGTTTGGTTTTTAAGGTTGCATGTTTTAGAGGTTTTATGAACGAGTAGACTCTAGTCATCTCGAGGACTTGTTTCATTATTGGACCTTTTTATGAATAGTCAAATTTGAGGTATGACAGTTACTTTATGCTTCACATGTGTAGCATAGCCACCTAGTGCTAGTTTCAATACATATGAAACAAATGCAAAGATACAAAAAACATTTTAGCAAGGAAAGAGGTACTTACCTATGGGTTGTCTTTAGACGTCTTGTTAAGATTTGATTGCGATTGTTGTGTTTTATTTGTTACTATTGTTTTCTGACTTGGTCATCATGTAAGGTGCTATTTGGGACATATGCAAGTTTTTGATTCATGCAAAGTGCATTAGGATTTATGCAACTATAACCTTTTTAAGCGTCATGCAAATGAGAATGCTACTAAGCAGAATGCATATGCAAATATAACCTTTTTAGGTGTCACGTGAATGACCATGCTATTAAGTAATGAAAATGTGACTATAACCTTCTTAGGTGTCACGCAAATGAACATGTTATTAATCAAAAAAGAGATGCAACTATGAACATATGACTATAACCTTTTTAGGTGTCACGCGAAATGAACATGTGACTATAACCTTCTTAGGTGTCACGCGAGATGAACATGCGACTATAACCTTTTTATGTGTCACACAAAATGAACATGCAACTATAACCTTCTTAGGTGTCACACGAAAATGAGCATGTGACTATAACCTTCTTAGGTGTCATGCAAAATAAGGATGCTACTAAGTAATGAAAATGTGACTATAACATTCTTAGGTGTCATGCAAATGAACATACAACTGTAACCTTCTTAGGTGTCACATGAATGAAGAAGCTACTAAGAAAATGAGAATGATCCTAAGCAATGTGGATGCTCTTAAGCAATGTGAAGATGCTTCTAAGTAATGAGAAGATGCTTCTATGTGGTGAAAGTGTTTTTAAGCAATGGAGAGTGCTTCTAAGAAATGAAAGTGCTTTTAAGAAGTGCGAGAGTCCTCCTAAGAAATATGAAAATGTGAGAGTGCTTTGAAGCGATGTGAATGCTTCTAACCAATGTGAAGTCCTAAGCAATGTGAATGCTTCTAAACAATGTGAGAGTGCTTCTAATCGATGTGAGAGTGCTCCTAAGCAATGTGAGGAATCTTTTAAGAAATGAATGAGGTAGTAGTGATGATGTAGTGATTTGTCATATTGAGATGTTATTTTGATGATTTGGAGTAAGATATCCTTACAGTAAATTTTTCTTGCTCTTTAATTTTCTAAAGAAAACAGTGCGTACACAGTGTCTTTAGACAAATGGAGTCCTCATCAGTTTACTTTTATGTGAGTTTGGTGCATGTCTTATGCTCAAATGGAAGTTTAGGACTGTAAAAGTGAGTGTGCAAAGTCTTGAAGTGAGTGTAAAACCATAGAAGAGCGAATGAAAGGGGGAAGTGTAAGTGACTACGTGTGGTAGGTGCATGGGCATGCATTTCCTCCCCTTCGGGCTTATTTAAATGGCTATTTTGAAGGTTTAGGGAGGCTTTATCCGGACTTCTTTGAGTGTTTTCTGACTTTTCTTAACCCTTTTTGTGTTTCAGGTGCTATCTACTCTATTTTTGCTTATGTACTTCCATTTTCTTTTGTCTAAAATGGAGTTCCCCAATATATTTGAGGGTCTGGAGGACATTTTTATTGATGTTAATGTTAAGGGTGACTTTGTAAAGGCCTCTAGAGCTGGGATGTCCACTACAGGGATTAGCACATCTGGTGCTCAGAGTTCTCAGCCATCTAGGCTTTCTCGGGGAGATATGATCCCTATTTTTATAGCTTGGAGACTCATGCTTGGGTGTGTCATTGTTGCTAGGTAGTTCCCTCTTTGCCTTTATTTTCTGAAGCTTATTCATTGGCTACTTTACTATTTATTTTGCTGTATGAGGTTATTGTAGTTGTAGCTCTTGCTGTAACCATCTATCTAGCTTTATTGTAAATGCTAATGGCTTATAGCTCTTCTTGGTAGTATAGGCAGCTAGGAGTTGCATAGGAATCAATCGTTTGCACTTGATGACTAGTTCGTCAAGCTTTTGTGAGCTTAGATCAAGAAAATTGGCCGCGAGCCCTAGGTATTTGACATCTTAGTTAGTGAAGATTGCCTTTTCAGTCTTAGTAGGGGTTTGACCTACTATGGCACTAAATTCTTCATATAATAGGCATAATTCTATGGTGTTGAAATTAGAATACATGCTCTTGAGGGTCCTAAAATGACACAGTGGCATTTAAGAGTTCACGGTCAAGGTGCACATGCTGGAATCTCTTAATGCATAGCATTTTGTATGGTTTTCAGCTTTTCCAGTTAGCCTTGTCAAGGTTATGGAGGAAATTTCTAGTGATACTGGTTTAGGCTTGGGGGTTTTCGACTATAACCCCATCGTCAAGCAGTTCTTGAACCTTAGCTTTTAATTTTCCATTGCTTCAACGAGAAGACTTAGCTTCATGATCACTCATGTTTGAATGTTGTATTCTTGTACATTTATTAAGGTTAGCTAAATGAAGGATGCATGATGTGTGCCTGCAAAAGAAAAGAGTGAGCATGTATGCATGGAATGGATGCAAAAATCCTATAATGGAAAAATGATTATTCCTGCAAGAAACAATAGCAAGCTCTCGCTTCCAACCTTATTTCTCTATGAGGTCATTTAGTTTCTTTCCTAGGTGGGTTTTGAACCTATAGTCATTAGGGGACTATGGTTCAGCTCTAAGAACTAGGTTATTTCGATTTACGTTGGTTAGAACCAAAGGGTAAACTGAGGAACGATACTCAAATATGCTTGAGGTAATCACATGATGTCAATGTGATGGTCAATTATCAAGCTCCAAATGATGTCCAGAGCCCATATGTATAGGACCAAGGTCAATCAAAAGGAGTCTGAGTTCTTGCCTCCACATCGATATTTGATATGTTTACCCTGAGTCATGAAAGTATCATTTGATAGTTTACAATTTGATTCTGCTGACATAAACGTCCACAATCTAGTTGGGTTCCTAACCTATTCATTTGATCCGATAAGGATAAATGGATGACATCTTGTAGGTTTTGTCATCGAGGGATGTCATTATTTGTTAATTTGTATAGATTATTCAAGCTGAGGTACATGATTTTCATCATTCCTCATGCTTTGGGATCACACAAAGTGGATGAGAATCACATGGTCCTGAGCATAAATTTTTGATGAAAACTGACATTATGACATCATTCAATGATAGACACTATGAGGGTCATGTCATTTATGAATATTAGGTCAAACGGACAGTGTTAGGATGAGGATAATATACATAGCTTGGTGGAACCCTATTGGATGTTGCTACTAGTTTATCTACATAAGCTGAGTCAAGGTGAAAGGCTAAGGGTTCCTTTAGCAAGAGTGCCCCCATATGACTAGGGTTACAGACTCTAGTCAGTGAGTCTAGCATTCTTTTAAAAACTTGGTCACCCCCCTTAAGGACTTAGGTTATAGACTCTAGTAAGATGAGTCTAGTGAATGCATGAGTAAATACTAAAGGTGATAATGTTGTATTTTTGTCGCCCCGTGGCTCAAGTGGAATCAAGGTGGCAATGTCATTTAGTATTATCGAGGCTTTTAGGGACAAGTGGTGCACGTGTGATGTGTAATGCAAATGCAGTGGTGAGGGGCTCTATACGATTGAGTATTGCATAATGAGAAATAGTCATTTTTTAGTTAATCCCTCTTACTTATAAGTCCTTAGTGGAGTCACCACTATGAGCAACTGGGTATCTGCTTAGGACATGTAGCGGGGTATATTTTCGTGGGACATTGTGCAGGTCTTTTCGTTTCTGAGGGACATGGCAACTTTACCTAATAGGGACAAATGATTGGTCTTGGGGGGATGAGACACTTTTGATTTTATGGAGTCTCCACCTAATTTTTAGAAAATCAGGAAAAGAAAGGAACAACATCGAGTCACTCAATGAGTATTGTCCCTAGCAGAGATTTCTAGGTTTAGGGTATCATGTCTACTTTTTGACTATTTCTCATTATAAGATATTCAATGTATAGCTACCGCAACACCCTAGTTTTAGCAATGACAGTTTGTATAACATTCACACAGTACATCAGATAGTGGAAGATAATAAAGTTGAAAATTTTATTACATTGCTTTCTTGATAAAATACATATGAAAAAGGAAAGATTACGAAAAGATAAATCTAATATGATTGATATGTAAGGATAACATGACCATTTACACAACTTGCTTGATGAATGATAGGATGATCATGCTTGCAGTGATTATTTATGCTATGATGATGTATGATGATAATATAAAGGATGTATGAGGTCATCACTGGACCAGGAGCATTATGACTCTATTTTGAGACATGAAATTTTCATGTTATTGATATTTACTATGTGATTTCATGATTTTAAAAATAGAGGATGCATAATGATAATATGAAATGAACATAATAAAGCATATATTATTAACATAGCATACAAGATTGCCAGTCTTATCACATAAGCACAATAGTATTCCTAACTGCTGGCAACAGTAAAATAAAATGCAATGCAATAAAATAAACATGCTAAAATGATTATGTAGTCCTCAGACTCGACTAAGATTATGTGAGCTTTGAAGCTTTAGCTTCAAGAGATTATCAAGCTTTCCTCATCGAGAGGTTCAAAATGACAACAGAATGATACTAGATCGTATACCTTTGAAGTGTGCCTTGACAAATATAAGGCTTGGTTTAGTGGAAAAGGGATCTAACAAGCTAAGAGAAAAGACTATAGGAGAGCAAAAACTATATGGAAAGGGGTTTCCAACACCTTTCAATTTTTGAGTGTATGTGTGTTTCCACTTGCTCCCCCTTCCAAAATGGGGTGTGAAGGGGTCTATTTATAGGGAAAATTGGGTAGGATAGGGTGGTAGGGCATGGTTAAACATGTATAATGAGGATTTTATGCATTGCCTTGCCAAGTGCGTGTGGTCACGCACAATGTGTGCATGGTCACATGCTTGGCGCGTGGCTAAGTGTGCATGTGTGTGATTTCATGCGCACTTCAACGCTCTACACACGCTTCTCGGGTTTTACGCGTGTTGTTCTAGGGTTGGTCCTCAAGGTTTTTAGGCCTTTCGGATGCATTTTCGAAGTTCATTTTCCTAAATTCGCCTCAATTTTAGCACATGACACCTAGGAGCGTTTACGCATGCTTCTAAGTGATACGCGCTGATACTCATGTTGTTTTGGACTATTCTAAGACCACTTATAGAGGTTTTAGTGCCTCCGAATGTGTTTTTGAAGTCCATTTTATCAAAATTGATTTTCATTTTTTCACAAAGCTGGGTCCTAGGCTACTAAAATGCGCACCGGCCTAATGAGCTAAGTATTCTCAGAGGAGTTTCTCGAAATAAACCTCTCATTATTCCAATAATTCATATTACACAAGGTCGAAGCACAAATTAATGGCTCGATGATCAATTTTGCACACTAGTGGGGCAGGTTGGGTTTTTTAAGGTTGCACACTTTAGAGGTGTTACAAACAAAGAGACTCTAGTCATCTCAAGGATTCATTTCATCACTGGACCTTTTTGTGACAGTCAAATTTGAGGTATGATAGTGTCATAAAATTTATGAATGTAGGTTAAATGGATAACATTAGGATGAGATAATCATACAACAACTAGGTAGGACTCAAGTGGAAGTTTCTATTGGTTTATTTACATGAGCTAAGTCAAGGGTAAAAGGCTAAAGACTCATTTAACAAGAATGCACCTCATGACTAGGGTTACAGACTCCAGTTAATAAGTCAAGCATTCTTTTAATAACTTATGAGAGTCAAGGCTAAAGGTGAAAAATCTAAATTTGTTACCCGATAACTCGAGTGAAATTATAGTGGATCACTTTCTATCACCGTCTACTGATAGGGACCAGTGGTGCACGTGTGATGTGTTATGCAATATGCAATAATAAAGGGCTGTAAATGATTTAGCATTATGTAATAAGAAATAGCCATTTTTGAATTGATCTCTTTAATTAAGATCCCTAGTGGAGTTGCTATTGTGAGCGACCTGATTGATTTGGTTTGAGTGGGGACTCTTTAGAGTTCTTTTATTCTTTTCTTTTTTTATCTGTTTGGGAATAGTAACTTTATCGAAGGGACATCCATTATGTTTATGGGACAGGGAAAAATAATTGGTCTTAGGGGGATGTAAAATGCTTTATTTGTGGAGTCTTCACTCGATTTTTAGAAAATTGGGAAAAGATGTAAGGGACGACATCGTCCCAGTAGAGTATCTAAGTTCGGGAGATCGCATATACTTTTTGGCTATTTCTCATTATACAATACTCAACACATGGCTTCTGCAGCACCTTAGTTTTGGTAATGACAATCTGTATAAGCACATCCAGACAACATGTAATAACGAAAAGTAAAGAAATTGTTTATAATTATTAGATCGCTTTCCTAGTAAAATACATTTGAAGGAGAAAGAGTACGCCAATGTAAATATAGTCATAGATCTAGAATACACTTACAAAACAGAGGTTAGCACGTATATGTGCAATTCCATCCACTCATCCACACAGATAGTAAATAAGTAGAAAATGTTCACTTAGTTGGAAGAGCCAATAGAGGCATTTAATCATGTGCAGGTGTAGGATTTAAAGGAAGATTGATAAAATGACAAAATATTTCTAAATGACAAAAAGAACAAGAAAAGATGCATCATTGCATCTTTGGACCATGAAATGGAACCTCTAGCTCAAGAATGTGAACTTTCACATTATAAATGCATTTTAATGCAAAATGAGGGAAAATACTTATTTTCATTCTTGAGAGTTGTAAGATGCAATTTTGATTACAAAAGTGCAGATTTGATACAAAAATGTGATTTTTATGTTAAGAATGTGAAAACTGTGCAAAATGATAATATTGATATTCATTGGATGCAAAATGCAAATTTTATGTGAAAATTGATGATTTTTCACATAAAACTACAAAGGTGATATAAAGCTGTTGATTTTAATGTCAAGATGTGATTTCTATTAAGAAAGCATGTTGAGAATGCATAAGATGCATGCAAATGATAGATTTTGTATTTTTTGAAAGTGAAAAATGATAATTTATGTAGATTAACATAGAAATGAAAAATTTGTCATAAAAATATGAGTGTTATCATGAAAATGATAAAAGATAATGTAAAGGTGCAGATATAGCACAAGAAAAGGACATTTTTGTGATTTTTCACATTTTTTAGCTAGGAGATGCAAAATGACAATTTAATATTATCAAAATAAATAGAACGATACTCGTTGAGTGACTCAAATCTCGATGTTGTCCTTTGCATTTTTTTCTCGATTTTGCAAAAATTAGGTGGCGACTCCATACATAAAGCGTCTCGCATCCCCCCGAGACTGATCACTTGTCCCTATCCTATAACTGAAAAGGATGTCCCTTCAGTAAAGTTGCCATATCCCAAATAGATAAAAATAGAAAAAAGCAAAAGAACTCGAGAGTGTCGTTGTTCGAACCAAACCAATCAGGTCGCTCACAAAGGCAAATAACGATTACATTTCAATTAAAATTGTAAATGGTTCTCTTAAAAAAACTGTAAGTGGCTCTAAATATTGACAAATGATAAATAAAATATACATTAAAAGTACAAAATAACAAAAGAGCAAGAAAAAGAAAAAGTACCTTGAAGATTTGCTTGAAACGGAAAATTAATATTACATAAAACTTTTAGAATTTGAGTAGTATTAAAATAAGTATAATAATTTGAGTAGTATTAGAATATGTAGTATTGGAATATTAGAATATGTAGTATTAGAATAGGAAAATTTACAAATTTGGTGTCTCAACTTTTTTATTTTTTCTATTTGAGTGTTTGAACTTTTTTTTTTTTTTGCAATCAAGTGTCTAAACTTTAGAAATGCATACCAATGTAGTGTTTTTGACAGATTTAATGTTAATTGGGTGCTGACTCAAATCAAATAGAACCCACTTTTATCTTAGTTATTGATCATGTCATGTGTCATGTGTCATGTGTATTGCATTATTTAAAGGACAAAATTAACCTTATTAAGATTATAAATTGACAAAAATAACCTCAATATTAACTTCTGCCGCAAACATGGAGGATAACTATATAAGGGTAATTTTATCCCTTAAATAATGTAACACATGTGGCAAATGACATGGTCAATTACTGGAATAAAAGTATATCCTATTTAATTTGACTGAGCACCAAGTCAATGTTAAGTTGGCCAGAGCCACTATATTAGTATATGTTTCTCTAAAATTTAGACACTTGATTGCTTAAAAAGAAAAAAGTTCAAGCACTAAAATAAATAATCACAACAGTTGATATACCAAATTTTATTTTTTTCAATTATTAGAATTTGTAATATTAGAATAATGTGAGTAGTAGTGGAATATGTATAATAGTATTTTAGTTAAAAACTAATACTAGAAATTATAATAAGTATTTTATTTTTAATAAATATTAAAAATTTTAAGAATTTGACACATTAGTTTTTAAGTGAATACTCAAAGATGAAGATAAACATTTGTTAAATTTTTGGCTTAATAACTTTAAATCTCAACAACTTATAAAGTATAAATTAAATTAAAATTAGAGTAAATTTCAAATTGGACCAAATAAATTTTTCAAATCATAACTTATAGTTCAATTTGGTCGGACTACTGGATTCAGATGGTGAATTTTTGTTGTACAATCATTATAATAATTAGGGGTTTATTGCACCATTGGTATCATAATTTTGCTTTATGTTTCAAAATGGTATTAGATTTTCAATTTTTTACTTTTTAGTACCACAAATTCTATTTTTTCTTCATATTAAAGTACCTCGAATTTATTTGATCAAATTTAGCAATATGGCAACTGAAATAAATACATTTTTAGTGTATTTGCTATGTAAACATCTCATTAAATAACTTAATCATCTTGTTGGCCCCATAAAATAAAATTTGCTTATAGGCCTCATAAAATAAAATTTGCTAAAATTTTATTTTATGGAGTTTATAAAATTATTAGACTATTTATTGGATGCTTATATAGTGAATATACAAAAAATATACTTATTCAGGTTGTCATGTATATTAAATTTGATCGGATATATTTAAGGTATTTTAATCTGAAGTAAAAATAGAACATGTGGTATGAAAAGAAAAAAAATTAAAAATTTGATACCATTTTGAAACATGGAACAAAATTACAGTACTAACGGTGCAATGAACCCAATAATTAGAGGTGAACATGGTTTGATTCATTCCAAATATAGAAATAAAAAATAATTACCTGTGTGCCTGCCCCTTAGTGATTTGGCGCTTTTTCTTCTTCATTTTTTTCTGTTTTTCTTTTATTTTTACAGTGTTTTTCCATGGCTCCTTCACAGGCTTCTCATCCCTTCTTCCTTCCTAAAGCCATCTCTAATCCAAAATTTCAAAATGCAGCAAATTTTACTTCAAAATGCATCTGTTACAGTAAATTTATTCCAACCAATTACTTCATTTTCAACTCCAAAAGGAATTTCCACATATTCCTATCAAATACTAATATTATATTATTTATACATTTTACATATTACATCCATAATTTATTCAATACTTACCATATATACCCATATATTTATTTCTAATAAAATTTATTATTTGAATATATTTTAAAAATAAATAATATATGAATAAAATAAATAATATAATACATCCACATATTTTTAAAATTAAATAATATAATATATGAAGAGAACTAAAAGACATTAAAATAAATTTTCAAAAAAAAAACTAAAATTACATCTTAAAATTAAAATAGTTTATTACAAGCGTTAATTAATTTCAAAATACAAATCACAATATTAATAATTTAATCATTTGAATTAGAATATTTTTCCACCAATGTTCAATTAATGCATTGCGAAGTTAGGATAATTTCACATCCACAAATATTTAAAAATCGGTTGTTAAATTAATGCAAATCATGGTTGTTAAATTTTTTCTTTCCAATATTAATATTATTTAAGTAACAATATTAATATTATTTAAGTTAATTAATCATTTAATTAAAAAATTATATTATTTAAGTAAAAATAATAATAATAAAAATCAAATTTATATGCATTTAGTAATAATATGATAAATATAATATAAATTTAGACTATATTGAAACAAATGATTATTATTGAAATTTATTAAAAAAAAAAAAGTACAAATGCATAAAGGTAAACGCGGGCTACATATATGCAGTAAAATAATAATTTTATGCAAAATGTAGCAGAAATTAACACTGCATTGAAGAGTACAAGTAGCCGTATTTTGGCTTTTTGCCGCTGGGTTAGCGATGGCCTAATATCTTTTTATGGTGGCAATACTTGAACCTGAGAATCCAACTCCAAAACAATGAAACCCAACTCCACAACAATGAAATCCAACAACATAAACCCAAAAGCAATTGCAGAAACAATCCTTCAGCCTTATCTAACAAAGTTTGTGCAAGAATGAAGATAAAAGCATTTCTTAAATGGACATGCGATGTTGCAATTGAAGCTGAAGTTGTTCCATGGTTTAAACGATTCTTTTTCCCACCTGGAAGCAGCCATCTCTGTTGAAAACTGAAAGAATCTAAAATTTAAGTTTACAGTTTCCACCACTTCTGATCAACTGAGTGATGTGGCTTCACTGTTGGTTTCTGGTACGATTCTTCATCTTCTTCTTGATAATTTTGCCATTCATTTTGTTGCTAATTTTGCTTTTTGTTTTTTGACTGTTGGTAGTGGTGAATTCTAG
Organism: Mallotus nudiflorus; assembly: GCA_947683625.1. NCBI lineage: Eukaryota > Viridiplantae > Streptophyta > Magnoliopsida > Malpighiales > Euphorbiaceae > Mallotus > Mallotus nudiflorus. Next base: position 430,148 of record CANTUR010000035.1, read on the forward strand.
TTAAAAAACTGGAAGATTTATACTCAGAGCCTCCTTTGTTTAGCTTTGCAATTACCAGCACCTTCCCTCTTAGATTTCAGGGTTGGTCATTAAGTACTTGTTTGTTTCACCATTTCATTCTTTGATCATTTTACATTTGATTAGAGTGGTTTTCTGGAAATGTGAGCCATATTTGCCAAGTTCTTGATCACCAAGTTTGTTCACATGTTCGTTGTTGCTGTTTCTTTCTTCTTTTTTTTTTTTTTTTTTTAAATGTGATTGATTAACTTATTGATTTTACTTGTTCTTGTGATGGTCGCTGGTGATAAAAGCTTGATCTTTGATCTTTAGGATTTTAAGCGCGATGTTGGAGACAATGGAAGTGCCACCTGGTTTCTTTAAGACCTTGCTAATGAGTAAGATGCTGAAGGATGCACCGTAATAAATAACGAAGGCTGCCTCGAAACATATAAGAAAGAGCCAAAAAAGCAACCAAGCAAAGCCATCTACAGCTAGCAATGGGAATTGGGAACAGTGACTTGTTTGGACTTGTTCTTTGTCTCAATTTCTTTCAACTTTGATAGACTACAGTGGTTTTTTTTTTTTAATTCAATTTTGAATTTTTTTATTTATTTTCTGCATTTTTTTTATTTATTTTTAGTTTATTTTTCATATATGAAATAATCTTTTACACTTTTATTCAGCTGATTATATTTTTCATTGTCTTTGATTATTATTATTATTATTACAGCTCAATGATTACTATATTATACGAGTACAGATAAAATTATGAAAAAATCTTCATTTATTATGATATAAAAATTGGATAATTTAGTCATTTACTAATAAAAGTAAAATTAAATTAATTAAAATATAATTTTAATTTGATAGAAAGTCCATTTCCTATTTAATTAAGTTAACTTCTATTTTATCTCTAATAAAAATTAAATTAACTAAAATATAAGGATTTAATTGTAAGTATGTTCCCAATTTTATTTAGGTTACCTTCTATCTTATCTTTAACAAAAATACTAATTTAATTGAAAGTATATTTTCTATATAATTAGGTAAACTTGAGAAAACTAATTATAAGAAATATTGAAGTAATATCATAAAATTATTCAAATAAAATATTATGAAAATTGTAATGAATTATAACTATATTAAGTTAATATCAAATTTTTATATAACAAAAATAACACTATTATTATTTTTAGAACTTTTATGTAATAATAATAATAATAATAATAATATAATAATAATAATAATAATAATAATATTGTTGTTGTTGTTGTTGTGTTTAATTTTTTATTTATTATATATCATGAGTCAAATAAATTTTTTATTCACGTGTGAAACACTTAGTTGTTTACTAGTTATTATAAATATATAAAAAATATTCTAAATTAACAAAAACATATACAAAATTATTGTATTAGAAATGTAAAATAAATGTAAAGTATTCTAAATTGACAAAAATATATATTAGAATTTTAAGATACTCGATACAATTGGAAGTGGAGTGACAATTTTATTTTTTAAATTTTAAAGTAATTGGAAATCAAATTCTAAAAGCATGAAATCTAGAATATTTTTTATTTATTTTTCATTTGCTTTTAGTTTATTTTCCATATATGAAACAATCTCATTATATTTTTCTTTATCTTTGATTGAATATATTATCATTATTATTATTAATTATTTTATTATAGGTAGCCTCATGTCTGCTATGTTAGCTGTTTTGTTCATCATTATCGGATTATAAATTCCAAACACATTAAATTTAAATATTCTTTGTGTACTTTTGGTTTATTTTTTGTATAATTTTAGTTTATTTTCTGTATATTTACGTTTCTGATACAATATATTCATTATAATACATTTTACGTTTATGATACAATATTTTCGTTGCAGTATATTTTACGTTTATGATACAATATCATTGCACCAAAACAATAAATTTCATGTTTTCGTAAGTTAAATAGACTAAAAAAATCATTACTAATTATTAATGAGTTTTTATTTTTAAAATATTTTTTACATACTATTAGTTTACGTTTCTTTTTTTTTTAGTTTATTTTCCATATATATTATGTTTCTGATACAATATCTTCATTATAGTATATTTACGATTTTGATACAATATCCTCATTACATTTTATTTTATGTTTCTAACACAATAACATTGCACCAAAACAAAAAACTTCATGTGTTCACTACGTAAATAGATTAAAAAATCTCTACTAATTATTAATGAATTTTTATTTTTATTCTAAAAGTTTTAAAAAAATGTGGAGCTGAATTTCAATGGAGGAATTTTCCTTCAAACTAAATTTATGATGTTTGATTCTAATTAATGAAACTTTATTTTCTCAAAAAAAAATGATGGAACTTTAACTAATAAAAAAATCAGTTTAATGATACTACTGGAACTTTAACTAATTTTTTTTTTTGTTAAACCATGAGATATCCTTGTAGGCGGCGGGATTTAGCGCACGCCCAAGTGTTTGGCGACCACGGCACTGTGTGGGCTCGAGGCCCACTAGGAAATATGATATAGGTCTTGGGCCTATTCGGAGATGGAGTCGCCACCTGGATAAAAGCCGGGACACACTGTACAGCAACTGGATCCCATGGAGGTTCCCAGAATCCGTCGTCAGAGATTGGGTTCGGAAACTGGGTATGAGCGTTTGAATGCTCACCCAACCTTGCGGTTGGCCTCCGCTTGCGTTTTGCGTTTTATTACTATTTAATTATTTAATTATTTTCTCATTTACCACACGTGATGAAAATGTCTTCGGATAATTGCCAGATTTTATAATCAAGTCCGAGTTTGCACATTAGTCCAATTTCATGCCTTTAAGTCCCGACACTCAAAAAATGCAGTAAATAAAATAAATAATAATTTACAACCATACATTCAAAATTAAAAGGGGAAGGGATTAAGAATTACAATGCTTTTTAACTAAATAAACTAATAATATACAGAAAATACACCAAACATATACCAAAAATAAACTATTAAATAACATAAAAGCGACAATATGCAAGAAGTAACTAGCAAAAGTGACTACTTAATGACAGAAATCATCAAGTAATTCCTGCAAATAACACACGGCCAGCCCTTCTTCTCACAAAAAAATGAAGTCACATATAACGATATTTACAAAGAGGTCCTATAAAGAGGTTGTCATATTATAAGTTAAAGAAAGTATCGAACAATCAAGAAAATTATCACCATTCAATCACAGACATATTTAGGATCAAAAGAGGACACATTAAGGCAGACGTCACAACAGAAAAAAAAGACAAAACAAAGCAGGAAATAGATTAATCTTGCCAATGAGGCGGTCGACTCACTGATGAGGCGATCGCCTCATTGAGATAAGGCGATCACCTCGTTGATGAGGCGACGCCTCATCAACAGAGCTCTTGCAATCTCAAGATAAAAATTGGCAATATGCACACAAAAGATAAGCTCCCTAAGGGCCTGCCAGTGGGGCGATTGCCTTATTGATGAGGCGATCGTCTCACTGAGATGGGGCGACGCCTCTGTGAAGAGGCGTCGCTTGACCACCAGATCGGCTCTGACTTCCAATACGTGCAAACTTCTACTCTAAGCAATCAAAACATGTATATACACACTCTACACTCATCATACTACAACTACATACGTAAATATTCAAAGATCCATCAATAAAATGAGATGTCAAGCACATGCACTAGAGACAAACCTAGAATATGCTAAAGACTCAGTTACACACAAGCAAGAACATACAAAATGATGAACATATCAAGTTCAAGGTGCAGATTTCATACCAAAATGAGAGGCCCTCAGAGCTACTTTGATTGAGATCCTTGCTAAGATGTGGTATCTCTCCTTAACACAAGTTTCTTCCTTCTTCTCTTATGGGAAAGTGGACCTCCTCTCTTCTTTCAGGACGTTTTCCTTCTTCTCCTCTTTTCTCCCTCTGTCTTTTTTTTCTTCAGAGCTCTCCCTCCTTCTTTTTTCACCCCCCCCTCTTCTCTCTCTTTTTTCTCTTTTATTCTTTAGCTTTCCTATGCCCTTAAGCCTCCTAGCCCATCATGAGCTCTCATAGCCTTTTTTTCCTTTCCCAAAAGTTTTTTCCTCACGTAAAAAGAAAGTCTGGAGAGTGGGGCCCGCGCCACTTGATTGTCATAATTGCAGCTACATTAAATGCAGCTACAAGTGGGCTGCCAGAGGGGCGGCACCTCATCGGTGAGGCGATCGCCTCATTGCACTAAGGTGGTGCCCCTTTGGCCCGGGCCTGCATTGGGCCGAGCGGGCTTGGGCCAAACTTGGGTAGTTGGGCTCGATTTTGGATTTTCTAGGCTTTGGATTTTCAAGTCCACTTTCCACTTAGAGATTCAAGCTTCATCCTCATGTCTAAGTTCACATTCTCATCATTGGGCTTGACAACGGGCCGGTCAAACTGAGCAACCCTAATTCGTCCCCTAACATGGGCCGACCGAATCGGGTGTCTACAATCCTTAAAATTGTAAATGCTATGACACCATAATACCTCAAATTTGACTGTGGGAGGCACCTTTAAGCTCATACCACGTCCCAGATTAATTCATGTTCAATGTTGAGTCACACTTAAAGCTGCTGGCCTCTCCCAATTAGGATGTTGTTTATGGGAGTCGAACTCGACATCAACACCACAAACAGTCAACATGTGTTGCCAACTGAGCCACCGGTAATTGATAACTTTAACTATTTTATTTATAGCATTATATAGTTTCGTATTTATTTTGATCTATTGAAATTTAAAAAAAAAATAAACATTTAGAAATAATGGTAAATTTATTAAAAACAAAGAGAAAATAAAAATAAAAAGGAAAATGAAAATAAAAAATATTATAGTTTAGCATAAAATGTTAAAAATTTATGCAATAAAATTTTTAAAAAATATATTGGTTAATGCTTCACTAATAAAAAAAATTGAGAAAACAAGAAAAAAAGGAGAAAATAAAAATTTTGAAAAAAAGGAAAAGGAAAAAAGAAGAAATAAAAAATAAAAAATAAAAAGAAAAAAGGAAAGAGGAAAAAAAAAAGAGAGAGAAAAAAAAAAAAGAAGAGAATGAGAAAAAATAAAGTAAAAGGAAGAAAGGGACACAAGTGTAATTAAGTGGGTAAAATTAATAAATAATGAAAAGTTGAGATATTTTAATTGATAACCTTTAAAAAAAGCCTTTTTTTTTTTTTTTTTTTTTTGCAAAAATCCCTTGAAATATTCACCAACTTTACTTCAACTCAAATATCACAAATTTCAGTCCAATTTTGCTCGAAAATCCATCATTTTCCAATTAAAAATAAATGAATAAAAATATTGTTTAAATGAAACTTTAAACTGCTACTTAATTCATAATTTAATTATGAAACTAAATAATTTTATTTACTAGCATTTTTTTGCTACAAATTTTAATTGACTCTACTAAATTTTTAGCCTAAGATATTGTAAACTTTCCATTTTTTCGTGAAAATTTTATATAAAGAAAATAGATTATAACAATAATAATTATCATCATTATTATTTTTATCATTATAATAACAACATATAGTTATTAGCAAAAATAAGTTATATTACAACTATGTTATTAAAGATGAATTTAAATTTTTCATCATAACTTATATTTTATTTACCAACTTAACATTCTTTTAATGATTTTTAATAATTTGATTAATAATGTATTTCATTTGTCTAAATAATTAAAAATGACAGTTTTATCTTAGAATACATAACTCTATAAAATAAAATTATAATTTTATGAATTACTAATTAGTAACATTATATTTTTAATTATTAAAAGTAATGAAAATAATTATCAATATAGTTATGATAAAATTTTCAGTTCAAAGAATACAAAAATTTCAGACTCGAACTGAAATAATTTTCAGAACTACTCTACTCGAAAAATATCAAATATTAAATAAAGATTTTTGGTTTATTTATTTTTGGAAACGGTTTGAGATCTCTATAACCCAGCACCAACAATAATGACAACTATAAAAGCAATATGTCAGGGCCCCCGCCTGGAAAAGGTAGAGGAGCTGAAACCAGAAATGTCAACCTATATTAAGGTTAATGCATGAAACCCACAAGTGGCGATAAGAATGGATTCTGTTTGCACAGAATTTTAAACGCAATCCTTTGCTGAAAGTACAATTGTTGGGGATCATAATTTGAGAGTCCTGCCATTTCTACAACATTTACATCATTGGCGTTTTCAACCAACATCATATAAGTGATGTGAAACCAACTACCAATATATTTGAACATCCAACAAAACTCACAACTTCAATAACTATCGTAGCAGCAAATAAATTACTCACATGCCAGTTTGGTTCCAAAGCTTGTAAGGCATATTGCAAAGGCCTGAAAAGCTGACAATGGTTGCCTATAATCCATAGTGAAAGTATCATCTGCGACCTTCCCAAACTGCAGAAGGACAGTGTCTTCATCTCCTTTTCCGCCTGGCCGACTTTGATCCACAGTTGCCACCAATTGGAAATTCTTCACTGATGCTACAGTTACCCGACCATGAAAATTCAAGCACCAACATTGCAGATGTTCATGCCACCTTGGAGCCTTGTTGCGCAAAACTGTGCAGCCAGAGACAGAAGACTCCAGTCCCTTCATACCAGAATCAAGATGTTTGTCACTGGTAATTTCTTGTGAAAATGGACACTTCAGAGAGCATACCATCCTCCTTGGACCCCTTGATTTTAAGAGGTTAAATTTGTAAGAAACTTGTCCGACCTCAAAATTGCCTGCTGGAACTTGGGGACTTATTTGTTTGCTTGCAAATCGGCGGCTAGCTCTGCTGCTGGAAGGCTTGGCACCATTGTGTGGTGGCTGGCTGTCATAGATTGTAAAGTTGGTGCCAAGAAAGTCCGAACTGTAAAATTTGACAGAAAATTACGACTTGTTTTCCCTTAAATGGTTACTGTATAAACACCTCCAAGAACCCTTCCTCTCCTTGATCTCAATCTCAGTTCTCCACGCAAACAAAAGAGGAAAAGAGAGAGAGAGAGAGAGAATTGAACAAAAAACAGTTAAGTTCATTTCTGTTTCCAATTATATATTTAATGGTATGATTAGAATTAGCTAGATCCAACCACTGGTGACTAAGTTGCTGCTAGCATTCTAGTGTTGTACAAATAGCAGCCATGATCCACTGAGATTGCACAAATTAGATTTATGCACAAAACCAGAAATTGATACAACAATGTAACTATTTCTATAAGTGATGAGCGCAACAAATAAATTCAATAGGCTCAATGCAGTAGCAGTAAGTAGTACAAACAACAACATACAAATGGGGCAATTTTGATTTTCTATGTAACATACATATCCTAAAACATGTGCCGTTACCTCCCAGTCAAGTGATAAAGCAAATTTACTTTCCTATGTCCTCATGGTGATATATTATAGAAAATATTTCAAAGTCTAGGCAGGAACATCATGTCATCATATAATGCAGACAAGGAAAAGCTTAAGGGAAAAAAGTTCAAAGAATTTTGTTTTGTTAGATTTTTGGTTGGTCAGGGCTATTTTTGTAATTTCCAGCTTTGCTGGAATAGCATTCTGTCTTGTTGTCTTGTTGAGTAGTTTTATTTGCTTAGGATAGTTTCATTGGTTTCTTGTTACAACTGAAAATACAGCCTCTAGGTCCCCAAAACCAGTTGGTTTACAAGAGTTGGGAAGAAAAAAACTATTTCCTAAACTGTCTTTCCTTTCATTTTGCTTCTTATTTAGCTATTGTTGATTCTTAGAATTGTCCTATTTAAGTTTTTATAATTATAGCAAGTAGGGTTTGAGAGTTAGGGATCAATCTACCCTCATTTGTAACTGCTTAAAGGTTATTTTCATATGAAATAAAATAAGAAATTTTCCCTAAGGTTGTGAACTCCTAAAGTTCAGAGATTGTAGGGGTCTCTCGTAACTGAAACATAGGTCAGAAGGGCAGAAATTCCAATAAACAGCCTTCAGCTTCTTTTGATCCTCTGGTGAATCATATACCCATAAGTGGACCACAAAATGCAGGGCCATAATATTTCTATTTTTGTTTAAGAGTCTAAATGCTAGCAGTATTAAGATTTATTCTTAGACTATAAATACCTAGATTTGTAGTGGTCTATTGAGTTCAGTTAATAAAATTATGGCAGATTTGCTATTTGAATTGTGAGTTTCAATTCAACCCCAGGTTCTAGGTGTAATTCTTGGAAGTCCTTTATCATTTTTACTTATTTTTCCTCTAGTTCTAATCTGTGAAAACTTGTGAGAAAACATAGATTTCAGCCTCCAAATCTCCTATTTTTCCACAAATTCAATTGTAAAATAGATTCCCTAAATCTGTCCTACATTATCGTACAATGCCCACACTACAGATTTACATTGCAAACACAGTAATACTTGCTAATTAACTATAAAGACAGAGTGCCCAAAAAACCAGAAGAGAGGACAAGTTAAACCAGTTTCTGACTCACACTGAGTTGGGCTGTGCAAATGTGCAGAAACTTGGAAACTCCAGTTCAACCCAGACCCAGAATGGGCGACGAGAAAAAGAAGCTACCTAAGAATTAAATAAGTTGGTGTCCATTGAAGCTACCAAAATCAATCTTGGTTTGCAACAGCTTCACGCATAAAAGGAAAAGACAATTTCCTAAGCTGCCTTTGCTTATATTTTGCTTCTTATTTAGTTATTATAGCTGATTTTCAGAATCTTTCTTGTATAAGTTTCTTGAATAGTAATTCTAAGTACGTTTCTTTAATAGTAATTCTAAGTATGGCAAATAGTGTTCAAGGGTTGGGAACTAACCTACATTAACAAGTAACTATTTAAACATTATTTTCATAAAGAATAAGAAAAGTATAAATGTTTCTTAAGGTTGTGAACTCCTAAAGCACAGAGATTATAGAGTTATCTATAATAATTCCTTAATTGAAATTCAACGTAGGTCACAAGGAAAAGAATTTTAATAATCACCCTTAAGCTTCCTTCCATCCTGTGGTGAGTCATACACCCATAACCTAATCCCAAACGATGGGTAGGATATAAACGAGCTGAGCCAAGCTTTGGCTAGCTCAAACTTGATTTGTTTTTAATTGAGCTGAGCCTGCTATGGTACTTGGTGTTTGTGAGCTTAAATGAGGCTAAACAAGCTAAAAGAAATTTTTAAAAGTACAAATTAAAATTATTCATTAAAAAATTAAAATAAAATTTTAACTAAATAAGTTATCATAAAATAATGATTTTACAGTAATAATATATTTTTTACATTTACTATGAATAAAAATTTATATATTATATATCTAAAATTAGATCATCAATACATAAAAATTACAAGCCAACTCATGAGCTTTTATTTGAGCTTGTTCGGAAACTTCACAAGCCGAGCTTTACAGAGTTTAATTTCATATCATTTATTAAACGAGCTCAAACCAACTTTTATCAAGCTGAACTCCGAGCAACCCACGAGCAGCTTGGCTCGTTTACAATCCCAATGATGGGCCATATTTTTTTAAACTGATTATTGTCAAAAACAATAATAAAACCGTTTGAAAAAAATTTTCAAACAAAGTTTTAAAAAATTTGGATTGCTCCTGCCTACTTTTAAGCAAAGCATATCTTTTATGCTGCCTTTTGCTTAGCACAAACACAACACTCAATCTCCATCTCAAATGGACCCTTACAAGAAATCAAACTTATGTGCTCAAAATTCTGCACTTCAGCACATTCTTGTCATGTGCAGGAAAAAGCCTAGAACATAATATAGATATCTTACCTCAACTTTCCAACATAAGCATTACTTCCTTGAGATACATCATCAGCATCTAGTGAGATGATATATTCTGTATGGGCACCATGTCTATTCCTTCGCGCTGCCAAAAGAAACTTTCCCTTGTCCACAAATGCTATGAAGAAGAATAAAATACAACAAATGAGCCAAACTTCAATAATGTACACTATGCAAGATACATGTGACTGAAAGAAATAACTACACAATGTAGACTGAAAAACTGATGTTGTAAAACAAGCACTAATAATCTATGATATGCCTCTCTCATTTTAAAATTCCGTGTTGATAAAAGATATGGCATTCCTCAGCTTTCTGATCATATTAAGGAGACTTTTAAAACAATTCATCATTTAGCATATGATAACACCCTTATAACAATTAACTGTTGTCCATGAACAAAAAGATTGAAAGAAAAAGCATTTAAAACTAATATTTGCATTAAGAAATTTTCCAACAGTTCCACATTCCAAAAGTCATTTGTTCTTTTTAGTTAGGGATTATTCAGTTAGACAATATATAGCTGTTAAACGAAACAATTTTTTCTATCTTCATACTGTCAGTTTCAAACATTATGAATGGAATCTTACAATTTAAGCCAATTCACCATTTTGGCAATATGAGTCTACTTGATGAATCAGTAAACACTCTGAATCATAAGTAAACTGACAAAATCAGAAGTGAATTGACCAAATCAAGATGAAATGATTGATTCCATGAATTCTATCTTACAGAAGGAAAAAATATATATATAAAACAGCAACCATTTATATCGACTATGCAAAATATTTGCTTACCTTCTCATCTAATATCAGTCATTTAAACAAGAAAAAGCTCTCAAAATCTCTAGACACAAAACAAAAAAGCGAGATCCATGAATCAATCATGCATGTGAACATGTCTTCTCCTCTAATCTGAAAACATTGGACCGCTGAGGTCAATTTTTTATTTTCAAGTTGAGACCCACTCAAACAAATTTAATTGTTTTGGCTATCTTATTATTTCCCACTTTCACTGCTCTATTTCTAGTTTTCTTTATTTCAGTAATTGTTTTACCATGTTACAGGAAAGTTTTGTGTTCTTTATTTAGATTTAGATTTGTTATTTGTTGAATGGACGTCCTTATACCTTTCTTAATACCCACTAATATCTTTCTAAAGTATTTTATCTCTTACAGATTTTCAATCATTAAAGCACGCACCATGGCGCTATCTTTTTGGGTTCTATATTATTGAAAATTTTCTATGTTTAAACTTTAATGGAAGATTTATAACACTTCTTAAGATAATATATAATTGTTTACAGTATTTTCAATATGGATACAGCCTACATGACATTAAATATTAATGCTAGTCATTTGTTACAGTCAAAAGAGACCCTTGTACTAGAGGGTCTGTCAATCTTTGTAGTATAGGAGAATCAAGGGAGCAATAGTAGGAAATCAAGAGAGCAGCAATAAAGAATCAAGGAATTAGTCAGGCAACTATTAGTCAGCCTTTGATTTTTAATTTTTAATTCACATAATAAGAATACTTAGATTGTCAGGATTAGCATTTTGAAATTTAAAATCGTAATTTTGCATATATTTATATGCAAAGGTTATTTCTTTGAATAAAATTTATCAATTAATATTTCTCTCAAGAGCAGGGTATTAAAAAAACGGCCAATACTGTGCGTATAGGCCATTTCGTATCGGATTTTAACCTGGGGCGATCTGATATATAGCTGGTTCGGTACATCCAAAAACAGCAATCCATATTTGGCCAATGACTCAACCTTTTTTTTGCTTTCCCATCCGTATATGCCATTTTTTGCCGTTATGTAGGATAATGCAGCTGGCATATCACGTGAAGAAGAAGAAGAAGAAGATGGCCAGCCCAATAAGTATTGAAAGTTTTAGAAATAGCCCAAGTGGATATCAGCCTATAGTCAAGTGTTTGGGCCTATTAAATTTTTGTAGAAGTATTATTAACTGTATTTATAAAGATATTTGTTTAAGTATTTGCAATTACACATATATGTAATTTTTTTAATTTCTTTTTTATTTGAGAAAAATGATTGTTATATTATTAAAATTAATAAATATATATGTATAATTTGTATTTATCCTCTTAATTATATATAATTAATTTTATATTGTATAATTAATTTGTAATTGAAGTATTCTTTTATGTCATTTTTTGTTATAGTAAATAATCATTTTTTCAAATGTATATTTTTTAGTGCAAATATATATTTTTTAAGTAATTTTTAACTTATTATATTAGATGTTAAAGTTTATTTTGCATTTTTTATTAATATGGTGCAAAAAATTGATTATTTTTTAAAATTCACAATAGTGTCGAACAATACAGTCTGAATCGTTTCGATTCGGTCTAATACCGTTACACAATTACCAATACCAAAATGATTCACAAAACCGTTATTTTAAACCATGCTCAAGAGTGCATTCTAAGAGATCGCGAGGTTCTCTCTTAACGAATTCTCTTCATTAGTAAAAGATAGGTCAGGTCACCAAAGAGATCATAGGATTCTCTGTTGACGAGTCCTTTTCATTAGTAAAGATAGATCATCAAGCAAGAAAATCTCAAAAACATGACCGTCTCCTTGATGTACGAGTTGCTAGCTCTATAACTAGATCACAAACTTGGAACCCTAACATTATTTCTTTTAACCATGTTCATATGTGATATAATTCTAAGTATTAATTTAAATGTATTTAAATTAATTATGTATTTATGTTTGATTAATTTTACAAATTTAAAAAGAATCTTATAATTTGACTTGGTTCTTTATTCTCGATTCATAATCCTAAATGAGGATTTGATTCTTGATTTGACAACTATGGTTTTGGCCAAAGTCAAGTAGACTTGGACTGAGCCTTCTATGGTAATTTGTGATAGTGCCATAGACATAAGTCAATATGAAGGTTTCACAACATGAACAATTTCACTTTCGCTTTTGTTACTAACAAACTATGCATCCCATTCAGTCAAATCTTGTGTAGCTAAAGAAGAAGCATATAGAGAAATCCTCGAAAGAAGCTTCTAAGTTACTCTTTTGATTCTACAAATAAGTCCATCAATTACTTACATGGGGTAAGGGCAAGATAGAGGTAAAATGTCGAAGTCTTCTTGTTCCGTCTAATAAGACATTGGTGGGCTAAGTCTCGTGGACCTGGCTGAAATTGCAACCAAAAAAAAAGAAGACCGTACATTGCAAAATTTTAAACATATTTGACCAATAATAGCAATAAGTAAACAAAATATAAATCAAGCAGCTAAAACAATTCAATTAACAAAAATTTCATGGAAAGAAAGAAGAATCTACCAAGAGAAGAAAAATATAAAGTCTTAAGGCAAGTTCTTTCAATATCCTTAAAATTACATCACCTATACTATATGTAAAAGCACCGGGGGGCCAAAATATTTAAGGATATTTTATTATCATTGTTCATTAAAAATTCGACAATTTGAATTTGATAAGTTCTCACTAATTGTTCATTTAAAATAGGATAATATGGTCATTTATTAATTAAAAATAAAAATTAGATTTTCACTTATTTAATATGCAATTCAATTCCACTAAGGAAAAATTCGATATACATAATTATTTGACGTATAATTTGATTGAAATAAAAAAAGAATAATAAATTTAAAATAAAAATAAAATTATATTTTTTAATTATTTTATAAGCGATTCAATTCTAAAAGAAAAGATGAGATTTATTTCCACTAAGAAAATATATATAATTAATTTTTTGTATAATTTAATTGAAATAAGAAAAGAATAATAAGAAAAAAAAAGTGGCTTGTTCATTTAAAATAGGACAATAAGGTAATTTATTAATTAAAAATTACATTTTTAATTATTTAATATGTAAGTCAATTATAATAAGTAAAGATAGTCAATTATAATAAGTAAAGATGAGATTTAATTCTAATAATAAAAATATATATGATTAATTATTTCTTGTATAAAGTGATTAAAATAAGTAAAGAAATAATAAGAAAAAATAAGTGGTCATTTAATACAAAATTTAATTAGAACAAGAAAAAATAGATCTAGTTAGAACTTAAAAATTATATATAAAAATACAAAATATAAATAATTAATTGAGTGCAAAAATTTTATTGAAAATACATAAATAATTATGTATAGAAATATAGAAAAAATAATTTACAGATGCTATATCTACAAAATAACAAAATTTTATATAATGTTGTTATTAGATAAAAAATAATTAGCTAAAATAATATAGTAATAGATCAAATATGTATTAAACGCAAATATACTTTTAAATATAAAAATAATTATAAAAAGTAATGAGTCCCGAGTAATCAAATATCTAAAAATATATATAAAATTTGATTAAAATAAAAATAAATTTAATTGGAATTAAATAAACTAGAGAAATTTAATCAGTTATTAATATATAAACTAGTCGTAAATTCGTGTATTGCACTGACTTTAAATAATGTACTCATTTTGACATAATTATTAACTAATTTTAATAAATTTAAAATACAAATTAATTAAATACAAAAGTGAAATTTTAGAAAACTATTGTAACAATTTTATTTAATAATTTTTTATTAAAAGTATATAAATAATATTGGAGAAATAAAATAAAAAATAATTGATAAGTTACACATTTTTACTTAAATTAAATAAAAAGAAAATTGCATTTTTAATTGAATAAAAGGTGAATGTTTTAAGTAAATAAAAGACATATTTCTAATGAAAAAGAAGAATAGTATTTTAGATGCAATAGTTAAAAATATATATTTTAAAATAAGAATTTTTATAAAGAGAAAAAGGTAACTAAATAAGTTAAAAATAAAATATATTACATTAATTTTATTTTCTTTAATTTTTATTGCCATTACTTTTAAATATAACAAAATTTGTTTTGAGACTATTAAATTACTATTGGAGTATGTATAATAGCATTTTTATTAGTTTGACACATTAGTTTTTCAAGTAAATACTAAAAAATGAAGGTAGACACTTATCAAATTTTTTGCTTAATGACTTTATATATATAGATTTTTTTTTTGAGAATTAAATAACCTAAAACACACACACATAGCACAATGACACCATACGCCGTCTAATAAAATTAAAATCATGGGAATTTTGTTAAATGCAGAATTGTATATATATGCTACACAAACACATTATAAGTTAGCGATGTAGGATCAAAGACTAGAGATGAAACGCTACAAAAACTTTATACCTATCCACGACACACACATATTTCTCTTTTTCTTTTTTTTTGAGAATTTAATAACCTAAAATATACATACACATCACAATGACACCACACGTCATCTAATAAAACCTAGCAATTTTTTTAGATGCGGAATGGTATATATGCTATACACACATTCTAAGTTAGAAATGTGAGATCGAATACCAGAGATGGAACGCCACAAAAGCCTTACACCTATCCACATGACACACATATTTCTCTTTTTTTTTTTTTTTTGAAAATTTAATAACCTAAAACAAACACACACAATATAGATTTATGTAGGAATATATTTGTTAATATAGAATTATAAATTACAGAAAAACTTAACTACTATAAATATTTGTAACTTCTTAATTAATATATATCAGGTACAATTATTACAATTTACACTTATAATATAGCCAGTTACAATAAAGCTACCTTTGAGCTCAGCTAACTATGCATGTACCATTATGAATATCCAGAAAGGGGAAATCAGCAAATGTAATATGAATTTAGCAAAATCTATGAAGTAGAATAAATAATCGCTTTTGAAATTCAAAGTCTTTGCCCACACTTTCAGCCATTGACTCTTTTAACCAAAAAAGAATTGAATTTTCAAATTCATAGATTCAAACCTAAAAGGCCAATTAAACCATCAACGACGCCATCAACTAATCAATTTCGCAATAAAAGTTAAAAAAAAGTGAGTTTTAACATATAATCATCACAAAAATTAAACATATAACCCTAAACTTTACAGTTCCCAGCAACACCTGCAAAACAAACCTAAAAATATGGAATGAAATGAAATCTATAGAACAAAAAAAATGACCTGTTTAAGGCAAGAAGGGAACGTTATTTTGCCGGTACTATCCGGAGATTTAACGATCTCCTTAGCGATCTCTCTCCATTTCTTACAAACGCAAGCACAAGCGACGACGTTTTGTCGCTGCGGCCATCTGTCCTCACTCTTCTCCACTCTCTTTATTATTTCCCCTAACAATTCAGGCAACATGCTCCCCCAGCCGTCCCACTCCCTGTGCAACACATCGCCACCGCCTCCGCCTCCGCCGTGTATCCTCGGCACAATTACCTCTTCTCCCTCCTCGTGTTTATGGTTGTTTACACGCTTGAACGATTTGGAGAACCTTCGAGAAAGAAACGATTTCCTTTGAGACATTAGACTGCTAATTTCTTTTTTTTTTTTTTTTTTTCAAACAAAGGGATTGCTTCTTCTCTCTCTCTGTATCTCTATGCAGGGAGAGCAAATTGGAGAAATGTTAGCGGGTGCAGAGTAACAGAACGGTGAGGTAAGAGTTTAGGACAACAAATGCCTAATTTTTAGCATACACGTGGCATAATATGAGTGGGAGTTTGACGGGCAACAGTAGCCGAGAGTTGTGGTTATTGCTGTTGTTGTAGTTGGGAAGTTCTGACTTTGTCTAAAAACAATAATAACAGAAAGGAAAACAATAAAAGCAGCAAGCACCCTCCGACTTTCATCCGCTGAGTTGCGTTTCAAAAAAAAAAAAAATCTTTGCTGATTAAAGATGGGAGATTTTATTACACTAACAAATAAACGAGTTGGATATTTAACACATACATTAAATATTTTATATTTAATTAATAAAAATAAAATATATATTTTTATGTTATATGTTTAATTATTATTTTTTAAAATAACTGTGGAGGGTATTTGAACTCCCATCTCAAAAAGACATCAATTCAATGACTGGAACAATTAAACCATAAGCAAGTTGATATTAATTTTTTTTTTTTGTTTACCTAGGAGAATAGCACCCTTAGAATTTAAATACAGATCATGGCCCTTTTCTTACCATCCCAATCTGGCAAGAGAAATTTATATATTTAATTATTGAATATAATAGTATGTGTAGTAGGAATTTTTCAAAAATAAAAATAAAAATTTAATTATTAATATATTTGAAGTAGGTAAAAAAATTATAAAATATATATTTAATATAATTATATTAAATAGGGAAAAGACGCAGATGACCCTAAGATTTTTACAAAATCTCACATGAATTTTTAATTTTTTGAGACAAATATATATATATATATATATATTACAATTTCTATATTATATGTATTCTGTATTAAACATATTATTGCTATTATATCATATATTATATATACATATTATTATATCATATATGTGCATATTATATTAATATTATATATTGCTATATATATGTATATTATCTTATGTAATATACATATATTGATATCATATGTATATAATATTTATAAGTATTCAATTTTTTATTAAATTCTTATTTACACTTTTATGCATCTTTATGCTTCATCACTAACTATTTCTTTTCATGTCCATTATTTTTATGAATACAACATCTTTTTTTACTTCTCTTTTATCATGTAAAATATATTACTTTTCATATGTGCTGTTGATCACTTATTTCAACTCTATCATCATATTATTCTTATTAATACTAATACATTTTCATCTTATATTATTTTGTGATATTCTCATTGTTTTATAGTGTTCTTTTGTCATGATAATAATTCTTGTTTCTTGATCTCACTAAATTCTAAATTTCTTATTTTGAAATATTCATCTGATTTCAAATTATATTTTTTGTTCAATCTTTTTCATCTTGATTTTTCGATGGTGGTGATTATTTGAGATATAAAGAAAAATAACTTATTAAATGAGATTAATTCATTCAAGGCCCGAAACCTTACTTTTGAAGCCTAAATGATGGGTTGATTTTCATTTAATTCCAAATGATTATTTTACCATTCTTTTGAAATTAAGTTATCTTCATAGATTTTCTTATTTGTTTTCAAAATACATCTTCATGTCTTTTCCTTTCATTTTTTTTTTTAAATTTCTTTCAAATAAATACTGTCAATACAAATTCAAAACCCCAATTATTGATTCCAAAGGCACATAAAAGGAGATATTTATCCTTTCTTAGCATTAAATCATGCTTTTTTCATCTTTATTTGCATTGTTTTCAAAATTAACATGAAAAATCCTAAAATAACATATTTCATCATATTTTACACTTTGTTTTCATGTTTTTCACTATTTTGATTGATATTTGCATAATTTTACATCTTTTAAACAATAAAAGTTTGTTTTAATTATTTTTCACAATTTTTCTAAAATGGCTCAAAATAGTTGCCTTAGAAGTCTCATGCCCCAAAACCAAAGCAAATGAATAAAAAGAGGATGCAGACGATACTTTGCATATTAACATGTTTATTTATTTATTTGCTCATTTACTTTACATGTTAATTGCATGGTTAACTAGTTGTTCTTTTCATGTTTACATACTTTTTACATGTATATTATGTCATATTTTGCTATGACATGTTAAGCTTTATCATGTTTAGTGTAGTATCGATGACATGACTTATCATCCTTCCATTTAAGCAAAATTCATTATGAAACCCTTAAATTTATTGGATTTATTCAAATTGAGCATTTTTCCTTTCATTGCATTCTATTGAGGACTTTTTTAATAGTCAATAAACGGTGTTAAGTATTGCATATAAAAATACGACAAAATTCATTATGAAGCCTGTAAGCACCCAATTTCGGGATGCAATTGTGCACAATTGCGCTGTAAGCCCCTATGATGAAATTCATTCAAAAAATTGAACTTGGTTGTCAATTTTCTAGACTTTAGGAACTAAATTGCAATATTTTTTAAGATTTGATTGCAAATAAGTCAATTTTTCAGAGGTCTTTTGGTAATTAAAAGTAAAAAAATTGAAAATCGAAATTATGGATTTCCGATTGGAAATCCATAATGTCGATCAGAAATCCAATTTTTCAATCAGCATTGCACAATTCTGACTCGTAAAATCCCATTTTTTTCAAATTTTTGCATATTTTTTTTTATTTTTCAGTATTTTGATTGGTTAAAAATTGAATTTTTATAATTATTTTTTATCTGGAAAAGATTTTGACGCATTCAAAACACGCAACTTTCAAAAATCAAATCCTTATCAGTCTGTTTTGATAAGTTTGTTCCTCCTTTGAAGGAGGCCAGTACGTGTAGACTCTGCATTTAAAAGCAGAATCTGCATGCGTTCTGGGGCGCTCTTTTTTTGGGAAAAAAATCGAAGATTCACAAAAATAACAACATAAAAGAACCTGATTGCGCAAAAAAATTAAAAAAAAAACCCTAAAAAATCGAAAAGCTATTGAGAACACTCTTTCCAATCCAAAATAAAACAACAAGTCAAAAACAACGGTGAAAATCTTAGTTTGAGGGGCTATCTCAAAGCATATGCACAACATTCCTTTTTTTTTTTCTTCTCTTCTCCTTTTGTGATTTTTTATTTTATTTCGTTATTGTTTTCTTGTTCAATTTCATTACTAATCTAATTTTTTGTTTTGATGCTCGATTGTGGATTGAGGAGGATACTACTTGTGTTCAAATGAATAGAAGATCCATGGAATGCCATGAAATAATCCGTATTGATTTCCAGTAGATATTAGGGTTTTAATTTTCATTTTGCCTTTATGTGTTCTGTGTAGTAATTCATGGGTGTATAATTGTTTAAATTTATGTACGTAGTTTGTAATAGCCCCAATAGTGGGAATAGTAAAAGATTTAATTTTTTGCATTTAAAATCAATTAGTAATTAGGTTCAATTGGGTAAAAATTAATTAAAATTAATGGTGACTTTAGTTAATTAGGGTTTATATGTAATTAAATTAGGTTTTTTTAGAAATCATATATGAATGTGTTTTGATTTGATTTTGTTATGTTTTTATATTTTTTTGGGCTTTTTTTTTTTTTATGTTTTTGGGCCCCAAGCCCATGTTTAGGTATAACCCAATTAATAAATAGGCTTAAAAAATGATTTAGGACTTTAAATAATTAAAATCAATTTAGGCCCATTAGGTTAATTAGATTTTAGGCCCACTTAGTTAATTAAAAACTTGTTTAGACTTAGCTCAACCCATTTAAACTCATTTCTTTTAAAATAAATAAACCTAGACCCATATTTCATTTAAAATAAAACCAAGTTAGACTAGGCCCACTAATTTAATTTTCCTTTAAAATTGAATAGACTTAAGCCCATATCTTAGATAGACTAAAATAAATAGATATAGACTCACTACTTAATAATAATGTAGGCCTACCTTTAAGTTCATTTCACTTGTAAATAAAATATGTAGATTTAGCTAACTTATAAAATAAAATTAACATAGTTTAGACATAGGGACATCGCCCTTTTTATGCATTTTCACTTGTAATTTTATTGACTTGTTGCCTGTTGGGTTAGATGGATGTTAATTAGGGTTTAATAAAATTGCATGTAATTAGAGGATGAAATAATTATTTATGAAATTATTCTAAATGAACACGAGACTAAGAGAAGTTAGTATTCCGTAACCAGAATCTCCTAATTGTGGTGCTAGCTTTCTTTTAGAGAATTGAGTACCACCTTTTCGATTTGTCCCAGTTATTACCCTAGGTGGCGACTCCTCATCTCCATGCCATATCTTTGTGACAGTGGTTAGTGTGTTCTCTAAGGCCTTGAGCCTAAACAGTGTCGTGGTTGCTAAAATCTTGGACGCACGCTACACCCCGCTGTCTACAATGGTGATTCCATTGGGGATAAGAGATACTGATTTTACTTGTGTTCTTTAGAATTGTTTTATCGATTATTATTTCATTCTTGCATTCATTCTGCATGTCCCTACTAAACCGATGGCGTTGGTTTATGATTCCATGATTCCACTAGCTTAATGGAGTTGTAGATTGGCTAACCACCACTCTTAGCCTTAACTCGGTTCAAGAGAGATTACCGGGCTCATTTAACCAGAGTCTGTAACCCAAGTCCCTAAGGGGGGTAATCTTCTCTCGAGTTAATAGAGGATGCTAGGCCCCTTTGACTTTAGCCTGTAACTCAAAGTCCATAATGGAGAACATCTTGCTAAGGGAGCCCTAACTTTTCACCAAACCCTAACCACATATAATGACTTAGTTACTTCCCCTAGGATCTTTACCCAAAATGCTTATTTGTTTAAATTGCCATGAGGTATTTCTATTTATAAAAGTCTAGGCTTATACCTTTAAAGCTCATTCAGGCTAATAAGGATTAGGCTAGACCTTTATATTTAAAAATGTTGTTTATGTGTTTTTATCCTTTTAAAGAGAGATTTGACATGCGTGTTGGCTCTTAATATCCCCTGTTGATATGAAGGCCAAGACCAAAGATCCTAAGAAAAGAAACTCGCCATTGAACACGTGTGTGGGAGGAATAAGGTTGGAAGGCTTATGCTTGCATGTTGCCTATTGATTGCTTCTTGATACTTGCTACTTGCCAAGTGCTTCCCTGCTATTTGTTACATAAACACATGCATCATGCATACATGCATACATACAGTCCATGCATCATACTAATACCTTATTTTGCAACCATCATAGATTCATCTGGGTCTTCTCATGTCTGGGGACGAAGAGGTGGTAGATTGACTAAAGTTGATTTAAGTCCAAAATCCATAGCTCAAAGCATTCTTCATAGACTGGAGAGACTAGAGGGGAGTCCAATCAATCCATTATTCCTAGAAGCTTAACCGGCTCAAACTGAACAGACTGAAATGGAACAACAACTAGAGATGTGGACCTTAGAGGACATTAATGGAGCTTTGATGGATGACATAAGAGCTACGATGCAAGATGAACTGAGATAGGCTTTGGCTAGACTAGTGCAACCTGTTGTTGGACAACCACCTGCTGCTACTGTTGAACAGCCACCTGCTGTAGGAGCTCCACTTATTGTTGTAGCTCCTCCACCTACTGCTAAAAATGCTGGGGGATAACCGATTGCTAGAAATGTGCTTGCTACTGATGTGAGACTAGAAGACGTTGAAAACTACATGGTAGAAAATGTGAAGAGAGAATCACTTGAATTGGTTTAAGACCTTGAGTCCAAGCAGATGCAAGCATTGACTCAGAAAACGTCTAAGATTGAAGAGCTGATTAGAGGACAAGGAATAGGATATTCTTTTGACTTTGATGATATGTTGTAAATGGAGGGTGACAAGCTGCCTGACAAGTTCAAAATGCCTCAACTGTAGAAATTTGATGGGAGAGGAGACCCTAGAATTCATTTGAGCCAATACACAATAACCATGAGCACTACTAAAGCACCATTGTTAGTAGTTGCTAGGCTGTTTGTGTTGTTTTTGGAAGGAATGGCTGTGAACTGGTACCATGGGTTAGAAAAGTCTATTATAGCTGATTGAAAGGAACTATGTATTGCATTCTTGAAACAATATGATTATAACATTCGATTGGAAGTGTTAATTAGGGATTTGGAATTGACTAAACAGAAATCAAATGAATCTTTTTCTGATTTCTTAACTCATTTCATGAATAAAGCAGGGATGATAAAAAACAAGCTTGTGAGAAGGATCAAGTTAGAATGATAGTTCATAATGTGTCACCTAATTTAATCGAGAGGTTACAGATGATGAATCCTAAAACCTTTGTGGATTTGTATGATGATGGGTTACAAGCTGAGGAAATTGAGAGTGAGAAAAAGAAAACTACTAGAGGTACAGGAACTTGAAACTACCCAACTGGGGGCATACAACAAGGAAGTACTAGCTAAGTTGTAGAGGTGCGTGTAGTTTAGAGAGGCTAGAAGGTTCTTTAACTTCAACCAACCACACTCTAAAGTCTTAGAGAGGCTAATTCAAAAAGGCCTACTCCAACCCTTGACCTTTTCCAAACCCTCAAATCCAAATTTCCCTAGCTATGATCCAAACAGTTATTGCAAGTTTTATCAAGTAGCTGGCCATTCTATAGATACCTGCATTCGCATAAAACACGAAATCCAAAACCTGATAGACTTTGGAAAAATTACCGACCCTGAGAAATCTAATTCTAACCCAAACACTAGAAACAACCCTTTCCCAGACTACTGAAATGTTCCACCACCAGCCACCATGATGATCAACTCAGGGGTTAGCGAAGAACAAGTGCTAATCTCCTTTGAGGACCTCAACCTTATACCCAATGGAGAACCTTTTAGACAGCCATAGAGAGGAGTAGAAGATTTACTGGGCTAGCCTCATGTAAGTTTGATTATAAAGTATTTTACTCGAAACTACCCTCTGCTGATATCCCTATTGAATCAATTAAATCCTTAGGTTGGGGAGATGAGTTTGATGATAAGCCGGTAAAAGAAGAGCCTAAAATTCCCGA
Source organism: Mallotus nudiflorus (assembly GCA_947683625.1). NCBI lineage: Eukaryota > Viridiplantae > Streptophyta > Magnoliopsida > Malpighiales > Euphorbiaceae > Mallotus > Mallotus nudiflorus. The sequence continues at coordinate 453,414 of CANTUR010000035.1, forward strand.
GTAGTTGCCAAGAGGAGTTGAAGATCTGTTGGGACAACCTTCGGGCAAGTTTGATTATAGAGTATTCTATTCTAAACCCGCTTCTGTTGACATACCCATGGAAGAGATCGTGCCGACAGGATGGGGTGATAAGTTTGAAGAAGATGAATTCTTAACCCCAGAACTGTCCCAAGAAGGGGTTGAAAAGCTGCTAAGCCAACATATGGACAAGCTGAGGGAGTTGAAAGGAAAAGAAACATGCACAGTAGAAGTTTGGAAAAACAGGAAAAGGGAATGGATTATTGGGGCCATGGACATCTAGTATGATTTTGATGAAGAAAAACCCACTGGAGTCGATGTATGGAGTGATACTCCAAATGTGAATCATGTTACTAGAAGCGGGAGGAATTACTGAGCAGCAGAAAAGAAAAATAAACAGGTTGTAGAAAGGGAAGAAATAAAAGATGCAGAAGTAAAGGAAGGATAGAAAGAAGATTTAATCTTGGAATAACTCAAGAAGGCTAAAGCGAGTGTGAGCATCTGGGAATTACTGATGCATTTGGATAGTCACAGAAGGGCTCTGGTTAAAGCTTTGTCGAATATGAACATTAAAATGGTAGCTACGCTTGAGGCTATAGTAGCAAAGGTGATAGAAAAGAAACATGGGTTGATAACATTTTCAGACGATGACTTGCCTTTGGAGGGAAGAAACCATAATAAAGCATTATTTATCTCAACTGAAGTAAAAAGGGAAGAGAACCAACTTTGTAATAGTATATGATGGTTCAGCTATAAATGTATGCTCGCTAAAGATCCTGCCTAATCTGGGTCTGAAAGTAGATGACTTGACTGTTTCAAACCTCATAATAAGAGCTTATAATGACAGTACCAGGAATGTGGAGGGAATATTTCAGACTTTGGTAAAAAAAGCACCCGTAGAGTTGATTGTTGAATTTACTGTGCTGGACATCCCTATTACCTATGCCATGCTATTGGGAAGGCTGTGGTTTCATGCCTTGGGAGGAGTACCTTCAACTGTGCACCAGAAAATAAAATTCCCTCATAAAAGAGATGTCGTGACAATAGAAGCTGGAACCAATGCAGCTATGGTAGCTATACTTGATAAACAGAAGCAAGTATGTGTTCCACCTAGTTTTCAAGTTGCTGGAATATTTAATGGGACTGAAATGGATCCCAGGGTTGTAAAAATGATGGAAAGCATGAATTATCGACCTGGACAAGGGCTTAGGAAGAATAAACAAGGAAGTCCTAGACCCCCAAACATTAAGACCCAGGACCATATAAAGGGTTTGGGATATATTGAAGCAGGACCAGTTAGGGAAAGAGCAAAGAACAAGGAGAAAGCAAAAAGAAATAAGCCCTTGGGAAGAATTGGACCACTAAGTGAGAACTTCATCAAGCTAGGGGAAGACAAGTATTATTTAGGGCACCAAAGAATTTGTTAACGTGGCTAGAAAGGATGTCCCTAGGTTTAAGATCTTCAAGGAGCAAATTGTGGAAAACCTAGTAGCCAGCAACAAAGAGGAAGTCATGAAGCAAGTAATTGAAAGGATGAGTGATGATGCTGTTAGGAGCTGTTGTGTCTGCCACTTGAGGAGGAACCACCCCATGACTTAGCTACTGTCATTAGTGATAGTTTTATTAATATTTTTTATAAAGAAACTAATGTAATAACGTTCAGTTTTTATGCAAATGAAGATATTGTTTTTCTTATGGTCAATGATATGAATGCTGGTTTTGCTTACTTGTATGATGTGCATCCTGATAGTTCTGTGCATTATAATTTTGATCAGTCATGCATGTTTGACATTAATTTAATTTAATTTGATTCATTTAACATGGGCATAAATGATAATCCAAAGAACATTTCTATATCACATGATGTAACTCCTGAAGAGAGGAAAAATTTTGAGAGAATATTAACAAAAAGAAAGGTAGTATTTGCTTAGACTTATGAAGACATGCCAGGTTTGGATAGAGAAATGGCAGAGCATCACATTTCAACTCATCTAGAAACCAAGCCGGTTAAACAAAAATTGCATAGATTAAGACTATAATGGACATAAAAGATAAAGGAAGAAATTGCTAAGCAAATACAGGCTAACTTCCTAGAAGTAGTAGACTACCCTCAATGGCTAGCAAACATAATACCTATTCCTAAGAAAGATGGAAAAGTACAAATGTGTGTATATTTTAGGGATTTAAACAAAGCTTGTCCAAAAGATGACTTCCTGTTACCTCACATTGATGTAATAGTGGATAGCACTGCAACAAGTGCAATGTATTCTTTTATGGATGAATTTTTCGAGTACAACCAGATAATGATGGCAGTTATGGACAAGATTAAGATAACTTTCATCACAGAATGAGGGACCTATTATTACAAAGTGATGCCTTTCGAACTGAAGAATGCAGGTGTAACTTATCAAAGAGCCGCTATTGCACTTTTCCATGATATGATACATAAGGAGGTTGAAGTGTATGTGGATGACATGATGGTCAAATTAGAGACAAGAGGAGGACACTTTGAAGCCTTAGACAAGTTCTTAGCCTGAATTGAGAGGTACAACCTGAGACTCAATCTGAAGAAGTGCATTTTTGGGGTTACTTCAGGGAAGTTATTAGGGCATATAGTGAGCAGTCGAGGAATTGAAGTGGATCCAGATAAAGTGAAAGCCATCCAGGAAATGCCAACACTAAAGACGAAGAAAGAAGTAAAAGGATTCCTTGGTAGGTTGCAGTATATTAGTAGGTTTATCGTAAAACTCACTAATATTTATGATCCTATCTTTAAGCTCTTAAAGAAAGATCAACCAGTTAAGTGGAATGATGATTGTCAGAAAGCTTTTGATAAGATCAAGAAATATCTTGTTAATTCACTTGTTCTGAAACCACCGAGACAAGTTAAGCCATTGGTTTTGTACTTGGCTTTAGAAGAGGATGCAATAGGGGCAATGTTAGCATAAGAAGGGTTAGATGGAACAGAGCACGCAATGTACTACTTAAGCAAGAAGTTGTACGAGGAAAAATATGATTTAGTAGAAAAGACATTTCTAATCATGATTTAGGCTACGAGGAAATTGAGGCATTATTTTCAATCTTATAGGGTTCAAGCCATTTCAAGAATAAACCCTCTAAGGTATCTATTTCAAGCATCGGCTTTAACTGAAAAAATGTCTCGATGGTTGGTACTCTTAATTGAATTTGATATAGAGTACATTACTATAAAGGTAATCAAAGGAAGATCAGTAGTAGAATTTTTAGCTCAGAATGTGATCGAAGGTGAAAAGCAGTGGAATTTGGAGTTTCCAAATGAAAACTTAGTAGTTGTAGAGCACCGGGAGTGGAAACTTTACTTTGATGGAGCTGTAAACAACAAAGGAGCTAAATTGGGAGTGATTCTTGTTACACTGGAAGGAGAAACTATACCAATGGCAAAGAAACTGGATTTCAAGGTCATAAACAACATGGTCGAGTATGAAGCAAGTATCTATGGAGTCAAGGCAACTGTGGCAGCTGGAGTGAAAGATTTGTTGGTTTATGGGGATTCAATGTTAGTCATCAATCAGGCTAATGAAGAATGTGAGGTAAAAGAGGAAAAGTTGAAGCCTTATATTTGCTATTTGAAAACCTTAATGAAGAATTTCACCAAATGTCTCTTTATCCATTTATCTAGAGACGATAATCAGATGGCAGATGCACTGGCAACACTCTCTTCAATATGGGATAATGCAACTGGGTTGGCCATAAAACCTTTAGTGATCATGAAGTCTAGAGCACCGTGTTATGGGGGTTAGCAGATTATGAATGTTCAAATGGGGCCTGAAGAAAAGCCTTGGTTTTATGATGTCTAGAGATTCATCAAAGAAGGAATTTATCCAGATGAAGCAACCTCAAAGGAAAGATATGCTCTTCGTGTCCTTGCACATAACTATGCAAGTCATGATGGGGTATTATATAAAAGAATGCTGAACGGGATGCAACTCAGGTGTCTCAAAAAGGATGAAGTTGAAGAGGTGATGCAAGAGATTCATGCAGGGGCTTGCGGTTCTCATATGAATAGGATAATTCTAGCTAAGAAAATACTCAGACAAGGGTATTACTGGATGATGATGGAAAAGGATTGTAACAGGATAGTAAGACAATGCCATAAGTGTCAGATCCATGGGAATCTTAATCACATGCCTCTAACAGTGCTGAATAGTTTATCATCTCCTTGGCCCTTTGTAGCATGGGGAATTGATATTATAGGAGAAATAAGACCGACAGGATCAAATGGGCATAACTACATAGTGGTGGTAATCGATTACTTCTCGAGATGGGTAGAGGCAGAATCTTTCAACACTCTGAAAGAAAAACAGATGGCACGATTCATCGAGAAGAGCCTTATATGTAGGTATGGGGTTCCACATTATATTGTGACAGATAATGGGGTTCAATTTCAAGTAGAAACAACAAGGTTATTATAAAAGTATAGGATTGAGCACCATAAATCTTCACCTTATTTTCCTCAAGCTAATGGAGCAATAGAAGCGGTTAATAAAAATGTTAAGAAGATCCTTTCTAAGATGGTCAAAACTTATAAGGATTGGTCTGAATATCTTCCTTTTGCCTTATGGGGATATAGGACTACGGCTAGAACTGCTACAGGCCAAACACTGTTCTCATTAGTATATGGTTGTGAAGTAGTTTTGCCCATAGAAATTGAGATTAAGGCCTTGAGAGTAGTCATGGAAGCTAAAATAACTGAGAATGAATGGGCACAAAAAAGATATGATCATCTAGTATCTCTAGATGAGAAAAGGATGAATGCTTTATTCCACACTCAGATATATCAAAGAAGGATAGCAAGGGCGTTCAATAGGAAGGTTAAGCCTGGGAAGATCAAAGTTGGAGATATGGTGTTGAAACTGTCTAGAGTTGTGGTGTTCGATCCGAGAGGCAAATTTAGACTGAATTGGGAAGGATCGTACTTGGTCAAATCGGTCTTACCTAAAGGAGCTGCTAAGATATTAGATCTTGAAGGGAATGAGTTCATGGAACCTATTAATCTGGATCGCCTCAAGAAGTACTACCTATAAAAAATATGAACAAAAGTAGAATAAAGAAAATAAAGTCTGCTGGCTAGAAAATCTGAAAAGGCTAGTTAGGCAAAAGTTAGGACATTCCCGTTGTTCAGAAAACCCACAAAGGGCTGACAGATAAAAGTTAGGGAAATAAATAAAAAAATAATGGTCTCGCTGATTAGAAAACCTGTAAAGGGCTAGTTAGGTAAAAATTTGGGAAATAAAATATGAGCGAAAAATATTCAGTTAGAAAATCTGTGAGGACTAGCTGATAACAGGAGTTATGTCATGTGATGTATTAAATTTACTCATTTTGGCCCTAATTAATGAATGAAATTGAAATTGAAGTTTTGTTAAACTTTGCATATCCTTCTTTATTATAAAGCATAAGTACTTGAAGGGATAACAAAACATAAGAAAGCCTAAGACTAGCTCTATGAGACCATTATATCTAGTGATGTCTTTGTTTCTTCCTTTGCGACTCATCATACAAAGTTTGAGTTCTTTTGTACCTAGCAAATCTTGGTGGTTCTGTCTTTTGGATAACAACCCAAGTTTTGTAATCATCATCAGTAGTAACATATGCACCCAAGTGCATGTTCCGTTCAAGGGCTCTACAAGGCCACAAGCTCCTAATCTTATTAAAAGAATCTTATCTCAAAGAAAATCCTTCAAAGTCAGTCAGAATAGAAACGATGAACTGAGGGCATCCATATTGATGACAAAGGCATAAAGGGGTAAAAAAGGTAGAGAAGTGCAGCCCTGGAATAGGAACATAGTGATCATACATCTCAATAATCATGAACTTCAATCTCCACTAAGGGCAGACCCATGTGGTCTCAACATCTGAAATCTTCTTCAACCAGTTAACCTATTGGTCAATAGAATATTTGTCCTTCATTTTCAAAGGATGAGATTGTAGCTAATGAGGTTGATAAGTCAAAGGACTAAGGGGTACAGTAAGCAAGCTTAGCTTTTCCTGTAACCAAATCTAAAAAAAAAGATATAAGACTAATAAAATAAAAGCTTACTAAGTTAAAAACCCGAAAGGGCGGCTTAGGCAAAAGTTAGGGCAATCCTGCTAAGCTAAAAACCCAAGGGCGGCTTAGGCAAAAGTTAAGGCAAAATAAATAAAAGTTTTAGTTGCATACCTGAAGAAGAAGTAAGCTGCCTAAAAAATGGTTATGAGTTTTGAAACTGTCTAGCCCAATGATAGTGATAACTAGCATAGGGTTAGCCCTAAGCTCTACTTATTCCAAAATACTGACAATGCATGTATTGGCTCCAATATGGTGAGAAACTAGCAAAAATTGAGCATATAAATAGAAAGCAACTGTTCTAGTCCAAGTTCTTATCTCGAGACCCACAGACAGTGATCAGAGAAGAAAGATTGATGGTCCCAGGGTTATGCGTATACATGTAAATATCAGCTGGGGGCAAATCAAAGAACGTAACCAATCTGCCAGGAAACTGTATCTCTAAATCATAAAGGGCTATCATAGTAGTCGAGTCTAATGTGCATCCCATAATAATAGCAAACTCTTCAATCATTGGACAAAGCTCTTGCTCATTAAAATTGAATACATGGTCCTTGACATCCCATAAGGTAGTAGTAGTATGTAGGAGATTGTTATCGATAGTCAGGTGCTGAAGAGATTTCAAGGATTTGATGTGGAAAGGTTGAAGCTTATTCCAGTCATCACCATTGAGACTTTTAAGAAATTTCTTCATTGTTTGGAGAGATGCTTGAGTCATGACGAGGGTATAGAGAATGAAGGAGAATGCCCCTTGTATGGTCTTATATAGGGAAAGAAGATGAGTTCATGTGGGAAAAGGATTCTGCTAGCAAAGAAAGATATGGAAAAGGTGATAGAAGCTGAGAAGGATTGTGATAAATAGATAATTAGGAAGATAATCCATTCTTTTAATTATTTATCTATCTAATTTTATCCATCTTGGAAAAGGATTAAGATAGATGGATAATTAATTAAAAAGGATAATGTTCATTAACTATCTTTTTTAATTAGTTATTTATTGAAAAAAATCCATTAAGATGCAAACACTGTTTCAGTTCTATCTAACAGTGTTCGGGACAGTGCAGGAATAAAAACAAACATGTAGAAAGTTAAGAATACATAAACTCTAAATCACTCATCTCGAGCTCTAGTATCAGGCTATGGGCTCCATCCTCTAATAGGGTCATCATAATGATAAGTGTCTGGAGGTTTGGCAGATGAAGTCCCAACACTATACGGATCAAAGCCCAAGTCTGCAATTTGTCAATGAAGCATCTCGCTCTCCCTCTCTAGACCACTGGAATAGCTCTGCATACACAGAAAACATCATATCATAAGCATTACATGCATAGCATGCATACATTTGCATTTTCTCATTGTAGGCGCTTACCCGCCAACTTTCTGTAACCTACGTCGTGAATAATCTATGAGACGAGGCAAGTCCATATGGATACTCTGCCTGTGTCCAGGCCTATTTTGTAAAATTTTTACTAACATCAATGCCAAGTGTACAGATCCATATAAGAAATAAGTTAAACAGACTCACATGAGAAGCATCTGGTAAACAAAAGCTAGGAAGTTGAGCATCACCAAACTGTATCTACTGCTCAACTGGAGCCTAAACAGCGGGAGCACAGTAGAATATAGACTTGTCTAGAAGAGAGACATCACCAAGTGTAGTACTGACAAAGGCCCCATCACGGCTAGTCCCAATATGCTGCGGACTGGGCCTAGACTTAAACCTCTCAGTCTTAGGGCCAGTCTCAGGATTAGGAATAGTCTCAGTCTCCTGAGCAATCCCAGTCTCTACATCCTCTGCTTCAACAACAGGAGAGTGAACCTCCTTAAACTAAAAAAAAAAGTTATTCATAAATTCCAAAAAGATAATTGAAATCATTAGGAGATACCTTAACATTACCAATGGGAATCTGCTCTAAAAGGTTCTCATGGACATACTGTCGATAATTGCGAGATCACTCAAGCAAAGTCAAAGCATCATACCCCTACAGTGCCTCCCTCAGCTCTGATCCAACAAGATCAGAACTCTATAGCATAGAAGCAGGAATACCAAAAGGGACATGTGGCCTAGTAGGTCCTGCAAACCAATGATATACTCGCTCACTAAGATACCACATCTTACAACCATATACAGGAAGTAGAATCCTCAGTGTCTCTAGCCTCACTACACCATCCATGAAGTCGTATCGCTGGAAATCATCGACACCTTCCAACCAACTAGGATCAACCTACAGATTTTCATTTTCATTAGTTAAATTAAGTTTCACTAACTAATACTAATGATTTTATTATTTTTCTTACCAGGTTCCATTCTAGAGCGTTCAGATGGTCACAATACATCTGAAGTGTGTTCCTGATACTGGCAAGGCGAGATGAACCCTATCTCTGCATTGAAGGCAGGCTCTTGTCTAGGCTAACAACACCAAAACCTTGAACTAGCCCAAGCTCACAATCTTAGGAATGCTCACAATCATGATACCACTCATGAGCATCCTTATCTTTATATTTTAGATACATTTTACGCTCCATAATTTCATTCATTAAGCATGTTGTTGTTGACGTTAATGCATTGACTCGACACTATTTAAATAACAAATCATTTTTTCTTATTATGAAAAAATATAAGGTAAGTAAGGGGAATACTATAAGAGTTTAAGGATGGCATAAATGCACTTACAATCCTTTTACCTAGTTAGGAGAAATAGAGAGTTGCTACTTAATATCAATTGAGAAATTATCTTATTAGGGACTAAGTAAACTTGAATCCCTTGCTTATAACCAATTTGCTTGCAGGATAAAGCATTAGGTTTAGATATTAATGTCGGCAGGAGTAGGCTTTTTATATTCGAGGCATCTTTAAACTGCCTAGATACTAAACAAGGTCAACCTTACTAGTTTAATACATTGTTTCAAAGAAATGTGCACTATTTTGGATCAACCATTGCACATAAGTGTACGCATAATATACACAAATACATAACCATTTCTAATATGCATGAATAAGTAATAATATTTACAAATCTAAAAATGCATGTTTATAATAGGTGATAATGTGTGATCATGTATGTTCATGGTATAGCATACATTCCTAATCATTTAAATAAACCAAAAGAAAATAAAGCATAAAAAATATGGAGAAGAAAGCTAACACTTTCATAATATCCCTTTACTTTTGCTTGAGTTCCTAGAATTCGGGGCCATTTATTGAAAAATATAGAATTTGAAAGGAAATGGAAAATAAAAATAATTTAAAAAAGGAAAGCTTTTTGAAAACTTATTTTCAAAATATTTTAGAAGAGATAATTTTCTAAACTATAGTCAATAAAGCTCATTCAAGCATAAGTGGGCCCATTATTTGTAATATAGATTTTCCATTAATTTAGGCATCAAACTATAAATTTTGTATCTTAAATGGATTAATCAAGGATTACAAATAATTTCTTATGATGCCTAAATAATTATTTGTAAAAGATCTTTGAAAAAGCATGGTTACTTGCATTATGAATCATGGATTATGGTCATTAGAAATAACATAAAACAATCATACAAGAAAATATATGTGTTAGTGTAATTTCTTTTTGGCAAACTGGATTTAAAGTGTGAGCATGTGTAAGCACCCAATTTCGGAATAATCCAAATCAAAATGTTGTTGAAGACCTTATTGAACCTTTAAGGGTAAAACAATTATTTTTTATGGTCATAACTAGTTAAGTAAAATTAGAGTTAATTTGTGTGTTTATGTGTTTATATTTAGGTTAATTGATTTTGCAAAATTCAAGTTCAGACACAAGCTATGATAAATCCATTATGATCATAGTTGCACAAGTCAAGCAATTAAAAGTCAACACTTTAATTTTATCAAATTTGTAACTCTATCATGAGAGGTGACGATCTCATCATGACTGTGACAATCTGGCAAAATGGAATATTATATTTTTTTATTAAGAACTAAAGTTGGATTTAGTAAAAAATGATAGGAATCTTCATTATAAGTGGTCACAAATGAATTCCAGCCATTAGAAAAATTTTTCTAGCAAAATTACAAAAATAAAATTTGTAATTTTTAAAGAATTCCTGAAGCTAGTCACCACCAGTGTCATGACCATGATGATAATCATGACATCCTGTCACCACTAATGCCATGATCATGATGGCCAATTCTAAAAATTCCAGAAAGTTGTCATGACTAGTGTTATGATCATAAAAGCGCAAAAATTCAAATTTTTAGCTTGGCGCCCCAACTGTCATGACCATGACAATTTTTTTATGGTCATGATGAGCGTGCAGATCTATTTTTTTTAGGTGGTTCAAACAGCTCTATTTGCATTAAATGCACCTCTAATAGCTCTTTTTCTCTATGAGGGTTTAAATACTACCTAGAATAGAGCTGGAATAAGTGAAGGAAGTTGAGCAAAAACCTTAAGATCTATCTTTGAGCATTTATCCTTGAATTTAATCTTCAGCCACCCAAATTCTTTATCTTTAATTCTTGTAATCTATTATATATCTCAAGAGTGTTCTTGAGTATGGGTTAGTGAGTTTTTAATACAATCATTCAATAGCTCAATAGTAAGATTGAGTGAGTTGGGATTAGGATTTAAACACTTATAAGTTAAGAGGATTGTTCTTAGCATGTGGGTTTAAGTATTGGCCTTGGGAAAACACTTAGCTTTGAGTGTGAGTGCAAGCACCCAATTTCGGGATAATCGAGTGTGGATGCGATAGAAGACTACAATGATGAAAACTTTATCAAAATAGGTCTTTAAATATTGATTGTTAAAGTATCATAACTAAATCATAAAAGTTTTGAGGGTGTAATTACAAGTTTTTTTTATGGGTTAATTTTTAAATAAATAAAGTTTTAAGGAATGTCTTTTTCTTAAGGACCTAATTGTAAAGTTTTATTTTCTTTCAGGGGTCTTTTTATAATTAAATATTAAAAAAGAGAGAAGTTATCGATTAGAAATATGTAATTTCAATTGGAATTATAAATTTTCGATTCGAAATCTACAATTCCGATCAATGATGATTTATTTTTTTATTAATTTTTTATTTTTGTAAATAATTTTTATTGATATTGATTGGCCAGAAAATAAAATATAAAAGTATAAAATATAAAATAATTCCAATAATTATCATTATCAGGACGTTTTGGTTTAAAAATCAAATATTATCTCTTGTGATTTAATAATCACTGGAGATTAGGGTTACTTTTTTACCTATAAAAATACTCATTTTTCATGTGAGTGCGGAGGGGGCTCTCTAAAAAACCCTAGTCTTCTCTGTTCTTAAATTTTTACACAAACACCATAAAAAATTTTAATTATGTTTTTTGCTTTTGATTAGTCCTAAAATCCAAAATCGAAAGCCTATTTCTCATGGTGATTAACCCCTATGAGGAACAATCAAACTGCATCCCATTCTTTAATCTTCATTTTCTTCTTCTTTTATTTTGATTTGGATTTTATTATTTGATTTTTGTTTATTATTTTTCAATCACTCACTGACTACTTTTTATTGGTTAATTTTTTTTATTTTCATGATGGATGGGGTAATAGAAACATACTATGGAATATCATCATTGGAGGAAATCCATAAATAAACCCATGAAGATTCATGGAATGCCATGGATTAAATTTTGTACTTGAACATAGTTTTTTAGGGTTTCTATGTATTTTATTTATTCGTTTATTATTTTGTTAGTTGTTTTTTTATTTTGTATTTTTATTTATTTGGCTTTTTGGGTTTGTATAATTTTATTTTACTTTGCAGCAGATAATTGTAATAGCCCTAATAGTGGCAATAATGAAATCTTTTGTATGTTTTATGTGTTTTATTTTAATTAATTGGTTAGTAAATTAGGGAAGTAATTGGGTAAATTAATTAAAATCAATGACATAGAAATCAAAATTTGGGTTTTTAAAATTAATTAGAATTAAGTGACTAGAATTAGGGTTGCTGGTTAATTATTTTATTTGTTTATTAATTATTAGGGCCACTTTAACTACATTAGGTTTTTTTTATTATTTTTATTTGCATTCATTTCTTTGCTTGGATTTTATTTTGTACATTAATTTAGGTTTAGTTATTTAATAGGCCCATTTAAATAGGTTTAATTTAGTAGGTTTAGGATTAACTTAATTTGCATTTTTAGGCCCATAATTAATTAGGTTTTAGGTTAGAAATAATTTAGGCTCACTTAGTTAATTTAGACATAAGTCCACCTAGATTAATTAAAATTATTTAGATATTGCCCATTAACTTAAGCCTTTTTCCCTTTTTCCATAACTTATAGAATTAGACTCATTTTAGAATTAAAACATGTAGAATTAAGCCCACTAATTTAAAGCTATCATAATTTGTAGACTTAGACTTACTTTTAGAAATAAAATAAATAGACTTAGATTTATTTAAATTAAAATTAAATAGGAATTAGGCCCATTAGTTTTTAGGTTCACTTGAAAATAAAAATATGTAGATTTAGCTCTTTTAATTAAAATCTATGTAGATTAGACTAATTTAAGGATGTTGCATTTAATGAATGCATTGTTTGTATGCTTTTTCATGACTAGTTGCCTTTAGAGTTAGATGTATATTAAATTAAGATTTACATAAAATTGCATGTAAATAGGGAATAATTTAGTAATTAATAAGGTAATTCTAAATGAACACAAGACTGAAAGAAGTTAGTATTCTGTATCCAGAATCTCCTGGTTGTGGTGGTAACTTTCTTTTAGAGAATCAAGTTACCACCACTCATTAGTTGTCCCAATTATTACCCTGGGTGGTGACTCCTCATCTCCATGCTATGTCTTTATGATATAGTAGTGTATTCTCTAGAGCTCTGAGCTCAAACAATGTCACGGTTGCTAAAATCTTGGGTGTGCACTAAATCTCGCCATCTATAGTAAGCCTTGGGAAAACACTTTTAAGCTAAGAGGATTGTTCTTAGCACTTGAGTTTGAGTGTAAGCTTTAGGAAAACACTTGGGTTTTAATATGAGCTTTGAGAAAACACTTAGGTAGCTTTCATTTAAGCTCTTAAGGGTTTAATCTACACCTTGAAGTAGATTGTTAGTGGATTGAAACTCTCAACAAGTGGTTAAGGAGAGGACGTAAGCTTTGAGGGCCGAACCTTTATAAATCCTTTGTGTTTTTTTTACTCTTCGTCTGCATTCTATTGTGCTTTAACCTTTTATTAGCTTGCTTTTTATTAAAAAAATTAAAATTTCCTATTTAGCTCAAAAAGTCAATTCACCCCTCCCTTGACACTTATGGAATTACAAACTCAATGATGAAAGTTGATCTCTAATGTAAGTAGTTTGGATTTAATTTATAAAATCTCGACTAAACTAAAAGGACTAAATTGAAAATTATCTAAAAAAATTTTATAAAAAGGGAATTTTATTTTTTTATAAATATTTTCAATCAGAAATAATGAATTTGTGACTGAAAATAATGCGGTTTTCGATTGAAAATTGGATTTTTTTTCAATCTTTACTTTTATTTTATTTTATTCATATGAATTAATTAAGATAATTATGATTAGTTATCAAATTAATTATATGATTTTCATATGATAATTATTTTAATCTCTGATTATTCTAATTATTTTTTAGATTTAATTAACATTTTTATTCATTCAAATAAAATCCTTAATCTTATAAGGAATTCACTTATAAATAGATGAGCTCCTGAATAGTAGAGGGAGGACTTCCTTTTAAGCACAAGATTTTTTAAAATTATAATTTTTCAATTCTTTTGCAAAGACAATTTTACAAAAATCCTAAAATCCTAAATTCAATTAAGTCTTTAAACCTTTTCAATTCAAGCTCCTAATTCAATATCAAATTGATTCTACAAACGTTCTTATACATAGTGGTGAATGCCAACAATCTATAGGAAATCTGAGCATTCATCAAGCATCTTCATCTTCTTCTATTTCCTTTATTTTTATTTTCATTTATTTATTTTAACTATGTTTGATATTGATAACTAATTCATTTTATTTTCTTTCATGTAAATTTACTAAAAATGGAGAAGGGAGAAGAACACAATTAAACACGGTAAATCGAAGAATACAAATTAGGTTGAAAAAAAAAGATTATTTCCTAACTATTTTTGATTAAAAATATGCTTGATTTTTATTTTTTATTCTTTTGTTTTCATCTTTGTTTTATTTATATTTGTTTGTAATTATTAATTGCATAGTTTTCTTTTGTTATTTTCATTTGTAATAAGCCCAATAGAGGGACATAATGAAAACTCTATCTTATTGCTTTTATTTTTATTTGATTAATTGGATTAGTAAATAGGTTCACCTAGTAATTGAATACAATCAATGGATGTAGACATTAAATTAGGGTTTCCTTTAAATTAGACTAGATTTAAGAGATTAGATTTTAGGGTTTTAATTAATTGATTAGAAATAATTAAGCCTAGTTTTGAAACCTATAATTAATTATTTTAGTTGAGATCCATTAGTCTTTTGAATTAGTTAAATAAATTCTTGAGTTGATGGGTAAAGTAGATGTCTAGAAGAAATTATCAACTTTGAAGTTGGTAAATAACCATGCATGGGGGACTTCAATTGTGTTACGATAGAGAATAAGAAGAAGAGGTAGACCTCCGGTAAATCCATCTGAGGAATTTATTGATTTTATCCAGAGAATTTTTTTATTCGGTATAGGCTTTAAAGGCTACCCATTTACGTGGACAAATAGACATAAAAAAAAGTGCAAACATTTAATATAGACTTGATAGGGGCTTAATAACATGAGTTAAAGATTGATGTACCCTTATGCATATGTTATACATGAAGATCTTATTGGCTTATATCACCTCCCAATAATCATATAATTTTCAACATTAACTTGCAAAAAGTAAAAGGATGTTTCAGTATAAAACAAAGTGGAATAAAGTGGAAGGTATTAACCTTGGCAAGTTATTAATCTTGGTTTTAATCTTAACAAACTTAATTTTGAGCAACTAATTTATTTGCTTCAAGTGTGTATAAGTTAGGAGTAATTTCAAAGTCAAAATAATGATGAACTGTCAAAGAAAAATCATTCCAAAAAGTCATAATTAGTACTATTTTAACTAAACTACTCATAATGACTAAATTGCATAAAAAAGTGCAAGTTTTGTCATTGTCCCGATCGGGACCAAGAAAGAAACCAAAGAGGTTATTTTCTATAAATGTAAGAAACCATAACACATTAGAAGTGAGTGCCCCAAACTTAAATTCAAGAATAAGGGAGCAAAGGATAAGAAGAAGGCCTTCAAAGCTATTTGGGATAATTCCTCCAAATTTGAAGAGAAAGAGAAACAATAAGAAGTGGCCAATCTTCACTTCATAGCTCTTGAAATCGAAAATGAGGTACCATTTATTTCTTATTCTTCTTTTGATGATTGTGATCATTATTGTGATGATGATGATGATGATGAGAGAGCTTTATTGTGAGCAAATTATTAGTTAAATGTAAAAGCTTACTTTTTAAGAAGAAGCTTTATAAGCATGAATTATCTAGCTTAACTAAGAAATTTGATAGCTTAAAAAATAATTTTACTAAAATTGTTGAATCAAATGAAAAACTTGTTAGTGATGCAAAAGCTTCTAATTCCTTGGAAGATCAACTTAAGAATTCAAGTGATGAAAATCATAAGCTTTTTAATGAGGTTTTAGAATTAAAGAATTCCATTGCTAAATTTAAGAAAGGAAAAGAAACTTTAGATAGTCTTCTTGATTCTCAAAAATTTCATGGAGATACTTATAGAATTGGATGTAAAAATGGAATACCTTCATCATCATCATCATATATTAATTTTGTTAAAGCCTTACATGATTCCACTCCTTCTACCTCTAAACCAATTTAAACTCAAGCTTTTAAAGCTAATAAATATCATATGTCAAATATTAAAGAAAAATCTTACAAGAATCAATCCTATGTGACACAAAGAGGTAAGTCTTATATTAGAAAAGCATAACCCAAACATGCTTACATGTACATTAGACACAACACTCATAAGCATATTGCACAACATAATACATCTAAACATATTGCACAAACCTATCAAAATACACATTGTCATTATTAATGTATGTCTCATATTATGACTAAAAATAATTTTAGGAGACACTAATCACTACAACACAAAAGGCATATAGAGTTTTTAATAAGAGAACTTTAGTAGTTGAAGAGTCAATGCATTTTGTATTCAATGAATCAAACTCACTTTATTCTAGAAATGATGTTTGTAGTGTTGATAATCTTGTAGGTGAAAATGAGATTATGGACACTCAATAAGAAAATGCTAGTAAGCCTTTGGAACTTGAAGGTCTAAGCAAGGAGCATAATAAAGAGACATCTTAACCTACTTTGAAGGATGAACTTCCAAATGATTGGTAATTTAAGAAAGCTCATCCTTATTACAGGTGACAATATAAAAAGGATAACTACTAGATCTAAATTAAAGTCTATTGTTAATTTAGCCTTCATTTCTCAAATTAAGCCAAAAAATGTTAATGATGCTTTGAGTGATGAATTTTGGGTCCTTGCTATGCAAGAAAAGTTAAATCAATTTGAGAGAAATAAGGTTTGGACCTTAGTTTCTAGACCTAAACATCATCTTAATATAGGCACCAAATGGGTGTTTAGAAATAAGATGAATGAACAAGGTGTCATAACTAGGAATAAAGCTATACTAGTAGCTAAAGGTTATAATCAAGAAGAAGACATTGATTATGATGAAACCCTTACCCCCATTGTAAGCTTGGAACCTATTAGAATGCTACTTGCATTTGCATCATTCATGGATTTTAAACTTTATTAAATGGATGTTAAATGTACATTTTTAAATGGTCTCATTGAAGAGGAGGTATATGTTAAGCAAGCTTTAAGTTTTGAAAATTTTGATTCTCTAAATCATGTCTTTAAATTGTCAAAAGCATTGTATGGATTGAAATAAGCTCCAAGAGCTTGGTATGAAAGATTGAGCAACTTTTTACTAGAGAAAGGATTCTCTAAAGGAAAATTTAACACAACTCCTTTCATAAAGAAATCCAAGCATGATTTGATAATTGTTCGAATTTATGTTGATGATATTATTTTCAGTGCTGCTAATCATTACTTGTGTAAGCAATTTTCTAAGCTAATGCAAGGATAATTTAAGATGAGTATAGTAGGAGAACTAAAATTCTTTCTCGGATTACAAATCAAGCAATATAAAGATGGAATCAAACAAAATATACAAGAGACATTCTCAATAAGTTTGGAATGGATGGAACTAAGACAAGCAAAACTCTAATGAGCACCATAGCCAAACTTAACAAATATAAGAATGGCAAACCGGTTAATGAAAAGCGATTTAGAGGTATGATTGGATCCCTTCTTTATTTAACTGCTAGTAGGTCCGATATTATGTTTGCTACTTGCTTATGTGCAAGATTTTAATCTAGTCCTAGAGAGTCTCATTTGAATGCTATCAAAAGAATTTTCAAATATCTTTGTAGCACAATGCATTTAGGACTTTGGTATATTAAGAGTTCCTCCTTTAACTTAACTAGTTACTTAGATGAAGACTTTACTAGTAGTTTACTAGATAGAAAGAGCACTTCTGGAACTTGTCAATTTATGGGATAATGTTTAGTTTCTTGGTTTAGCATGAAATAAGTTTTTGGTTGCCTTGTCCACTACTGAAGTTAAATACATTGCAGCAAGTCTTTATTGTTCATAAGTCTTATAGCAAAAACAATAATTGATGGACTATGGTATAAAACTTGATCACATTCCTATCAAATGTGACAATACAAGTGCTATTAACCTTAGTAAGAATCCCATTCAACATTTTAGAACTAAGCATATAGACATTTGACATCATTTATTGCATGATCATGTTCAATTTGGTGATATCTCACTTGATTTTATTGATACAAATAATCAACTTGCTAATATCTTCACCAAACCTTTTAATGAAGAGAGATTGAATTTTATTAAACATGAACTTGGCATAATCGATGGTTCTAGTTTGTTTTGATTTTGATAGAGCTTTGAGTTTCTTCTATGTTTATTTTTAGTATATGGTACATGTTCATTTGGTTTTTTATTATTCTTCCTATTTTTCAAAATTAATAATTAATTTATGAAACTTTCATTAAATTAATTATTTTAATTTTTAGCAAAATATATCCTTCCTTAAATAAGTCTATTTCATTTACTCTTTTATTTCTTACAAAAATCCTCAATTAATTCCAATAAATGCAAATTAAATTTGCAAGGACTTAATTGTAAGAAATTTTGTACTTAATTACAAATTTTTCTCAAAACTTTTTGTAACAGGAACTTAGTCCCACCCGGGACCAGATCATGTCCCGATCGGGACATGATCTACAAATTTTATATTTTTATTACAAATTTTATATTTTTACATAGAACTCATCCCAAATGAATATCCTAATTAGGATTTTGCTCAAGACATCATGTCTCGATCAGGATGGGAGCATGTCCCGACCGGGACATAACTCCAATAGCATTAGGATTTTAAAATTTTTTTTAACTTTTTAACTCTTCAATCAAAATCAGGAACAATTTTTGTGGTTCTTATTTCGTTCAAATTCAAATTCTACACTATTTCAAACCTTAATCTTTTACCTATAAATACCACTCTATTCTTAATAGATTTTCACCTTATTCAAGTCTTTTCTTTTCTCTACACATTCTATAATTATTCTCTCTTAATGGCTTCTAAGAAACTGAGCAAGGCTCCTTCATCTTCTTAATCACCTCCTTCTAAAAAAGATAACCTTAAGAGAACTCAATCTTTATTCTCCTACTCCTCTCAAGAAATTAAGAAAAGAATGTCTCAATTTCAAAAAAAAGCATTCATTCCCTCAAGGTTCATGTATTAACCTACACTCAAGGTAATTGGATGCTATGATGAAGTACAAGATCTTCCCCTTAAAGGTGGTATTAATGATTTTGCTTTCTCACATTTTCCATCTTACCCTTCTCTCATCGTTGAGTTTCTTTCTTCTTATACTCTTATTTCTATCAAATTTGATGATGATAATCCTTCTTCTCAATAAGATTCAAATTGGGAAGAAGAGATCCTTTCATGACCTATCAAGAGTTTGACACTCTTTTTGGCTTCTCTCAAGAGAGACACATTCAAATTAACCCTCATTTTCTTGCCTCTTCCTATTGGGATGAAATCAAATCTCATAATCCTCCTTAATTCTCTACTAGACACACTAAAGCCTTATTTGTCAAATCTAAAGCACTTTGGTATGTTCATCACTTCATTACCTATTCCATTAATGGTAGAGCTCTCTCTATTGAAACACTTTCTCTTGATGACCTTTTTATTCTTTATTTTCTTTAGCATAATAAGAATATTGCTTTAGGAAGATTTTTACAATGGATAATTTGGCTAATTAGTGATAGTCACATCGGTGCAATTTGTATTGGCAGAATTGTCATAAAGTAAGCTAAATTCTACAATATTAATCTTGACTCTCTACCCTTTACCAAAACTTTTATTTCTTGATGCTTCCTTCACTCAAAATTCTAAATAATTAATTTCTATTAATGGAGTATGGTTTAGAAATATGACCTTGGAGCTAGTGAAAACATTAAAGCTATGTTTCAAGAATTAGAAGAGTAAGAAGGTCAAGGGGAAGAAGAACAAGAATCTCAACCTCATGATACCCCTCCAAGGAAAAGAACAAGAAGTGAAGGAACATCAACCTAAGGTGCTCAAGCTCAAGATGATGAACCTTCTTAGGTAGGCTAAATTTTGTAATGCATGTCCTTAATGGAATCAAAATTCAAATCTAGATTTGATGAAGTTGAATCCAATTTTAATGTGCATTTCAATCAAATTAATAAGAATATTGCTCACATTCAACATGATGTTCATCATATTTATGAGCAACAAGGCTATACTTTTACCTATCCTCCTCCTCCTTTCCCTCCTCAAGAATAGATCTTTTATGTATTTTTCGCTTGTTTTATTTTTAGTTTATGTTTGGTTTATTTTTTGTTTATGAGCCTCTAGGTGTTAGTTTGTTTTTAGGCTCACTTTATCTTATTTTTGTATTGAA
The DNA here is from genome assembly GCA_947683625.1 of Mallotus nudiflorus. NCBI lineage: Eukaryota > Viridiplantae > Streptophyta > Magnoliopsida > Malpighiales > Euphorbiaceae > Mallotus > Mallotus nudiflorus. The sequence continues at coordinate 473,614 of CANTUR010000035.1, forward strand.
TTCATTATTATTATTAAGGATAATTACTATATCCCTATTGTATTTATGCCTAATACACTATTTAGTCCCTCACATTCTAAAAATATATTTTTAAATCCCTGTATTTTGCCCAGCTATACTCGTTAGTTGTTTTGTAAGGGCTTTTCAACAGTCAAACAAAAAAATTATGGTCAAATAGAGAAAATCAAATGGAAAAGTCAAACTACCCTTAAAGAATTGCTAAAATAAAAAAAAAAAAAATTCTTCCCCTAGCAACCATTACATCTACCTCTCCCTGAAACCCACACTACCTATAACCTACACCATTACCTCTCCTTGCAATGTTATAACACTAACCAACACTATTATTATCACTTCTTCAACTTTATAAACCATCTCCCAAATACCTTTTACCACCATCCCTATAAATACATCTCCTAAAACACCATGGATAATGTTAGTGATATACATTAGGTCAATCATGTATGACCATGTTTTGACTTTATCATTTTATTTACTAAAAAGGCATTTTTCATTATCATTTTGTGTTATGATAATTACTTGAATAATCAATTCTTACTAAGGTCATTAAGTATGTGACTTGATAGTAAAACCTTTAGATTAAATACGAGTTCTATTCAAATTATCCCTAGTCATAACAATATTTTATGGCTAGTATGATGTTGATTGATGATTATTTTTTACTGATCATGAATATGAGATATTAAGTCAACTCACAGGTATTTATTTGGGAAATAATGTATTGGATTGACCCATCATGAGAATACTACATAGATAATTGTCATAAGTAATTCTCATAATAATAATATTGGTTTAGTCCTTTGACCTTGAAATCATCATGGATTTCTATATAATTATTATATATTTTGACACAATCTAACATTGTCTTTAACAGGATGATTAAATAGATTATTGTTGGATATGAAATGAGTTATGTGAGGAATGTGAGTGATTGAGAAGGAATTTGTCCCTTATTTAATCTGAGTAAGATATCTATAGGCCCTTTGATAAAATAGACTGAGGAAAATGCATGGCCATGCTAAAGTGAATTGATAAAGAGTTATCATTCTTAGTCTACTCAGAGTCAAGAAATAATATGATTGAATTATATAAGGATAACAGAAACTATGCTTTATATTCAATCAAGATATCATGTGACAAAGGGATTACAATATTTATTATAAATTAGGTTATATCGAATTATTGACTTCACATGACTTGGGTAGTTATAATGTCTTGCTACAAGTCACTTATGACTTATAGGACTAAATAGAGATTTAAGGCCCACTGCCAACGTCATGTGAACCTACAGGGTCACACACTTAGAACAAGCCCAAAAACATATATGGGTTTGAGAAGCCCAAATATGCTCTATGGAAATAAATAAATAGTTTATTTATTTAAGGTAAAGGTTATCTTAAATAAATAGAATATTATTTTTGATTTAATTTTAAATAAAATTAGAAGAATAATATTTGAGAAATTACTAAAAAGTTGTTTTGGTAAGTGAAACCCTAATTAGAGGTTTATAAATATGTTATATTCTCTAGGGTTTTACTAACTTAATCATTAGCCACCAAAAATTTATTTTTCTCCTTTTAGTAAGACTAAAACACAGAGTGTTTTTATTCTTAATTTGTGAGAAATCAAGAAAAATGCTAGCGCACAAAGTTTTCATTTTAATCAAGAGTTGTTCGTGTGGATGCTTGTAGAGGATGGATTCTTTTGGAGACGTCTTGATCCAAACTACCAAAATCAAAAGCTCGAGGTAAGGTGTCACTAGAGTGAACATCCTCTCTGCCTTCCAAAAATCTTGCCTCTTTTGCATTAGTGGTAAGATTTGAAAACCCTAGTTTTAAATCAATTAATCAAATTACTTGGATCCGGGTTAGGGTTTATGATTAAAATTTTTAATTTTTGTTGCATTTTTTAATCATGAAACCTAACAGATAACGTCCCTACACCACCATTGAAATATCTACTCCACTACCATTTCTTTCAATTACATCGCTGCCTTATTCTCTACTGCTACTGCAGGCGATTTCAGGTTAAAGAAGCCCCAGAAATCATCACCCGTCAGTCCTTCTAGCTCTGATAATTCCATGAAAGATAGTTCTATTTACTTGGTATCATTTACCATAATTCTTTATTATTATTTTTTTTATGATGGTTGTTACTGTTGTAGTGGTGGTTGTCACTAGTTGTGAGGGTGGTAAAGGTAAGGAAAGAAGACATGGTGATGGGTTAATAGTGGTGCAGCAATAGAGGAGAGAGTAGCCATTACTTTGCAATGCGCATCAATTATTCGATGAAATGCCTGAACCAAATGTGCTATCATTTACTTCGTTAAGGACTACCTATGTGAAGTGATAATTGAGTGGGAATTTGATTGCAAGTTTTGTAATGCACATTGGCATTTGCTCTATAACAGCGATAGAATTATGGAGCATTTTAATGGTTTAATAATGGAGTGAGAGCTTGGCTTCTGGAGAGTCCATTTGAAGATGAATAATAGAAGTGCTTTGAATTTACTCCAATAGCCTGTAAATAATTTTCAAAATTACACACAGCTAGTGAAAGCTATCTTGGAGCTTTTAAGTCAGGATTGGGAGGTGCAGCTATCTTGGAGCTTCTATGATAGGATTGTTGTTGATGTAGAAACACCACCACTTCAACACCACTCGAAACAGAATAAAAAGCATAGGAAAGGGGTATGCACTCAAATGATTAATAGTGTATGTACTTAACTTATCCAAATTTGAGTCCAAATACTTTAAAAATGATGAGAGTTTAGAACTTGTGCATATCTAAACTGTTTTTCATTAAGTATATGGCCTTTTAGCTTTGTAAATCCTTGAATAGTTTAATTAACCTCAGTAGAATATATGCTTAAAGAATTTGAATTATCAGGGAATGTTTTACATTGTCGTTTTACAAAAGTCTATCCATTTTTCTCGTTTACCAGAAGTTATTAAATATAGTGACAAAAGAAGGTAAGATGTGTGATTCTTTGTATAAGCAAAATACAAGGCACATGTAGGCACATGTTAGCTGAGACGAATGGATTATAAACCATGATGTCACTTGTTTCCCTACTAAAAGTAGGGGTCAAGGAGCCCTATTATTGCTTGTTGAATCAACTATGTGGTTCCTAAATTATTTTTGAGTTTATGTACTCTTCCAATTTTAGATTGATTTATATATGTGGTGGTGGTTGATAATGGTGTTGACGGTAGTGATGATTGATCATACAACCGATGGTGGTGAATGGTGCAGATGATAGTTTAACTAGTGTGAAGTAATTAAAAAGGGGCTATTTTTGTCTTGTCACAACCATTTAACGTTCATTTAATGGAAATAGTACCTAAAGAACTTTTTAATTTATTTCACCAAAATAAAGGGATTGAAAAATGTATTTTTAGAATGTGAGGGACTAAATAGTGTATTAGGCTTAAATACAGGGGGAATACAGTAATTATCCCTTATTATTATTATTATTATTATTATTATTATTATTATTATTATTATTATTATTATTATTATTATTAATGAAAATTTTCTTTCTTAAAAATTAAATTTCTCTAGTATTCATTCTTTTTTATTTTTAACAAAGGGGGAGAAATATTTGAGTTTGTTTGTCTAACTTATTAATTATTTCTTATTAACTTATTAATTATTTATGTTATGGTTATGATTATATATATATTTTTATGTTTATACATGCAAAATTCATTCGTGTATAAATTTCTCTTAGGAATTATTTTAATCTTTGCTTTTAACAAAAGGAAGAAATAATTAAGTTTGCATGTATACTCAGTTAATTTCTTTTAAAAGAATTTCTTAAAGATGTATTTATATTAGTGATATAACTATGTGATAGTGTGTCCTTAATATCAAATATTTTTTCATTCATTGAAATAGGGGGAGAAAATCGTTTGAATGACATATTAATTTCATAAAGATTTTATGTATATTTGTTTTTCATTGTTTTGGTTTATGGTCCTTGGTTTCTTCTATTTTTTAACAAATGAGGAGAAAAAAAAGAAGTAATGTGATATTTGTGCTTAGTGTTTATGATTGTAATATGCTAAGTGCCACATGATTAATTAACTAGCTAAGCTCTATATAATCATATGAAGTCTTCCTATATGTACTATTTTTGTGATGCATTATATGTATATATGTTTGAAATTATTTTCTTTATATTTTCAAACATTTTTTTAATACATCTGTTATAATTTTTCTCATGATATATCTTATATTTTTATCATTGAGAATAAATTAAAATTTATATTTCTTATCATGTCCATATTCATAAGGGGAGAAATAAAGAAATATATTTTATTTCAATTCATATCATCATTATCATAATTATTATCAGTCACACACTTTACATTATATTATTAATCAAACTCAAAATAAGTTTATTGAAGTAAAAAAGGGGGAGATTGTTGAACTTAGTAAGTTGTCAATCTTGATTTTGATTTTGACACACTTAATTTTGAGCAACTAATGTGTTTGCTTTAAGTGTGTATAACTTAGGAGCAATTTGGAAGTCAAAATAATGATGAACTATTAAAGAAAAATCATTCTAGAAAGTCATCATTAATACTATTTCGATCGGACTACTCACAGGGACTAAATTGGATAAAAAAAGTGCTAGTTTTGTCATAGTCCCAACAGGGACCAAGGAAGACTAATTTCTTAAAAATGGTAGAACCCATCCCGATTGGGACATTGCTCGGGATATGGTAGTCCTGATCAGGACATTGATATCTCGATCAAGATATTGATATCCTGATCGGGATCAAAATAAATTTTCAAATACAATAACTTGTAACGGCTATTCAATGTTAGTCTCGACTGGGACTAATGATATCCCAATTGGGACTTGATAAAATGCAGCTCAAAAGTCCAAATTTCATTCAAATGGAATTTTTTTTGTTAGGAATAAAATTATTGCTTCCAACAGCTTTAATTGGATTGTTGAAGTATAAATATAACCTTTGAAGATTTTTTTTTGTTTTTAAGAAACTTGTTTCTTCATTCTATACATTCAAGCATTCAACTAAGCTCTCTAAACTCTTTCAAAATTTATTTTATTGTTGTATACTCTTGTGAGAGTTAGTGAGTGTTAGAATAGATATTTTTGTTTGCTTTATTTTCTAGGATTAGAAAATGGGAAGTGAGATTCTATTCTAAAGGAATTGGTTTAAGTGTTTAGCCATTAAAACACTTAAGAATTCAATTTTGGTGTAAGCCTTGAAAACACTTATAATTTAGTTTTTAAGTAAGCCTAGAAAACTTAAGTTGTAAGGTTATAAGAGTGAGCCATAAAATTCTTGTGTAATCTTAATCTTATGAATAAGATTGTGGGTGATTGAAAATCCTAACTTGAGGATAAGTTAGGTGGAGACGTAGGATTATTATTGAATCCAAACTCTTTAAATCATTGTGTTCTTCACTTATCCTTCTTAGCAATTCTTTTAATTCTTATTCAAGCCTTTTACTTTTTTTTTATTATTCGACAATCCTATTCACCCCCTTTAGAACTCTTTTAGAAAGTATCCAATAAGTAGTGTCGGCTAGTTGGGATATGGCTGCTCTTGATAGAGGAATTATGGATAAAATTAACAATTGTAGAAGGAATCTAATGACTTGGGCTAGATAAGAAAGGAATCAAAATGCTAGAACTCAAATTCAACATCTAATGAATGAATTGGTGAATGTCCAGTCTTAATATCCCTCAAATGAATTATGTTGAAAATAAGAAGAGATTTTGTCAAAACTTATTGAAGCTTGGAAGATGAATGAAGCTTTATTAGCAATAAAGGTCCAAGGTTGAATGGTTTAAAGCTGGGGATCATAATACAAAGTTTTTTCATATCATAAAGACAGAACGCAAGCATTATAATATGATATTAAATATAAAGAATGAAAGAGGCATATGGATAGAAGATGAGGTGTGTATTTAAGTAGTGATTATATAGTATTATAAAAGATGTTTGCTTATAAACCAATCTTTCATTCAACTAGAGCTCTTCGTTGATAAAAGAAAGTGGTTATAGATTTGATGAATGATAGATTAATTAGGCTGATTTCTCTAGAGGAGATGAAAAAATTAGCATTTGAGCTCTGATCTTTTAAAAGCCATGGCTTGGACAGGTTTCAAGCTACATTTTATCAAACCCATTGGGAGCACATACAACATGATATTTATAAATTTATGTCTAAATTTTAGGATTATAAGGTTATACATCCACATGTTAATAGAACTTATATTGTGTTAATCCTTAAAAAATAAAACCTAAAGGAAGTGTCTGATTATCGACTTATTAGCTTTCATAATTTCATTTATAAAATAGCCTTAAAAGTGATAGTTAATAGGTTAAAGCCATTCTTGTATAATCTTGTTCATCATTCCTCGGGTGCACTTATAGCAGGTAAATAAATACAATAAAACATTCTTATTACCTATAAAATCCTATAATGCTAAGAAATTTATGAGCATGGCTTTGAAACTTGACATGAAAAAGGCTTATGATAGGGCCCACTGTAGTTTTTTAAGGAAAATCCTATTCAAAATGGGTTTTCATCCTTTCTGGGTCTTAAGGGTTATGAAGTACATCACTTCAGATTAATATGTTATCCTTGTTAATAGGAAACCATCTCATTAGTTCAAAACGTCTCTTTAATATGCTTGATGAGGCAGTGAAAAGTGGTAAAATTAAAGGTTTTAAAATAAATTGTAGATGCCCTATGGTCATGTCTAGCTTGTTTACTGATGACATTATCCTCTTTAGTTAAGCCAATCTTTAGGAAGCATATAGATTAAATATCCTCTTAGACCAATGCATGAATGCTATGGGCCAAAAAATTAAAAGAAATAAGTCAAGTATATTTTTTAACGAAATGGTTTCATATGATCTTAGATTAAAAATTGGGGAAATTTTTAGAATGAGGGAGATGCACTCTAGTGAAAAGTACTTGAGCCTACCTTTTGAATGGGGGGAGATAAAAAATGTGGGCTTCAAAATTTTTACTAAACAAATTAAAGGAGAAAGCTAAATCCTTAAAGCATAAAACTTTATCCTTTGGGGGGTGAGAGGTAATATTAAATCTATTTTAATAGCCATACCCATATATGCTTTTTCTTGCTTTAACTTTCCTAAAGATTTTGTATCATAAGCTTAAAAGGTGCTAAACAGATTTTGGTGGAGAAATGGTGAAGATGAAAAGGGTGTCCACTAGTGTAGATGGGATCGTTTGGCCAAATCCAAAGTTGTAGGAGGGTGTGGGTTTAGGAACATGCATTTATTTAATATATCTCTTTTTGGTAAGAATGTGTGGAGGGTTTTAAATAATTTAGAATCTTTTTTAGCAAAGGTTTTAAGGGGTAAATATTGTCAAGATGGGGATCTTTGGAAGGTAAGAAGAGTGGTAAGGGTATTATGAGGATGGTATAGTTTCTTGGAGGGTATGAATCTTATCAAGAAAGGAATTAGAAAGAATTCAGCTAATAGGGAAAACACAGATTATTGGAATGAACCTTAGGTTCTAACTCTACCTTCCTTCAAAATCTAGACTCCTAGACCTCCTAATTACCCTATTAGATTTGTTGTGAATGTCATAGATCTTGACACTAAAACTTAGAACTTTTACCTCCTATGCACCTTTTTATCTGAACTAGAAATTAATGCCATTGTCAATATTCCTTTGAGTAAGTTTAGGCAGTGAGATAAATGGGTATGGCATCTTGATTCTAAAGGAAATTACAGTGTTAAATCAAGCTATCATTTTTTGGTAACTTTAGAAATAGATAAGCAACCTTATGCATCTTCATCTTTCTTAGCAAAAAAGAAATTATGGTATTCTATATGGAAAAGAAAAGCCCTTCCAAAAGTGTATGCTTTCTTTTAGAGGGTCATGTCGAATTCCTTAGCATGTAATTAAAGTTTAATATAGGAGAAACTTAATTAATTCCACTCTATTTCAAAGTTGTGAGGACCAAGAGAAATCAATAGAACATGTTTTATTCTTATGCCCTATGGCAAAAAGATTTTGGTTTTTATCTCCTTTAGGGTTCACCTTTGATGAAAATGGATTCTCTTTTGTCCAAAAGTGGTGGAGTGATATGTTTGAATCATTATGCTCTTATATTAATGTAGATATGCTTGATTTAATCATCTGCATCTACTGGTATATTTTAAGGGATCTGAATAATAAAGTTTTTACAAGAATGGAAAGCTCTCCTATAGAAGTTGTTTCAAAGGAAATAAGCTATTGGAATTAAATAAAGGACATTCCTTTATCATATCAAGTTCCAAGAAGGCTTATTGTTGTCCCTGAATATCAATTTGTTTGAAATGCTCCTCCTCTGGCTTATGTAAAATTTAATTTTGATGCCAACTTTAACAATGTTATGTGTAAAGCAACAATAGCCATAATTAAGAGAGATGAAGCAGGAAGATTATTGGATAGCTTTTGCTTTTCAAGATCAATCACTTCCACTTTAGTAGGAGAAGCTCTAGCTTTGTTAGTAAGAGTCACAATTGCAAAGCTAAAGGGCTTAATAAGCTTATTTTTTAGTTGGACTCTAAGCATTTTATAAAAGCAATTTAGCAACCTATCAATAAAGTTCCTTGGGAGATAGAAGGTTTTATTAATGATATTAGAGCATTAGCCTATAATGAATAGTGCTTTAAGTTTCATTCTATTAAACATGAAGCTAATAAAGCTACAAATTGGGAGCTAAGCATGTTGATGATTTATTGATGAATCTTGCCTGGGTTTTTAATATTCCCTTAGGCCTTATTGTTTTTTTTTGTACTCTGATGCCTTAAGGCTCTTGAGTTAATGAAAGTTTAGCTATAATAGACATATGCTAGGTGTGAACTTAGGCTCTTGTTTATCTATTAGGTTAGGTGTGAATTTAGGTCCACTTAGAAATAATAGACATATGCTCATTTAAAATGTAAATAAAATTGTAGACATAGCTCACTAACTAAGCCTACTTCATAATTTGTATATTTAAATTCATTTTTAATTTAAAGTTTATAGACTTAAACCCACTGAAATAAAAGTCCATGCATAATATGTAGAATTAGCCTATATTAACTAAATTAATGTAAATTAGTCTACTTTTAAGGACTATTTCAATGGTTTTTTTACATTATTTTGATTATGATTAGTTGCCATGTATGTCCATTTAAATACGATTTAAATAAAAATTGCATTAGAGGATAAGATAATAATTAATAAAATAAATTTTAAGGAACATAAAACTAAAGGAAGTTAGTATTCCATACCTAGAATTCTCTCAGTGTGGTGCTAACTCTCTTTTATGGAATCAAACTACCACCATTTTATAAGTTGTCCTAGTTATTACCCTAGGTGGTAACTCCTCATCTCTATGCCATATCTTTGTAATTGTGGTTAATATTCCCCATTAATGTTAAGGCAAAGACATAAAATCCTATCAAAAGAGAATCATTATTGAACTATGTATGAGAAATAAGGTTACAAGGACTACATGTATAACCTTGTTGTTACTGTTGATGAATTTCACGTTCATTATATGCATACATGCATTAATGCATTTCATTCATCATATTGAAACCTTGTTTAGTAGCCATTATAGATTCATTTAACTCTTCTTTTATTTAGAGGAGAAGAGGTAATAAACTAGAGAGACTAGAGTCCAAGCAGATGCAAGCACTGGCCAAATAAATGTCAAAGATAGAAGAACTATAAGAGGTCAGGGCATGAGGGTATACCTTTGATTTTGATGACTTGATGTTCACTGAAGGATAAAAATATACTTGCTCACCTAACTCATACCTAGGAAAGCAGACCCTCAATCTTTTGAATCTTCTAGCATTAGCCATAAAAGTGTATTATTAGATGTGTTCAGTAGTCCCTATCCAGTTAGCCTTAATCTGCATATGAAAAAATTAGATAAAATTTTTTATGTTATAAGATAAAAAAACTAATGAGATTGTTTTTGTTTATTTCGCACTAGATCTTACTCTAAAGAGTTAATGTACTTTTAATGCACGTTAATCCTAGTTGAACCACTGATAGTCATACGAGAAGTACCTTATAAGCTCATCAAAGGACAACTCCTATCAAGATCAGGAGCTAAGAACTTGCATATCGGTCCAATCTTAATATCCTAAATCTACAAAGTAATAAAAGTCACAATAGTATAAAAATGGAGTAAAAGCATTAAAGACGATAAAAATGTCGCATAAAAGGATGTGCTGGAAGCCACACAAGGTCACTACACCTCTGCAGACAACATCTAGTCTATAGTATAAACAAGAGAGAGTCAGAGCCCTCTAGCCAAAGGTGTGGACTTAATCCAAGTCCCTAAAATGACCTAGAAGAGCAATACTAACCTCATGACATATTATAGAAAATAGTAGTTCTAGCAATATCAGAAGAAAATATCTTGCCTTCTAGTTAACCTAACGAGGAGTAGTCATGGGTAATCGAGAAAATATGGTTAATAAGGAGGAGAGCCATACATTATTGTGGCTCTTCCACTATGGTACAAAGCCTATTAGATCAGCAACTTATCGGCTCTTAACATCCATTGGAACTACTGCATAATCAAGATTAAAAGGGACTAGAGAATTGTCAAAACTGACTCCAGTAATAGCAAAGAAGGACATTAGGTTGATAGTTAGCTCAACTACTCAAGTGTGGAAGGTAGGAGTAGTGTCCATCCACCTCTTGATCAAAGCATACAACGAGTTGTGGTCAAACTTGCCATGATTAGAAGGAAGAGAAGTAATGAAGTATCTAAAGCCAGTACTCTAGATAATCCTCTTCACCTCAACAAGAAGATCATGGAAAAGATCCCAAACTAGATGAAAGTTTCCTGCAAACTTAATCTGCTTCTAACGAAGTTCAGGGAGTATCAATATTTTTAAGTTATTTTATTTTTATTTATCAGACTGCTTAATTTATAGCTGAATTTTCCCTTAAAATTAAAATAATAATAAAATAAAAAATAATTAAAAAATACAGTGCAATTTCTTATCGCAGTTAGTCATTTTGCATTCGGAAATAGCACAATTTCCAATCGCAAAATGGTTAATTTGCGATCAGAAATTGAAGAAAAATATCAACCTTTCGGTGTTTTGCATGTTTTCTGTGTCAGTGTTATTTTTGACAAACCTAGTCGATTTACATCCTAATCTTACGAATTATCACATTCATGTAGGAGCAACATCCATGTCTGGGTAATTTATTTTGTTAGCCACAACAATAGACGGATCAGGAGTGGATTTAAGCTGAAATAACTTTTGAAGGTTTATCTATATTCTGAATTAAACATGAAGAGGCTAAATACACTTTTCCCCTAAATTTCAATTTAATTTAGAAAAGTAGTAATTAAATAAAATAACATTTCTTGAAAATTATACTATTAATATAAAAAATTAAGGATAATTTTGTTTATTGATTTGAAAAATTTTTAAATTTTGATATAAAACTAATTTTAGGAACAACCTTATAATTGTTTTAGATATTATATTTTTTTTGAAGAAAATAAATGACCTGATTCTGCAACATTAAATTTATTTTTAAGTCAAAAAACAAAGATGAAGGATCCAACTAAACTTCGGACTAAACATTAGGGGATAAATTGGATCTTTTCCTCAAAATTAATGGTGTACTTGACTTTTTAGTTAAATGTCTTGATCATTTTTATGCCCGTTTCCCAAACAATAATATTTACTGTTAAACTAATGGCATTCAGCTCATGCCAAATAGCCAATTCAGGCACCTATACAAAGTAAAAATTTAGATATTATTATGGTAAAGAGAAGCGATGAGTAGAAGTGAGTAAAAATAACCAAAAACTAAAAATTTAAATTGAATTGTTTGGTTTGGTTAAATCTGTATACAAATAAAATGTATTCAGTTTTGATTTTGTAAAAATCAAAAATAATTTTGATTCGATGTAATTTTGATGGTTAAAATATAATTAATCTAAACCGAACTGAATTTCTAAAATATTATATATTTATATAAATATTTATGGTTCGATTGATCAGTTTAACATTGAATATTTCAAATTAGACCAATAATTTCAATTTTTAAATATTTAAAATCATAATTAAATTATATGACACTAAACCAAAGTTATTTATATTCAATTTGAATAATCTGTTTGATCAGTTTACTAAAATAATAATAAATAAATCAAGCATTAAAAAATTAACAACAATAAATCTTATAAATATTATAAAAAAAGTGCAAAATTACAAAAATTTAATATGTTCAAAAATTGCAAAATTCAAAAGGTCCAAACCGATTAAATCAAACTGTAGATATAAATATTTTTCTTGTGCCTATGCAGCGGTATATGAAATATGCAATGATGGCAGTCAACAATCTTAATTGTTATAGGAACTAACTATACCATTGTTGCACTCAAACAGAAAACCATGAATTATGACACTGGTTCTCTTCCCTAACGGTACCCAACTGACAGTTGCCATGGATTTTATGCACATCAGCTTACTCATTGAACCCCCTGCCCACCCAAATAACAAGTCAAACATTCTCTCAATCTTATACTCCACTTGCTCGGACATCAAACTGAAATCTTCCATCATATGACAATGTTAATCTCCTGAAATATAGAATGCAGGTGGAGTGTGCTCATTAGTAACTCTACAATTTTCTAGAGTTAAACTACACTGAAAGGAACAAGAACCGTCTCACTGGGCGGGTAATTTACCTGTGACATTTCATTGACTGCAAATGCTTTTCTGTGATGTGTTTCTATCTCCGATCAAGACCTCACTGCAGATCATTGATACCTAAATTTTCTCCTACATTATTTTCCTTAGTTTCAGTGTAAATCTCCTTTGCCCTTGTCTGCAATAAAACTTTAATAGCACTAAGGAAAGACAGAGAACCTGCAACGTTACTGACATTTATATATTTAAAAGCAATTTATCCAGGGAGAACATGGAAAACCCAAAATTGAATTAAAATGATATGCATTCGATAGGATGGCACGTCAAAACAATGTAGCACTGGTGGATTTCGTTTATTTGTATAAAAGCACTTAATTTTAAGAACTATCTACTTTAAAGTCATATTTTACAATCCAACTGAAGCACTGTTGAAGGAAAGAAAAAAGCAAAGAGAGGCTGTCTCCCTGTAATAGATAAAATCATTGGCTCTTGGTGATCATACCATAATAAGTTTGAAGAACCACTATAAATAGTTGCCCTTATTACTTTAAAGCCTGAGAGCAGAATCATGCAACATGATTCAACTCAAGGGGAGTAATACCTGCAACCTTCCTGTCTTTGCTAAGGAGCTACTCAGAGGTTCTCCCTTTAATATAATCGATGGAAGCCGACCAACATCCCATCCAAGTACCTTACAGATAACTTGTCCAAATGCCCTATGAGCCTTCTTCTTTGTCCTTGATATTGCAGTGGCATGCTGTAGAAGCCCAGCACAACCCTTGAACCTCTTCCAGACCTGCTTCCCTATGGCACAACAAACCATGCAACAAAATTCCCCATCTTCGTAATGATTCTCATAATAATCCCTTAATTCATCAACTTCTATGAATAGTCTCAAATAGAGCTTGAATTCTTCACATTCCTTTGACTCATCTTCATCCATCAAATCAATGTCGCTATCCTCATCCCCATCACTCTCTGAATGAGATAAAATTGTTATGAAACTTTTACATTTTTCGACAGACCTCAGTTGCAGCTGCACCATGGAAAATCTTGCTAGCTCTTCAGCAGATGCTGTACATGTCACTGAAGAGGTTTGAAAATTTAGTGTGGGCCAACTGGATGATGTTGATGGGAGCTCATCAACAAGCTTTGGATGCGACCACTGTACATCAGAGACAAGTGATGCCTCAGACCCCTTTTTGACATTTTATTTTGCTAGGAAATCAATCCGGCAAATGTTTTCTACTTATGATGCACATAAATTTCTCCAAATTGACATTTCCGCGATTTGAAAAACTCTTTTGCAATGTTTTGGACCGTTTCCGCAAATATAAAAAATTAGGAAATATGTTTCCTATTTAGAAACAGATTTCCAACCTGAAAATTATATTCTTTTAATATTTTTCTACATAAGAAAGGAAACAAATTAAAAAATAATTTTATATTTTTCTTAATTAAACAAAATAATTTCTATAATTATGCTATTATTTGATAGAATAGATATAATTTTTCAAAAATTATATATATATATATATATATATATATATATATATATATATATATATATATATATATATATATATATATATATATATATATATATATATATATATATATATATATATATATATATATTTGTATATTTTAAATATTTATTTATATACCCCTATACTTTTAATATTTACACGTTTCCGTTTCCTGTAATTTTAAAAAATGTGGTTTCGCCGTATTCGTTTTCATGTTTTCCTGTTTCCGTTTCTGTGCTACATAGTTTTCTACAATAGCCAGAACCATTAAACCCTATTTGCTGCTAATGAATAAAAGAAACATTCAGCTTAGAATAAGCAACATGGTATAAACTACAAAGCTAGAAGAACAACTTTGAAAATTGGCATTTGAAAAATGTGTTAGACGGATATGGAAAGGCCAGTTTGTTATCTATCTTGCAGAGTTTTTCCCATCAAAGGTACTCTTTCGGGTTCCTGCTAACAAAAGTGACATTAAGAATAGAAATGCAGAAATGTGAGACACTATAGAGCTTGAAAAAGGGTTTCATTCAATTCCTTGAATATTTCCCACAATAAGCGAGACTTTACCCATAATGGAGACAGGGATGAAGTCTCCAGAGGATTAAATTGTTCCAGCAACTAAAATTAACATCCTAATTAATATGCTGTATGTGTTTATGAATTTCTCCTTTATTTATAAAGTAATAAATCTATAAAAAAGAAAAAATATATATTGGTAGATTAACATAAAGCAGAAAAACATTAGCTCAAAAGGAATCTATTAACATAAATTATCACGTAAAAGGAGCCCAAGAATCATCTCACAATAAGAATCTACAATAAACTAATTTGTACGTCATTGGAAGCATCACAATGTATGTGCAATATATTAGTCATTTTCAAATGAAACTAATATATGTAAATCAAACATATATAGAACTGATCTAAATTAACTATGTTTAAAACAAGAAGTGAATAGAAAATTTTTTCACTATGAGCATTATCATCATAGATTCATATCTAACAAACAAAGAAGATAACTCCTGCCAGCACTCTTATCTCTTATTCAAGGAAGAAAATTACAAATTTGGTGTTTGAATTTTTGTGGTTTTTTTTATTTGAGTGTCTGAATTATTTTTTTATTTCTATTTGAGTATTTGAATTTTGAAAAAACATATCAATAATGTGTATCCAACCTATTTTAAATTGACAGTGTGTTTAGTTAGCTTAAACGAGGACCACTTTTTTCCAACTATCTTACCCTTCTTTTAAATGGACAATAGTAGGGATGAGTTAAAAAAATGGCATGTGAGCTGAAAAAAAGTGGGCCATATTTGAGCTGACTAAGCACACAGTCAGCTTAAAAAAGTCAAATACATCTGATTGATATGTTTTTTCAATGTTTAGACACTCAAATAGAAAAAAATAGTTCAAACACTCAAATAGAAAAATCACAAAAGTTCAAATACTAAATTTATAATTTTTCCGTTAAAGAACAATAATCTGACCTCATAATTCATGGCTTTCTCTTTACCTACTTCTACACTAGAAATTCCATTAAGATCTTTAACAACTTTCTTATTGTTATCATCCTTCAAATTATTCTGTAAAGTATAAATAATAGATAATAGGTATACAACTTTGGTCAAATGTAAGGTCACATAACTCCTCAAAACAATGCAAAGAAAAGAAAAGAACACAATAATAAAAGGGGAGATAACAAACCACCATTTCATCTTATTTTCAGCTAGTTGTAAAGTATCTCTAAACTACCACATGACTTGTATCATCCAAAAAAGCAACATTATTAAGCAAAAGTATTTAAAGCAAACACTTGATTATCCTCATTCCATCCACATACTTGACCAAGTCACATTGCATAGATATTTTTTTTATCATGAAGAACAAATTCCTCTAATGAAAGTACACTTACACAAATATACAAATGGTTACTATTCATCTTATTTAGATACACCGTCTTGGTTTGCTCTTACCTCTTATACCTGCCTTCACCCATCATCATTATTGCTCTTTTTTTTTTTGGAAATCATTATTGCTCTTTCCTCTTATTTTATTTAAGGAAAAATTACATAAAAAATCTTAATATTTTGGGTTTTAACAAATAAAAGCCTATTTAATTTTTTCTGTCATTTAAAACCACAACTTTTGAATCATTAACAATAGAAACCCCTCTGTTTCAAAACACGTTGCAACATGCTAATGTGGTATTTAACTTCTGTTATGTTCTGAAATCTTTGATATAATTGGGTCCCACAAGCATGACATGTAAAAAGGAAGGAAAGAATAAATATTTAGTAACAAACCCAGCCACCCATTCCTAAATCAATAAACCCCTAAATCAAAACTGACTCCCATTATTTTTATTCCCTCCTAAATGGCAGTAAACAACAAAGCAAATCAACAACATTATGGACATGGAACACTTGTGTGGCTGTGATATTCATGGATAGTTGGTAGCCCATGTTGAAGGTTTTATGCTTATTTATTGTATAAAGTTTTTTTTAATGAAAGCTTTATTACAACAGTTGTTGCTTTCATTTGGTTTGGTTTACGGACCTGGAGAATGTTGTTTCTCCATGTGATATGATCCACTTATATGTGTTTATAGAAGGCAAGTTGTGCAAAGACTCTTGAATGACACAAGTCAACTTGCAAGAAATTTATAGTAAACTAAAGATGAAAAAGATAGAGTTATATAGGTGCTAGAGTTAATGGATGAAAAGATGAAAGCTGAAATTGTAAAAAAAGATAGGAAACTAAAGTGGCTTAGTTGTATGTTTGTGGTGTCATGGTTATTTTCATAGGAAAATGGTGTATGGCTTAATAGAAGTTATTGTCTTTGCATTATTTTATCAACTGGCCATAGTTATGTTAGGTTTAGTGTTATTGATAATTTGTAAAGTTTTGTGTCAATTGGAAATAATATCATCTATATATAAAGTAACGTAACGATTAGAATGAAAAATTATCTTTTATGAACTATATAGATGGTTTTGCTTTTGTAACTGTTATATAACTTAAAATAGTTAATGTTAATAAAAAATGATTAAGAGCAAAATTTGAGAAAAATAAAATGGTTTCATTTAACCAAAAAGGATATAAGATGAGCACATTTATAACTCAGTGCACCAGTGCATGTATTACATTACCAAAATAGCATCATCAACATCTTATGATATAAAAAGTTCAGGTCTAACATTCAGACCAAATAACACAGTGTTCACTGTCTAAAAAAGCTAATAAGATGAGCATTCATTAATAGATTCAAATTAGTTACATGAGTAAAATAACATACATAAACACTTTAACAACTATTCTTCTACTTTTTTAACCATTTATTGATTTGGAGCTGCCTTCATTTACTTTCTTGCTAGAGGTAGAAGTCATTTTACATTACTTATCCAACTCTTGTAGCACTTGTGTGTACCTCATTAATCTAGTCAATGATCGAAGTGAATGACTTTGAATGATATTGTCCCATCTTCAGCTAAGTGTTTCCTTTAGTTGAATAGTTTGTATGGAAAAAAAGTTACAATGCAAATTACTTATCAAAAAATGAATAAAAAGTGCAAACCCTTATTAATAAATGAATACTAGATTAGTCTTTACCTTTCTTGATGAAGCTATAACAGGCAACTTATCCCTCTTAAAAATAGCAGAATTAGATTGAGTGTCAATGGTGGACCGAGACTGAGTAAAAGTGCCAGACTGAGCTTAAGTGCTAATAACTGAAGCGTGTTCATTAGGTTTAGTATGTGTACGAACTTTACCAGGACCTGAATTACTTATCACATGTGTCTTCCCATGAGCGGGATCAAGCACTGCATATTTAGCAACTACAACATCATCCTTTGGCCTTTCTTCATTAAAATAAAACTCACTTGCCTCTTCATCACTAAGAATTCTATCATCCTCAACCCCATCAGCTTTATCATTATCAACTTGACTAGTCTCAACATCTTCACTAGCACTTCCATTTTTTATCATGTTTGCTAAAAGAAGTACATTTGCAATAGCAGCTTCATCTTACTAATTATGCAAAACATAAAGTTCTACATTGTCTACATCACCTAAACTACCAACCATCATATTATGATCATGATCATTTGCTATTTTTCTCAGGTCATTCTTTATGATTAAATTAGGAACTCCATAATAAAAAGCTTCAAAATCTGATTGACTTAATCTTCTTAGCAAATCTTCATATTCAAATAAGCTTAACTTATCAACATAATAATGATCAAATATACATGTTTTCCCTCAATATATATATTCTTTCCACGGATTCCCTATAAAGTAACCAATATGATAGAGAATGATAGTGATGTGTCTAGATTCCATATCAAAAACCCTAATCCAATAAAAGAAACATCAATTTAATTTAAAATTCATTAATTAATCACTTAAAAACAAAAAAAAAGTTTCTACTTTAGCCATTAAAAAAGCAAGAGCAGACCAGTAGGGGACCATTAATGTTGAAACTAAGCTTGCAAATATTCTTTAACTATTGAGCACAAAACCTAACAAAATCATATTTATTCAACTACTTACTATCTCTTTAACAAATTTAAAATAAATTCAATATTCTTTAACTCAAAACCCAATAAGATGAAACAATATTAAGTTTAACATACCTATATTGCAAAGAGCTTTCATCTTCAATAAATTAGGCATTAGAGGAAAAGAGTTTTAATCTTCAATAAATTAGGCGTTAGAAGAAAAGAGCTTCAATCTTCAACAATTTCTTCTTTGTGTCATCATTTCAATCACAACATTCTCTCAAATCTCGTTAATCATATCAATGAGAAGAAAAAAAATTTACGTTCAAGCAAATGGGATTAAGCAATTAGGGTTCTCTTCCTTTTTAACTGAAAATCAATTTTGGAGGCAAATTAATTACTATTTTCATAGTCAACAACACAGTCATCAACGTGGTCCCAACTTGCAAGAGTTAACGACCACATTAGCACATTGTAATGTGTTTTAGAACAAAGGGTTTCTATTGTTAATGATTTAAAGGTTGTGGTTTTAAATGACAGGAAAAATTGAATAGGGTTTTATTTATTAGTACCCTAAAAGGTTAGGGGTTTTTATGTAATTTTCTCTTTATTTAAATTTTACCTTACCTTTTTTTTCAATGAAAAATAAAATGATATAAAATATCAATACATCATATAAAAAAATAAAATAGAATAAAATAAAAATATATATATTAGTATGATAATATTAGAATTTAATAGTTCTAATCTGACAGAAAAATATTTTCATTTAAATCACCTCTCAAAATTATAATAATATTAATTATTTGTAAATTTTTATCTATTTGCTATAGTGAGTGTTTGTACATGTGTGTGTGTGTGTGTTTATGTGTGTATATATAATATTATTTTTTGGAAAATAAATAATTAAAAAAATCCTTTACATTTTAGGTTTTTTTAAAAAAGAAAAATAATATTATTGATTCAAACAAGCAATACATCAATATAAACACATACAAATTCGCTAAAAATCATAAATGGTGAAACATTACCTAGGTTAATAGCATAATAAAATGGATTAAAACCTATAAATTTGATAATATTATAGTGACTAGAATACCTATGACTCTAGTTTTGCAATACATTAACGACCATAATCTAATTTGTTGTCTTTGTCTGATTTAAAATATTTTGTCTGTCTGAATCACCCACACAAAACTAAAAGTCGTAAAAAGTTGACTGAAAACAAAATGTCGCAATAAAATGACAAAAAACAAACGCCACAACCAGATAAAAAATCATGAAAAATAAAATGAAACCCATATCTATATAGAATAACCACTTATTTAAGAAATAAATCGATAAAAAGAGGTGTAGAGGGCTGATTTTAGGTCAAGAATGACAAAAAATCACCCTTTTTTTCTTTAGAAGAATGAGGGGCTAGAAAAGAAAGAAGAGGAAGTTTGGTAGTTTCTTAGAACTTGAAGATGAGGTTATTTTGGCTTTTCAATGCTTGGTATATGATGCTTTTAGGAACATCTTTATGACCAGGGTTGACTTTTTTTTTTTTTAAAACAAGCACTTTATAGGGCTATGATTATTTGTTGTTAGTGTTAGAGGGAGAGGAGGACATTTTTTAATCCTAACTAAGGGTGTGGGACACCATAAATGTGGGTTCCACTTATGGGATCAATTAAGAATTTATCCTTTGCGTTGCCATAGTTCAAACCTAAGACTTTTCATTCCTAAGCCTCACCCTAGACTAGGGTTGACTTTTATTCTAAATATGATAATTGCATAAGATTGAATTTGAAAGGAAATACTAATGTTTGTGCTTTATGATTTTGCCTGGATGAGGAATGTTGGAGATTGTATGAGAAAAAATGAAAGCAAGTTGAAATGAAAAACGAATTTAAATAAAATAATTTTTTAATAGATTCACCCCTTATTAAACTTTTGGATTTCTTAAATCATTTTAAGAATTTACTGAAAACTTGTTATAGACACCTAGTTTGGTCGGCTCACGATAAGGGATGAATTATGGATGCTCAGTTTGATTGGCCAGCAATAGAGCCCGATGATGAGAAATGCAAAACTTAAATGTAAGGGGGGGAGCCTAGAATGTTATTAAAGTAAGCCCGA
This sequence comes from Mallotus nudiflorus, assembly GCA_947683625.1. Classification (NCBI taxonomy): domain Eukaryota; kingdom Viridiplantae; phylum Streptophyta; class Magnoliopsida; order Malpighiales; family Euphorbiaceae; genus Mallotus; species Mallotus nudiflorus. Next base: position 494,482 of record CANTUR010000035.1, read on the forward strand.
GAGCTTAAAACCTTCCAAATTTGAGCCCAAGAAACCCCTTAGGTCCAACCCAAGAAACCCCTTAGGTCCAGTCCAAGAAACCCCATAGGTCCAGTCCTAGAAACCCCTTAGGTCCAACCCAAGTCACCCTGGCCCATCTAGCCCAAAAGTAGGGCAGGCCACAGAGGTGACACCTCTGTGAAGAGGCAATCACCTCTATGGTAGCAGCCAATAAGCCGATCACCTCATTGTAGAGGTGCCACCTTTATGGCAGCCACTTGCCTCTGCATTAAATGCAAAGTGACAATGGTGGTTGCTGGTGGGCCCACCTTGATTGAAACCCAGTCCTTGGTATAGAAAAAAAATTTTGGGAAGAGAAAAAGCTAGGAAATGCAATTATGAAAAGGGGTAGTAGAGGCATGGCTTAGGGAGGAGGATTAAAAAGGGAGAGAGAGAAAAAAAAGAGAGAGTAGAAACCAGAACTAGAAAAAAAAAGAAAAAAAAGCTCTAAAACTGGAAGGAAGGAGGAGGAGGACATTTTTATGGAAGAAGAGGGGGAAACCAAACAAAAAAGGTCATTTTTCTAGAGGAAGAAGGGAAAGGAACTTGCATTCAAAGGTAGTCTGACCCATATTCACCTTTGAGGCCCAATCATTTTGGATTAAAAGCTCATCTTCCAATAATTTTTCTTACTTCTTTCTTGTGGTTGAGTTATTAGCTTGTATGATCTTTTGTTAGTTTGTATAGCTTTTGAGTTCATTGTTTGGTCACTTGTTCTCTTGTGTTCATTATCTATGATTTGCCATGTTTTAGCATGATTGGGTGAGTCTTAAGTATATGAGTGTGTTTAGTGTCTTCACCTCATTAATCCTTGCTTAAAGTATAAGTTGTTGTCATTTTGAGAGTTGCTCGAGTCTACTGATCAGGCAGTGCCTCTTCAAAGAGGTGTCACCTCACTATTATAAGAAGAGGCGATCACCACTTTGACGGGCCTTCACATGGTCTTACTTCTCCTTTCTTATAAATTACACATGATTTGAATATATATTTATCCCCTTTGCCTTTATATGTGATTACCATGATGTATAATGTCATTATTATATGATATTACCGTGCTACTTGTAAAATATTCTATGACTTATATTTCCATTCCCTATGAGTACTATTCGTTGATCGTTAATTGTGAGATAATATTGTTATTTATGGAAGAGAACTAACCTATGTTTGTTACAAGGATTGTTTGGTGACCTTTAACCATCAAATAATCATTCAATTAATAAGTTTTTTAGGGATTTTTGCTTGTATAATTAGTTTATTGCTAGTTTATTTTTGGTATATGTATGGTTTACCTTCTATATATTGTACTTTTATTTTGCTCCAAAGCGTTGTAATCCTTAATCCTTTCCTGTTTTGATTTTGGATGAATGGTTGTAAATATTGATTATTTATTTCATTTATAATGAATGTTAGGACAAAGTGCATGAAAAAGAATTAATGTGCAAATTTGGATTTAATTATAAAACTTGACAATTATTCGAAGGCAATTATAATCCATGTGGTAATAAAGAAATAATTAAATAATTAAAGGTAATAATTCATAAAATACAAACGGAGGCCAACTGTAAGGTTGGGTGGGTATTCGAATGCCCATACCCAGTTGTCAAACCCGTTCTCTAACGATGGCTTATGGGAACCTCCATGGAATCCAGTTGCCATATAAGTGTGTCCTGGCTTTCATCCGGGTGGTGACTCCATCTCCATTTAGGCTTCAAAAGACCTAACATGTATTTCCTAGTGGTCCTTAAGCCTACACAGTGCCATGGTTGCCAAACACTTAAGCGCGTGCTAAACCCCACCGCCTATAGTAGTGACTCCACTAGGGATAGAGAAACTAATTTTAAGTATTTTGTAATTTATCATTATGAATTATTCTTTTGTTCCTTTTGCATTCCTATTGCATTCACTACACCTTTTGCACACAATGAACACTATAAGTACCTAACCAACTTGATGATAGTCATTATTTTGCTACTTATGTTTCACTCAAACCTGGTGGTAGAATATTTGATTATTATCACTTAAGACTCATACTAATCTGTGTTGTTTGACCCTTGATTGGGGAGACGTTTATAGATGTATATTGTTGTGGGAATTAAAGCCTAATACCCAAAAATCATGCCTATGTAATGGCCTAGCAATTTTCCTTAGGAATTCTCCTAAATGTGTGTGAGTTTTTCCATATATTAGATCCTTGAAATAAATCGTATAGCCCATTAACAAATGACCCAAGATAAAATGGGCCCCCTTATACCCAATTCAAGCCTGCTATAAACAAATAATATCAAGATGGGCTTTTCATTACTATTCTATAATCCATTTCAAATGGGCCTTAACAAGGTAAGTTTATGATGCTAGGAACCTTGGCCCATTAAGTAGAGACTTGGGCTTTTATTTAAAAGATCCATTATTTGTTTGAATCATTTTGAGGGTTATCTTGTATACATTAGTTTTATTATCCCCTATTGATAATTAAAACCCAGACCAAAAATCGTAGGGTAAGATACTTGACATTGAATATATGTGAGGGAGAAATACGAGTGGAGGTCATCATTTTTGAAGTTCTATATTTTTGTATTGTGTATATTAAATGTGCTTATTTACTTGTTTTATTATCTCCCTTGAATAATAAAATGAATTTGCATATCATGCATACATGTCATGCATGATTCTAACATATGGTCTTACAGTAGTACAGATTCTTCAAGCTCATCCAAGTGGGTCTGGTCTAGTTGTAGTCATTTAGTTAGAAGTTTAGAAATAAAAATGGAAGGAGGGTTTGATCCTGAGGCTTTTAAGGCAAAATTAAAAGAGGAAATGTTCATTGAAACCTTGTTTATAATGAGAGAAATGATAGGAGAGATAACCAAGCTCATTAGATAAAGTCAACCGGCATAGCCACCTAATGTACAGCTAGCCAATCCGATAAATCTTGATGAGGAAATCCCAGTGAGAGAAAGGGAAGAAGATGATGTGATGATACTGGCTAATCCACCAAACTAGAGAATTATGAACCCAACTGAAGACGTGGAATAAATTGAGTGGGCTAAGAGTATAACCAAAGCTATGAGTCAAATGCAAATGATGATGAAAGAGAAGGGCATGGATGCTCCTTTGGATTACACTTATTTGAATCTGAAATGGGAAGAAGAACTGCTGCCTCAGAACTTTAAATTCCCCAACATGAAGAAGTATTCTAGCACCGAAGATCCCTATTTGCATATAAAGCAATACGTAACTTATATAAAAGCCATTGAGCTGACTAAGGCTCAAATCATTAAGTAGTTATGTGAGCGACTAGTCACTTATGTTATGATTTTTTTGTTACTTTGTTAGATAGCGTAGTGGGTCTTTCCATTTCTAAGGGACATGACAACTTTACCTAATAAGGACAAGTGATTGGTCTCAAGGGGATGAGACTCTTTTGATTTTATGGAGTCGCCACTTGATTTTTTGAAAATTGGGAAAAGAAAGGGACAACATTAGGTCACTTAATGAGTATTATCCCCAACAGAGATTTTTGAGTTCGGGGGTTCACATATAATTTTTGACTATTTCTCATTATATGATATTCAATGTATAGTTACCGCAATACCCTAGTTTCAGTAATGATATTTTATATAGCATTCACACAGTACATCAAATAGTATATGATGATAAAGCTAAAAATCTATTACATTGCCTTCTTGCTAAAATACATAAGAAAAGAAAAAGATTGCATAAAAGTAAATCTAATATGGTTGATTTGGAAGGATAACACGATCTTTTACACAGCTTATTCAGTGAATGATAAGATGATCATTCTTACAGTGATTATTTATGCTATGATGATGAATGATGATAATATAAAGGATGCATGAGGTCATCACTAGACAGAGAGCATGATGAATTTATTTCAGGACATGAAAATTTTCACATTATTGATATTTACGATGTGATTTCATGATTTTGGAAAAAAAGATGCATAATAATGATGTAAAATGAGCATAATAATGCATATATTATTCATATAGCATGCAAGATTACCAGTCCCATCATATAAGCACAACATTATTCCCAAATGCTGACGACAGTAAAATAAAATGCAATATGGTAAAATAAATGTGCTAAAATAATTATGTGGTCCTTAGACTTGACTAAGATTGTGTGAACTTTGAAGCTTTAGCTTCGAGAGACTATCAAGCTTTCCTCGTCGAGAGGTTCAAAATGACAGCAGAATGATGTTAGATTGTATACCTTTGAAGTGTGCTTTAACAAAGATGAAGTTGGGTTTAATGGAAAGGGATCTAACAACCTAAGGGAAAGGTTATGGGAGAGCAAAAACTATATAGAGAGGGATTTCCCGCACCTTCGCATCGGATTGACTTTTGAGTGTATATGTCTTCACTTGGTCCCTCCTCCAAAATGGGATGTAAAGGGGTTTATTTATAGGAAAAAATATGTAGAATGGGGTAGTGTAGGCATGGTCATGCGTGTATAAGGGGATTTTTGCATGTGGCCACATATAGTGTGTGCATGGTGACGCACTTGGCATGTGGCCACGCGTGCACGTGTGCGTTTTCATGCCCACTTTGATGCTCTACGCATTCCTCTTGGGTTCTACACTTGTTGTTCTGAGGTTGGTTCTTAAGATTTTTAAGCCTTTCGAATGCATTTTTAGAGTCCGTTTTGCTAAATTCAGCCTCAATTTTAGCATATGACACCTAGGGGTGTTTATGCACACTTTTGAGCATTACGTGCTGATACTCAGGTTGTGTTGGATTATTTTAGGACTACTTCTGAAAGTTTTGGGGCCTTCCATATGTGTTTCTAAGTCCATTTTATCAAAATCAATTTTCATTTTTTCACGAAGCTGGGTCCTGGTCTAATGAAATATGCACTTGCCTAACGAGCTGAGTATTCTTAGAGGAGTTTTCTCAAAATAAAACCTCTTGTTGTTCAAATAATTCATATTTCATAAGGTTGGAGCACAACTTAATGGCTTAGTGATCAATTTTTCACACTAGTTAGGCTTTTTAAGGTTGCACACTTTAAAGGTGTTATGAACGAGCAAACTAGTCATCTCGAGAATTCGTTTCATCATTGGACCTTTTTGGGGACAATCAAATTTGAGGGTATGAAAGTTGCCCTCTGCTTCACATGTGTTGTATAGCCACCTAGCGGTAGTGTCAATACACGTGAAGCAAAATGCAAATATGCAAAAAAAATTTTAGTAGGGAGAGAGGTACTTGCCTGTGGGGTGTCTTAGACGTCTTGTCTAGATTTAACTACTGTTATTCTATGACTTGGTCATCAAACAAAGTGCTATTTAGGACATATGCTAGCTTATGATTCATGCAAAGTGTAAAGTGCATATGCAACTATAACCTTTTTAGGTGTCATGCAAATGAAGATGCTACTAAGAAAAATGCAAATGCAACTATAACCTTCTTAGGTGTCACGTAAATGAACATGCTACTAAGCAAATTTTGGATGCGAGTATAACCTTCTTAGGTGTCATGTAAATGAACACATTAGTAAGTAAAATGTGGATGCGATTATAACTTTCTTAGGTGTCACGTGAATGAACATACAACTATAACCTTCTTAGGTGTCACACGAATGAACATGCAACTTTATCCTTCTTAAGTGTCACGCGAATGAACATGCGATTATAACCTTCTTAGGTGTCACGCAAATGAACTTGCAACTATAACCTTCTTAGGTGTCACACAAATGAACATACGACTATAAGGTGTCACACAAATGAACATGAAACTATAACCTTCTTAGGTGTCACGCGAATGAACATACAACTATAACCTTCTTAGGTGTCACAAGAATAAACATGTGACTATAACATTCTTAGGTGTCATGTGAATGAACATGTGACTATAACCTTCTTAAGTGTCACGTGAAAGGATACCTTATTAGGTGTTAAGCAAATAAGAATGCTTCAAAGCAATGAGAAGATGCTTCTAAGTAGTGAAAGTGCTTCTAAGCAATGTAAGAGTGCTTCTAAGCAATATGAAGTGCCTTAAGCAATGAGAGTGCTTCTAAGCAATGAGAAAATGTGAGAGTGCTCCTAAGAGATGTGAATGCTTCTAAGCAATGTGAGAGTGCTTCTGAGCGACGTGAGTGTGCTTCTAAGCAATGTGAAAGTGCTTCTAAGCAATGTAAGAGTGCTCCTAAGCAATGTGAATGCTTCTAAGCAATGAGTGAAAGCTTCTAAGTAATGAAAGTGTTTCTAAGCAATGTGTGAGTGCTTCTAAGTAATGAAAGTGCTTCTAAGTGATGTGAGAGTGCTTCTAAGTTATGAAAGTGAGTGCTTTTAAGCAGTGAAAGTGCTTCTAAGCAACGTGAATGAGGCAATAGTGATGATGCAGTGATGATGCAGTAATGATGCAGTGGTGATATAGTAATGATACAGTGATGATGTAGTAGTGATGCCGTAATGATGCAATGATGATGAAATAGTGATGCCATTATTTATCATGTTGAGGATGTTATTTTGATGATTTGGAGAGAGATATCCTTACAATGGATTTTCCTTGCTATTCTTCTTTTGTAAGATGTTCAATTTTTTAAAGAAAGCGGTGCACGCATAGTGTCTTTAGACAGATGGAGTCCATATTAGTGTACTTTGATATGAGTTTGGTGTATGTCTCATGCTCAAATGTAAGTTTAGAACTGTAGAACTAAGTGTGCAAAGTCTCAAAGTGTGCATAAAACTATAGAAGAGTGTATGAAAGGAGGAAGTGTGTGAGGGGGGGGGGGCACGTGATCATGTGCTTGTGCTTGTGGTCACGTGCCTAGTGCATTGTCACGCACTTCCCCCCCCCCCCCCTCTAGGCTTATTTAAATAGCTATTCTTAGAGGTTTTAAAAGGCTTTGTCTGGACTTATTTAAGTGTTTTTTTACTTTTCTTGACGCTTTTTATGTTTCGGGTGCTATATGTTATGTTTTTCTTATGTACTTCCATTTTCTTTTGCATAAAATGGAATTTCCAAACATTTTTTAGGGTTTGGAGGACATTTTTATTGATGTAGATGTTGATCTTGAGGGTGACTTTACAGAGGCTACTGGAGCTGGGACGTTTGCAATAGGGACTAGCACATATGGTGCTTAGAGTTCTCCGTTATCCAGGCTTTCTTAGGGAGATCCAATCCCTATTGTTCATAGCTTGGAGACTTAAGCTTGGTGTGTCATCATCACGAGGTAGGTCCCTCTTTGCCCTTATTTGGGTGTGGCTTCTAGCAATACTATCCTTTGAGATTTGACAGTTCAACCATCTTTTTCTTTGCTTAGGATGGATATCCTTGGTAGAGCAGTGAGCTTCAATTTACCTAGACCTGGCTTTCCTCAGTCGGATGTTGCTCCTACTGATGCTACCCATGTTTGTGTTCTTCTCTTTTTCTTGTCTGTGTTTCATTTATTTAGTGAGTGGTGGTTGATTTATTTGCTTGCTTTTGTAGATTCTTATCTCCTCTAGCTAGTACTGGTATACTGTTGCAAGGAGTGTGCAACAGTGCTTTTTGGAGTTTACTACTACTCAGAGGGTATGCCTTCTTTATTATACCTATTTATTTTATGCACATGTTTTATGTATAAGTGTATAATATGAAATGTGTAATGTAGGTTGAGCACTATCATACTAGTCATGAATATGAGTGCGAGCGTGCAGCTTATCATGACCGCATCAGTAAGCTGGAGTCATGACTATCGTCTTTTGCGATGAACGGTGATGAGTCAGGATCAGACGAGGGGGATGCTTAAGCAGGATCATTGCTCACTTTTAATGGCAGCCACAACCAATGTAGTTATTTTAAGAGTTAGGTGTAGGACTTTTGGTCTATGGTTTGCTTTATCATATTATTTTCCTGAGGTTATGGACTCTAGGTGTTATATTTAGGAATTTTTCCAACATGATCTATGATGCTTGTATGATGATGACTGTATATGATTCCTGCTTTGTATCATTGATGATAATGTTTGCCATTACTATCATTTGCCTTTTTTCCCTTTTTTGCCTAAGGCATCTCCTTTTGGAGCTTTTCGCACTTAGATAGATTTTCTTTTTCTTCCCTTTTTTACCTAGGATGTCTCATTCCGGAGCTTTTCACACCTAGCTAGGTTTTTTTTTTTTTTGCTTTGACGATAGTGGCTGATCTCAAAGAGTGAGCTTAGAGAGGATGGTAAGAACCATGGTCATGTAATGAAAGAAAATGTAAAGCATGCTTGATACAATTCATGATGATAAAATGTGTTGCACTTTTCAAAGACATTTTGCATAAATTGACAATCATTCTTATTTCACTGTAATCATTTAAGAAAAGCACAAGTGCATTTATACAAATTATAAATTCAAGGTTACCCTAGTCCTTAACTAGCCTTCTTAGGTTTTCTAGTTAAGTAGTTTCTCTCTTTCCCTTATTTTTTCCTAAGTTGCCATTTTTAGGTTTTCAACTCAGTAGGAAGTCCCTAACTTTTGTTTGAGATGCTATTTTTAGGTTTTCAACTCAGTGGGATGATTTTTTCTTTTTTCCTTAGATGTAGTACTTCTTTAGGTGGTTTGTATTGACAAGTTCGAAGAATTCATTAACTTCAAAATCCATCAGCTTGACTTCTCCTTTTGATAAGACATGTTTAACCATGTATGGGCCTTCCTAGTTCAGTCTAAATTTCCCTTTAGGGTCCAAAATGTTCTGTCTTATCTGTTTTAGCACCCAGTCTCTTACTTTCACACTTTTGTGTTTTACTCTTCTATTGAAGATCTTGGCTAGTCAAGCTTGATACAACTATATGTTGTATAGAGCCTTGAGCCTTAGTTGTCTAAAAGAGTGAGATTGTCATGCCTCTGTTGAGCCCACTACACTTATGGAAATTCAGATTCAATTGCTACCTGAAGAGACTTGATCTCTATTTCGATTGGAAAGACTGCTTCTGATCTATACACTAATGAGAAATGAGTTGCTCCTGTTGAAGTTCTAATTGTTGTTTGGTACCCTCATAAGGCATGTGGCAATTTGTCTGCCCAATCTCAGTAAGTCTGAGTCTTCTTTGACAAGATCTTTTTTATATTTTATTTATAACTTCGATGGCCACAATTGCTTGTGGTTGGCAAGGAGAAGATTTGTGATGTTCCACCTTATAACTCCTTAATAGCTCTCTAACTTTACTTTGGAATTGGACACCGTTGTCAGAGATTATGTGATGAGGGATCCCATATTGACAGAACATGTTTCTTTTGATGAAGTTAGCCACTTGCTTGGCTCCTATCCTTGCAAACAATTCAACTTCAACCCATTTTGTAAAGTAGTCCGCTGCCATTAGGATGAACTTGTGTCCATTCGAGGCTATCAAGTGGATTTCCTTAATTATGTCTAGTCCCTATGTTAAGAAGGGCCATGGAGAAGAGATGTAGTGTAGTTCTGTTAAGGGAAGGTGATTGACATTCCCATGGATCTGACACTTATGGCATTTCCTTACAAATTGGATGCAGTCTTCTATCATTGTCATCCAGAAGAACCCTTGTTTAATTAGATTCTTAGCCAGGATTGCCCCATTCATGTGTGGACCATAAACACCCTTGTGTACATCTTTTACTACTCTTGCAACTTCAGTTTCATCTAGGCATCAAAGTTGTCAACCATCTAAGGTCCTTTTATATAATACACCCTAGTGCAATGTGAATTTTAATGCTAGTCATCAAATGACTACTTTGTCTCTTTCATCTACTTAATTAGGATAGGCTTATTCCTTCAGATATCTCTGGATGTCGTAGAACCAGGGCTTGTCAGATGTTTCTATCTTTGCTAATATATAGTCTTTATGATAAGGCTATCCTGATCTGAGTAGGATTAGAGGCTTCATAGCCATTTTGGATGGTCCTTCCCATACTAATGCTAGGGAAGTGAGTGCATATCCCATCTGATTGTGATTCCTAGGGAGATGAATGAATCTACATTTTTGGAAGGACATGGTGAGTAGCCTCAAGTGGTCTAGATAAGGCTTTAAGTGCTGCTCTTTCAGTTCCCACTCTTCTGTGGCATGATTGATTACTGGCATGGAATCTCTAAAGATTTTGACTTTTGTAACATCCAGGGTAATTAATGATTTTATTATGAGTATTCATGCCTCGTATTCTGGTTCATTATTTGTGACTCTGAATTCAAGCTTTTTAGCAATTGATACTACTTCACCTTCTGCAGATTGTAGTATGACACTAACTCCTGTGCTGAATTGATTAACTACTCCATTAAAGTATATACGCCATCCTTGGATCTCAATGGATGAGCTGAGGTCATTTGGGAAGTCCATTTGGATTTCTTCTGAATTTGGAGTGGGTTGAGAACTAGAAACTCAGCCACTGCTCTCCCTTTTATTGCCTTCTTAGTCAGATATTGTACGTCGAATTCTATTAGTAGCATGAGCCACTTGGGAAGTTTCCCAACTAGAGAGGAAGCTTTGTAGAGGTACTTCATTGGGTCATTTTAGAGATGGCCTGAATTTTATAGTATTGAAAGTTGTGCATGAGTTTCTTCATTACCCACACCATTGCCAAGCATATCTATTCAACTTGGCTATACTTCTCATATGGCAGCATCTTCTTGCTCAAGTAGTAGACTACATGTTTTTCTTTCGTTTCTCCCTCTTGGGCTAATACTGTACTGATTGCATTCCCTTCGATGGCCAGATATAGGGTTAGAGGTATCCCTAGTTTAAGTGGTCTTAGGACCGGTGGGTTGGCTAAGTAGCTTTTGATCTTGTCAAATGCTAGCTGACACTGTTCATTCCATTCAATCGGTTGATCTTTTCTTAGTAGCTTAAAGATTGGTTCACACACTATTCTCAACTTAGCGATAAATCTATTGATGAACTATAGTTTCCCTAGAAACCCTCTGATTTCTTTCTTTGTTTTTGGCACTGGCATCTCTTTGATGACTTTTGCTTTGTTTGAATCCATTTCAATCTTGTTCTAACTAACAACATACCCAACATATTTCCTGAAGTAACCTCAAATATGCATTTCTTTGAATTTAGTTTGAGACTATACTTTTGACTCTTCTGAGGAACTTTTCAAGATCATAAGGGTGTTCTTCCCTGGTTCTTGATTTGACCATCCTGTCGTCTACGTATACCTCCACTTCTTTGTGTATCATATCATGGAACATTGCAGTTGCCATTCTCTGGTAGGTTGCCCCTGCATTTTTTAGTCTAAAAGGCATTATTCTGTAGCAGTAAGTTCCCCATTCTATTATGAAAGCTATCTTTGCTTTGTCAATAATGACCATTAGGATCTGATTGTACCCAGAGAATCCATCCATGAAGGAATACATTGAATATATGGTGGCGCTATCAACCAGTATGTTTATATGGGGTAGTGGGAAATCATCCTTCAGGCAGGCCTTGTTTGGATCTTTGTAGTCAATGAAGATTCTAACCCTTTCTGTATTTCTTCGACATTAGCACCACATTTGCTAACCATCTAGATAGTCTACTACCTCTAGGAATTTTGCCTTAATCTGTTTCTCGATGTCCTCTTTCACCAGTTGGGCTCATTCTGGTCTGAGTCTACTCATCTTTTACTTTACCATTTTGCACCTTTCTTTGGTTAGAATAAAGTGTTGAGCAATGTCTCTGTCAATACCAGGCATATTGTCATACATCCCAGCAAATAATTTTAAATATTTTATTAATATTTTTTAATTTCTCTCCTCTCTTCAGGGGTAACATCTTTCAAAATGTACAGAATGCGTGGTTTAAATTCTATGCCAATGTTAAATGATTCAGTGCATATGGAATGAATATCAAATAGGCTAATGTTTTGATAAATGCAATGCACACTACCATCAAGAAAGACATAAAAAAAATTAAGCAAAATCTGATTTCATTGCATTAACTTTAGAGTTCATCACATCATCATTTTCAAACAAAGAAAAAGTACAGAGATCATCATCAAAAATGTCTTCGAACAGGATTCATTAATGCTTGATTTGAGGATGGCAGCATCTTGGGCATGGTTGATAGCTTCACTCTTAGATTCTATCTCTAGTTTTTTCATCAGTTCACAGATGTTAGTCTCAATGATCATGTCTGGTAAGTGCTTCTCCTTTAGAGTGTCATTGAAGATCTTAAACCTTGATTTTTTAATTTCGTTGCTCACCCATTCCTTAGCTTATCCTTCATAGACTTGGGTTGAGCTTTTTGCCATAAAAGAGGTTGATTTCTTAGCCCTTATATCCTTTTCAGGATCGTACCCTAGATCGTTTCTATTGGTTTATCCTCAAAAGTTAAAGAATTCTATGACTCTAATGTTTCTTCCTTCTAATCCTGTTCCAGGCAGATATTGCATCTTCTTCATTATAGTAGCAACTTTGGAATCGATATGACCATCACTAATCACAAAAACCTGGAATCCTTGTGGGACTATATTTAGACAGATAATAATTTCATTTATTTTAGCAGGGATGGTAACGACCTTTCCATTCAAAGGGAACTTGATCTTCTGATGCACAATGGAAGGTATACCCTCTAATGGGTGAAACTAAAGTCTTTCTAGTAGTAGGGAAAAATTCAGAGGGATGTCCAGGATGGTAAATTCTATTTTTGATTTGATATCTCCCACTATAACTATTGCTTTGAAAGTGCTTATAACTAGCTTCTTTGAATCATCATAGGCTCGTATGACCACATTGGACTCTTCTAGGTTTTCAACATTCATCCTGAACTTATGTAGCAACCTTAGGCAGTAAACATTGATGGTAGACCCATCATCTACCATAATATATAGGGTCTTCTTAGTCTTGACAATTGCATGTATAAAGAGATAACGATTGTGGACCCTTCCCTCGAGGGGTAAATCTTCTTCTAAAAAGGTGATTGCATTAAAAGGAGCTTTTATTAAAGAGGCTATCATCTCATAAAGTGAGGCATCAATGGTAATCTTTGCTTTAACTAGTGCTCTGCCTAGGGCATTTTGGTGCTTCTTAGAGGCTATGAGTAGGTCCCAGATACTAGCTTGTGCCTGAGTTTTCTCGGGCTATTTGAGGATAATGTCTTCCTCTTTGACCGAAACTTGATCTCTTGCTACTTCTTTCTCCTTAGAGGGTTCCTTCTCTTTCTTAAGATGTTGATATACCCACTTGTTGTGAGTTAACTACTAGTGAGGGCTTCTTAACTGCTTGTCTATTTGCTTTTGTATTGTTGTTCTGGTCTTAAACAATGATTTCAGGGTCATCAGAGTCATACCATATGTTTATCCCTATGATCTGCAAGTTCTAAAGTTGAATAGTACTGACCATCCCATCTTCATTATCAAATTCTTCTCCCCATCTTGATGGTACTATGTCTTCTAAGAGTTTATAGGTAGAAAGAGGTGCTATGTACTTGACTTTGTAGTTGAACTTCCCAGATGGCTAGCCCAGTAAATCCTATACTTCATGATTACTGCTAAATTTTTTATCTATGTCTACTTCTTGAGAGTAAGGGCAATCAATCACTTCACCGTTTATAAGGAGAGATGTATCCTTGGCTCTTTTTTGCATCATCAAGTGGGGAAGGAATTTTTGAGGCATTGGAATATATTTAAAGGTAGAAGGGCATTGCTCATCTTCACTAGAATCATGAGGCTCAAGAATGGGTTTTGAGGGTTTGTCTTCTGAGGGCTTATCTAGTTCTTGTATGGCTTGGATTGATTTTTCAACAAGGTCTTCTGGTAGATTGAAGGAGATTATGCTGATGGTTGATGGAGGTATGGTTTGATAGTTTGGGAGAGGATTGGTCTTGATACTAGTTCATTTTTTGGGTTGGTCATCAATTTTTCCAAAGTCAATGAGGTCTTGGATTGCAATTTAAGATTTCTACATGTATCAATGGTGTGGCTAGGCTTTTAGTGAAAGTGGCAAAACAAGTTTTGGTTAATTTAAGGTGGTAGTGGGTTTGGAAGAGGCCTAGGTTCTTATGGTTGTAGGAGTTTCTTTTGTTGAAGCCTTTGGAATACTTTGGATAGTGGGAGGTTAAAGTTTGAGAATTTTCTTGGTGGTTTGATGGCATTGATAGATGGTGAGTTGTGGGTGTTGGGTTGGATCATGTTTATTTCTACAGCTCGAGTAAAGGTGTTTTGGATGTTTGGTTGGGTATTGTGGCGAAAAGTGTTTCTAGCTTATTGAGGTTCCTCATCCTTAATTATGATCCAAGCATAATAGACAGCTATGAAGTTAGGATAATGAGTAAAGATCATTTATTTTTTAAAGTGTGGTAGTGTCCCTTTGATTATCAGCTTTATTTATTCATCTTCAAGAGGATAGTTGCTCATTTTGACTACCTTTCCCTGCTATCTGGTGACACGATCAGAGAAAGCTTCACCAAGTTTTTGCCTTGTGGTCTCAAGGTCCCTTCGAGTGATGTCTCACTGAGTGTTGTATTCATACTACTTAACAAACTTTTGAGTTAGCAATAGCTAATTGCTTTTGATTTCATCTTCAAGGTCACAGAACCATGCCCTTGATCCTTCCTCTAGTGATATGAAGAAGAATAAAACAATTTGTGATTTTGTAAGCTTTATAGTAGCCATGAAGGTAGCATATTGCTTTAGATGGACCCTCGGATCTCTTGTTCCATCAAACTTAGCAAAGTTTGGTAGCTTAAAATCACCTGGAAGTGGCTCATCTTTGAATAGTGCCAGGTTGGTGAAGCTTTTAGAACCATGAGTTCCTTTGTCTTTGAAGGCGAATTCCAACTGAGCCATCCTGTTGGCCAATAGTTTGACCTCCCCTATTGATTCAGGCTTGGTCGTGTAAGCAATTTTTGTAGCTTTTGGTACATCCCTAAGATCTTGGTAGTAGTCATCATCAGCTTGAACTAGAGTGTGGGGAATTCCTTTTTCCTTATCTACCCTCGGGTGAATAGATGCAGATGCTTCATTCAATGGTGTGCTATTCCCATCTCGGGCACTTTTGGCTTTGATTTGGGCTTGAAGGATTTCAGCTATGGTGCCATTAGTGAGAAACTTTTGGATCCCCTTTTTTAGCTTGTCTTCAAATTACTGATAGGAGGTATCTTTTTGGTCACTCATGTTTGGATGTCATATTTCTATACATTTATTAGGGTTAGTTAAATGAATGATGCATGACGTGTGCCTATAAAAGAAAATGGTGAGCATATATCCATGGAGTGGATGCAAAAATCCTATGATGAAAAAATGATTATTCCTACAAGAAATAATGGTTAGTATGTGCTATCTACATTTATGTGATGTATGCATGATTAAAGCTGGTTAGTTTTCCTACACAGTGAACAAACCAATCATAAGTAAGCTCTTGCTTCTAACCTTATTTCTCTGTGAAGTCATTCAGTCTCTTTCCTAGGTGGGTTTTGAACCTATAGTCATTAGGGGACTATGGTTCCGCTCTGGGAACTAGGCTGTTTTGATTTATGTTGGTCAGAACCAAAGGGTAAAATGAGGAATGATACTCAAATGCGCTTGAGGTAATCACATGATGTCAATATGATGGTAAATTGTCGGGCTTCAAATGATGTCCAAAGCTTATATGCACCCATTTGCATAGGACCAAGGTCAATCAAAGGGGGTCTAAGTTCCTGCCCCCATATTGATATTTGATATGCTTATCGAGAGTCATGAAAGTATCATTTGATAGTTTACGATTTGATTTTGCTAACATAAAGTTCCATAATCTAGTTGGGTTCCTAACCCATTCATTTGATCTGATAACGATAAATGGACGACATCTTGTAGATTCCATCATCAAGGGATGTCATTATTTGTTAATTTGCATAGACTATTCAAGCTAAGGTACATGATTCTTATCATTCCTTATGCTTCAAGCTCACACAAAGTAGATGAGAATCACGTGGTCCTGAGCATAAATTTTCTATAAAAACTGACATTACGACATCATTCGATGATAGACACTATGAGGGTCATGTCATTTATGAATATCAGGGAAAATGAATAGTGTTAGGACAAGGATAGCATGCATAGGTTAGAGGAATCCTAGTGGATGTTGCTACTAGTTTATCTATATGAGCTGAGTTAAGGTGAAAGGCTAAGGGTTCCTTTAGCGAGAATGCCCCTATATGACTAGGGTTACAAACTCTAGTTAGTATGTCTAGCATTCATTTGATAACTTGGTCGCCCCCCTTAAAGACTTGGGTTACAGACTTTGGTCAATTGAGTTTGGTGAATGCATGAGTAAAGACTAAAGGTGATAATACCGTATCTTCGTTGCCCTATGACTGGAGTGGAATCATAGTGGCAATGTCATTTAGCATTATCGAGGCTTTTAGGGACAAGTGGTGCGCGTGTGATGAGTAGTGCAAATATAGTGGTGAGGGGCTCTATACAATTGAGTATTGTATAATGAGAAATAGTCATTTTTGAGTTGATCCCTCTTACTTAGAAGTCCCAGTGGAGTCGCCATTGTGAGCGACCGGTCACTTTTATTGTGGTTTTTTATTACTTTGTTAGACATTGTAGCTGGTCTTTCCATTTCTGAAGGACATGACAACTTTACCGAATGGGGACAAGTGATTGGTCTCGAGGGGAAGAGATGCTTTTGATTTTGTGGAGTCGCCACCCCGATTTTTAGAAAATCAGGAAAAGAAAGGGACAACATCTAATCACTCAGTGAGTATTATCCCCAATAGAGATTTCCATGTTTTAGGGATCGTATCTACTTTTTGACTATTTCTCATTATACGATATTCGATGTATAGCTACTGCAACGCCTTAGTTTGGATAATGATAGTTTATATAGCATTCACATAGTACATCAGATAGTAAAGGATGATAAAGCTAAAAATTTGACCACATCACTTTCCTAATAAAATACATATGAAAAGGAAAAGATTGCGAAAAAATAAATCTAATATGGTTGATATGCAAGGATAACATGATCATTTACATAACTTATTTGGTGAATGATAGGATGATCATGCTTGCAGTAATTATTTATACTATGATGATGAATAATAATAATATAAAGGATGTATCAGGTTATCACTGGACTGAGAGCATGATGACTCTATTTTGAGACATGAAATTTTTCACATTATTAATATTTACGATGTGATTTCATGATTTCAAAAATAGAGGATGCAGAATGATGATGTAAAATGAGCATAATAACCCATATATTATTCACATAACATGAAAGATTACTAGTCTTATCACACAAGTACAACAATATTCCTAAATGCTGGCGACAGTAAAATAAAATGCAATAAAATAAAATAAATGTGCTAAAATAATTATGTGGTCCTCAGACTTGACTAAGCTTATGTGAGCTTTGAAGCTTTAGCTTTGAGAGATTATTAAGCTTTCCTTATTGAGAGGTTCAAAATGACAACAGAATGATGCTGTGCTTTGACAAAATGAGGCTGCTTTTGGTGGAAAAGGGATCGAACAACCTGAGGGAAAGGTTATAGGAGAGAAAAAAATGATACGGAGAGGGATTTCCCACGCCTTCGATTAGACTGACTTTCGAGTATGCATGTGTCTTCACTTGCTCCCCCCTAAAATGGGGTGTAGAGGGGTCTATTTATAGGAAAAAATGTGTATAATGGGGTGGTGTAGGCATGATTATATGCGTATAAGGGGATATTTACGCATGGCCATGCCAAGTGCATGTGGCCACGTGTCCACGTGTGCATTTTCATGCGCACTTTGACACTCTATGCACTCTTCCCAGGTTCTATGCATATTGTTCTGGGGTTGATTCCTAAGGTTTTTGGCCAGACACATTTTCAGAGTCCGTTTTGCCAAATTCAGCCTCAATTTTAGCACATGATATCTAGGGGTGTTTATGCACACTACTGAGTGATACAGGTTGATACTTGGGTTGTGTTGGACTATTTTAGGACTACTTCCAAAGATTTTGGGCCTTCTGGACATGTTTTCAAAGTCCATTTTATCAAAATCAATTTTTTTTTCATTAAGCTAGGTCCCTGTCTAATGAAATACACACAGGCCCAATGAGTTGAGTATTCCAAGAGGAGTTTTCTCAAAATAAAACCTCTTGTTGTTTCAATAATTCATATTTTGCAAGGTTATAGCACAACTTAATGGCTTGGTGATTGATTTTACACACTAGTGGGGTCGATTAGGTTTTTTAAGGTTGCACACTTCAGAGTTGTTATGAATGACCAAAATTTTAGTCATCTCGGGGATTCATTTCATCACTAGACCTTTTTGTGGATAGTCAAATTTGAGCTATGAAAAGTTCCCTATGTCATTGGAGGGTGCACCAATCTGTCAATATTATGCTTTGGAACCACATGTTCAGTCTGATTGGAAAGAATTATGTGCTACTTTTATGAAACAATATGGCCTAAACATTTAATTAGAGGTGTCTTTAAGGGATTTACAAAATACTAAGCAGAGGTTTAATGAGTCCGTCACTGACTATCTAACTCATTTGAGAGGAAAGTTATCTCAAATGAGGCATAGGCCTGCTGAGTTAGATCAACTACTGTTTGTAATAGAAGGATGTGTTCCAGTATTATCTAAAAAGCTAAGGGACTTAGGAATATGCAATTTTGAGGAATTATACAGATTTAGGGTTCATAAAGAGTCAGACTTAGTCTAAGAGGAAAGGTTCTTCAGAGGGAGATTTGAGGGTAATGAAGGAGCTAGTTCAAGCAATAATGTCCAGATTAATGCCATTCAACCACCAAGCAATGGTATGCAAATCAATGCCATTAGGCAACCCCGAAGATTCTCTAATTTGGTGGCCATTATCCTAAGTCCTCGAGAAGTTAATTGAGAAAAATTTGTTACGGCCTCTACCATCACAGCAACCTTTACCTAGTGCCAACTCAAAATTTTTTTACGAATTCCACTAAACCATTAGGCATGACACTGATAGTTGTACTTGGTTAAAGCATGAAATCTAGGACTTGATTGATATAGGAAAAATCATTGATTTAGAAACAAGAAAACCAAACACTCAAAATAACCCTTTACCTAACTACCAAAATGTACCACCACCTAACCTACCCATTTTGATTATTAGCACCAGCCTAATAGAAAAGTAAGTCTTGAACTCTTTCAGTGACACCATTTGCCATCCATTAAAGCCTGAACTTGAACCAAAAGACCCAAACCAAAATAAACAATCCATGGAACTTATCATGCATGTGTTGGACATTTGGAGCTCCGATGGTGAGGACGAGGGGCAAATTGATCTGTGAGATGATGAGGAAGGCATGTTAGGCTAGTCTATAGGAAAGGTTGAAGAGAAAAAGGAAGAAGCCGAAACTGCCAAGTCTGAACCAGAAAAGACAAAAATTTAGAGAAAGGGGAAGAAGTAAATAAGAGTGAGTAAGCTTTTGCTAGCATATGGGAACTACTTATGCACTCCAGGGATCACAGGGAAGTGCTAGTTTTGGCTTTAGATAAAAAAAAAAAGATCTCCATAGGTTGCACTCCTGAGCATATAGTCAGTTCATTGACGAAAACTCCCCAAGGCACCATAACGTTCTCTGATGATGATTTTCCATTGGAAGGGAGGGACCACTATAAGACTTTATTCATCAAGGCTGAGGTGAAAGGAAAAATGACTTATTGTGTGATGGTGGATAATGTTTCTATCATTAATGTGTGTCTATTGAAGATTCTACTAAGGTTAGGGTTAACTGTGGCCGACCTAAAGCCTTCGGAGGTAATCATCAAGGCCTATGATGATACCAAGAGGCTTGTTGAAGGGACATTTAGGGCCTTAATCAAGATGGGACCTATTGAAACTTGGGTTTATTTATATGTGATTAACATCCCTGTGACCTTTGCTATCTTGTTGGGAAGGCCATGGTTTCATCCTTTGGGTGGCATGCCCTCCATTGTTCATTAGAGAATCAAGTTTTCGCATGAAGGAAGGGTTATCACCATCTCCGTTGAGACTGAAGCTGATGTCGCTGCCTTGAAGTTAGTTCCCAAAGAGATCCCTATAAGCCCAAGTTTTGAGGTTTGTGTAATCTATGAAGATGGGATATATGAAAGGGTTCTGAATATGATGTGCAACATGAAATTTATACTAGGCATGGGACTGGCAAAGGATCAAAGTGAACCTTTAGAATTTATGGAACACAAGATACCCATTCTGAAGCACGAGGTAGGATTTAAGGGGGCTGGTGATTCTGAAGAAGAGGTGAACATCTGGGAACAATTTAAGGAAAAAGAGGAAGAGGTTACGACTGAGAAGAAGACTTTGTGGGAACCCTTTATTAGGGAAGGTACCGGATATCCATACAATGGGGCTTTTGAACCCTTGTTAATAGCTAGAGAAGTAATCTTAGAGTTTGAAATATTTACTGAATTTATGAATGGTGTTAAGAAAGTAGAAGTTCCTGTGGAAGAGCTTATACTAGTAAAAGAAGAGTCTAACGAGAACGTAGCTGCTCTGGAGCCAAAAGATGTTGATGGTCAAAGTAAGGCACTGGATCTCGAAACCTACATCCTCAACTCCATCATGGATTTTTTTTATGATGATGATTTTGATATTTCCCTTTCTTCTTTGTTTGAGACTGATGACCTTTTCTTTACTAAAGTGAATGCAATAAAGTCTAATTTTGCTTATTTGTACGATGTGTTTCCTAATGGTTATTTTGATTGTGATGATCACTTCGTACATATGTTTGACATTAATTTCATGCAAACTAAATCATTTAATTTAGGCATAAATGATAATCCTAAAGATATACTGCTTACTTTTGATCTAACTCATAATAAGAGAGAGAAAATGAAAGAAATTTTAACAAAAAGATAGAAAAAGTATTTTCTTGGAACTATGAGGATATGCCTAGAATTAATAGAAAAATCATAGAACACAGAATCCCTACGTATCCTCACTTATCACCAATTAAGTAGAAACAGAGAAGGCTCAGGCCAAAATGGGCCATTTTGATCAAGGAAGAAGTCAAGAAACAACTGAAGGAAAAATTTGTGGAGGTGGAAAAAGACACCCAGTGGTTGGCAAACATTGTACCAATAGCGAAGGACAAAAGGGTCAGAATGTGTTGGACTACTGGGACCTAAACAAATCTTGCCCTAAGGATGATTTCCCACTGCCACACATTGACATATTGGTTGATAGTGCCACTTCCAGTGTGATGTACTCTATCATAGATGGGTTCTCAGGATATAACCAGATTATGATGGTAGCAATAGATAAGCTGAAGATTTCTTTCACCTCCAAGTGGGGCATTTATTGTTATCGAGTGATGCCATCTGGATTAAAGAATGCAGGAGCCACTTATCAGAGGATGGCAATCGCTCTATTGCACAATATGATCCATAAGGAAATAGAAGTGTGCATGGATGATATTTGGTAAATTTCTAAGACACATTGTTAGCCAACAAGGGATAGAGGTAGACCTGAATAAAGTCAAAATGATCAACAAAATGCCAACGCCAAAGAATGATAAAGAAGTTAGAGGGTTTATCGGGTGGTTATAGTACATCAGTAGGTTTATAGGTAAGTTGACTATAACATGTGAACTAATTTTCAAGCTACTAAGGAAGAATTAACTAGTGATCTGGGATGATAGGTGTCAACGAGCTTTTAAAGCTATCAAGAATTATATCATGAATCCTCTAGTTCTATAGCCACTAAAGCTAGGAAAGCCCTTGAACCTTTATCTGGCCATCAAGAAAGATGCAATAGGTGTGATGTTAGCCCAAGAAAATGAAGGGAACGTAGAGCATGCTGTGTACTATTTGAATAAGAAAATTCTATAGTACGGAACAAATTACAATCTTGTAGAGAAGACATGTCTAGCTGTGATTTGGGCAACGAAGAAGCTCTGGCACTGCTTCCAATCCTACAGAGTACAAGTAGTCTCTAAACATAATCCCCTTAGATACCTTTAACAGACCTCATCTCTTATAAGAAAATTGGCTACATGGCTAGTTTGCTCATAAAATTTGATATAGACTATGTAGCAAAAAAAGTGGTAAAAGGAAAAGCAGTAGCATATTTTTTGGCTCATAACCTAGTAGATGATGAATAAGAGTGGCAATTGGAGTTTCCAGATGAACATTGGGAGGCAATAAAGGTGCAAGGTTGAAAAATGTACTTCGATGGATCCGTTAATAGAAAAAGGGCTAGCATCGGTGTAATCTTGATCATGTTGGAGATAGAAATGATCCCGATGGAAAAAGACTTGAATTTAAAGTGACGAATAACCAAGCTGAGTATGAAGCATGCATTTTTGGGTTAGAAGCATTGTGCAATGTAGGGGGAAAAGATGTCAATGTTTATGGAGATTCTACATTAGTGGTGAGACAGGCTTCTAAAGAATGGGAGGTGAAATAAAACATAATACAATTGCACTGGGATTACTTAACTACTATCTCGCTATCCATTGATCAATGCAAATTCATCTACCTATCAAGAGAAGGGAATTCGATGGCAGACGCTCTAGCTACATTAGCTTCTATATGGGAGAGTGAGAAGCAAACAACAGTTAAGCCTCTGATTCTAGTCAAATCTAGAACTCCTTGCTATGAAGAGATACAGGTAATGCTAGTTGATACTGCTATTAAGAAGCCTTAATTTTATGAATTCAAAAGTATATAAAAATGGGATAGTTTCTAGAGAATACTGAAAAGAAAGAGAGGATGTCCCTATAAATGCAATCTCGATAATTTATCAGTTACAATGGCATGCTGTATAAAAGAATGCCAACTGGGGTTCATTTGAGATGTGTTGACAAAGACAAAGCTCTGAGGTTGATGGAAGTAGTGAATGAAGGAGTCTGTGGGCCATGCATGAATGAGATAGTCTTGGCAAAGAAGATAGCTCATCAAGGTTACTTTTGGTTGACTATGGAGATAGATTATGTCAAGTTTATGAAGAAGTGCCATAACTGTTAGACTTATGGAAACATCAGTCATCTACCTTCTATAAAATTTCAAGGAATAACTTCTCCATAGCCCTTTGCCACTTAGGGAATTAATATTATAGAAGAGATAAGGCTAAGAGCATTAAATGGTCATCAGTACATTGTGGTGGCAATTGATTATTTCTCCAAATGGGTCAAAGCTAAGTCCTATACCGCCATTGGCTTAAAATAAATGGCAAGGTTCATTGAGAAGAATATAATTTATAGATATAGGTTACCCCTATCATGTCATTATTGATAACGATGTTCAGTTTCAGGCAGAGATGGTTGCCCTATTGAAGGAATACAAGATCAAACATCATTGATCATCTTTATATAAGCCACAAGTGAATGGGGCAGTGGAGGCTACAAATAAAAATGTAAACAAGATCCTAGCCAAGATGATGGAGAATTATTAAAACTGGGCCAATTATTTATAGTTTGCACTGTAGGGGTACAGGACTATGCAAGGACATCAATCGATGTCACTTTATACTCTTTAGTATATGGGTGTGAGGCAATATTGTCAGCATAAGTAGAGATTTGATCATTGAGGGTCCTTCTAAAATACAACATCCTGGAATATTAATGGATGGAGAGCCGATTAGCACAACTGACGTTGCTGGGTGAGAAGAGACCAAAAGTGATATATCACTCCTAGTTATATTAGAAAAGGATGGCTCGAGCTTAATATTAAGATTGAGCCCATAAAGATTAAAGAAGGGGATTTGGTGCTAAAACTTGCGAGGCCGATCATGACTAATCCATTAGGCAAGTTCAAGCCAAATTGGGAAGGAGAATATCTGGTAAAGAAGTTGTTCCCTAAAGGTGCTGCTGTCTTATCTGATATGGAAGGAAATGAGTTTAAAGAGCCCGTCAACTTGGACAAGCTTAAGAAATACTTTCTGTAAAAGTCTCACTAGGGAGAAAACCTCGCAAAGAGGCTATCTAGGAAAAAGTTAAAGACAAAAATGTAAAAAAAATTAAGAAGTCCTACTGGATTGAAAACTTTGAAAAGAGGTGGTCCAAGGAAAAGTTAAGGACAAGCTAAAAGGAGAGGGAGCGATAAAAATGGTTAGTTACAAAACTTGCAAGGGCAAGCCAACTAAAGACATGAGATGTATCAGAAGCAAAATGTATATGCATATTGTGCTTAAGTTAAATAAAATAGATTGCTTTGATTACTGTTAAACATTGCATAAAGTTTCTATTACAAACTGTTCAACTAGAAAGGAAACACCATCTAACGAAAAGGAAAATAATGACTTAATTTCATGAGTGTCTTCTTTTCTTTTATTGAGCACCTTGCGCACTTGATGCTTGAAACTCCCTTATTTTTTTTCTTCTAATAAACTCATCTCTTTCTATTTGTTGCAAATAAATCCATGCTTTGTAATGATCATCGATAGTTTGATCTCTATTGTAGTATATGTTTCTCTTGATGATTTTATGAGCCCAGGTAGACACTAAATGATCTAGAAAGTTTTAAGAGAGGGGTCTTAGTTCGAATTCATGAACCAACCCCATGATTAGTTGCTTACGGCCATATTGACGGTAGAGATGAGCTGGGTTATAAAAGGAAGTAAAATGGAGGCTGGTGATTGGAACACAGTATGTGTAAGACTAAATAGTCACATACTGCAATCCCCACCAAGGGCACATCCAGCGAATTAGGATGTTGGGGAATGTCGATAGCCATCTTTGAACATCTTTTGGTACGGGATGCAGCCTCCTAGTTCAGTAATGCTTGGCTCTATAACACCCAACATCTTGAGAGGGTTTGAGCAAGCCCAATTTCTCATAGAGCCACATCTGCAAAGTGTTAAATGGTTGAGTGTGATGATAAAATAATTAAGGAATAAGAACTCGATACAGATGAATTTACCTCTAATAGAAATGGACTTCTAGAAAATCATCTTATTTTTATGAAGTTATCCAGTCCATTGATGGTTTTTGCTAGAATGAGAGGAAAAGGAGTGAGCCCTGCTTTCACCTAATTGAAGACAAAGGATTTTTGAATCATAATTTTTGAAAGGGGAAACAAGTAGAAATTAGGTTTATAAGCAAAGGGCCATCATCCGAGGCCAATGAACTTCTCCCCTATCTATACCTATGAAGGTTTTTATATGATTTTTGAGCTGAGAATACAGTGAGAGGAAGATCGGGGTGGAAGATTGAACATCCGGCCATCTAGTACTAAATGGAATAAGGGTTTAAGATCATAAGGTTAGGAGCTAGAAGTTGACAAGTGGAGCCCATATGGTAATTGAGAATAGCCTTAAACTCCTTTAGCAGGGGGCATATTTCAACTGTATTGAACCAGAAGATGTGTTTCTGAGGATCCTAGAATTGAGCCATAACATGAAAAAAAAGGAAATTAATTCTCCTAGCATGTAACGATCTAAAGATTAAGAGGTGAAATGACTCCAATCTAGCTTATGATCCATTATATAGACTCTTCAGGTTTGATTGCAACAGTCTGAGGCTTCGTTCAGTCATGGTTCAAGCTTTCAAGGGTGTTAGGGATGAAGGTGTTTTAAAAATGGGGCTGAAGTGAGGAAGTTGAGCTATTGAAAAGGAGAAATCACCTTGGCCATGGGGTGATCGCCTCTCCAGTAGAAGATAATAAGGCGATCACCTCTCTAGCAGTGGTAGTTGTAAAATGTTTAATAGAGTATACAATCTTGGCAGTGCAAAATAAAACCTAGTAGATTAATTGTACATTCATGTAATTATCAGAGCTAGGTTGCATATAAAAGATGAAATTATTGAAATAAAAGTCAAATTATATAAACATTCATCTAAAATAAGAAAACATGTGTTCATCATCCAAATTAAATAAATAAGAGAAATATTAATTAAAAAGTAGTTCATGGGCCTTAATCTATCAAGCATCTGACTCAATGCCCTCAGGATCGTCTCTTCCTCTAGCATCACCACTGCTCCTATCCTCATCATCATCATCCTTATCAATTTAGAACACATCAATCTAGCACTAGAGGGTGGCAATCCTCACCTTGCTGGCCTCATCACGAACCTGTTCAAGCAAACCACAGGTTAGTAAATCATATGAACATGCATATATATAGATATAAGAAAGGTTTTTTTTACCCTCCATAGTTGGGTGACATCCAACATGTAGTCCCTCTAGGCTTCTATCATCCAGTACATTTATAGGCATTGTTCCAAAGGAATCTACATGGTTAAAGAAATGTTAGAACTAACAAATATGCCAAGAATAGTTCTTTGAGGATAGGTTAAAGGTAAAATCATATGAGTAGTGCCCCTAGGAGCATATGCATGCATGAGGTCCCTTGTCTAAGGTCAATAACTAAAGAGACAATTCCCTAGGAGGAACCCAACAATGAGCCAAGGGTGTGAATAATATTGCCAGCAATGAACTGAAAGCTAGAAGCAGTAAGAGGTTTTATTTGCTCAGCCGCAACTAAAGTCTCCTCTCTGCTTAAATTGAGACAACGTCTCATAAGCTCCCTCTCTCGCATAAGGTGTAGGACCAGTAGCTACAACTTGAAAATAAAGAGAAATATTATGTGAGATTATGATAATTTTAAAGGTAAAGGGAAAATGAAAAACATGTACTTAAGAGGTAGAAGCAATATGAAAGGGAATCGTCAACAGAAGATAAGTTCGGATGAACTCCAAATACCAGCTCTTAACCTAAACTGTGTGATCCATAACTGGCTCTCTAGCAATAACCTGGTCGAGCTCTGCACCCTTCACTTCATTAGTCCACAACATACTTCTCAGAGGGGACTTAGGGACGCATCTCACTCTGACACCCCTGTGCCAGTTTATGACTCGCTCGCTAAGGTACTAGACCTGATAGCCAAGTCCATAGAAAAGTACCCTCCTCTAAGCCAGGGGTTTAGACCGATTCATCTCAATGCTCCACTTATCTGTGGGACCCCATAAGTCATTCCGAATCTGCAAAAAGTGGAGGCATTAATAAGTAAGTGGATTAAGTTTATATAGATTACTAATAAATGTAAATATGGTTTTTGTAGGTACCGTATCCTATGTCAAGGAGTTCAAATGCTGCTGGTGAATATACACCCAAGCAAGATGCCTTTTAAAGACTCAGCTACCACCCTACCTGTTGAGGGCAGGGAGGTGATCCCCCACTTACTGCATGCAGATAAGTAGCTCTAGCTTCAAGGCCCATACTTATCAGAAAAATGGTTAGCCAATGTCAATGAATAAATATCAAAATAAATCCAGAAGAGAATAAGGGTTATAACTTACTAGAATGGCATTCCAAAAGCCATATAATCTTTTGGCCTTGCAAACCACCTTATCCATGCTTTGGTATAAGTATGCAAGGGTGTAGCTGCCCTAGTCCAAAGTGGACACCTAATCCAAGTCTTGGAGAGGTAGTAGGAACATTAGGTCCATGGAGCTAGCAATATCAGTGTAGAAGGTGGTATCGAATAAGTAGATAAGAAAGGCTCATACCACTTGGTCAACCTCATGTGGAGTGACCATCACCACAACTTTATCTTAGGTATAAAAACTCTAAATTGAGTCATGCATAAGGGTATAAGTCCCCTTCATGTCCGGGATCATACCTATAAGGTGCTTAATATACGTGGCCTTATTTGTAGTTAGTTGATATAGGCTCGTGTCAAGGGGAACGGGATCCCCATCACACAGTATCCAAGTGATGGCAGCAAAAGGGATGGGATCTAAAGTGAACTCTCTGAATGGGAGGTGGAAGGTGTGGGTCGTATCGAACTACCTGTGAATCAGCGCATGAAGCGGCTGGTAGTCTGTTTGACCTTGCTCAATGGGAAGCGAGAGGATGAAGTCCTCAAGTTTGGTCTCATGAATCTGGTCCTTTTGATCCTCAATTAGCTCGTTGTAAAATACTCAGGCCCCGTGGAAGTTCCTAGCACCCTTAAACATATATGCATCATATTATAGAGGAAATCAAGGAAGTTGAATTAGCATAATGTATTTTATTGTCTTTTTAAATAAAAAATTATAATAAAGGAGAATGGGTTCGGTTCGCCTTATTGGTAAGGGATGGTACCTTAGTAATGAGGCAATCACCTCATCACAGTAGCAATTGCCTTAACATAAGAGGCGATGGCCCTTGTGTGCTGGCGATAGAGCGATCACCTCATCAAAGAGGTGATCGTTTATGCATAACGAAGACAGTGAACAATTTCTCTTTTTTTTATTAAACCCACAAATGCAGTAATTAAAGGATCCATTTTTTTTTATCATAATTGATAAATAAACATAGATAAACACTAACCCAGTATGATTTATAAGAAAAACTTAGGGTAATCGAGTACTAACCTCTTCGGACGCCGATGAAAAAATGTGCATTCTCAAATCCACTAAGAGAGGAATCGAATCTCCTCTTGTCAATCTGAGATTTAGTGGGGCATTAGCGAAAGGTGGGACACGATCTTATTCAGGCACGAGTGGTGTTCTATTGTTATCCATATTTGAAGTAGTGAAAGTGCGGGAAGTTGAAATAAAGGAAAATAAGGAGAAAAGGAAAAAAAGAAGAGCAAAGTATGCCTTTATAATAAAAGGAGGGGTAGGGTAAGTTTATTTTTGAAAAAAAAAAGAAAAAGAAATGATGATGAATGAATGATGATAACAAAATGATGAGAATGAATAAAATGGAAAGGAATGGTGAGAGTTCTTTGGGCATATCTCGAGAATCAAGGTTAGGAAGTGTAAGTCTTTTAGTTGATGTTTTGGGCCAGGAAAATCTTGGGTTGTATCCTTGAAACTCGGGATCAAGAAAGGGCTATTTGAGTTGTATCCCTAAAGCTCCAGATCAAAAAAGAGTTATTCGGGTTGTATCCTCGAAGCTCGAGATTAAGAGAGGGCTAGTCGGGTTGTATCCCCAAAGCTCAAAGTCAAAAAAGGGCTACTCGGTAGTATCCCTGAAGCTTGAAGACTAGGATAACTATTTGGGTAGTATCCCTAAAGTCAAGGTTGAGTGACTGATCAGGCTAGGAAAACACGGGAATCGTGTTTCAGGCGGTTGGTGACCGAGCCAGGAGTCAAGGTTGAGTGACAATCAGGCCAAGAAAACCTGAAAGTCTAAATCCCTAATGGAGTAATGATCGGACCTGGAAAATTCAAGAGTCACATCCCTAATGGAGTGATAATCGAACCATGAAAATTTGAGAGTAACATCCTTAATGGAGTGGTGATCGAGCCAGGAAAACTCAAGAACTGAAGTCAAGGTTGAATAACTGATTTGGCTAAGAAAACCCTAGAATCATCTTTTAGGTAGTTGGTGATCGAGCCAAGAAAACTCAAGAACTGAAGTCAAGGTTAAGTGACAATCGGGTTAGGAAAACTCGAGGATCATGTTTTAGTTAAGTAGTAATCAGGCTAGGAAAACTTGAAAGTCTACGCCCTCAGTAAAGTGATAATCGAGCCAGGAAAACCCAAAGATCACCATCTTTGCATAATCTACTAGATATTAAAGAGTGATTGATTGGGCTAGGAAAATCCAAGGAACACGATCATATTCCAGGTCGAAGAATCCATCTCTCGAGTGAGGCTCAGGAGTCAGGTATGTCGTTTATTGCTTTTACTTATGTTTATGTTATGCATGTGATTTTTTGAAAAATTATTTTTGCATGCATTTGGTTTTTTGAAAAATTAGGTGCAAAATGTAAACATCCAGTTCAGTCGACTCGTGATAGGTAATGAATTGTGGATGCTTAATTTGATCAACTCATAATAGAGCCTGATGATGAGAAATACAAAACTTGAATGCAAGAGGGGAGCTTGGAATCTTCTCGAAAGTAAGCCCGAGAGCTTAAATCCTTCTAAATCCGAGCCCAGGAAACCCCTTAGGTCCAGCCCAAGTCACCCTAGCCCATCCAGCCCAAAGGTAGGGCATGCCACAAAGGTGATGCCTTTGTGAAGAGGCGATTGCCTCTATGGCAGCAACCAATGAGGTGATCGCCTCATTATAGAGGCATAGCCTCTATATCAGCTACTTACCTCTGCATTAAATGTAGAGGTGACAATAGTGGTTGTTGGTGGGCCTACCTCAACTAAAAACCCAATCCCTATTATAAAAAGAAAATTTTTAGAAAGAGAAAAAACTAGGAAATGAAATGATGAAGAGGGATAGTAGAGGCATGGCCTAGGGAGGAGGATTAAAAAGGGAGAGAGAGAGAAAAAGAAAGAGTAGAAACTAGAACCAGAAAAAAAAAGAAGAAAAAAGGCTATGAAACTAGACGGAAGGAGGATAAGGACATTTTTGCAGAAGAAGAGGGGGGAAACTAAGCAAAAAAGGTCATTTTTCTATAGGAAGAAGGGAAAGGAATTTTCATTCAAAGGAACTCTGACCCACATTCACCTCTGAGGGCCAATCATTTTGGATTAAAAGCTCATCTTTCAGTAATTTTTCTTACTTCTTTCTTGTGGCTGAGTTATTAGCTTGTATGATCTTTTGTTAGTTTATATAGCTTTTGAGTTCATTGTTTGTCCACTTGTGTTCATTATCTATGATTTGCCATGTTTTAGCATGATTAGGTGAGTCTTAAGTATAGAAGTGTGTTTAGTGTCTTCACCTCAATAAATCCTTGCTTAAAGCGTAAGTTATTATCATTTTAAGAGTCGTTCGAGTCTACTGATTAGGCAGCGCCTCTTTAAAGAGGTGTTGCATCACTGTCATGAGGTGATTGCCTCTTCACAGAGGCAATCGCCACCTGTCAAGTGATCGCCACTTTGACAAGCCTTCACATGGTCTCACTTCTCCTTTCTTGTAAATTACGCATGATTTGAATTTATATGTATCCCCTTTACCTATATATGTGATTACTATGATGTATAATGTTGTTATTATGTGATATTACCGTGTTACTTGTAAAATATTCTATGACTTGGATTTTCATTCCCTATGAGTATTATTCATTGGTCGTCGATTGTAAGATAATGTTATTATTTGTGGAAGAGAACTAACCTGTGTTTGTTGCAGGGATTGTTTGGTTACCTTTAGCCATCGAATAATCATTCGATTAATAAGTTTTTTAGGGGTTTTTGCTTGTATAGTTAGTTTATTGCTAGTTTATTTTTGGTATATGTATGGTTTATCTTTTGTATATTATACTATTATTTTGCTCCAAAGCATTGTAATTCTTAATCCTTTCCCCTTTTGATTTTGAGTGAATGGTTGTATATATTGATTATTTATTTCGTTTATGATGAACATTGGGACAAAGTATATGAAAAAGAATTAATGTGCAAATTTGGATTTAATTATAAAACTTGACAATTAAAGGTGATAAAGAAATAATTACAAATTAAATTTGCAAATTTGGATTCATTCGAAGGCAATAACAATCTGCATGGTAATAAAGAAATAATTGAATAATTAAAGGTAATAATTCACAAAACACAAATGAAGCTCAATCGCAAGGTTGAGTGGGTATTCAAATGCCTCTACCCAGTTTTCGAACCCGTTATTTGACGGTGGTTTCCAGGAACCTCCGTGGAATCTAGTTGCCACATAAGTGTATCCCAGCTTTCATCCGGATGACAACTTCATCTCCATTTAGGCTTAAAAAAACCTAACATGTATTTCTTAGTGGGTCTTGAACCTACACAGTACTGTGGTCGCCAAATATTTAGGCGTGTGCTAAACTCCGCCGCCTACACTTATATTATACAAACTTATTTACATTAGTTAAATTTTTTTATCATAAATGAATGTAAATGAAAATATTAATAATTATAAAAATTTAAAAATTATTTAAATTAAAGATAAAAATTACAATTAAAAATTATATTATCTTTAATTATAATATTCCTTTTCATCATAATATCTTATTCTAAAAAAATAAAATTTGTTAAAAACAATACTTCTATAATCAAAGATATTGAGAAAAGTAGTAACACTATTACAAGTTTTTTTATCTTAATGTTTATTTGTTTATTTCTTTTTCAAATTTAAATTTTTTTAAAAATATACATTTGTATTTTAAATTTAAAATATTAAAAATTGAAATAAGTTTAATTTATTTGTTTACTTGTAAAAATAATTAAAAAGTTAATATAGCATCTAAATTGCAAAAAATGTATGAATTTTAAAAGTATAAAACTTTAAGGATCAAAAGGAAATATTATATCTCAAAAAAATGACAATTTAAGTCCATGAATTGACAGTAAAACTAACAGAAAGATGAGTTAGTATAACAGAAAAAAAACTTAACGATGTTATAATGTACTAGCAAAACATATTGCAAACCTCGTGAGGGTTTTAATAATTTATTTAAATTCTGTTAGGATAAACTATACTACTTTTCTCAATATCTTTGATTACAAAAGTTTTGTTTTTTACAAATTTTATTTTTTAGAATAAGATATTATGATAAAAAGGAATACTATAATTAAAGATACTATAATTTTTAATTGTAATTTGTAATTTTTATCTTTAATTTAAATAAATTTTAAATTTTGTATTTTTATATTTTTAAAATTTTTATAATTACTAATATTTACATTTACATTCATTTATGATAAAAAAAATTTAACTAATGTCAATAAGTTTCTATAATATAAGTTTTCAGTAAATTCTTAAAATGATTTCAGAAATTCAAAAATTTAATAAGAGGTGAATCTAAATGAAAAAAATTAACATTTAGTAAAGTTTTGATTAAATGAGTTATATAAAATATAAATATAAAACTTATTTCGATTAAAAAAAATTATTTTATTCATTCGTTTTTCATCATTTCAACTTGCTTTCATTTTTTCTCATTCACCTCTAACATTCCTCATCCAAGCAAAATCCTAAAGCACAAACATCAGTATTTCCTTTCAAATTCAATCTTATGCAATTACCATATTTAGAATAAAAGTCAACCCTGGTCTATGGTGAGGCCCTAAGATTGAAAAGTCTAGGTTTGAACCGTGACAATGTTAAGGATAAATTCTTGATTGATTTTATGGGTGAAACTCACATTTGTGGTGTCTCACATTTTTAGTTAGAATTAAAAAATATTTTTTTCTCATGCTAATACTAACAATTAACAATAGTGATCTTATGAAGTACTAGCAAGCAACAACTATCGAAAAAAAAAAGTCAACCTTGGTCATAAAGATGTTCTCAAAAGCATCATATACCAAGCATTGAAAAGCCAAAATAACCTCATCTTCGAGTTCTAAGAAACTGCCACTTTCCATACGGGAAGTTCAATTGTGTACTCCATATAAATCACAAAGCACAACTGGAAATGATTCTTTATAGAGCATCGTTTCCTGTAAACCTAACATATGGTGATGGATTATCAAGAACTCAAAGACAGAATACGATAGATGAGCTTATAAAATATCCTTTCTAATTTTTGGTAGGTGCCATAGCCAGCAAGACAATATGTAGTTGAAATTAAAGTTGATTGGCATGAGGTAAAAGATTGTTTGATCTGCTGCTCTAGTACTATAGATATGCATATTGTAAACCCTTTTTCTTTTTCTTTTGTTCACTTGAGTATAGAGGGACAGATATGGGGCTATTTACCTAATTATGGTAAAAAATAAAAATATTTCTTATTTATGGTGATTTTAAATTTTTTTCCTTTTTGTGCTGAATTTTAAAACAATTTTTCAATTTGTTATATTTTGATTGGGTGGATGAGAGAGAAAATTTTATTTGACATCACAGTGGCTATACCGTCACTGATGGTGGCTAGATGTCCATATCAACGATGATAGTGGTGGTATGGGTAGATAATTTTTTTTTTTTCATTTTGGCCGAAGCCATGCAAAAAATGGCCATTCATTTTTTTCATTATTATTATTATTATTTTTTTTCTATTTTTTAATTTTAACATAATAATAATAATAATAATAATAATAATGAAAAAAATGAATGGCCATTTTTGCATGGCTTCTGGTAAAATAAAAAAAACTATATTATTATTTTTTTGCTTGTTAATTTTAAATTATTATTATTATTATTATTATTATTATTATTATTATTATTATTATTATATGTGCATGAATTATTATTATAATAATAGTATTGTTAAAATTAAAATACAGAAGCATGGCTTCAGCCAAAATGAAAAAAAAAAAAAAAAAATCTACGCATACCACCACTCAGCCACTGCTAGTGGTGGTATGGCTAGTGCCATGTCTAATAAAAAATTTTCTCTTCCACCTCAATTAAAAGTAATACAAATTAGATAATTGTTTTGGAAAAAATTTTAAAATGAGAAATATTTTTATTTTTTACCATAATTAGGTAAATTGCCCACATATATGCCGTCTAATAGCAAACCTCATTGGAGACCTTGACCTGTTGTTGCTGTTGAAAGTAATCCCCTTGGCTATATAATTTAGAATTGGCGACGAAATCCATCATAACACGAATCATTTGCATTGGCTTCATAGAATTATTATTAACCTAGACAAGCTGTTAGGCATGCAAATATGGCAGCTAAAAGCATATATAGAACTTCTCCGCTGAGCCCATATCTTCAGCAAAATCAAACAAGTGGGGTCAAAATGGGCTTCAGGCCTCAAGCGGATTGAGAAAAGGAAACAAAAGCCCTTCCAGGAATTTCCAGATTCGTTCACTACAACTTTTGATGAGAATATGAAAGCTGTCAGTTACACCGGATTATCTTCTCTTGCCACGTTTGCAAATATAAAGGAAATAACTCACACATTTTTGTCAAAGTCTAAGCATTCACACACAAATTTTTCTGTTCTTTTGACCCAAATATCAACCTCTCGTACTTCGTTTTCCCATGTCCCACCTAAGATCCTACGTAGCAATATCTATTGCATGTCAGTTTCTCTGAAATTAATCATCCGTTCTACCCCCAATAGCTTTCAAAACTCCAAAATCATCAGCACAAAACGGCTAAGTAATATATGAAAAAGCCAAGGGCAAATAATTAGTCCATGAAAATACCGAGAAAGCGACTAAACCCCAGATCTTCTTTTTAATTACCAATGGCTGTGTGCTGCCGGACAGTTTCCTGATCTTTGTCCCGTTTTGTCTTTTCATGCTTTTGCTAAGGTTTCTCCTCCTCCTCCTCTTCTTCTTCTTCTTAGTTCTTCTCTGCCTCTGCTCTTTGAAATTTTGAAATGCCTACAGCCATATAACATAATCTCATCGCAATAGAAGGGAAAAAAAAGAAAAGAAAAGAAAGGGAGTATCTTGATTGAATTTATTCCTTTGGGCAAGAACCATTCTCATAAAAGCAAAGGGCATTGAATCGAAGAGCCATATAGATGTCAATTTTATTCTGATCAAAATTGATTTTTCTTTTTCTTCTTCATCTTTTGTAAGGTGAGTTTGAGCTGTAACATGCGACTCAAAGACTTTTCCTTGACCCAAAGTCTTTCTCAGTTTTTGTTTTGATATCTCTTTGTTTTTTGATTTTGGTGTGTTGTTCTGACCTTGTTTTTCTTTCGATTCCGATTTTTTGCAAGATGATGTTGGTTTTATTTGTTTGGTAACGTCTTTTTTTTTTTTGGCTGTGGTTTAACTGCAGGGGTTTTTGCTTAGTCTTTTGGAACTTCGTAAAGGGCGGAACTGCAGCGGTCCGTATCCGTCTCTGTTTCTTGAGATCTACGTTTCCATATGAAATCTTTGACAAAGCTTCCCTTTGTTTATTAAGGTACGTTGATTACTCTTATTATAAACACTACATTAAAATACTCGCTCAATTTTGACATGATAGATACTTTTTGATCCTTGCCATATCTATTTTTTTTGTCCTTTATATTGCTAAAATCGATTTTAAGGGGAAAAAGAAATGAAAAATGTTTGAGTTAAAAAACAGCTGTTGTTTTATTTCATAATTTATCAATTTAAAGGAATTAGTTTTTTTTTACACGACTAAAATGTTTGTGATTGAAACCTGGGTGTGGGATTATCTGGCTATAATATAATGGCATAGGTTTTATGCTACCGATTGAAATGTTGCTTGGTGGACCACCTTAGTTTCTTTCTTGTGGTATGTTGTTGTTATACGTGGATACCGCTTTAATGCTCAATGGACACAAACTTCTCGCTGATTACTGTAATTGGCAGTTATAGCTTTTACTATAGATTTTTATAGCGGCAGTTACTGAATTGGAATTAATTATTTTATTTGAAAAAATTAAATCGAAATTATGTGAATTTTCATAGAAGTAGAGAAAAAAATTTAGAAGAATAAATATTATTTTTCACGTCAAAGAAAAAATTGTTCCCATGTAAGTAAGAAGCAATTTTATCAAAAAATAATAAAAATAATAATAAAGTATGTGGCCGCTCGCTGTATCTATCAGCCTCTTTGTACATTCAGTTGCTATTCAAAGATTGAATAGCTTGGTTGTGTGTTTGATTCTTAATTGTTAATTTGGACATAAATCAGTTGTTTTACATTTAAATTTGTGGAATTGACACAATAAATTAACCTAGCCCAGCAACTTGTATTGGGAGTATGTGTTCTTCAGAGTTTGCTGAAGGCTGAGGAGAGGCTTTCGATTACTTGGATGGAGTGCGATGACAATCTTATAATTGTGGGGTCAACCATTGCGGCTATCCCATTGAAATAAAAAAAAAAAAAATTATCCCTGGAGAATTCACATATTTTGTGTTCACCATTTTCAAATAAAAAAATAATTTAATAATTGAAATAAATAAAATAATTTTTACTTGCTATAGAGGAGAGGAGATAAAAAAAAAAGACAAGGATAAAAGCAATTTGAAATATATATATATATATATATTGAATGCATCTCAAGTTGAATAAATTGCTAAAATGTTAACAAATTGCTAAAAGTTTGTTGTAACTGTTTTTCGTGAGTGCCTGATTGACAGCGATTCCAGTGTTTCTATTATATATAGGAAATTTCTTTTGGTATGTTATTCTGGATGGAAAATATATTTTTTCACTGCACACTTCCTTGTGGAAAAAGACCCTCTCGTGCTTTTGGTTCTCGTGGTTCGCATCGCTCTCCCTTTCTCTCTCTGTGTTTTTTGTCCGTTGGGGGGGATAGCATTGTAGATGAAGCTGACTTCTTTTTAATTTCACATGAAGGCATAATTGTTCTTTATATGATGAGATATATATAATCTAGAGAATAGGGTTGATAGAGGTGATGATTTCAAGATGGCATTAAATTAAAACAGAACAAAACAAAAATTGCTTGTTTCTCCTTGCTATTCGTGCTGACTACATATGTATCATATAATAATAGAAAAAATAATAAATTTAATATCTGAATTTTTTAATTTTTTATTTAAATGTTTATTTTTTTAATTAAATATTTGAACTTCAAAAAAATATACTAATATAATATGTTTAGAGTCCATTTAATGTTATTTGAATGTTCAGTTAGATTAAGTGAAACTTACTTTTATTTCAATTATTAATTATATTATTTACCACATATGTTATATTATTTAAATAATAAAATTATTTTTATTCAGTTATGTTTTATATATACAATAGAAGTTAATATTAATGTTATTTTTATCAATTTATAATATTTATAAAATAATAAGAATATTTTTATCTTTTAAATATTATTTTAGTTATTAATCATATTATTTATCACATATGTTATATTATTTAAATAATAAAATTATTTTTATTCAGTCATCTTTTATATATACATCAGAAATTAATGTTAAATGTTATTTTTATCAATTTATAATATTTAATAAGATAATAAGTATATTTTTATTTTTTAAATAATGTAATTCATATAAAAATAATAATTGTGATAAAAATATATTTAATTTGAATTGATTTAAAATTCAATAAACATCAAATCAATAAAAAATATTATATTAATACACTTTTTTAAAATTTAAACATTTAATTATAAAACAAAATTAGATACCTAAATAAAAAAATGAAACACTAAATTTGTAATTATTCTTGTAATAATAATATGCTGTCGAAACAATGGTAATTTGTTCAAGGAATAAAATAAACAACGATAAATTTGTATTGTAGGCCTATTTTGACACGACCCCACCAAAGAACAAGAACAAAAACAAAACAGAGTAGGTTGTGAATTCCTCCGCGTGCCCACACATACACAGACCGACTCTCTTTCTACCTGAAATATTAATAACTCGTAATTTTTTTCCTCCCCATCTTTTATACTCTGAAAGGAAACCAAATTGGAAAACCTTAAAAAGCTACATCATACACTGTTCTCCATGTAAGTGTTAAAACTATGTTACGTTGCTCCTCTTTTCTTCAATCTGCTAATCATTATTTTCGCGGTCTTACATTTTCATTTTCCTCTTGCTCTTTTTGCGTCTTCCAATTTAGAATCATTTTAAATTTTCATTAGTTGATCTTCCTTGTCATCCTGCAATTGTTTGTACTATCCTCCGCAGATGGATTCTGTCGAACACTCTGCCGTGACTTCGAAAAAGAGTAAATTCTCACGCACAGTTGCAAAAGTGCTCCATCTTCGAGCAGCAATTGGGATTGCTCCAGTTGATAGTAGCCTGCAGAAAGTCCAGTCACAGGACAAGGTCAAAGATGATAAAGTTGGCGCCAAGCATACTTATAGCCAGCCTTCATCCTTCAACTTCGGGGAGGAGGATGAAATCCAGAAGACTCTGGCTATAGAAGCTTTTGTAGCGAAACTGTTTGCTATCACTTCATCTGTTAAAGCAGCATATGCTCAGTTACAGTGGGCTCAGTCTCCTTTCGACGTTGATGGTATTCAAGCTGCTGATCAATTGATAGTTTCTGAGTTGAGGAATTTGTCTGAGTTAAAGCAGTGTTATGTTAAGAAACAGTTTGATCCTTCACCAGAGACTACTATGTTGTTGGCTGAAGTACAGGAGCAGAAGAGTGTTTCAAAAACGTATGAAATTTTGGGGAATAAATTGGAGTCTCAGTTGAGGCTCAAGGATTCGGAGATCATGTATCTAAGAGAGAAACTGGAAGAATCCAACAGACATAATCTATTACTTGAGAAGAGATTAAATAAGAGCGGCCAGTTGCCTGTGCTTGATAATCTTCACCGGTCAGGTTTGAATCCTAGTCATTTCAATGCAGTTGTTCAGTTTACAATCAAGTTAATCCGAAAGTTTGTCAAATTAATGATTGATCAGATGAAAGCTGCCGAGTGGGATCTGG
Organism: Mallotus nudiflorus; assembly: GCA_947683625.1. Taxonomy (NCBI): domain Eukaryota; kingdom Viridiplantae; phylum Streptophyta; class Magnoliopsida; order Malpighiales; family Euphorbiaceae; genus Mallotus; species Mallotus nudiflorus. The sequence goes on from CANTUR010000035.1 coordinate 533,514, forward strand.
ATGCTGCAGCCAGTTCCATTGTACCAGATGTGGTCTACTGGAGAGCTGATGACAAGTGCTTTGCATTTGAATGCTTTGTTTGCAGAGAAATTTTTGATGGTTTTCATTTGCCAAACTTTTCCCTCCCAACCGAGTCTTTATCAGAAAAAAAGAATAATAAACAGCTCTTTTTTAGGAGATTCACAGAACTCAAATCTGTGAAAGCAAAAGACTATCTTGTCCAGAAGCCCAAATCAACATTTGCAAAATTTTGCCTTGCGAAATACTTGCAACTTGTTCATCCTCAGATGGAAGCATCATTTTTTGGCAATTTGAGCCAAAGAAGCCTTGTAAATTCTGGCGGATTTCCAAACACTACCTTTTTTACCTCATTTGCTGAAATGGCCAAGGGCGCCTGGCTTCTACATTGCTTAGCCTTTTCTTTTGAGCCAGAAGCTTCAATCTTTCAGGTACGCAGGGGTTGTCGATTTTCGGAAGTATACATGGAATGTGTAGCTGAGGAGGCACTGCTTTCATCGGATAACGCACAAGAAGCCGACCCGCCAGTTGCATTCACAGTTTTCCCAGGGTTCAGAATTGGTAAAACTGTAATACAGTGCCAGGTCTACCTCTCCAAAACAAGAGTGAATCGTTGATATTCATCTCATGGGTAACAGTGGCTCGGCAAGGTCGGACCCACAATATGAAGAAAAATGAATGTAATTGTAACCGAAGGCCAATTGTCATAATTTGGTATGAGTAGAAATTATTTTGATGGCGATGACTAGCCAGATAGTTGATTGGCTTCAAATTATGCATTGAAGGTGGAACGTTGACATCTGATCCGGCCGGTCAGGATGATGATGGACCCACCCAGCCTAAGTCATCATGATTTTTCTTTTACTTTTATTTAAAAAAATTAGATGATGGCGTGGAAAATGGCTTTGCCTGTTGGGACACGATACAGATCTTGGGCATCTTGTGATTTGTTGCTATTATGTTTATGTGGCCATTTTGAAAAGGAAAAGCGCGTGGACTGTTGGGTTATGACGGGGGCAAAACAATAGCTTTCTGTAATATAATATGTATTTTTTATAAACTATTGAAGGTCATGTGTTAGAAAAAAACAAAAACAAAAACTATTGAAGGACATCGCAATTAATATACATATATAATGACAGAGGGCATGAAGGGATTGTTTAGTAGTGGCGTTGCATCGTTTCTCCATTGTTTTCTTTGTGTATGTACATAACAATAACAAACTTATTGGAGGATTTTTAAATTATATTCTTAAGTGCATAATTTTGTTTGCAGCTTTGGATGCTTTGCCTGTTTCCATTATGCAAGTTGTCTTCTCAGAGCTTTCTTTCCTGCATAATCGTCTGTCGAACAAGAGGTCAATTTGCTCTTTAAACTTGTGTTAAGAGCTTAAATAGATTGAGTCCGAAGTTTTTTTAACAATTAAACCTAATACTTTTCTATTTAAGGGTGTGTCTAGTTCATAACATTTTATAAAATTTATTTGTATATTCAAATTATTGTGTTTGATTTAAATAAATATTTTATAAAATTCATTGTTAATTTCAATTTTTTAATTTTTAGAATTGGCTACTAAACTTTTGAGGATTTCAAAATAAATTCTACAATTTTTAATTCATATTTTCTACGCAACTAAAATTTAAATTTATTATGGAAAAATAATAGTTTGTAGAATGAATTTAATCTAAGGTACAAGACTAGTTTTTGAAGTCTAATTTGATAGACTATTCATATTATAAATTAAGATTTTAACGTATTCAAACAATTATTGTTATTGTCACATCTTATCTCATATAGTCCGAGATAGATATTTAAAACCAAACAAATTTAGTCTAGTTAAATTATATTATAATTATAATTATATTTGCTAGAGGGATTAAAAACAATCTCGCAGAAAAGTTGGTCTTGTTCATGTAGTGTATTTAGAAAGTAATAATCTTTGTATTTAGATGTTTTTTTTAAGGACAATAAACTATGTATAGGATAATTAAGTAATAAGGAGAAATACATTTTTAAACTTGAGCAATATCATATATATGTACTAGGAACATAAAAAAGCATTATTAAAATAACATAAAACCTTATTACAAACATATAATTTACATAAAGCTTAGCCACAATATTTAAGTTTAGGACATAATCACTTACAACACATATGGGAATAATGTTAAGAAACAAAATACAAAGCTTTTCTGATAAGGATGTTGGCCAACCTTACTTTGAAATTTCTATATACACTCACTTAGCTCAATCCACCCACTATGAAGCCCTACTGTCTTAAAAGTTTAGAAAACAAAATAAAATGAATACAAAAATACTCAATGAATAAATGTTATAGGTAAAAAATAGTTTGGATAAACCAAGCATAATAAATTCCTCAAATTAGAAAAATTAAAGCATTTCAAATTAAATTATAATTCACTTAGGACATCAAATACAAATGCAATGCATAATGAATGTAGCGTATGGGTGTGACAATCCTTCCAACCATAGGAAATTTTATCCTCAAAATTGAGCTAGAACAAATGAGGGTATTGGTTTCTTATGTCTTCTTCTTGCTCCCAAGTGGCCTCTTCTCTTCCATGGTGCTTCCACAACACCTTCACCAAATGTATGATTTTATTTCTTAACATCTTGGTCTCTCTAACAATAATTGTAACTAACTTTGTAGACGGCGAGGTTTAACGCACATCTAAGATTTTAACAACCACGACATTATTTGAGCTTAGGACTTTAGAGAACACGCTACTATATTACAAAGACATAACGTGGAGAAGAGGAGCCGCCACCTAGGATAATAACTAGGACAATTCAAAGATGGTGGTAACTCGATTCATTAAAAGAGAGTTAGCACTACAAAAATGAGATTCTGCATACGGAATAGTAACTTTTTTCAGTCTTGTGTTTCATTTAGAATTACCTTATTAATTACTAAATAATTTCCTATTTACATACAATTTCATTTAAACCCTATTTTAGCATAAATCTAACTCCAAAGGCAACTAGTCATGAAAAAACATACAAACAATGCATTCATAAATTGCAGAGTCTTTAAATTAGTCTAATATACATTAATTTTAATTAAAGGGGCTAAATTTACATGTTTTATTTACAAATGAGTCTAAAAGCTAATGAGCCTAATTTCTATTTAATTTTTAATTTAAATGAGTTGAAAGTCTATTGATTGTAATTCTAAAGGAGTCAGCTTAAGTCCATTAAATTTTAAAGAAAAAGAAATTGGATTAGTGAGCCTAATTCTAATTAATTTTAAATTAAATGAAGTGAACTTAAATTTATTTATTTTAAAGGAAATGCTTTAATGAGCTGAATTAAGTCTAAGTTAATGTTAATTAAACCTAAGTGGGCCTAAGTCTATTAACATAAATAGGCCTAAATTTTTAAAGTTAATTAAACCTAAAAAACTAATTTTAAAAGCCTATTATCAATTAATGAATTAAAACTTAACGTGGGCTTGGAGCCAAACATGAATAAAGATAAATAAACAAGCCCAAATAATAAAAATAAAGCAAATAACAAATTAAACATACATTCAGTGATTTCTAACTCTAATTTTAACTACATACAACCTAAATTAATCTACTACCACCATTGATTTTAATTAAAGTTTTACCAAATGAACCTAATTTACTAAATAATTTTAATAGTGCAGAAAAAAAAATTAAATATTTCACTATTTCCCATTGTTAAGGCTATTATAATGATCTATTAAAAAAGTATAATAAAATTATACAAGCCCAAAAAAATAAATAACAAACACAGAAATAAAAAATTTAACAAAATAATAAAACCCTAATAATCTACATAAAATTAGAATAGGATTTTAATCCATAACATTCCATGAACCTTAATGGGTTTTGTTCAATCACTTGACTCCATTCTCCTCTCCATTTAGATTACTCCCACCATCAGAAAATTTAAACAATAATAAATAAAAATCAGTAAACAATCAATAAATAAGATTAAATAAAAGAAACAAACAAAAAGAATAAGGATAAAAATAAAGTATAAAATATATAATAAAAAATTAACAAAATTAACAAAATTAAAAAAATAAATAAAACTAAAATGAAAGATAGAGAAATAAATAGAGAAGAAGGAAAGAAGAAAGGGATGCAGATGAAGATGCTTATTGATTTTCCTCGAAGTGTGATTTTTTATCACAATTTTTAATGGAATCCAAAGAACTCCTTCTTCTCCTTTCAAGGCTCACTTTTTTTCTTTTCAAAAAAATTGTCAAAGAACAATTATTATATTTTTGCAAAATCTTTCTTTCTATGAAATTTTTTTCTCTCTACTTTTTCAGCCTTCCCCTCCTGCTCAAAAGCCTCTCGACTTTTATAAAACCTTTTTTCTTTTTCAAAATTTGAGATTTCATTTAGAAAGATTTTTCTATTATGAATTTTGTTTTGTTTTTACACTAAAAAATCCAGGAAGTTATGATAAAAGTAGTTTTAATTTTTTCAAAACAAATTTATCTTTCCATTTTTTTAGTAATTAATTTCAACCAATGAAAAATTAGAAAAATAAAATAAAAAATCAGAAAATAGGTGTTGGAATTTGATCGGAATTATACATTTCTGATTGAAAATATAGAATTTCGATCGGAATTCTATTTTTTCGATTGAAAATGTAGAATTTTGATCAAAATTTTATATTTCCAATTGAAAATGTAGAATTCTGATTGGAATTATACAATTCTGATTCAGAATATTGCAATCTGGTGCCATTTTTAATTTTCCTTTATTTTGAAATTGACCCATAGAAAAATAAAAAATTTTATAATTAAGTCCTTTAAAACTTTGCAATTTAGCCTTGAAATTTGAAATTCAAAGTTCTAAAGACCTATTCATAACAAATTGTCATCATTTGATCCTTTGTCACATTCGCATATCAATGCATACCGAAATTGGGTGCTTACAGACTTATCTTCAAAAGTTAAGTTATCATTTAGCTCTACAGGTTGAACCTACAAAATGTGACTAGGATCACTCCTATACCTCATCAACATCGATACATGGAAGACATTATGAATCTGAGACAATTTTAGAGGTAAGGCTAGTTTATAAGCTACTAGGCTAATTCTTTTAATCACCTCATATGGACAAATGTACCTCGGGGCTTAGTTTTGCCCTTTTACCAAATTGCAATACTCCTTTCCATGGTGAAATATTCAGAAAGACCTTGTCACCTATATTGTATTCAATTGGTTCCCTTTTTAAGTTTGCATAAATCTTTTGTCTATCTTAGGCTTCCTTTAGTCAATCCTGAATTAACTTAAAATTCTCGGTTGTCATATGCACAATTTTTAGACCAATTAGTTGCCTTTCCCAAACTTCATCCCAACAAACTAGAGTTCTACATTTTCTACCATATAGGACTTTATAAGGCGCCATCCCCAAGCTCGAATGAAAAGTATTGTTGTAGATAAATTCCATCAAAGGTACATATTTATCCCAACTACCATAAAATTCCATCACACATGTTTAAAACATGTCTTCTAATGTTCAGATTATCCTCTTCGACTGGCCATTTGTTTGGGGATGAAAGGCTATGTTAAACCTAAACTCGGCCAAAATTTGGTTGTAAATTTTGGATCCCTATATAATATAATAAAAAATAAAAGACTAGGTAATCTTATCACTTCTCTGATGTAGATTTCAGTAAGTTTATCTAATGAGTAACTTACTTTCATAAGCAAAAAATGAGCTGATTTGGTTAATCTGTCCATAATCACTTATATAGCATCATGTCCTTATTGAGTTCTAGGCAATCCAACCATAAAATCTATTGTACTATGCCCCCACTTCCATTCAAGATTAGGAAGAGGTTACAATGTTCCCATTGGATGTTGATTTTCTACTTTAACCTGTTGGCAAATGAAACATCTAGCTACAAACTCCATAATGTCATATTTTATCCATAACCACTAATAGTTTTCCTTTAAAGTACGGTACATTTTGGTACTTCATAAATGCATGGTATATGTTGAGTACCATAAAGCAAAGTACCATTATTTAAAATCATAAAATTTGCTATGTTACCCTACTGGACTTGCTTTTTGATCTTTGTTGTCTGCTTATCTTGATTTTATGCCTCCCTAACTTTATGAATCAATATTGGTCAAACTTTTAAAGTAATAAGCAATGCTCATTTCTTACCCTGAACTAATTCTACATTTAATGCCCTCAACTTAAGTAATAATGGAGTTCTCACAGTTTGAATATAAGATAAGTTAAATGAGGACTTCCTACTAAGTACATCTATTGCCACATTCAATGGTGCAATCATAATCTTTTAAGAGCTCAACCCATCTTCTTTGCCTCAAGTTCAACTCTTTCTGGCTTAATATGTACTTTAAACTTTTGTGATTTTTGAAAATCTAACACTTCTCACTATATAAGTAATGTTTCCAAATCTTTAAGGCAAAAACAACTATTGTTAGCTTTAGGTTATATGTAGGCTAGTTCTACTCATGTGATTTTAGTTATTAAGAAGCATATGCTACTACCCTTCCTTGTTGCATTAATACACAACCCAAAACATTTCTAGATGCATCACTATACCCAACATATTCTAGCCCTATCACCGAGAGTGTTAACATTGGTGCTGTGGACGGTGTTATTTAGTGCGTGCCTAAGATTTTAGCAATTGCGACACTGTTTGAGCCCAAGGCTTTAGAGAACACACTAACCAATGTCATAAAGACATGGCGTGGAGATGAGGAGTTACCACCCAGGGTAATAACTGAGATAAATTAAAAAATATTGGTACTCGATTCCCTAAAAGAAAGCTAGCACCATAACCAAGAGATTCTAGGTACGAAATGCTAACTTCTTTTAGTCTTGTGTTCTTTAGAATTATTTTATGAATTACTATTTTATCCTCTATTTATATGCAATTTCATATAAACCTTTATTAAATAGTCAACTCCTGGCAAATTAGCCATGACATATACAAGTAAACAATGCATTCATCATAATCTCTAGGTTAATATAATCTATATTGATTTTAATTAAATGGGCTAAATCTACATGTTTTAATTTGTAGGTGAGCCTAAAGACTAATGAGACCTAATTCCTATTTAATTAAATGAAGTGAACCTAAGTTTATTTATTTTAATTCTAGAAATGGGTCTAATTCTACAAATTATGAAGTATTTAAATTAATGGGCCTAATTATATATGTTTTATTTCTAGAATGATCTTAAATCTACAAATTATGAAAAAGGCTTAAATTAAATGGGCTAAGTCTGAATTAATTAAATTAAGTAGGCCTATGTCTAATTAACTAAATGGGCCTAAGTATTTCTAGCCTAAGTTTAGTTAATTATGGGCCTAAAATGCATTTTAATTAATTAAACCTAAAAAGACCTAAATTTAAATGGGTTAAAGCCTAATGTAGGCTTATGATCCAAAACACATAAACATAAACAAACAAACCCAAAAATAATAAAAAATCTCAAAACAAACAAATAAAATATCAAATAATTAATTTAACTTATTCCAAAAACCCTAATTTAATTAAAGTGACTTTAAACCAAAAAAATAAAATAAAATAAATTAGTTGACAAGAAACCCTAATTCTAACCACTTAAATCTAATTCAATTTTAATTAAATGACCTAATGATTTCTATAACCGTTAATTTTAATTAATTACTAAATGAAAACCCTAATTTTACTAACCAATTACTTAAAAAAAATACAAGCAACCACACAAAATTTCATTATTTCCACTATTGGGGTTATTACAATGAACTATTGAGAATAATAAAAAAAAGAAAAATTAATACAATCCCAGAAATAAATAAAAATAAGACAATTAAATAAAAAACCTAGAAACTACATCTAGCCATAAGGTTCCATCCATGGCATTCCATGGACCTCTATGAATTTGGTTCTCCAAGTATGATCATCATGTAATCTCCTCCATAATCACTATCACAAAAGGATAAAATAATGATTAGTGAATTAAATTATAATAAAAATTCAATAAAATTGAAATTCAATAAAATCAAAATAATAATAAAAGAAGCAAAATAAAAGAAGGTAGGGAGAAAATAATTCTTATGGATGCTTGTGAATGAATTGCTCCTCATACTAGTAAGATCACCATTGTTTTTTAGTATGCCTTCAAAACTTGTTATTCTTCTTCTAAAAAATCTCCAAATGAATAAATCACCATTTTTTTATTTTTTATTTTATGGAAAAGAATGCTCAGTATTGAGAATTGAGAGTTGAGTCCCTTCACTCCAGGAGCATAAGCTTTCCTTTTATAGGGAAAAACTAAAAAACCTAAGTTCTACGTGCTAAAAGTTCCAATTTTAAAAGGACTTTATATCCTGAAGAATTAGATAAATCCCAAAAATAAATTTAAGCAAATTTTTTAACTAATAAAAAATTAGGAAAAAATATTTTTATTTTCTATAATTCCGATCGAAATTGCGTAATTCTTACCGGAATTGTATCATTTCGATCGGAATTACAGAATTCTGATTGGAATTCTATAATTCTGATTTTTTTAATTTTAATTACAAAAAGAACCCTGAAGAAATAAAAATTTTCAATCAGGTCTTAATAGGTATTACAATTAAGTCCTTAAAAAAACCAATGAAACTCTTTCTAAAAACGTATTCAAACTTTAAGTATTGAAGACCTACTTATAACATTTTCATTATTAGAGTCTTTTGTATCATCCATGTTTTATTATCCCGAAATGGGTATTTACAGGTGCCAAAGTTAAACATGCTTTTAATTCATCAAAACTGTCTTGGCATTCTTCATTCTAGAAAACTTCACATTCTTCCTTAATAGGTTTCAAAGGTGAAGCAATGATAGATAAATTTTGCACAAATCTTTTATAGTAGTTTGCCAACCTTAAAAAACTATATACCTTAATGGGTGCGAATTTCGCAAGTGCACATAATCGTTCAAGTAGTAAAATAAGATATTGTCCCACAGAGATTGCAAATTGAATACTAAAATACTAAATATGTTTATTTGTTTAAACATTAAATTTTGGTTTGAAATTCAAATGAACATAAATTAAAAAAATCTAAATTAATCAATTAGATAAAAGGCTAGGGTTCTTATTTGCAATTCAACTTTTCTTAAAATAGATTAAACATCTAAGTCTAAGAAAATCTTAATTCATTTTGAAAGCAATCCTTAAAATCATAGATTTTCCTCTCATATAAACCTATAATTAATTGAGTAGAATTAATGCCAATTTTTATAGCTCTCACTAACTAAGTGTTCCTAAACCTAATTTTAAGTATAGCTTTTTGAAAGAGTCCTAAAAGGGGGGTAAATAGGACTATCGAACAATAATTGGAATTTAAGAGAATTCTTTGTAAGAATTGAAAGAATGTTGAGAAGGAAGAATGAAGAACACAAAGATTTAAGGAGTTCAGATTAAATAACAATCCTACATCTCCACCTAACTTATCCCTAAGTTAGGATTTTCAATCACTCACAATCTTATTCATAAGATTGAGATTACACAAGATTTTTATGGCTCACTCTTACAACCTTACAAATTGAGTTTTCAAGGCTTACTCAAATTTAATGGACAACACTTAAACCAAGTCCTTTAGAATTAAATCTCACTTCCTTTCTAATATATCCTAAGATTTAAGATAAAGAGAAATTATATTTCTAACACACAACCAACTCTCACAAGAGTTTACATAAAGAAATGAATTTTTAGAAGAATTTTGAGAGCTTAATTGAATGATGGAATGTATAAAATGAATGAGCAAGTTTCTTAGCCTTAAAAAAATAATTTAGAGATTATATTTATACTTGAGTAATCCAATTATAGTTGCTGGAAGCAATAATTTCATTTTCAACATAATCCAAGTTCATTTGAATGAAAATTTGACTTTTGAGCTAAATTTAGTCAAGTCTTGATCGGGATATCATATATCCTAATCGGGACTAGCGCTATATAGCCATTACTAGCCATTGCCTTTGAAATCCTGCCTTGATCCCAATCGAGATATGCATTGTCCCGAGCAATGTCCCAATTGGGACATGAGATCGGGATAGGTTCTATCCCTTTTGCCAAATTCTGCTCATTTTAGTCCCGCTCAGGACTACTTTGGTCCTAATCGGGACTTTAACTAAAATTGTAACTTTTTGTGCAATTTAGTCATTGTGATGAGTTCGATTGAGATAGTACTTGCAATAGTTTTCCAAGAATCATTTTTCTTCAATATTTCATTATTATCTTGACTTCCAAAATGTCCCTAACTTATACACACTTGAAACAAATACATTAGTTGGTCAAAATTAAATTTGTTAAGATGAAAATCAAGTTTGTTTAACTTACTAAGGTCAACAATCTCCTCCTTTTTGATTTTGATAAATTTATTTTGAGTTTAGTTAAAAAAATAATGTGAAGTATGTAAACATTTTATAATAATGAATATATGAAATGAGAATAAATATATTTGTTTATTTCTCACCCTATGTTTATGGACATGATAAGAAATATAAATATTATTTTTAAATGACATATAATATATCATGACAAGAGTTATGGTCTTTCAAGGCAGAAGAGGAATGTTTGAGAATGTGAAAGAAATAATTTCAAACATATGCAATGCATCACAAAATAGTACATACATGATTTATATATAGTTTAGCTAGTTAATTAATCATGTGGCACTTAACATATTACAAAAAATTTATTGTTCTATCTCCCCCTTTGTTAGAAAATAAAGGAAACAAAGGTCTATAAACCAAAACAATGAGAAAGCAAAGAAGTTAAAAATCTTTATGAAATAAATATATCATATATTTAATATTCTAAAAAATTAGATATTAAGGACACACTATTACATAGTTATGTCACTTATACAAACACATCTTAAACATAATAATTAACTAAGTATACATGCAAACTCTTTTTAAAGATTAAAAAAAAATTCCTAAGAGGAATTAATGAAATTTTGCATGCAATGTAATTAAATAATCATGTTAATTAATCATGTTTAAACACTAATATTAAACTCAATTATTTTCTCCCCTTTCGTTAAAAGTTAAAAAGAAATTTAAATCACTTTAAAGATGTTGATTTTAGCAATAATCAATATTAATTTTGATCTTAGCAAACTTAATTTTGAGCATTTAATTTGTTTATTTAAGTGTGTATAAGTTAGGACTCTACGAGAAATTAAAATGAAGTATGATTATCTTGGGCTAATTCGACCTCTAAGATTCAAGGAGACTTTTGACATCCTTAGAGCTTTATAATGAAAAAATTATCTTTTTCACATTTGAATTAGACATCTTAAGCTTTCTAAATTAGGCTTATTTTTCAAAATCCAAGTTCATTTGGGTATGAAAATATTGAGTCAAAATCAACGTATGGTTCTGCCATTTTAAATTGCACAACTCTTAGTATTTTAGACATATCTTGAGCTACAGATGTCCAATTGAGGTGATTGAAAATGATATAGAAATATAAGTAAAATTTCTACAATGTTGATGAAGAAATTTTAGGAAAATTCAAACATCTTAAATATAAAATCACAGGTTCAACTTGTGCATAGTTGTCTGATAGTAGTCTGCATTTTAGATTGCACAACTCCTAGTATTTTAGGCATATCTTGAGCTACAAATGTCCAACTAAGGTGATTAAAAATGATATGAAAAGATAAGTCAAATATCTAAAATTTTAATGAAGAAATTTTGGGTAAATTAAAATTTATTTAATATAAAATCATGGGTTTAACTTGTGCATAGCTGTCTGATAGTAGTCTAAATTTTATATTACATAGCTCTTAGTATTTTGGACATATCTTGAGTTAAAGAATTCTAATTGAGGTGATTTAAAATGATATGGAAAGCTAAGTCAAATGTCTACAACTTTTATGATGAAATTATAAAAAAATGGAAGGTCTTAAGTAGCCAATTATAGTTTCAATTGATGCATAGCTGTCTGACAGTATCACCTACAATAATTCAAAATTATAAACATTGAATTCAAAATAAAGACATTGGACACATTACTTGTACCTCTAATAGCTATATTTTTGAGTGTTTGTCTATATAAACACCTCTAGAGCTAAATGAAAGTTAAGAAACTTGTTTATCATTCATTCTTTTTTAAGCTTTTAATTGAGCTCTCAAGTTCTCTTAAATAATTCTTTGGTTGTATAAATCTTGTGCGAGTTGGTTGTTTGTTAGAAATTGAATTTCTCTTTATCTTAAATCTTGGGATAAACTAGAAGTGAAGTGAGATTTATTTCTAAAGGAATTGGTTTAAGTGTTGTCCATTAAAACACTTGGAATTTAGTTTTTGAGTGAGATTTGAAAACTTAAGTTGTAAGGTTGTAAGAGTGAGCCATAAAACTCTTGTGTAATCTCAATATTGTGAATAAGATTATGGGTGATTGAAAATCCTAATTTAGGGATAAATTAGGTGGAGACATAGGATTATTGTTGAATCCAAACTCCTTAAATTTTTGTATTCTTCATTCTTCCTTCTTAAATTCTATTTAATTCTTACAAAGAATCCTTTTAATTTCTCATTTTTATTTGATAGTCCTATTCAACCCAGCCTCTAGGACTCTTTTCAAAAGACTATAAGTGAAAAAGGAGAAATTGCATTTATTAATAAAAAAATGTAGTACAAGGATAAAGTACTTAAAAGAAACTAGAAATAAACAAAGTATAAACTAAGGTAGAATGAGCCTACACAAACACTAATAGATGGAGGCTCATATACCAAAAGAAAATAAAAAATTAAAACAAAAAAATACAAAATAAAAGCTATTCTTAAGGAGGGAAAGGAGGAGGAGGATAGTTGTAATTTTTACACATATTGAATTTAGTCTCAACTTTATTAAAATGAGCATTGAAGTTGGTTTCCATGAGAGACATGTGCTCAAAAATTTGCCCAACCCATGATGGTTCATTCTCTTATGCTTGTGCACTTGAGGTTCCTTCACTCCTAGTTCTCTTTCTTGGAGAAGTAACTTGAGGTTAAGGAATTTTTTATTCTTCCCATTGTCCCTCTTGTTCATCTAACTCTTGAAACATAGCTTCAATGTTCTCACTAGCACCAAGGTCATATTTCCAAATTGAAACTCCATTGATAGATGTAAATTGTTTAGAATTTTAAATAAAAGTAGCATCAAGAAAAAGTGGTTTGGTAGAAGGAAGAGAATCAAGATTAATATTGAAGAATTGAGCTAATTTTGTAATAATCCGACTAATGCAAATAACACTAATTTGACTTTCACTAATTAGCGAAATTCTCCATTGTAAAAATCTTCCTAAAGTAATATTCTCATTATTTTGAAGATAATAAAGTATAAAAAGGTCATTAAGAGAAACTGCTTCATTGGAAAGAGCTCTACCAGTAATTGAATAAGTGTGGAAGCAATGAACATACCAAAGAGATTTAGATTTGATAAAGGAGGCTTTGGTGTGTCCGGTAGAGAATTGAGGTGCATTGGGAGAGTTAATATGATCCCAATAGGAAGTAACAATCCAATGGGGATCTACTTGAATATGTCCCTCTTGTGAAAACCCAAAAAGTGTATCAAACTATTGATAAGTCATAAAGTTATCTTTCCCTCCTAATTTAAATCTCATAAAAAAATAGGGGTTTTCATCATTAAATTTTATGGAGCGAGGAGTAAATTATAAGAGAAATTCAATGATGAGAGTGGGATAAGAAGGAAAAGGAGAAAAATCAAAATAAAAACCCCACCTTAAAGTAGAAGTTCTTTAAATTCATTAAAATAACTAGTGGATTTGAGAGTTTCTTTATGCATGAATCACGAAGGAATGAAAGCCCTTTTTTGAAATAAGGACATCTTTTTCTTGATTTTTTAAGAGGAGTAAGAAAAAGGAGAGTGAGTCTTTTGGTTTATCTTTCTTTGAAAGAGGAGGAGCTTGAGAAGATGAAGATGCTTTACTAGTTTCTTTGGAGCTATATTGAGAGAGTTTTTAAATAGAATGTGTAGAGAGAAAAGAGTTGCTTTGAGATGAAAAATCAATTATGAATAGAGATGTATTTATAGGCATGAGATTAGGGTTGGAACTTGTGTGGAATTTGAATTTGAATTGAATAGGAACCTTAAAATTCATTACTGATTGTGATTGGAGAGTCAAAAAGGAAAAAAATTTGAAATTTTTAATCCTGTAAGGAGCAGTGTCCCGGTTGGGACATGCTCCCATCCCGATTAGGACATGTAGTCCCGAGACATGTCATGATTGTGACATCCATTCAAGATTACTTCTATCTAAAAACACAGACTTAAAGAATTACGTCTTGATCGAGACATGATTTGGTCCCGGGCGGGACCAAGGTCCCATTTTAAAAAGTTTCAAAAAAAGTTATAAATAGGTCTAGAAAGATTTCTAATTAAGTCCTTGCAACACAAACTCTCATAATTTGAACAAAATTGATGAATTTTGAAGGAGATAGACGAGTAAATGAGTTAAACTCATTTTAGGATATATTTTATTTTATTAAAATAAATAATTAATTTGATGAAAATTTTATAAATTAATCATTAGTTTTGTAAAATATGAAGAATTAAAAAAAATTAAATTAGCATATATCATATACCAAACATAAAATAGAAAATAATCTTAAGGTTCATGTTTAATGAAGTTCAATCTCTCTTCATTGAGAGTTTTTGTGAAGATATCAGCAAGTTAATTATATGTATCAACAAAATCAAGTGTGATATCATCAATTTGAACATGATCACATAAGAAATGATGTCTAATGTCAGTATGCTTAGTTCTAGAATGTTGAATGAGATTCTTGCTAAGGTTAATACCACTTGTATTCTCACATTTGATTGAAATGTGAATAAGTTTTATACCGTAGTCCAACAATTGTTGATTTTGCCATAAAGCTTATGAACAATAAAGACTTGCTGCAATATATTCAGCTTTAGTAGTGGACAAGGCAACCAAAACTTGTTTCTTACTAAACCAAGAAACTAAACATTGTCCTAAAAATCAAGTTCTGAAAGTGCTCTTTCTATCTAGTAAACTACTAGCAAAGTCTGCATCCGAATAACTAATCAAGTTAAAAGAAGAACTCATAGGATACCAAAGTCCTTAATGCACTGTACCATAAAGATATTTGAAAATTATTTTGATAGCATTCAAATGAGATTCTCTAAGACTTAATTGAAATCTACCACATAAGCAAGTAGCAAACATAATATCAGGTCTACTAGCAGTTAAGTAAAGAAGGGATATTATTATACCTCTAAATTGATTTTCATCAACTGGTTTGCCATTCTCATCTTTGTTTAGTTTGATTGTGGTGCTCATTAGAGTTTTGCTTGTTTTAGTTCTATCCATTCCAAACTGCTTGAGAATGTATCTTGCATATTTGGTTTGGTTGATGATAATCCCATCTCTACATTGCTTGATTTGAAGTCTAAGAAAGAACTTGAGTTCTCCTATCATACTTATCTCAAATTCTCCTTGCATCAACTTAAAGAATTCCTCACATAAGTAATGGTTAGTAGCATTAAAAATAATATCATCAATATAAATTTGCATAATTAATAAATCATATTTGGATTTCTTTACAAAAAGAGTTGTGTGAACCTTTCCTTTAGAGAAACCTTTCTTTAGTAAAAAGTTACTTAATCTTTCATACCAAGCTGTTGGAGCTTATTTTAAGCCATATAATGTTTTTAAAAGTTTAAACATAAGATTTGGAGAATCAAAATTTTCAAAACTCAACATATACCTCCTTTTTAATAAAACTATTTAAAAATGCACTTTTAACATCCATTTGATAATTTTTAAAATCTGTAAATGAAAGTAGCATCCTAATAGCTTCTAACCTTGCAACGGGGGAAATTATTTCATCATAATCAATGTCTTCCTCTTAATTATAACCTTTAGCTACTAATCTAACTTTGTTCCTAGTTATAACACCTTGTTTATTCATCTTATTTCTAAACACCCATTTTGTACCTATAATAGGATGATGTTTAGGTTTAGGAACCAAGGTCTAAACCTTGTTTCTCTAAAATTAATTTAACTCTTCTTGCATAACAAGGACATAAAATTCATCATAGAAGGCATCATTAACATTTTTGTGTTAAATTTGAGAAATGAAAGCTAAATTAACAATAGTCTTAAGTTTAGATCTAGTAGTTACCCCTCTATAGTGTCACCTATGATGAGATCTTGAGGATGAGCTTTCTTGAATTTCTAATCCTTTGGAAGTTCATCCTTCAAGGTAGGTTGAGATGTCTTCTCAATATCCTTCTTGCTTAAACCATTAAGTTCCTTACTAGCATTTTCTTCTTGTGTATCCATAGTCTTAAAATCACTTACAAGATCATCAACACTACAAATATCCTTTTTAGGATCAAATGAGTTTGATTCACCAAATACAACATGCATCGACTCTTCAACTAATATAGTTCTCTTATTAAAAACTCTATATGCTTTACTAGAAATATAATAGCCTAGGAAAATTCCTTTATTGGCTTTAGAATCAAATTTTCAAAGATTGTTCTTAGTATTCAATATAAAACACTTGCTTCTAAATACTCTTAGATATGAGATTTTGGGTTTTCTATTGTTCCATAGCTCATAAGACGTTTTGTTTAAAATTGATCTTTTGAAAACTTGGTTTGAAATATAATAAGATGTGTTAACGGCTTTTACCTAAAAGTATAGAGGTAAATTATACTCATGAAGCATTGTTCTAGCCATTTACACAAGAGTTCTATTTTTCCTTTCAAATACCCCATTTTAACGAGGAGTTCTAGGAGATGAAAATGTATGAGAAATACCATTTTCATTATAATAGTTTTTGAAAAATTCATTTTTAAATTCAGTTCCATGATCACTTATAATAGATGAAATATAAAAACCTTTTTCTTTTTGAACTCTTTTAGCATAATTTTCAACAACTTTAAAATCATCATTCTTATGAGCAAGAAAACATACCCAAATAAATCTAGAGTAATCATCAACCAATACATATGCATAGTGCATTCTACCAAGACTAGCAACTCTAGTTGGTCTAAATAAATATATATGTATAAGTTCAAGTGGCCTAGAGGTGGACACTAAATTTTTAAGCTTAAATGAAGACTTGGATTTTTTCCCTTTTGGAAAGCATCACAAGGTTTATCCTTAGTGAATTCAAGCTTAGGTAAACCAATCATAAGTTCATGTTCACAAAGATCATTCAAAAGCTCAAAATTTGTATGTCCTAACCTCTTATGCCATGTCCATATGTCATGGAAAATAGACATTAAGCATTTTATGTATTTGTTATCAATTTTTTCAAATCAATGACATAGACATTGTCTATTCTTTCACCACTAAAAATTACTTTATCTTCATTAAGACTACTAACAAAGCAATTTTCAGGATAAAAGGTCTCTGTATTTCTTATATCACATAATTGACTGATACCATGTAAATTATGCTTAAGACCGTTAATAAGTAATACATGATGTATAGATAAGGATTGAGGATTACCAATTTCTCAATGCCTATAATTTTTCCTTTGGCATTGTCTCAAATTGTGACATGCCCTCCATCCTTAGCATTAAGCTTGTTGAAATACTCTTTGTCTCCTATCATGTGCCTTAAACAACCACTATCGAGATTTTCATACCTTAAATTTGACTGTCCTCAAAAAGGTCCAATGATGAAATGAATCCTCGAGATGACTAGAGTCTGCTCGTTCATAACACCTCTGAAGTGTGCAACTTTAAAACACCCAACCAGTGTGCAAAATTGATCACCAGGTCATTAAGTTATGCTCCAATCTTATGAAATACAAATTATTTGAACAATGACAGATTTATTTCAAGAAAACTCCTCTCAGAATACTCAGCTTATCAGGTTCGTGTGTATTTCGTTAAACCGGGACCCAACTTCGTGAAAAAACAAAAATCAATATTGACAAAACAGACTTCAAAAACACATTTAGAGGGCTCCAAAAGTTTCAAAAGTGGTCCCAGAATGGTCCAACATAACTCAGGTATTAGTGTGTATTGCTCAAAAGTATGCGTAAACACCCTTAGGTGTCGTGTTCTAAAATTGTAGCCGAATTTGGCAAAACGGGCTCCAGAAACGCATCCAAAAGGCCTAAAAACCTTAGGCACAACCCTATAATAGTGTGTATAAAACCTAGGAAGAGTGCATAGAGCATCAAAGTGCATGTGAAAACATGCACAGGCGCGTGTGGCCACGTACCAATCTTGTGACCATGCGTACACTATGCATGATCACTCGTACTTGGCATAGCCATATGCAAAAATCCACATAGCCACATGCAAAAATCCACTTACACGTGCATGACCACACTTACACCACTTTATTCTATATGTTATTCCCTATAAATAGACCCCTATACACCCCATTTTGGAGGGGGAAGCAAGTAAAGACACATACACACTCAAGAGTTAGTCCTATTGAAGGCATGGGAAACCCTTTCCCATATAGTTTTTGATCTCCCATAGCCTTTCCATTAGATTTTTAGATCCCTTTTTCCACTAAACCTAGCCTCATCTTTGTCAAAGCACACTTCAAAGGTATACAATTTAGCATCATCCTATTGTCATTTTGAACCTCTCAACAAGGAAAGCTTGATAATCTCTCGAAGCTAGAGCTTTAAAGTTCACACAAGCTGAGTCGAGTATGGGGACCACACAATCATTTTAGCATGTTTATTTTACACTGCATTTTATTTTACTATCGCTAGCATTTGGGAATGTTGTTGCGCTTGTGTGATGAGACTGGTAATCTTGTATGCTATATGAATAATATATGCTTTATTATGCTCATTTTACATCATCACTTTGCATCCTCTATTTCTAAAATCATGAAATCACATCATAAATATCAATAATGTGAAAGGTTCATGCCCTAGAATAGAGTCATCATACTCTTGGTCCAGTGATGACCTCATGCATCCTTTATATTATCATCATTCATTATCATAGTATAAATAATCACTGCAAGCATGATCATCCTATCATTCATTAAATAAGCTGTGTAAATGATCATATTATGCTTATAGAGTAGTCATATTAGATTTACTTTTCATAATCTTTTTATTTTCATATGTATTTTATCAAGAAAGTGATGTAATAAAATTCTTAAATTTATTATCCTATATTTTCTGATGTACTATATGAATGCTATATAAACTGTCATCATCGAAACTAGGGTATTGCAGTAGCTATACATCGAATATCATATAATGAGAAATAGTTAAAAAGTAGATTCGATCTCCTAAACCCAAAAATCTTTGTTGGGGACAATACTCATTGAGTGACTCGATATTGTCCTTTTGTTTCCTGATTTTCTAAAATTCGATGGTGACTCCATAAAATCAAAAGCATCTTATCCCCTCGAGACTAATCACTTGTCCCTATTTGGTAAAGTTACCATGTCCCTCAAAAATGAAAACACAAAAAAAAACATAAAAAGGAATGCCTAATCTAATCCTAAAGGTTGCTCACAGTGGCAACTCCACTAGGGAATTCTAAGTAAAAGGGATTAACTCAAAAATTACTATTTCTCATTATGCAACACTCGATCGTATAGAGCCCCTTACCACTACATTTGCAATACACATCACATGTGCACTACTTGTCCTTAAAAGCCTCGATAATACTAAATAACATCGCCACCATAATTCCACTTGAGTCATGGGGTGAAGAAGATATAATATTATCACTTTTAGTCTTTACTTGTGCATTAGCCAAACTCATATGACTAGAGTTTGTAACCCAAGTCCTTAAAGGGGCAATCAAGTTATCAAAAGAATGCTGGACTCACTGACTGAATTCCGTAACCCTAGTTATATGGGGGCATTCTTGATGAAGGAACCCTTAGCCTTTCACCCTGACTCAGCTAATGTAGATAAACTAGTAGCAACATCCACTTGGATTCCACCAAGCTATGCATGCTATCCTTGGCCTAACGTTGTTTGTTTAACCTGATACTCATAAATGACATGACCCTCCTAGTGTCTATCATTGAATGATGTCATAATGTTAGTTTTCATAGAAAATTTACACTTAGGACCACATGATTCTCATATACTTTGTGTGAGCCCGAACCTTGAGGAATGATGAGAATTATGTACCTTAGCTTGAATAGTCTTTACAAATTAACAAATAACGACATCCCTTGATGATGGAACCTACGAGATGTCATCCATTTATCCTTATTAGATCAAATGAATGGGTTAGGAACCCAACTAGATTGTGGACCTTTATGTCAACAAAATCAAATTGTAAACTATCACATGATACTTTCATGACTTATAGTAAGCATATCGAATATTGATATAGGGGTAAGAACTTTGACTCCCTTTGATTGACCTTGGTCCTTTATATACGGGCACATATAGGCTTTGGACATCATTTAAAGCTCGATAATTGACCCTCACATTAACATCATATGATTACCTTAAGCATATTGAGCATTGTTCCTTAGTTTACCCTTTGGTTCTAACTAACATAAATTGAAACAGCCTAGTTCTGAGAGCAGAACCATAGTCCCTAATTACCATAGGTTCAAAACCCACTTAGGAAAGAGACTGAATGATCTTATGGAGAAATAAGGTTGGAAGTGAGAGCTTGCTTGTGATTGGTTTGTTCACTGTGCAGGAAAACTAATAAGTTTTAATCATGCATACATCATATATATATAGTTAACACATACTAACCATTGTTTCTTGTAGAAATAATCATTTTTCCGTTAAAGGATTTCTTGCATCCACTCCATGCATACATGCTCACCTTTTTATTTTGCAAGCACACATCATGCATCATTTATTTAGCTAACCCTAATAAATGTATAGGAATAAGAAATTCAAATATGAGTGACTAAGAAGATACCTCCTATCAGCAATTCGAAGACAAGCTGAAAGAAGGGATCTAAAAGTTGCTCGTTTATGGCACTATAGCTGAAATCCTCCAAGCCCAAATCAAAACCAAAAGTGCTTGAGACCGAAATAGCACACCACTAAACAAAGCATCTGCATCCATTCACCTGAGGGTAGATAAAGCAAAGGGAATTCCTTGTACTCTAGTTCAAGCTGATGATGACAATGACTACTACCAAGATCTCAGGAATGCACTAAAAGTTGTAAAAATTACTAACATGACCAAGCCTGAATCGACAAGGGAGGTCAAACTATTAGCCAACAAGATGGCTTAGTTAAAATTCACCTTTAAAGACAAGGGAACTCATGGCTCCAAAAGCTTCATCGACCTGGTGCTATTCAAAGATGGGCCACTTCCAGATGCTTTTAAGCTACCAAACTTTGCTAAGTTTGACAGAATAGGGGATCCAAGGGTCCATCTAAGTTAATATGCTGCCTTTATGGCCACCACAAAGCTTACAGAATCATAGATTATTCGATTCTTCTTCACATCATTAGAGGAAGGACCAAGGGCATGGTTCTTTGACCTTGAAGATAAAATAAAAAATGATTGGCTACTACTAATTAAAAAGTTTATCAAGTAGTATAAATACAACACTCAGTTAGACATCACTCAAAGGGACTTTAAGACCATAAGGTAGAAACCCATTGAAGCTTTCTCTGATTATGTCGCTAGATGGCAGGGGAAGGTAATTAAGATGAGAAACTGTCCTCTTGAGGATGAACAAATAGAGTTGATAATCAAAGGGGAACTACCACACTTTAGAAAATAGATGATCTTTGTTTATTATCCTGACTTTAGAGCTCTCCATTAGGTCAAGATCAGAATTGAGGATGAGGAGCCTTAGAAAGCCAGAAACACTTTTCACCGTAATACCCAACCAAACACCCAAAGCACCTTCACCCGAACTGTAGAAATAAATATGATCCAACCCAACACCCATACCTCACCATCTATTAATGCCATCAAACCACCAAGAAAATTCTCAAACTTTAACCTCCCCATATCCAAAGTATTCTAAAGACTTCAATAAAAGAACTTCCTATAACCACAAAAGCCTAGACCTCTTCTAAACCCACTACATGCTCAAATTAACCAAAACTTGTTTTGCCACTTTCACCAAATGCTTGGCCACACCACTGATACATGTAGAACCCTAAAAAATGCAATCTAAGACCTTATTGACTCTAGAAAAATTGATGACCTAGAAAAATGACCCAATATCAAGACCAATCCTCTCATAAACTATCAAAACATGCCTCCACCAACGATCAACATGATCTCCTCCATTCTACTAGAAGACTTTATTGAAAAATCAATCCAAGTTATATATGAAAACCAAGATGAGCCCCAAGAATACAAACCCCCCAAACCCATTCTTGAGCCTTATGATTCTAGTGAAGATGAGCAATGCCCTTTTACCTTTAGATACATTTTAATGCCTTGAAAGTTCCTTCCCAACTTGATGATGTAAAAAGTGGCCAAGGATACAACTCTCCCCATGAACGGTGAAGTGATTGATTGCCTTTACCCACAAGAAGCAGACATAGAAAAAAATTTTAGCAGTAACCATGAAGTATGAGATCTACTAGGCCAACCATCTAGGAAGTTTGATTACAAAGTCAAGTACACAAAACCTCCTATTACTCACACACTCTTAGAAGACATAACACCATCAAGATGGGGAGAATAATTTGACAATGAAGATGGCATGGATAGTACTATTTAGCTTTAGAACCTACAAGTCATGGAGGTAGAATCTGAGAGTGAAGTTATCAATCATGCTCAAGCTGTTGCCATCCTCGAATCGAGCACTGATGACATCTTGTTCAAAGACATTGCTGATGATGATCTCTATACTTTTTCTTTATTTAAAAATAATGATGGAGTGAACTCTAAAGTTAATGCAATGAAATCAGATTTTGCTTACTTATTTAATGTCTTTCCTGATGGTAATGTGCATTGCATTGATAAAAACATGAGCATATTTGACATTCATTCCATATGCACTAAATCATTTAACATTGGCATGAAATCTGAACCACGCATTCTGCATATTTCAAAAGATATTCCCCCAAAAGAGAGGAGAGAAATTAATAAAATATTCAAAAGTATTTGTCTGGATGTATGATGATATGCCTATATTAACAGAGACATTGCTTAACACTTCATTGCAACCAAAGAAGGCTACAAACCGGTAAAGTAGAAAATGAGAAGACTTATACTACAATGGGCTCAACTAGTGAAAGAGGACATCGAGAAACAGATCAAAGAAAAATTTCTAGAGGTAGTAGACTATCGAGAATGGTTAACAAATGTGGTACTAGTATTGAAGAAAGACAGAAGGGTTAGAATCTGAGTCGACTATAGAGATTTAAACAAGGCCTGCTTGAAGGATTTCCCACTACCTCATGTAAATATACTAGTTGATAGCGCCACCATATGTGGAATGTACTCCTTCATGGATGGATTATTTGGATACAATCAGATGCTAATGGCCATTATCAACAAAGCAAAAATAGCTTTCATAATAGAATGGGGTACTTACTGCTACAAAGTAATGCCTTTTAGACTAAAGAATGTAGGGGCAACCTAATTGAGGATGGCGACTGTAATGTTCCATGATATGATACACAAAGAAGTGGAGGTATACATCAATGACATGATGGTCAAATCAAGAACCAGGGAAGAACACCCCTATGATCTTAAAAAGTTCCTCAAAAGGGTTGAAAAGTACAGTCTCAGGCTAAATCCAAAGAAATGCATCTTCAGGGTCACTTCAGGAAAGATGCTGGGCTACTTTATTAGTTAGAATGGGATTGAAATGTATTTAGACAAAGAAAAAGCCATTAGAGAGATGCTAGTGCCAAAAATAGAGAAAGAAATCAGAGGGTTTCTAGGGAAACTACAGTTCATTAACATATTCATAGTTAAGTTGACAACACTATGTGAATTGATCTTCAAGCTACTTTAGAAAAGATTAGCTAGTTGAATGGAATAAATAGTGCCAACTAGCATTTGACAAGATTAGAAGCTACTTAGCCAACCCACTAGTTCTAAGACCACCTGAACCAGGGATGCCTCTAACCCAGTATCTGGCCATCAAAGGGAATGTAATCGGTGCAATGTTAGCCTAAGAGGGAGAAACAAAATCAAAACATATAGTCTACTACTTGAGCAAAAAGATGATGCCATATGAGGAGAAGTACAATATATATGCCTAGAAATTGTATGGGTAATGAAGAAACTCAGATACTACTTTTAATCCTACAGAATTAAAGCCGTGTCTAAAATGGACCCAATGAAGTATCTCTACGAAGCTCCCTCTCTGGTAGGGAAACTTGCCAAGTGGCTCGTACTGCTAACAGAATTTGACATGCAAGCTCTAACTAAGAAGACAGTAAAAGGGAGAGTAAAGGCTGAATTTCTAGCCCTCAACCCCATTCCAGACTCAGAAGAAATCCAACTGGACTTTCCAGATAACCTCAACTCAGCCATTAAAATCCAACGATGACATATGTACTTTAACAGAGCAGTCAATTAGTTTGGCATAGGCGTCGCTGTCATACTACATTCTGCAGAAGGTGAAGTAGTACCAATTACTAAAAGGTCGAGTCTAGAGTCATAAACAATGAAGCCGAATATGAGGCATGCATACTCAGAATAAAAGCACTGATAACCTTGGATGTCATAGAAGTTAAAATCTTTGGAGATTCCATGCTAGTAATCAATCATGCCATAAAGAGTGGGAACTAAAAGAGCAACACTTAAAGCCTTATCTGGACCACTTAAGGCTACTCAATATGTCCTTCAAAAAATGTAGATTCATTCATCTCCTTAGGAACCACAATCAGATGGAAGATGCACTTGCTTCCCTAGCATCAGTATAGGAAGGGCCATCCAAAATGCCTATAAAGCCTCTCATTCTACTTAGATCAGGACAGCTTTGTCATAAAGACTATATAATAGCGAAGATAGAAGTAGCTGAAAAGCCTTGGTTCTACGACATCTAGAGATATCTAAAGGAATGAGCCTATCCTAATCAAGCAGATGAAAGAGACAAAGTGGTCATTCGATGACTAAGATAAAAAATCATATCACACCAGGGTGTATTATATAGGAGAAGCTCAGATGGTTTACAACTTTGATGTCTAGATGAAATTGAGGCTGTAAGAGTAATAAAAGAAGTACACGAGGGTATTTGTGGTCCAGACATGAATGGAGCAATCCTGGCTAAAAAACTAATTAGGCAAGGGTTCTTA
This sequence comes from Mallotus nudiflorus, assembly GCA_947683625.1. NCBI lineage: Eukaryota > Viridiplantae > Streptophyta > Magnoliopsida > Malpighiales > Euphorbiaceae > Mallotus > Mallotus nudiflorus. The sequence continues at coordinate 558,736 of CANTUR010000035.1, forward strand.
TAGATGACAATGATGGAAGTCTGCATTAAATTTATGAGGAAATGCCACAAGTGGTCCTTCTCAGTATGGGGACTAGACATAATTAGAGAAATCCACCTGACAGCCTCAAATGGACATAGGTTCATCCTAGTGGTAGTGGACTACTTTACAAAGTGGGTTGGAGTAGAATCATTCGCAAGGATAGGAGACAAGCAAGTGGCTAAGTTCATTAAAAGAAATTTATTCTATCGATATGGGATCCCCCATCACATTATCTTTGACAATGATGTCCAATTCCAAGGGGAAGTTAGAGAGCCACTGAGGAGTCATAAGGTGGAACATCATATATCTTCTCCTTACCGACCATAGGCGAATAGGGCCGTCGAAGTAAAAAATAAGAACATAAAAAAGATTTTGTCAAAGATGACCTTGACTTATTGAGACTAGGCAAATAGATAGCCATATGCCTTATAGAGGTATCGAACAATAGTTAGAACTTCAACAAGAGCAACTCCTTTCTCATTATTGTATGGGTTAGAAGCAGTTCTTCAAATCAAAATAGAAATCAAGTCTCTTAAGGTAGCAATCAAATTCAAATTACCAGAAGTGCAGTGGGCTCAAAAGAGGCACGACAATCTCACTCTCTTAGATAAATAAAGGCTCAAGGCTCTATACCACACATAGTTATATAAGGCTTAACTAGCTAAGTCCTTTAATAGAAAATTAAAACACAAGAGTGTGAAAGTAGGAGATAGGTGCTAAAGCAAATAAGACAGAATGTTCCAGACCCTAGAGGGAAATTCAGATCAAACTAGGAAGGCCCATACTTTGTGAAACATGTCCTATCAAAAGGAGCAGTCAAGTTGATGGATTATGAAGGCAATGAATTCTTTGAACCTATCAACATAGACCACCTAGAGAAGTACTATGTCTAAGGCATAAAAAAAATCATCTTGCTGAGTTAAAAGCCTAAAAATGATAGCTTAAGCAAAAGTTAGGGACTTACCACTAAGTTGAAAACCTAAAAATGGCAGCTCAGGAAAAAATTAGGGAATGAGAGAAAATACTTAACTAGAAAACCTGAGAAGGCTAGTTAAGGATAGGGGTAACCTTAAATTCAAAATTTGTACGAATGCACCTGTGCTTTTCTTAAATGATTACAGTGAAATAAGAATGATTACCAATTTATGCAAAATGTCTTTGAAAAGTGCAACACATTTTATCAATATGAATTGCATCAAGCATGCTTTGCATTTTCCTTTTTTACATGAACATGGTTCTTACCATCCTTTATAAGCTCACTCTTTACGATTAGCCACTATTGTATAGCAAAACAAAAACTTAACTAGGTGTGAAAAGCTCCAAAAGGAGACACCTTAGGCAAAAAAGGGAATAAAAAGAAAACCCAACTAAGTTCGAAAAGCTCCAAAAGGAGACGCCTTAGGCAAAAATGGGAAAAAAGGCAGACGATAGTAATGGCAAACATCATCACCAGTGATACACAACAAGAAGCATATATAGTCATCATCATATAAACATCATACAATATGCGAGATAAATGTGCAAATACAACACCCAGAGTCTATAACCTCGAGAAAATGATACAAAAGAGCAAACCAAGACCAAAAGTCCTACACTTAGCTCCTAAAAGAACTACATTAGTCGTGGCTACAATCAAAAGCAAGCAATGATCTTTCTCAAGCATCCCCCTCGTCTAATCCTAACTCATCATTATTTGTTAAAAGGGATGATAGTCTTGACTTTAGCTTACTAATGCGTTCATAATAAGATGCAGATTCCCGCTCCCATTCAAGACTAGCGAGATAGTGTTAAACTTGCATTACACATTGCATATCCTACACTGATATATAAAACATGTGTATAAAATAAATAGGTACAATAAAGAAGGCATACCCTCGGAGTGGTAGCAAACTCCAAAAAGCACTTCTATGCACTCCCTACAATAGTATACCAGTACTAGCTAGAAGAGATAGGAATATGTAAAAGCAAGCAAATAAACCACCAATCACTAAATAAATGAAACACATGCAAGAGTAAAAGAAGAACATGAACATGGGTAGCATCAGCAAGAGCAACACTCAACTGAGGAAAGCTAGGTCTAGGCAAATCAAAGCTTACTACTCTACCAAGGTTATCTGTCTTAAGCAAAGTAAAAAATGGTTGAATTATCAAATCCGTAAGGATAGTCCTACTATAAGCCACATTATTGGCATGAGCAGTTGCCTCAGTGCAGAGCATGCCCTTATCATCCTCAAAGCAGTATCCAGACCTCCTTCAACATTGTTGTAGATAAGCTCTCATAGCCCATGTCAATTACAATTTATTACTAATAAATTTTGCTATATGCTTGCACTAAAAAAGGAATAAAAGCTTATCAAATTAGAAGAAGTAACTCTTGATGACCCGCTTGAAGGCCTAGCCCTCGAACCCGAGGGAAGAGATGCATTTGCCTGAGCAGGTGGAGGAGAAGGAAAGGTCCTGGTAGTTATAGCATTAATCAATTGAGGGATCAATACATCATAAAAGGAAAACCTCACTATCCAAGAGGCTCTTAGAGGGGAATCCCATCATAACAGTACCAAGATCATCACCGTAGAGCTTATGACCCTAGAACATGTCCCTATGGGGAGGAATGAGAACTCTCCTCATGTATGGGCCATCCTACCAATGATGAACTCGCTCGCCCAAATGCCACACCCTACTGATGAGGCCAAAAAGCAACACTTGTCTCTCTGTCAGTTGCCATGAGCCACCATCTTTACCGTCTAGTAAGATATTGCCACCCACTGGTGAAGAAAGATTTTCTCAAAGGGCAATGATAAATAAATGATCCTAAAGAAAGGAACAACTAGCTCAATAGAAATTAGACATACCTGATCAGGAGACAACCTCCTCAAGTGGTCCCGAGCTATTGTACAATCCTTGATCAAATCTATAGTCTTCTTAATCCAATAAAAATAATGAGGGAAGCCATACTCCTAGAAATATTTGATGGATGGATGGGGGAGAATCCCAAACTCATATGCCCAAATCTATTATAATTAGAGGGTCATAAATAACAAACCAAGAGAAAAACAACAGACAACATAATTCCTATTCACATCCAGCATGAATAAACATCCACAGATCCTTGAGCCACCTCGACATGCTGTGTCAAGTCTCAAGTACATATGAGCAAAGGAACCAGTGCCCCAACAATACCTCGGCAAGCCACCTAGGTCCCTTAAGATAGGCAACAATCTCAGATCGCTTGTGCTAGAAGGGTTCAGGAAGATAACAACACTCAGTAAATAAAATAAAAAGCAATGGGCTAAATACTCTACTAAGACAAGAACATCATCATACAAAGCCTAAACATAAGAAAAAAAAACTCTATGTATTGAGCAAAATAGGGACAACTAGACTTCATAAGAGTGACTACCCTGAGCAAATCCTTTATGAGATGCCTCCTTGCCATAATAGTGGAACACTCCTCATCACTAAAAGGAATGGGCTCTCCAAAAGAACTCAAGCTCATGATAGTAGCAAAATCCATTGGGGTAATAGTTATCTCCTTGATAGGTAGGTGGAAAGTATGCATCTTATCCATCCATCAATCTATCAATGCATACATAGCAATCTGACTCGATGCATACGAGTCATAAAATAGTATAGCAATCACTCCATCCAAGCCTGTAACCATCTGCTTCACGCATATTAGGAGACCTTGATAGTATATACTAACCCTATTAAAGCTACTAAGTAGCATAGTGACATACCTATAGGGCTATAAACAATAGGTATGCTATCAAACATTTGCATAGCTACTAACACATCTCTCTTTCTGTCATTTAACAGGATCAAAATAATAAAGGTTGAAAAGAAAAGCATCATGGAAAGCAGTTAATCATAAAAAGAAAATAAAGTAAGAGCTATCAGCCATCAACATTTACATTAAAGCTAGACAGACAGTTACAACAAAAGCTATAGATCTACAGTTATAATAACTTCATCGATGAACAAGCTTCAGAAAATAAAGGTGAAGAGGGACCTACCTCATGATGATGACACACCTAAACATGAGTCTTAAAACTATGAAAAATAAGGATCAGATCTCCCTGAGAAAGCCTGGAAGGCTACGAACCTTAAGCACTAAATGTGCTAGTCCCTACTACAAACATCCTAGCTCTAGTAGCCTTTGCAAAGTCACCCTTAAGATCAACATCCATGTCAATAAAATATCGTCTAGACCCTCAGAAATGTTGGAAAACTCCATTTCTCATAAAATAAAATGGAAATACATAAGTAAAAATAGAGTAGAAAGCACTCGAAACATGAAAAAGGTTAAGAAAAAATAGAAAAAACTCAAATAAGTATGGACAAAGCCTCCCCAAACCTATGAAATGGCCATTTAAATAAGCACAAGGGGGAAGTGTGTGACCACATGCACAAGCACGTGATCATGCGCTCTCCATGAGCAGTCACATGCACTTCCCCCTTCCACCTGCTCTTTTGTGGTTTTACACGCACTTTGAGACTTTACACACTTACTTCTACAGTCCTAAACTTTCATTTGAGCATAAGATATGCACCAAACTCACATAAAAGTACACTGATATGGACTCCATCTGTCTAAAGACACTACACATGTGCTGCTTTCTTTAGGAAACTCAATATCTTATAAAAGAAGAAGAGCAAGAAAAATTCATTATAATGATATCTTACTCCAAATCATCAAAATAACATCCTCAACATAACCATTATTACATCATTACTACATCATCACTGCATCACTATTGCATCACTACTGAATCATCATCACTATCTCATTCATTTCTTAGAAGCACTCTCATTGATCACTTAGAAGCACTCAGTCATTGCTTAGAAGCACTCACATTGCATAGAAGCATTCTAACATCACTTATAAGCATTCACATTGCATAGAAGAATTCACACTCATTGCTTAGAAGCACACATAATTGCTTAGTAGCACTTACATCGCTTAGGAGCACTTATTCATTGCTTAAAAGCACTCGTTCATTGCTTAGAAGCACTCTTACATCTCATTCATTACTTAAAAGCATTCATAGTACTCTCAAGAGCATCCATATTGCTTATAAGCATTCTCATTTTCTTAGTAGCATCCTCATTCGTATGACACTTAAGAAGGTTATAGTTGCATGTTCATTTCACGTGACACCTAAGAAGGTTAGAGTCACTTGTTCATTTCATATGACACCTAAGAAGGTTATAGTCGCATGTTCATTTTGTGTGATACCTAAGAAGGTTATAATTGCATGTTCATTTGCTTGACATCATTCATTCGCATGACACCTAAGAAGGTTATAGTCGCATGTTCATTCACATGACACCTAAGAAGGTTATAGTCACATGTTCATTCGCGTGACACCTAAGAAGGTTATAGTCGTATATTCATTCGCATGGCACCTAAGAAGGTTATAGCCGCATGTTCATTCACATGACACCTAAAAAGGTTATAGTCGCATCTTCATTTGTGAGACTCCTAGAAAGGTTATAGTTGCATTTCCTTTTGCTTAGTAGCATCCTCATTTACATGACATCTAAGAAGGTTATAGTTGCATTTGCATTTTTCTTAGTGGAATCTTCATTTGCATGACACTTAAAAAGGTTATAGTCGCATTTCCACTCAACACTTTGCATGAATCATAAGCTTGCATATGTCCTAAATAGCACAATGTGACGACCAAGTCACAAAACACAACAACAACAATCAAATCTTAACAAGAATTTTAAAAACAACCCATAGGTAAGTACCTCTCTCCTTATCAAAATTTTTTTGCATCTTTGTATTTGCTTCATGTGTATTAACATTAGTGCTAAGTGGCAATGCAACACACATGAAGTAGGGGGCAACACCTCTAAAGTGTGCAACCTTAAAACACACAACCGACCCTACTAGTGTGCAAAATTGATCACCGGGTCATTAAGTTGTTCTTTGACCTTGCAAAATATGAATTATTGAAATAATGAGAGGTTTATTTTGAGAAAACTCCTCTCAGAATACTCAACTTGTTGGGCCGGTGCATATTTTGTTAGACTGGGACCCAACTTTATGAAAAAATGGAAATTGATTTTGACAAAACAAACTTTAGAAACACATTTGGAGGGCTCCAAAACCTCTAAAAGTGGTCCCAAAATGGTCCAACACAACTCGAATATCAGTGTGTATCACTCAGAAGTATACGTAAACACCCCTAGGTGTCATGTGCTAAAATTGAAGCCGAATTTGGCAAAAAAAACTCTGGAAACACATTTGAAAGGCCCAAAAACCCTAGGAACCAACCCTAAAATAGTGCACATAGAACCAGAGAACAGCGAGTAAAGCATCAAAGTGTGCATGAAAATGCACACAGGTGCACGTGGCCACTCACTAAGTGCGTGACCACGTGCACACTTGGTGTGGCCATGCTCACTTGGTGTAGCCACGCTTACTTGGCATGGCCACGGGGAAAAATCCACTTACACATGCATGACCATGTCTACACCACCCCATTCTTCACATTTTTTCCTATAAATTGACCCCTCTACATCCTATTTTAGAGGGGGGAAGCAAGTGAAGACACACACACACTTAAAGAGTCAGTCTGATTGATGGTGTGGGAAACCTTTTACTATATAGTTTTTGCTCTCCCACAGCCTTTCCTTTAGATTGTTAGATCCCTTTTTCCACCAAAAGGGATTGTTAGATCCCATAGCCTTTCCTTTAGATTGATCTCCCATAGCTAACCTCATCTTTTTCAAAGCACACTTCAAAGGTATACAGTCTAGCATCATCCTACTGTTATTTTGAACCTCTCGATGAGGAAAGATTGATAATCTCTCGAAGCTAGAGCTTCAAAGTTCACACAAGCTGAGTCAAGTTTGAGGACCATATAATCATTTTAGCACATTTATTTTACTACATTGCATTTTATTTTTCTATCGCTAGCATTAAGGAATATTGTTGCACTTGTCTGATGAGATTAGCAATCTTGCATGCTACGTGAATAATATATGTGTTATTATGCTCATTTTACATCATCACTCTGCTTCCTTTATTTTTGAAATCATGAAATCACATCATAAATATTAATAATGTGAAAGGTTCATGCCTCAAAATGGAGTCATCATACTCTCAATCCAATGATGACCTCATGCATCCTTTATATTATCATCATTCATCATCATAGTATAAATAATCACTGCAAGCATAATCATCCTATAATTCATCAAATAAGTTGTGTAAATGATTGTGTTATCCTTGTAGAGCAGTTATATTAGATTTACTTTTTCGTGATCTTTTTCTTTTCATATGTAATTTATCAAGAAATTGATGTAATAAAATTCTTAGCTTTATTATCCTATATTTTTTATGTGTTGTGTGAATGCTATATAAACTGTCATTATTGAAACTAGGGTGTTAGGTAGCTATACATTGAATATCGTATAATGAGAAATAGTAAAAAAGTAGACATGGTCATCAAACCCAAAAATCTTTACTGGGGACAATACTCACTGAGTGAACCAATGTTGTCCCTCTCTTTTCCCAATTTTCTAAAAATCGGGTGGCAATGTCATAAAATCAAAAGCATCTTATCCCCATGAGACCAATCACTTGTCCTTATGCAGTAAAGTTGCCATGTCCATTAGAAAAAAACACCAAAAAAATATAAAAAGGAATGCCCCATCCAATCTCGAAGATCGCTCACAGAGATACCACTTGCTTTTCGTTATTATGGATTTCAACCACATCTACACCAAATAATTCAAGTATTCTTTTGAACCTAAACCTTTCTTGGTTTAGGTTGGTTAGTTTCAAGATAATCCATAGGAAGCAAATTCATGTGTAATCTTCTATAGAAGCATACATTGTTGGTATGTCCTTTGATCATGCAATATGAACATACAATATTTTCAAATTTATTCCTCCTAGGATGAAATGCTTTCCTAGCGTATGCAAGATGCCTTTGGTGTTGTGTGTATCTTTTATTGTTTTGTGTCATTAGGTGAGACATGCATTGGCAATGGTGATGTGTATTTGGATAAGTTAGTGCAACATGTTTATGTGCATTATGTTGTGTAACATGCCTACTATAATTATATATAGTGTACATATAAGCATGCTTGGGTTGAGGTGCCCTAGTTTGAGCTTTACCTCTTTATTTTAATGAAGGGTAAGTCTTATGAGGCTTTCCCTTATTATTCAACACATGAGATCTTTTAACTTTAAAAGCTTGAGTCTAATTTGATTTAGAAGTAGGAGTGGAGTCATGTGAGGATTTAATAAAATTAATGTGTTCTATATTTATATCTAATTCCATGGGTATCTCCATGAAGTTTTTGAGAGTCAAGAAGACTATATAAATTTTTTTTTCCTCACTTGAATTTAGCTATGGAATTATTTAATTCTAAGACCTCCTTAGAAAGCTTATGATTTTCATCATTTGCTTTCTTAAGTTGATCTTCGAAAGATTTTGAAGATATAGTATTACTAACAAGTTTTTCATTTGATGCAACAAGTTTAGCAATATCATTTTTTAAACATTCAAAATCTTTATTTAAGTTAGCTAACTCATGTTTATATAGTTTCTTCTTATATAATAAACTTTTGCATTTAACTAGTAATTTTCTCATAATAGAGCTCTCATGATCATCATCACAATAATCATCACAATCATCAAAGGAAGAATAAAAAATGGATGGTACCTCATTTTTGTTTTCAAGAGCCATGAAGCAAGGATTGGCCACTTCTTATTGTTCCACTTTCTCTTTAGATTTAAAGGAATCATCCCAAGTTGCTTTGAAGGCCATTTTCTTGTCTTTTGCTCCATTATTCTTGATTTTGAGATTGGGAGACTCACTTCTAATGTGTCCCAGTTTCTTGCATTCATAGTAAGTATCCTCTTTTATTTTCTTCTTCCTATCTCCTTTGAACTTCTTATTAAAGTCCCTTGTTCTTGAGAGTTTTTTCTTTCTCAAGAACTTCTTAAAGTTCTTAATGGGCATGATAATGTCACCATCTTCATCACTATAATCTTTTATGATTTCCACTTCACTATCTTCTTAAGAGCTTTTAGAGAAATGCTCTTTTTCTTTTCTTCTTTATCTTTTTGTTCTTCACCTTTTTGATTAATGGTGAGCTCATGTTTGAAGAGATTACCAATGAGCACATCAGTTGATAGAGTGGAGAGGTCTTGAGCTTCCTTAATTGAAGTAATACGAGATTCCCAATCCTTCTTAGGTAGGATTCTTATAATGTTATTGTTTATCTCTTCCTTGGAGAAATGTTTTCCAATTTTCTTAAGGGTTATGAGGAGAGCATTGAGATGGTTTGTTATCTCCATGGTTGATTCCTGAGGCTTCATTTTGAAGAGTTCATATTCATACATATGAAGTTGAACCTTCTTACTTCTTACTTGAATGTTGCCTTCATAGTGGTTTTCTAAGGTATCCTATATTTCTTTGGCCAAAATGCATGTTAGAGCTTGCCTCTTTCTTCTCTTATTATTGAGGAGACTAGAATAATCATAGCTTTTTTTTATTTTTATGATTTCTTCCTTTTGATCAATACTCCATTGGCTTTTTGCAAGAGTAGTTGCCACACTATCAATGATAATTGTAGGTGGTTCCCATCCTCTAAGGACAATATCCAAAATTTTGATAGAATCACAATCAAGGTATAGCTCCATCTTGAATTTCCAGTGAGGGTAGTTACTACCATTGAAAAATGGTCTAAGAGAAGAAATGTTTTGTGATTCACTCCCATGATCATGTATTCTAGTAATGAAGTACATAGAATTCAAGCTCTGATACAAATTGAAAGAGTCCTAGAGGGGGGGGTGAATAAGACTATTGAACAATAATTAGAAATTAATTTTCAAGAATTGAAAGAATGTTGAGAAGGAACAATGAAGAACACAAAGATTTAAGGAGTTCAGATTGAACAACAATCCTACGTCTCTACCTAACTTATCCCTGAGTTAGGATTTTCAATCACCCACAATCTTATTCACAAGATTGAGATTACACAAGAGTTTTATGGCTCACTCTTATAACCTTACAACTTGAGTTTTTAAGGCTCACTCAAAAACCAAATCCCAAGTGTTTTAATGCACAACAGTTAAACCAATTCCTTTAGAAATAAATCTCACTTCCCTTGTAATCTATCCCAAGATTTAAGATAAAGAAAAATTTTATTTCTAACACAAAACCAATTCTCATAAGATTTTATACAAAGAAATGAATTTCTAGAAGAATTTTGAGAGCTTAATTGAATGCTTGAATGTATAAATTGAATGAGCAAGTTTCTTAACCTTAAAATAATCTTCAAAGGTCATATTTATACTGGAGTAATCCAATTATAGCTATTGGAAGTAATAGTTTTGTTCTTAATATAATCCAAGTTCATTTGAATGAAACTTTAGACTTTTAAGCTGAATTTAGTCTAGTCCCGATTGGGACTAGCACCATATAGTCATTACTAATATGAACCCTACCTATAATAGAGATAAAACGCACATCCAACTTTGAAATCTAGCCCAAGGATCATCAAGGATAGGTTGTGTTGATGGAGCTAAACCCCTTACTTATTAAATTGAACTAAGATACTTACCTATTAAAAGATGAACAATCACACAATTCTAAGTTTAATCTAGCAATTGTAATCAAAGGTAGATGTGAAACAATTCAAGTAAACTTTCAAATTTTCAAAAGAAAAAAGTTTAAGGAAAAACCTCACTTAATTGATTAAAATTGTCAAAAAATACATCCAAATTCGTTCTACATATGTTTAGCCCTTATATATGCATGTAAATAACCTAACCCTTAAAGGAAAAGGTTTTCTTCCTTATTCCTAAAGATACCTATATAGGAAAATCCTTAATTAAGGAGGTTTCCTTCAAAATAAGACAACTCATGGCAACTCATCTTTGAAAAGTCAAAATTGACAACTAATGACAACTCATTATAAAAAAGCAAAATGACAAATTATGACAACTAAACATTGAATCATGCCATGTCATATGCTATATAGGATGTTGACCATTGACCATTGACTTTGACTTGTTGACTCTTTGACTTATTGACTTTGAATTGGAATATCCTTGAATCTTCTAACATCTTCTAGAACCTTCTTGAATCTTCTTTATTGACTATAAAATAGGAAAATAGCTCAAAATTCATCCATATCAAGCTAATTAATTTTAGAATAGGAAATTATGCTAATTAGCTTGAATTCTTCATATTTAGCTCCATGGTTTCACTGTTAATCCCTTTTAGGGTTCATATTAGTTACTAGTCATTGCCTTTGAAATCCGACCTTAATCTCGATTGAGATATGCATTGTCCCAATCGGGACATAAGATCGGGATGGGTTCTATCCCTTTTGCCAAATTTTGCTCATTTTAGTTTTGCTTGGGACTACGTTGGTCCTAATCGGGATTTCAACCAAAATTGTAACTTTTTGGGCAATTTAGTCCTTGTGATGAGTCTAGTTGAGATAGTACTTGAAATAGCTTTCCAAAATTATTTTTCTTCAATATTTCATTATTATTTTAACTTATAAAATGTTCCTAACTTATATACACTTGAAATAAAAACATTAGTTTCTCAAAATTAAATTTGTTAAGATCAAAATCAAGATTGCTTAACTTGCTAAAGTCAACACTTTTTAATCAATATTGGTCACTTAAATGTCTCTTAACTAAGTAAGCAACTAATAGGTTATTATTTGAATATAATAGAACCTATCTCTCAATCATTTTCTAAAGTGTGAATTCAATCTAAGGATGATCAGGCCTAATATGACATTAACTTCAATAACAACCAATGAATCAAGATTAAAAACTTAGATTTAATCATAATATACATATAATTGAATTGAAATAATAACCCTAAAAAGATATTTAGCTACTCATATTAAAAGAAAGAGAAGAAGATGAAGTAAGGAAGAGAAATGCAATCATCACTATTAATTAAAGAAAATAATAACATATGTGTTAAACAAAAAAAAATCCCCCCTCACAATGGAAGCACTTATTCCTTTAGAACTTTAAAATAAATCTCTTTTTTAATATAAGTAGGAACTTGAATCAAAACTAACTTTGATTCTTAAAAAAATGAAAATAAAGAATTATTCTAAGAATGAAAGATTATTCCTAGATGTCCCTCAAATGCCCTTGTGGGGGTTCTTATTTATAGACTCATTTTCCCTAATAACTTTTAACATTGTTACAATTCAAAAACCTTCAAATCTCATCCAATTTACAGCTTAAAATTATAATTTGAAATGTTGTTAAAATAGCTTGTACGGCCATGGGCATGGTTGTGTGGGAACAGTTTGCTGAACTTGCGTGGCTATGCAGCAGGGTGTGCGTGGCTGTGTTGTGTCTCTTTGTAATCAGGTGTGGCTGTATGAACTTCTTGCTTGGCTATGCAAGATTAGTCTACCTTTAAAAACTTCACTTTCTTCAAAGTCTTGACTTGTGCTTTGTCCCAAACTTTATCTTGACTTGTTCAGATCTTTCAAATCTTTTAAACTCCCTCCAACGCATCCTAAAATCAAAATTTAAATAAAGATTAACTAATTAAATAATAAAATAATCAAAATTAATAAAATCCTAATAACTAAAAAAAATTATGAAAATTAACTAAAATATCTAAAAACCAAACAAACATGAAATTAAATTAATATAAAATATTTAATAAAGAGTGTTTAAAATAAGATATTTTTCACACTCATCAAATTCCCCCACACTTGAGTCTTTGCTTGTCCTTAAGCAAAATAAGAAAGCAACTTATTCATATAAAGAATCAAAATCATTGGTTGGTTTTGACTTGACTAACCAATATATTCTTCCTTTAATATAAATTTTAAAAACTATAAATTAAAACAAAAACTCGAGGTTAAGGATATGGCATTTACCATGGGAATAGCAAACTCTTCCATTGAATTCATAAAAATGAACAATTGACACTCAAGAAAAATAAAAATAAATAGGAATTATCTTATTACTTAAGTAGCCCAAAATTCAACACATATAAGGCAACCAAATGACACTCAATTTATTTACTTATTCAAACTTTTCCCAATCTTAGTATCCCTAACTTTCCTGCACTACTCAGTATGGATATCTCCAAAAAGGGTCCTTTGGATATTCTTACTCTAATATAAAACATTGGAGAAGAATAATGAGTGCATTTTATGCTCCATCTCATTTTTTTAAAGAGATGCTCATAGGTGCCAAAGTACATATGAATTAAAGTACTCTAAAAGAAGAAATTAAATTCCTACTTACAAGCATCTTTCTCAAACATCAAGCATCCAAGTTCAATCATTAAATGAAACAGTAAGCAATAAGCTCATTAAGAATAAAAAATCCCTAACCATAAGTTATTCTTCTAATTTAAAAGTCAAAAAAAAAATATTAAAGGAAGATTTCACACTTATTCAAGAAAACCATCTTTAATGACAAAAACTTTTTAATAGGTTCAAAAACTCAAGTAGAAGTATGTTATTTATGAAAAATAATAACTAAGCATTCAAACAAAAAAACAAATAAAACAAAAAGAAAAAAGAAAGTATGCTTCCCTTATTTGGTTGCATTTAAAGGCAAGGTGAATGGGAATATGAACTCTATAGCTACTTCACTTGTCCTTTTAACTTTCTTTATCTTTGCCTCACATCTCCTTTTAAGGCCTTCCATCTTAATTGACAAGTCCACAATTAAGTTCCCAATTCTATGGTCAGAAAGATTTATCATCTCTTTTATTTTCTTTATGATTTTCTCACTCCATCCTTCATCCTTTCTTTTGTTCCTCTCTTACCGATGAGTTTCTTTCACTTAGCACTAGGTTGCTAATTCTTTGTTTGGTCATACTAAAAGAAACACATTAAATTAGGAATAAAATAGAAAATAAGTGTAAAGAAATATGGTGAAGTGAAAAAGGTAATGCTTTAAATAAAAGAGAAGAAGTTTGGGAAGACTAATCTTGATAAAATTTTGAGAAGATAAAAATTATTTACATAAAATTCAAAAATAAAAAATTTGAAACCTTTATATCCTAAAATTTAGATTTAAATTATTTATTTAATTAAAAAAACCTAAAAAAAGTAAGGAAATCATTAAATTCCTAACTAATTAAAAACTAAAATTTAAAAATGAAAATTGAAAAATTTTTAATTTCTCCCCTATACTTAAAATTTGCAATGTCCTTATTGCAAAAAATTTAAGTAAAAATTCAAGGAATTATGAATTATCAGGGCGCATGACTGTGCACTTTGACACACATAGCCATGCCTTGAGTAAAAATTCATAGTTCTTGTAATTAGTAGATTGCACAACTATGTACACATATGCACACAGTTGTGCATCAAGGTATGCATCAATTCACAAACCAAGCATGGTTATGCACACCCAGGCATATGGTTGTGTTTGAGACTTTCACCCTTGAATATAATTGAATAAACCAAATCTTCCTTCATGAAAGTTATAGATATTTATCTAAGAATTCCATAGCACTTTGAATCACCTTAATTAAACTTATATATCTTAAGATATTGCTTAAATACTAAGGGCTATGCTACTTGAAATGAAAGCTGTATGTGCTGACTGCGACTCATGATTTGAAAACCCACATGAACTCATATTTTCACAAGTAAGCTCAATTTAAAAAGTTTAAGATGTCTACTTTAATTTTCTATAAGACTTCTTTCTCACTGTAAAACTCTATGGCTATCAAAATTTTCATTGAATCTCAAAGGTCAAATAAGCTCCTTTTCTTTTCCTAGAAAATAATTACTAAGGGGAAAATTATGAGTTTTAAACTAAATAAAGAAAGAAAATTAATAAAAAATCAAATTAAATGAAATAAAAATCTTTGTTGAGCCCTTAAGAAGCATTTGTTTAAGGTTTGTAAGCTAGACCATTGCCATGTCTTGAAAGTCATTAAGGAACCTGCTCCTCATAAGTACAAGCATCCTTCACTTTTGGCCTCCATATTGTGTACTTTTTCCTCTTTTCAACATTAAAATTAACACCCTTATACCATGAAATAAATGAACTTAAAGGTGGCTTTGATTTGATATCTTGAATTAGTTGGATTGAATTCCTCCCTTTATGATCTTTAACTTTGAAATTGAACTTCTTTGCTTTGGCATGTGTCACTTTTGCCTTAATGTTATCCTTAATCTCATTATTGTCCATGACTTTAATATTCATGCATATGTCTTCAACATGAGGTTCTTGATAAGCATCAAAAGTTTGACTTTCCTTTCCAATATGTAAGGTGGTGGTCCTATTATGCACATTAATGATAGCTTTGGCAATAAAGAGGAATGTCATCCCTAGTATGAGTGGGTGATCTACATCTTTTTCTATGTCCAGGATAAGAAAATCTATTAGGAATACAAAATTGCCCACTTTCACATCTACATCCTCCACAATACCTGTTGGTTTAGGAATGGACTTTTTCGCTAATTGTAAATTCATGTTTGTAGGACACACTTCCTTTAACCTAAATTTTTAAAGGTAGATAAGGACATCAAATTAATTATTGCTCTCAAATCATGAAGTGCCTTAGCAATGAACATGTCCCCAATAAAATAAGGGATGCATAGACTTTTATGTTTAAGCTTTTTCAAAAGGATCGCACTACATTCATCATTTAAAGATATTGTCTCTAACTCCTTTAACCTCCTTTTATTTAAGATTGGGTCTTTAAAAAAATTGGTATACTTAGGCATATGAGAAAGCATCTCTTTGAATGGAACATTGATTTGTACCTTTTTAACCATGTCAAAGTGCCTATTCCTCTCCTTATTTATCTCTTCATTCCTTATCCATTAGGGAAAAGGTAACGATGGTACATATGGCTTTACAATCTCTTTCTCCTCTTTGGATGTAGTCTTGCCTTCCTTATTATACTTATTTCTTTATCCCTTGATGTCTCCTTATTTGGCCTATCCTCTTTCTCTTTTTGCTTATGGACTTTCAATTTGCTAAACACCTATAGCTCTTTTCCATTTCTCAAAGTTATGGCCCTAACATGCTCTATCAGGTTAGTCTATGTGTTGATATGTAATGCACCTTGATTCCTCATTGATAAGGAATTTACTATTTGCCCATTTGTACTTCTAGAATGTGAGTAGAAGAAGAGTGATTTTTGAACATTTGATCAAATCCACCTTCCAACCTCTTTTAAGCTTCAACTTGTTAGTTCATTTTTATTGATATTACACCCATGATTTTCTCTATCTTGCTTTCCCAAGAGGTTATTTATGGTGAACCTTTATCCTATTAGAATTGAGATTGGTGATGTTAAGCATTTTGACCTCCAAAACTTGATGGTGTTTGTGGTCTCCATTAGTTATTTCCTTGATTGCTCTAGGAGAAATTAGGATGGTTTCTCTAGCTAGGATTGTAAGTGTTACCATGCACTTGGTTTTACTGCCCCTTAAAGTTGTTCATATAATTAACATTTTCCATTGATAATCCTTACATTAGTTAACACTCTATTGTTGGATGATCACCCTGACACAATTCATAAGAAGAAAATAAGTTAGATGTAGATACAAAATTAACACTCATTTGGTTCATTTTCTGGGATAAAGCATCCAATTTTGCATTTATCATGGTCAAACTATTGACTTCAATAGTCCCTCCTTTCTTTAGAATAGCCCTCTTACTAAAGGCTTTGTGTATTGACCATTTCCTTAAAAAGGTCCAAAGCTTCTTTAGGCACTTTGGACATGATAGTTCCTTAAACTAATGAATTTAAGTTCACCCTTACTAATGGATTAACACCTTTGTAAAATGATTGAACCAAATCCTGTAAAGGTATCAACTGGGGTGGACATTACCTTTAAAGATCCTTAAACCTATCCTAGCATTCATAAAAGCTTTCACCCTATCTTTGAAGGAATGAATTATTCTCGTTCTTGATCTTCAATACCTTAGTTAGTGGAAAACACTTGTTGAAGAAAGCATTATAGAGGTCTTGCCAAGTGTTGATGGAGTTGGGTGGTAAGCTTGTAAACCACCTCTTAGCTCTATCCATAAGGGAAAATGGAAAGACAATAAGCTAAATTACTTTAGGCTGCACTCCATTCATTTTGAAGGTTGAGCAATATTCTAAAAATTGTCTCATGTGACCAATTAGATCCTTGTGTGGCAATCCATTAAATTGTGAATTTTTAATCATTTGGATCATGGTGGGTTTGATTTCAAAATTATTTGCTGTAACTATCAGCCTTACAATTGGATTTTGATCACCTTGGACTTAGGACTCATAAAATCTCACATGGTCCTTTGTGCATTTTGCCCATTTTATGGATTTTGAGGAGCTTGTTGCCTTAGAGACATATTTCTTTCATCTTCCCATATGTTCACTTTATTTGGTTGTTTCTTTCTCCTTTAATGCACTATCTTTTTAAGTTTTAAGTTAAGTGGTATCAATGAAACTCCTTACTTGATTGCAATTCTTGTTATGTGCTTACAATAGCATAAGTTACCATAAAAAACCACGAAAACAAAAATTAACAATGAAATTAAAAAAAGTTTAAATTAAATAAGATAAATTTCTTAACAATATCAATTTTAGCAATCCTTGACAACATTGACAAAAACTTGATGGATGTGAAATTTGCAATCACACAGAATCATTTAAGTAAAAAATAAATATCATCCTATAGAGATTACACATTGAATACTAAAATACTAAATGTGTTCATTTATTTAAACACCAAATTTTGGTTTAAAAATCAAATGAATATAAGCAAAACAAATCTAAATTAATCAATCAGATAAAAGGCTAGGGTTCTTATTTGCAATTCAACTTTTTTTAAAATAGATTAAACATCTAAGTCTAAGAAAATCTTAATTCATTTTGAAAGAAATCTTTAAAATCATAGATTTTCCTCTCAAATAAACCTATAATTAATTAAGTGGAATTAACACCAAGTTTTATAGCTCTCACTAACTAAGTGCTTCTAAACCTAATCTTAAGGACAACTTTTTAATCAATATTAGTCACTTAAAACGTCTCTCGACTAAGTAAGAAACTAATAGGTTATTATTTGAATCCATAGAACCTATCTCTCAATCAAGTTATAAAGTGTTAATTCAATATAAGGATGATCAAGCCTAAGATGACATTAAGTTCAACAACAACCAATGAATCAAGATTAAAAACTTAGATTTAATTATAGTATGCATATAGTTGAATTGAAATAAGAACCCTAAAAAGATATTTAGCTACTCATATTGAAAGAAAGAGAAGAAGACAAAGTAATGAAGAGAAATGCAATCATCATTATTAATTAAGGAAAATAATAATATAAGAGTTAAACAAATAAAAACCCTCTTGCAATGGAAGCTCTTGTTCCTTTAAAACTTCAAAATAAAGCTCTTTTTTAATAGAAGCAAGAACTTAAATCAAACTAACTTTGATTCCTAAGAAAAATGAAAATAAATAATTATTCTAAGAATGAAAGATTATTCCCAAATGTCCCCTAAATGCTCTCGTAGGTTATAAATAAGTCTCATGATTGTTACAATTCAAAATTCCCTTTAATGCATCCTAAAATCAAAATTTAAATAAAGATTATCTAATTAAACAATAAAATAAGCAAAGTTAATAAAATCCTAACAACTAAAAAAATTATAAAAATTAACTAAAATATCTAAAAATAAAAAAACATCTAATTAAATTAATCTAAAATATTTAATATGGAGTTTTTAAAATAAGATTTATTTCACACTCATCATACCTCATGTACATTGTTAGGTGGTTTCCAATTAACGACTACTTCAATCTTATTCGGATCAACATGCTCTCCCTTTACTAAACTTGGCACAATTGCTTATCCCTTAGTGGTTATAATACCATTCTCAAATGCTCAACATGCTCTTCCTTTGACCATGAATACACTAAAATTTCATTAATAAACACAATAATAAATGTATCCAAATAAGGCTTGAATACTCTGTTCATTAAATTCATGAATGCAATTGGAGCATTAGTTAACTTGAATGGCATCACTAAGAATTCATAATGTGCATATCAAGTTCTACATTTTGTTTTAAGCACATCTACTTCTTTAATCTTTAGTTTGTGATGCCTAAATCTCATGTCAATCTTTGAAAATACTCTAGTTCTTTACAACTGATCAAACAAGTTATTAATTCATGGCAATGGATACTTGTTACACAAGTCACCTTATTCAACTATCTATAGTCAATACACAATTTTATAGTACCATCCTTCTTCTTTACAAACAAAACTAGTCCTCCCTAAGGTGACACATTAAGTTTAATATAGCCATTCTATATGGAGCTTGAGAAATGGGAGTTGTCCCTGGCTGTAATTCAATACTGAACTCAATCTCTCTATCAAGTGGAAACCTTGGAAGATCTTTTAGAAATACATCTGTAAACTCATTTACCATAAGAAGACTGTCAAGCTTTTGCCCCTCTTTTCCAGTGTCAATGACATATGCCTGTAGATAGCGGGGTTTAGCGCGTGTCCAAGATTTTAGCAACCACGACACTGTTTAGGCTCAGGGCCTAGAGAACACACTAACCGCTATCACAAAGACATGGCGTGGAGATGAGGAGTCGCCACCTAGGGTAATAATTGGGACAAATAGAAAAGGTGGTACTCGATTCCCTAAAAGAAAGCTAGTACCACAACCAAGAGATTTTGGATACGGAATACTAACTTCTCTTAGTCTCGTGTTCATTTAGAATAATTTTATAAATGATTATTTCATCCTCTAATTACATGCAATTTTATTAAACCCTATTTGACATCCATATAACCCTAGGCATCTAGTCAATAAAATTACACATAAAAAATGCACTCAAGATCGTGTTGTCCCTAAGTCTAAACTATGTTAATTTTATTAAAAAGTTAACTAGATTTACATTTTTTATTTACAAGTGAGAAAGAGACTAAAAGTGGGCCTACATTTTTATCAATTAGTGAGCCTAGATCTATTTATTTTAGCTTGTCTAAGGAATGGGCTTAAATCTATTTAATTTTAAATAAAAGTTGAATTAATGGGCCTAAGTCTAATTTGGTTTTAATTGAAATGTGGGCCTAGGTCTATTTATTTTAAAAGATTATGCATTTTAGTGGGTTGAGTTAAGTCTAAACAAGTTTTAATTAACTAAGTGGGCCTAAAATCTAATTAACCTAATGGGCCTAAGTTGATTTTAATTATTTAAATTCCTAACCCATTTTTAAGCCTATTTATTAAGTGGGTTAGACCTAAACGTGGGCTTCTGGCCCAAAACCAAATAAAAATTTCCAAAAACATAAAAAACATAACAAAATTAAATAAAAACACATTCATATATGATTTCTAAAAAACCTAATTTAATTGCATACAAATCCTAAATTAAAATACTACCACCATTTATTTTAATTTGATTTTTACCCAATCGAATCTAATTACTAATTGATTTTTAAATGCAAAAAATTAAATTTTTTACTATTCCCATTACCGGGGTTATTATAAACTATATACAAAATTAAAATTAAACAATTATACACCCATGAATTCGTAGAACACCCAAAAATGAAAAAATAAAGATAAAACCCTAAATTCTACTGAAAAATAACATAGGTTCTTCCATGGTATTCCATGGACCTTCAATTCAGTTTTAACATAAGCAACATCCTCCTCAATCCACATTCATATATAAAAACAAAAACATAGAAATAATTAGATTAGTAATGAAATTGAATAATAAAACAATAACAAAATAAAATAAAAATCATAAAAAAGAAGAGAAGAAAAAAAAGCGAATGTTGTGCATATGCTTTGAGATAGCCCCTCAGATTAAGATTGTTATTGTTGTTTTTGACTCGTTGTTTGATTCTAGACAGAGAGTTAATTGCATTCCAAACAAAGAACATTATTTTCAAAGCTGTAAAGAATGATGTCAAGAAATTAGAGTTTTAGATAGGACCGAAGGAATCAAGATTTCCTTGTGCAGTAGGATTTTAAAGCGTAGTTCTCTAGATGTTTTCTCTCCTTTTTTTGTCTTTTCTTTTTTTCTCTCACTGTGTGCCTCCCTCTTGTATGCATATAGAGTTTGCCTGCGTATTGACTTCCTCCTTTGGAGGAACAGACTCATCTCATTTGATCTGATGATAGCGTTTGTTTTTTATTTTAAAAACTTACATGTTTAAAAACCTTGTCAAATAATAAAAAATATAAAATTGAATTTTCAACCAATCAAAACACTGAATAAAGTCAATAAAAATAAGAAAGAAAAATACACGAATATAAAAAAATGGGACTTTTACGCATCGGCATTGTGCAATGCCGATCGGCATTATGCAATGTCGATCGGCATTACACCAATGTTGATCCTAATTTTATTTTTTTTAACTTTTAATTACCAAAAGACCCCTAAAAAATTGACTTCCTTGTAATCAAATCCTAAAAAACATTGCAATTTAGTCCCTAAAGTCTAGAAAATCGACAACCAAGTTTAATTTTTGAATAAATTTCATCATAGGGGCTTATGTCACAATTGTGCACAATTGCATCTTGAAATTGAGTGCTTACAATGCCAAGAATGCTTCACACCCTTATCTTATCATTCTTCTAGCTGTGATTGTTGAAACCATGCTATAATGCTTTAAACCCCTTTCCCCTCTGAACATAATTTTACCACTAGCAAGCATCTAGAACTCTACTTTCTTCTTATAAAAATCAATTAGTGCTTGATATTTGGTTAGGATATCCATGCCAAGAACCACATTAAACATCTATAAGGTAATGGCACTAGATCAAATTTTAATTTTGGACTCTTAAACTCTCACTCGTAACTTAATTTATACCTACAAACAACTAATTCACTCATTGGCATATTTGCAACCAAACCTTTGTCCATCATACTCTTTTCTTTGGTATGCATGGTATGAATGATGATGCAATGAATGAATGAGTTACACCTAGATCAATTAAAGCATATGCATTCTCATTAAAAATAGTTAACCTACAAGAAATGACATCATATGACAATGGTGCCTCCTGTTGTGTCATTACAAAGACCTTAGGTTGCATTAAAGGTCTTTTTATAGGATGTGTTAATTTATATGCACCACTCTCTGTTAACATTGGCTCCTATACCTCTACTTGTATCTCTATCAAAACCAAAAGCCCTACCTCCTTTACCAGCTATGCTCTGGACTCCTCTACTAGCATTGGTACCAAACTATGCAAGAATAGGGCAATCCCTCCTAATGTGCCCGGATCCACCATGCTCAAAATATTGAATGGTTCTCTCCCTATATTCCCCTTCCTTATGAATATGATCATAAGTAACATAGGTATAGTTCTTCTAATAGAACTACCTACACTAGCAATTGGTTGTCTTATAGAACTTTGCTAACTTGAGAAGATTGTGGTCTATAAGTGCTAGACCAAGTCCAAGGTCCTCTAATACCTTTAGATCCTCCTATCTATAGACTTTGTTGAAATACCAGCTCCCTTACTGAGTCCTTTTTACTTCCCTGCCCAAACTAGAGCTTTTGACTTTCCCTCTTATTCTATTTCCTCTCTTAGCTTCTCTTTCTCTATTGCCTTTTTAACTCAGCCCCTGAAATGCTATCCCTCATATAATGATAACTCATTCTTTAGCATTATTTGTAAGCCCTTCCTTAAATCTGTAGCACTCTTGGGCCTCAAGTGGAAAGATGTCAGAGGCATATTTGTACAAATCTTCAAAGCTATCAACAAATCCCCACATAGTCATAGTTCTTTATTTAAGAGAAATGAACTCATTCTGCCTTTATGCTTTGAATGCATTAGTCAAATACTTTATGTAAAATTCTATCTTGAATGCATCCTATATCAACTGGTTCCCATGCAACATCCTAACTCGAGAAAACCATGCATATGAAGTGTCATGCTGCCCTTAACCACTTATCTACCTCTCCAGAATCAATGGAATCATGAAAATTAAATGCATCTTATTTCTTAGTATGCTCAATAATATGTCAGGCCTTCTCCTTTATTCTTGAGCTATCAAGGTAGCAACATTAGTCTTTGCAAGCACCCTCGAATCAAGCTGCAAAACATGCACAACAAGGGGGGGGGGAGGTGGGGTTTATTTGATAATAGAGGTCCTAGCCTTAAACCTTAGCTCTAGATTATCATTACCCTTAGACTTTGCCTAATCACTACCCCATGGTCGACTCTCCCTCATGAAGGTGCCTTATAATAGTTCCTTCTTAGTGAATCCTATAAATATAGCAAAATCAAGTTCAATATTTCATCAAACCATTGCAAAAGCATAGTTAAAGGACCATTTACCAAAGCTCTAATACTAAAACTATCATATCTCATCTCATATAGCCCGAGATGGACATTTAAAACCAACTAATTGGGTAAACCATTTAGTCTAGTCAAATTATATTATAATTATAATAGTATTTGCTAGAGGGATTAAAAATAATCTCTCAAAAAGTTGGTATTGTTCATGTAGTGTATTTAGAAAGTAATAACATTTGTATTTAGATTTTTTTTAAAATAATAAACTATGTATAAGATAATTAAGTGATAAAGAGAAATAAGTTTTTAAGCTAGATCAATATTATATATATATGTACTAGGAACATAAGAAAGCATTATTAAAATATCATGAAACCGTACTATAAACATATACTTTACATAAAGCTTAGCAACCAATATTTATGTTTAGGACATGATCATTTACAACACATATGAGAGTAAGGTTAAGAAATAAAATACAAGGTTTCTCTGACAAGGATGTTTGCTAACCTTACTGTGAAATTTCTATAGACATTCATTTAGCTCAGTCCACCTACTTTCAAGCCCTGCTATTTGAAAAGTTTAGAAAATAAAGCAAAATGAGTATATATAGGTAGAAAAAAATTCGATTAAACCAAGCATAATAAATTCCTTAAATTAGAAAAGCTAAAGCATTTAAAATTAAATTATAACTCACTTAGGACATTGAATACATTCTTACTTTCAAATATGTAACAAGCTTAGCTAAATAAAGCATATACTTTTCTAAACATTAATATAACCTTTTATATATATTAACTATCCTTTCAATAAGCATCATAGATTGCCCATAACATATAGGTGATCGTAAACTGACTCTCTAGGCACACTTGAAGGCTAACCCTTTGACTGCATTAGCACGGAATGACCCATCTCCCTTCACTATCCTGCAATCAAGTTCCCTATTATCTATTGAGCAATAATAATCTCAAATGTGCATATATCATCTTAGCACATTCACACATCTCACATAGGGAGGTAATACATAAAACCAAATGCCATATCCATCAAATAATCAATAAAAATGTTACTAACATATTATAATTCAACAAAGTATTCAAAATTAAATAATCTCCTATCATGATTCAAAGCAAAAAAACTAGGCTGATTATAGCCTCAATTAAATCATAAAAAAACTAAAATATTCTCAAATTAAATTACAAAATAAGGCATAGAGTAGTAACCCATTTAACATGTACACTTAAAACCTATATTATTTCAAATCGTGAAATTTTAACAAATAATTATATTAGTTACAAGGTTGAATTGAAATAGTTCTAAGATATCAATTTCTTATTCATAAAATGGCATTAAAAGTTCATTTTGTTGTTGATATAAAACTAGTTAAAGGGTTTGAACAATTATTTACCAAAACAGGCTATAAATATGCACAATCTGGCTTCATAAGCTTCCTAGTTTGCACCAGTAAGTATATTCATTATACCATCATGATTGTCATGTCACGTACAAATAATATTTCTATCATGTTAATTTAGCATATGCTATTATTCATGCATCCTTTCATACTTGCCATGTTCACACATCATATTTACATGCTCTTGTATCATTATGCCATTTTATATATTTATGATTTCACCATAATTATTATGTCCATGCATTATATCATGTTCGTGCGTATTGTATATTAGTGCATGCTTGTGTATATATATTGTTTACATTTACAAGTAGTGGTAGATCCAAAATAGTACATATTTCTTAAAAGTATTGTGTTAACTAGTAAGGCCAACCCTACTTAGTATCCAAGTAGTATGGAGAGCATTTTCTTTATAGTTTTCAATTTTTTTAAGTTAATAATTTGTGCTTAGACTTAAACCATCAATTTTTTAGTTACAGTCATGCATTTTGTCTATTTTTAAGTAATTTTAAATCTTTTTTAAAGTTATATACTATCATTTATGTCTTATTTTAACTCATCAATTATGGATATTATCCAATATAATATTTAATACTACATCTATATATCCCATATTTTCTCTATAGTTCACATTGATTTTAGTATTATCATCTCTATTTAGTTTTAACATAATAGTTGCACATTTTGTCATATTATAACATATCACCACATTATTTTTCAATTAGTTTAAAATCTTTTTAGGTACATTTACAATGACTTTTATTTAGTTCAATCATGCATTTTATGTTAATTGCTTCCTAATTTTTAATGTTTTTCTATTATAATTTATTATCTTGTGCATTTTATTAATCTGAATTTCATATATCATAATCTTTGTATAAGTTATAATACCCAGTCCTAACACCCAACACATATTTTTCCAATTCAAACCTAATATGTTATCATTTTGTCCTGTTATGCCATAATCTTTGTTAAGTGTTAGCCCATATATTACACATCTTTTGTTTAGTTTTAACACACTATATCATTAATTTCTTCCTAATTTTAGCTCTTTTCAAGGTACAATTATCCTATTTCATCTTTTCCTACCTAGTTTTAACTCTTTTTTAAGTTTATATTCAATTTTTTTTATGTCAAGTCTCAATTCATCACAATTTATATTGCACGTCTTTTTCTTCTTAGTTTTCACTCTTTTATAGGTTCATACTCCATCTTTGGTGTCTAACATACTTAGTCCACTTTCAACATATAATTTCAATCTAGTTTTTGGGTTCTTATATAACTCCTTCTATCTAATTTTAATTTATTATCTATTATATCAGTGTAGCTTATAGTTTTGCATCATCAATCATGCCCTTCATATCATCTTTGGTTCATTCATCATTATTTATTTTTAGATTTAACTTATTTTTGTCTTGTCATATAACTATTATTATTTTATTTCAATCCATCAATCTCACATTTTGTTATCCAATTTTATTCTTTGTTAAGTTGTAAGCCTTTATATAATTATTTGCTATCCAATTACACATTTTTTATATCTTAACTTATTTATTCCATTGTAATAAATAAAGTTCTTAAAAGAGTCCTAGTGGGGTGAATAGGACTATCAAACAATAATAAGAAATTAAAAAGATTTGGACAAGAATTAAATGTTATATTGAAAAGGAAGAATGATGAACAGAAGAATTTGAGGAGTTCAGATTCTTAACAATCCTATGTCTCAACCTAACTTATCCCCAAGTTAGGATTTTGAATCACCATAATCTATTTACCTAGATTGATTTTTACAACTTGAGTTTTAGGCTCAACTCAAACCTTACAACTTGAGTTTTCAAGGCACACTCAAAAACCAATTCATAAGTGTTTTCAAGGCTCACATTAAAACTGAATTCCTAAGTGTTTTAATAGCTTAACACTTAAACCAATTCCTTTAGAATAGAATCTCACTTCCCATTTTCTTAACCCTATAAAGTAGAAGAATAAGAATTTATATTCTAATACTCACCAACTCTCATAAGAGTATGCAATAATAAAATGAATTTTGAAAGAGTTTAGAGAGCTTAATTGAATGCTTGAGAGTATATAATGAATATACAAGTTTCTTAACCTCAAAATAATCTTCAAAGGTTATATTTATACTTGAGTAATTAAATTATAGTTATTAAAAGTAATAATTTCATTAATAAAATCAAAGTCCATTTGAATGGAATTTGGACTTTTGAGCTGCAATTTGTCAAGTCCCGGTTGGGATATCATTAGTCTTAGTCAGGATGAGCATTGAATAGCCATTATAAGCCATTGTATTTGAATTTTTACACTGGCCCTGATTAGGATTAGGTCAACCAAAAACTAAATTTTTACTTGAACTTGATCTTCCTTGGTTCCAATTGGGACTACCCTAGTCTCGGTCAGGACCATAACAGGATTTGCACTTTTGTACAATTTAGTTCCTGTCTTGAGTTTGATCGAGATAGTGCTTGTGATGTCTTTCTGAGATGATTTTTCTTTAATAATTCACTATTATTTTGACTTATAAATTATTCCTAATTGATACACACTTGACGCAAACACATTAGTTGCTCAAAATTAAGTTTTTTAAAATCAAAATAAAGATTGATAACTTGTTAAGGTCAACAATCTCACTTTTTTATTTTGACAAACTTATTTTTAGTTTGATAAAAATAATACAAGATAAAGTGTGTGATAGATAACAATTGTGATAATAATGATGGTATCAAATAAAATCAAATATATTTCTTTATTTCTCCTCCTATAAATATGGGCATGATAAAAAATCTAAATTTATAATTTGTTCTCCATGGCAACAAAAATATAAAATATATCATGAGAGAATTATGGCCTAACATAACAAATGTGTTAAAAATAAAAAAAAATGTTTAGAAATATGAAGGAAATAATTTCAAACATATATGCATATAATGCATCATAAAAATAGTACATATAGCATAACCTCATATGATCATATAGAGCTTAGATAGCTAATCATACATGATCATGTGGCACTTAGCATAATACAAACACAAACACTAAGGATAATTATCACATATCTTCTTCTAACCCTTTTGTTAGAGACAAAAAGAAAAGAGAGAGATAATAAAGTGAAATGAACCTAGAGGAAAAAAATACTAAAGGAATTAAAAGATCAAGAACCAAAACAATGAAAATAAAGACACACCAAATCTTTATAAAATTCATGGCATATATAAACAAAGTAAGCAAATCAAGGCCTTTTTATTGCATATGATATATGACAAAAATAGCCACACTTATAATGTTACTTATGCATGCATAAACAAAATTATACAAAAATAATATTCAAACAATTTTCTCTCCCTTATTTTAAATAGAATAAGAAAAAATATTTGATATTAAGGACACACTTTCACATAGGTGTATATTAAAAAAAATTTTCTTCCTTTTTAAATGAATTAACTAAATACGCATGCAAACTCAAATATTTTCTCTGCCTTTTGCAAAAATAAAAAAGAATTAATACTAGAGGAATTGACATTTTGAAGAAAGTAAAAGTTCATTAATAATGAAAATGCATACAGCACAAAGATAAGATACTAAAAATAAACACAAAATAAATGAACACATAAACAAACATAAAATGAGTCTAAAAACAAACTAGTAGCTAGAGGCTCATGTACCAAAAATAAACTAAACTAATACTAAACAAATAAACAAAAAATAAAAAAAAATATTTATTCTAGAGGAGGAGATGAAGGAGGAGGAGGAGGATGATGATGATAGGTGCAAGTATAGCTTTATGCTCATAAATCTAATGGACATTATGTTGAAGATGAGTAATATTGTCATCAATTTGATTGAAATGTACATTGAAATTGGACTCAACTTCATCAAAGCAAGAATTGAGGTTGGATTCCATCAAGAACATGCATTCAAAGATTTTTCCTACCCAAATAGGTACATCATCTTGAGCTTGAGCACCTTGAGTTGATGAACCTTCACTTATTGTCCATTTCCTTGGAGGAGCATCATGAGTTTGTGCTTCTTGCCTAATGTCTAGGCATTCTTATTCTTCTAATTCTTAAAATATAGCCTCCATTAGTAGAGGTGAAATTTTTAGAGTTTTTTTTTATATAAAAGTTTCTTTAAGAAGAATAGGCTTGATGGAAGGTAAAAGATAAAGATTAACATTGTAGAATTTATCCATTTTTATGATAATTCCACTAATACAAATTGCATTGGTGTTACTATTACTAATTAGCCAAATTATCCATTGTAAAAATCTTTCTAAAGTAATCTTTTCATCATGAAGAATGAAAAGATCATCAAGAGAAAGATTTTCATTGCAAAGAGCTCTACCATTAATAGAACAGGTAATGAAGCAATGAACATACCAAAGTGCTTTAGATTTGATGTATGAGGCTTTAGCATGTCTGATGAAGAATTGAGGAGAATTAGCAGCTTTAATTTCATCCTAAAAGGAACAAGCAAGCCAATGAGGGTTAACTTGAATGTGCTCCTCTTGGGAAAAACCAAAAAGAGTGTTAAGCGTTTGATGAGTTATGAAGCAATATATTCCTCTTAATTTGAATCTCATTGAGAAGTAGGGATTAATATCATCAAATTTGATGGAATAAAGAGTGTATAATGAAAGAAATTCAATAATGAGAGAAGGATAAGATGGAAAAGCCAAGAAAGAAAAATCATTTAACTCACCTTTAAGAAGAAGATACTTGAGTTCATCATAGCAACCAATTACTTTGAGAGTAGGTTCATTTATAAATCTTGAGGGAATGAAAGCTCTTTTTTGGAATTGAGACATTATTTTCTTGAGATCTTGAGTAAAATAAGAGAATGGAGACTGTGTTCTCTTAGGTTTATCCTTCTTAGAAGGAGGATCTTGAGAGGAGGAAGGAACTTTGTTTGGTTTCTTAGGAGCCATGAGGAGAGCAAAAGAAAAATATATAAAGAATTTGTAGTGAAAGGAAAATTTTAATTAAGATGAAAAATCTAACAAAAATATAATGGTATTTATAGGTAAGAGATTAGGACTAGAAATAGTTTAGAATTTGAATTTGAATTAAATAGGAATCTCAAAAATTATCCCTGACTATGATTGAGAAGTCAAAAGGTTGATAGGATTTGAAATCGTAATGCTATCATGATTAATGTCCTAGTTGGGACGTGCTTCCATCCCAGTCGAGACATGATGTCCTGAGTGATATCCTATTTGAGATACCCATTTGAAATCAGTTATATGTAAAAAACACAGAATTGATTGATGATGTCTTGATCGGGACATAATATGATCTTGGGCAAGAGTAAGTTCCTGGTAATAAAAGTTTACAAATTTTTGCAATTAAGTCCAAAATAATTTACAATTAAGTCCTTGCAAATTTAATTGCATTTATTTGAATTAATTGAAGATTTTTAGAAGAATTAAATGAGTATATAAAATGAACTCATTTAAAATAGGATATATTTTGTTAAAAATTAAAATAATTAGTTTAATGAATAAAAGTTTCATTAATTAATTATTAATTTTGCAAAAATAGGAAAAATTAAAAAAATTATTTTAAAAAATAAAAAATAAAGAAGATCAAATTCAAAAAGATAAATGTAATTCAAATAAACACATGTTTTCACAAAAAAAATGAAGATTTTAAAATAAACACAAAAAATATATCTAGTGAGGAAGTATTATATACCAAAAATAAACATAAGGAAAACTTAAAGGAATCCAAATATTAATATAGCAAAATTTACACAAAATCAAGACAGACTAGAACCATTAATCATGTCAAGTTCATGTTTAATTAAATTTAATCTCTCTTCATTGAGAGGTTTGGTGAAGATATCAATAAATTAATTATTTATATCAACAAAATCAAATGAGGTATCACCAATTTGAACATGGTCATGCAAAAAATAATGTCAAATGTATATGTGCTTAGTTCTACAATGTTGAATGGGATTCTTGCTAAGGTTCATAGCACTTTCATTGTCACATTTGATAGGAATGTGATCAATTTTATACCATAGTCCAACAAATGTTTTTTTTTACCATAATACTTATGAACAAGAAAGAGTTACTGTAATATATTTAGCTTCAACAGTAGACAAGGAAATTGAAACTTATTTCTTGCTAAACTAAGAAACTAAACATTATCCCAAAAATTGACAAGCTCTGAAAGTGCTCTTTCTATCTAGTAAACTATTGACAAAGTCTGCATCAGAATAACTAATCAAGTCAAAGGAAGAACTCCTAGGATAATAATGTCCTAAATGCATTATACCATAAAGATATTTGAAAATTCTTTTGATAACATTCAAATGAGACTCTTTAGGACTTGATTGAAATGTAGCACATAATTAAGTAGCAAACATAATATCGGGTCTATTAGTAGTTAAATAAAGAAGGGATCCAATCATATCTCTAAATTGCTTTTCATCAACCAATTTGCCATTCCCATTCTTATTGAGTTTAGTTGTGGTGCTTATCGGAGTTTTGCTTATCTTAGCACCTTCCATGCCAAAATTCTTGAGAAGGTCTCTTGTATATTTGGTTTGATTAATGAAAATCCCATCTTTGCATTGCTTAGAATTTTAGTTCTCCCATCATACTCATTTCAAATTCTCCTTGTATTAGCTTAGAAAATTCTTCACATAAGCAATGGTTAGTAGCACCAAAATAATATCATAAATATATATTTGAACAATTAATAAATCATGTTTGGATTTCTTTTTAAAAAGAGTTGTGTCAACTTTTCCTTTAGAGAGCCCTTTGT
Organism: Mallotus nudiflorus; assembly: GCA_947683625.1. Taxonomy (NCBI): domain Eukaryota; kingdom Viridiplantae; phylum Streptophyta; class Magnoliopsida; order Malpighiales; family Euphorbiaceae; genus Mallotus; species Mallotus nudiflorus. Next base: position 590,222 of record CANTUR010000035.1, read on the forward strand.
CTAGTAAAAAGTTGCTCAATATTTCATACCAAGCTCTTGGATCTTATTTCAATCCATACAATTCTTTTGACAATTTAAAAACATAATTTGGAAAATCAAAATTTTCAAAACTCAGATGTTGCTCAACATATACCTCCTCTTTAATGAAACCATTTAGAAATGCACTTTTAACATCCATTTGACAAAGTTTAAAATTCATGAATGATGCAAATGCAAGTAGCATTCTAATAGCTTTGAACCTTGCAATGGGAGCAAATGTTTCATCATAATCAATGCATTTTTCTTGATTATAACCTTTAACTACTAGTCTAGTATGATCGACCTTCCTCTTTTTTATTTTTATTATTTAGTTTGTGTTGATTTTTTTGTTTCCGAGGGACATGGAAACTTTACTGAATAGGGACAAGTGATTGGTCTCAAGGGGATGACATGATTTTGATTTCATGGAGTTGCCACCCAATTTTTAGAAAATTAGGAAAAGAAAGGGACAATATCAGGTCACACAGAGTGTATTGTCCCTAGTAGAGATGTTTGGGTTTAGGAGATTTTATCTACTTTTTGACTATTTCTCATTATACGATATTCAATGTATAGCTACCACAACACCCTAGTTTTGGTGATGACAGTTTGTATAACAATCACACTGTACATAAAAAAATATCGGATAATAAAGCTGAGAATTTTATTAGATCACTTTCCTGATAAAATACATATGAAAAGAAAATGATTAAAAAAACTAAATCTAATATGATTGATCTGCAAGGATAGCATGATCATTTACATAGCTTATATGATGAATGATAGGATGATCAAGCTTATAGTGATTATTTATGCTATGATGATGAATGATGATAATATAAAGGATGCATGAGGTCATCACCAGACTAAGAGCATGATGACTCTATTCCATGACATGAAATTTTTCACATTATTGATATTTATGATGTGATTTCATGATTTTGGAAATAAAGGATGCATAATGATAATGTAAAATGAGCATAATAGTGCATATATTATTCATGTAGCATGCAAGATTACTAGTCTCATCATATAAGCACAACAGTATTCCTAAATGTTGGTGATAGTAATGTAGTGCAGTAAAGTAAACGTGCTAAAATGATAATGTGGACCTCAGACTTGACTTAGCTTGTGTGAACTTTGAAGCTCTAGGTTCAAGAGATTATTAAGCTTTCCTTATTGAGAGATTCAAAATAACAGTAGAATGATGCTAGACTATATACCTTTGAAGCATGCTTTGATAAAGATGAAGCTGGGTTTGGTGGAAAAAGGGATCTAACAACCTAAAGGAAAGACTGTGGGAGATCAAAACCTATATAGGAAAGGGTTTCATGTGCCTTTGATCGGATTGACTCTTGGGTGGGTGTGTGTCTTCACTTGCTTCCCCCCTCCAAAATGGGGTGTACAAGGGTCTATTTATAGGAAAAAATGTGTAGAATGGCGTGGTGTAGGCGTGGTCATGTGTGTGTGAGTGTATTTTTGCATGTGGCCATGCCAAGTGCACATGACCATACACTGTGTGCATGTAGTAACGTACTTGGCATGTGGCCACACGCGCCTATGGGAATTTTCACGTGCACTTTAATGCTCTATGTGCACTATTTTGGGGTTGGTTCCTAGGGTTTTTGGGCCTTTCAGATGCATTTCCAGAATTTGTTTGTCCAAATTCAGCTTTGATTTTAGCAAATGACACCTGGGGTTGTTTATGCGCAATTCTGAATGATACGCGCTAATACCTGGGTTATGTTGGATTATTCTAGGACCACTTTCAGAGGTTTTAAAGCCCTCTAAATGTGTTTCCAAAGTTCATTTTATCAAAATCAATTTTCTTTTTTTCATAAATCTAGGTCCTGATATAATGAAATACACATTGGCCCGACGAGTTGAGTATTTTAAGAGGAGTTTTATTGAAATAAACCTCTCATTGTTTTGATAATTCATATTTCGCAAGGTCAGAGCATAACTTAATGACCCGATAATCAATTTTGCACACTGGTGGGGTTAGTTGGGTATTTTAAGGTTTCACACATTAGAGGTGTTATGAATGAGCAGACTCTAGTAATCTCGGGGATTTGTTTCATCATCGAATCTTTTTGGGGATAGTTAAATTTGAGGTATGATAGTTGCCCCCTGCTTCACATGTGTTGCATAGCAACCTAGTGCTAGTGTCAATACATGTGAAGCAAATGTAAAGATGCAAAAATGATTTGCTTGAGAGAGAGGTACTTACTTGTGGGTTGTCTCTTGACGTCTTATTAAGATTTAACTGTTGTTGTTGTGTTTTGTTTGTTGTTATTGTTTTGTGACTTGGTCACTATGTAGGGTGCTATTTTGGGACATATGTAAGCTTGTGATTGATGCAAAGTGTAGAGTGCAGATGCAATTATAACCTTTTTAGGTGTCACACAAATAAGGATGCTACTAAGCAAAATGTGGATGTGACTATAAGCTTCTTAGGTGTCATGTGAATGAACATGTAACTATAACCTTCTTAGGTGTCACATAAATGAAAATGTAACTATAACCTTTTTAGGTGTCATGTGAATGAACATGCAACTATAACCATCTTAGGTGTCACGCAAATGAAAATGTGACTATAACCTTATTAGGTGTCACGCAAATGAACATGTGACAATAAACATGCGACTATAACCTTCTTAGGTGTCACGCAAATGAACATGTGACTATAACCTTCTTAGGTGTCATGCAAAATGAACATGGACTATAACCTTCTTAGGTGTCACACAAATAAACATGCGACTATAACATTCTTAGGTGTCACACAAATAAACATGCGACTATTACCTTTTTAGGTGTCACGCAAAATGTTGATGCGACTATAACCTTCTTAGGTGTCACACAAATGAACATGTGACTATAACCTTCTTAGGTGTCATGCAAAATGAACATGCAACTATAACCTTCTTAGGTGTCATGCAAAATGAACATACGACTATAACCTTCTTAGTGTCATGCAAAATGAACACACGATTATAACCTTCTTCGGTGTCACACAAATGAACTTACAACTATAACCTTCTTAGGTGTCATGTGAAATGAACATGCGACTATAACCTTCTTAGGTGTCACACAAATGAACATGCGACTATAACCTTCTTAGGTGTCATGCGAAATGAACACGTGACTATAGCCTTTTTAGGTGTCATATAAATGAACATGCGATTATAACCTTCTTAGGTATCATGCAAAATGAACTTGTGACTATAACCTTCTTAGGTGTCACGCAAGTGAACATGCGACTATAACCTTCTTAGGTGTCATGCAAATGAACATGCAACTATAACCTTTTTAGGTGTCATGTGAAATGAACATGCGTGATACGGACATGGCCAAGCTTAAGAATGGTAATGGTGGCAGCATTTCTAAAGATAAAGCTAAGGATGGGCTTGATGGAGAGGAAAACAAGAAAACCAAAGATAAAGCTAAGGATCCATTAAGCAAGCCATAAGGCCTAATTACAAGGTCAATGTCCAAGAAGATACAAGAAGCCTTAATTGGCTGTATGCAAGATTGGGCTAGTTAAGGAAGTTCAATTGGTCATGCTAGGTTTGGCCCAAGTGAAGACATAATTGAATGGGCTTTATTTAATGTTTGGTAAGTCCAAATACATGAAGACTAATGTGGGCTCAAATCCCTTATTTAAGTTCAGAACTATATTATTTGCTATTATGCTTAATAGTTTTATTAGGGTTTTTGATGTTAGGATGTTATAAAAACCCTCCTTATGGTGTGTTTTAAACAGATTGGAAATTGAATGAAAATTAGTCCTTTTGCCTATTTGCTTAAATTCTTGAATTCTTGTTGAATGCATAAACCACTTATCAAGGAATTGATCTATCCTTGTGGCATGTTAAGGGTTAGGGTCTAAAGAACTTAGTTTTCTTTAGGTCCTAATCTTGATCAAATAAACCTTGCAATATGATTTAAGTGATTCTTGGGTTTTGAAATTCAATTTGTTCTTGGGTTTTCAAGATAGTAATTCACGGGTTCATAATCATTAGGGTTCGTGGTTCTAATTCTTAGAGGTTCTTAACAATGCAACTATAACCTTCGTAGGTGTCATGCAAAATGAACATGTGACTATAACCTTCTTAGGTGTCACACAAATGAACTTGCTATTAAGCAAATGAGAATGCTCCTGAGTAGTGTAGATGCTCTTAAGCAATAAAAGTGCTTTTAAGTAATGAGAAGATGCTTCTAAGCAGTTAAAGTGTTCCTAAGAATTGTAAATGCTCTTAAGTAATGAGTGTGAGTGCTTCTAAGTAATAAGAGTGCTCCTAAGCAATACGAATGCTTATAAGTAATGAATGAGATGTGAGAGTGCTTCTAAGCAATGAATGAGATGTGAGAGTGCTTCTAAGTAATGAAGAGTGCTTCTAAGCAATGTGAGGATGCTTCTAATCAATGAGAGAGTGCTTTTAAGCAATGCGAATGTATAGACAACGGGGTTTTGCACACAACCAAGATTTGAGCAACTACGACACTATTTGAGCTCAGGGCTCTAAAGAACACATTAACCATTATCATAAAGACATGGTGTGGAGAGAGGAGTTTCCACTTAGGGTAATAACTGGGACAAATTGAAAAATGGTGATACTAGAGTCCCTAAAAGAAAGCTATTACCACAACTAGTAGATTCTAGGTACCTTAATTTCTATAACCTTCCCTAAAATGGCCTAAGTTATCTCTGCCCTAATTTCTAATTAATTATGGGCCTAAAGATGCATTTTAATTAATTAAACATAAAAAAACCTAAATTTAAATGGGTTAAAGCCTAATGTGGGTCTAGGGCCCAAAATATATAAACATAAGCAAACAAGCACAAAAAATAATAAAAATATCAAAAAAACAAATAAAAGATCGAATAATTAATTTAACTTATTTCTTTTAAAAACCCTAATTTAATTAAAGTAATCATGAACAATAAATAAAATAATTAATAGGCAACCCTAATTCTATCCACTTAAATCTAATTTAATTTTAATTAAACAACCTAATGATTTCTATAGCCATTAATTTTAATTAATTACCAAATGAAAACCCTAATTTTACTAACCAATTATTTATAATAAAACACATAATCACACACACCAAATTTCATTATTCCCACTATTACGACTATTACAATTAACTATTGAGAATAATAAAAAAAGAAAATTTATACAAACCTAAAAATAAATAAAAAATTAAATTAATGATAACCAAACTAAATAAAAACCCTAGAAATTATGTTTAGCTACAAGGTTCCATCCATGGTACTCCATGGATCTCTATGGATTTGGCTTTCCATGTAAAGTCATTAAGTAATCCTCTCCATAATCACTAACACAAAAATCAACAATGGTTAGTGAATAAACAAACTAACAATAAAATCAAGTAAAGCTAAAATTAAATAGGAAAAAAATAATGAAATAAAAAAAATAATTAAAAATAGAGAAGAGGAAGAGGATTATGGATGCACTGTGGTTGGCTCTTTAGACTAAGATCAATCACTGTTGTTTTTTTAGTAGTCCTGTTAAAAAGTTTGTTATTCTTCTTCTCAAAAATCTCCAACGAATAAATCACCAAGAATTTTTGGTAGAAAAGAATGCTCATGATTGAGAATTGAGTCCCCTTCCAAGAGCCTCAATTCTCCTTTTATAGAAAAAACCAAAAAACCTAGGTTCTATGTATTGAAGAGTTCCAATTTTAAAAGGACTTTATTTCTTAAAAATTTAGATAACTCTAAAAATAAATTTAAGAAAATTTTTTAACCAATCAAAATATAGGAAAAATATTTTTTATTTTCTGTAAAAATACAAAAAAATGGAAAACATGTAATTTTGACCGAAATTGCATAATTCTGGTTAGAATTCTATAATTTTATTTTTTAAAACTTTTAATTGCAAAAGACCCCTAAAAGAAATTAAATTTTTTCAATTAGGTCTTAACAAGTATTACAATTAAGTCCTTAAAAAACCAATGAAACTCTTTTTGAAATGTATTCAAACTTTTAAGGATTCGAACTTCAAGTGTTGAAGACCTACTTATAACATTTTCATCATTGGAGTCCTTTATCGCATCCATATTTTATTGTCCCAAAATTAGGTGTTTACAGTTGCCCCCCTTTATCGCTATTTTCTTAGCAAATTATGACAAATCAAATAAGCACACAATTTCTTAAGAACAAAGTTTGAGTACTTACCTATGCTCCTTGAGGTTTATACTTGCAAGCAATCATCAATTCATGATGAATGCTTACATTGTCGTACAACACTAGGCATAAACTTAAAATATATAAGGAAAAACAATACTCTAACGTATAGCATTGGTTTGGATGGACACATTATACTTGGTCGTATAATGTTGACTATACTTGGTCGTACAGTTTGAATTGAAAGGATGCATTGTACTCGATCGCACAATGTCAACTATACTCGGTCGAATAGTTTAAATGGAAAGATACATTATACTTATAATTGCAACCCATAATTACTTATAAATTAACTATAATCCTTTCATTGCTACAACCCATAATTGCTTACAAATTGACTGTAATCCTTTCATTACTCACCTTTGATACTATAATCCATAACTACTAACGATTAGCTGCAACCCTTCCATTGCTTGTCGATTATGCTGTAATCCATAATTGCTCATGATTAGTTGCAAGCCTTTCATTGCTCACTAATAATGTTGCAATCCATAATTGCTCGCGATTAGCTGTAACCCTTTCATTGCTCACTGATGATGCTATAATCCATAATTGCTCACGATTAGCTGTAACCCTTTTATTGCTCATTGATGATGCTATAATCCATATTACTTATGATTAGCTACAACCCTTTTATTTCTCACTAATGATGCTACAATCCATAATTGCTCGTGATTAGCTAAAACCCTTTTATTGCTCACTTGTGATGCTATAATCCATAATTGCTTGCGATTAGTTGCAATCCTTTCATTGCTCATTGATGATGATACAATCCATAATTGCTCATGATTAGTTGTAACCCTTTCATTGCTCACTGATGATGTTGCAATCCTTTCATTGCTCACCCTTGATAATGCTACAATCTATAACTGCTCGCAATTAGTTGCAACCCTTACATTGCTCACCTTTGATAATGCTACAGTCCATAACTGCTCATGAATTAGTTGCAATCCTTTCATTGCTTGCTTATGATGCTATAATTTATAATTGCTTGCAATTTTATCTTTGGTTGTTTGAGTCAAATGCTTTAAATTCTTTGTGCTTTCCTTCCTTATCCAAGTATTCCCCTGCCTTTATCATGTTACTCAGCGTGGATACCATTGGAAAGGTCCTTTGGATACTCTTACTCTTATAGAGCATTATAGTAAATAGAGTGGGTTTTGACGTGGGTCCTCTTTTAGTATTCCCTCACCTTTCTTATATTACTTAGCATGGATACCACCAGAGGTTCACATTGATACTCTTACTTATTTATAAGCATTGGAGTATATTATGCTTGCTCTTATTTTAATTATCCTCTTAGTATTCCCCTACCTTTCTCGCATTACTCATCATTGATATCATCAAGGGATTTTGTACTCATACTCATTTTTGAGCATTGGAGTAGATTATATGCACATTTATTATTTAAAAGACTGAAATGATACTTTGAAATTCAAGCAATTTATATTGCAAGTCCATGGATTTTGCTTTTTCATTTTCTTCTCCTCATTTGGGTGCAAAGTAGACATTAAATTGATTAGAGTTTAAAAATTCTCAATATAAAGCTGCTAACTAAACATCTGAATTCTGCAAGGCTAATAAAAAGAGCCATTATAATAAAAGGTCAAGATATAAGCTTTTCACACATGATCTCATGAAGGGGATGAATTTACTTTCAATTTATGGATTTTATTATTGAGATGGTACTTTATTACAGAGTCTAAGGAAACAGAGTTCTGTTACTTCCCTTTATTATCTTGATGAGTGTTTGGCGTTTGCTATCTGACCCATTCTTATTGATGTATCAGTTTTTCCCCTTCTTCATTCTCTTTTGTTTTTCCCTGCACAAAATACCATAAGTTAGTATGGTCTATTTCCACGTGAATAAATTTTATCAAAATTTAGTGTTATTATTTTTTTTTGCGTTCTTCCCTTTGGATTATGATAATGATGTCTTTGATCATAAGGTCATAATACTCTACCATTGAAGTCATGGCCTAGGGTTGAATTTGCCTTTTCACCATTCCATTAATACTATGGTAGAGGGCTTCATTCCTCTTCTTAACATCTCTTGCAAAAAGGTTTAAGAGATAGAGATCTTATTTCATGATCAAATAATTTTTTAGAGTGCATTCATTTCAAGTTTTGAGTGCATTATTCCCTTTTTAGGGTTAATGAATGTATTACTAATATGTTGGACCCTCTTATCACCATATTTTATGCCCTACACTAGTTTAACTATTGTGGAGAGAAATTTTAGATAATGCTCCATATGGATGTTGAATCTGAGGAGCTTGAATGTCCTATCCAACCTTTTGAGGTTACAAGGAGGATGCTTTTACAAGTGTCACTGTCGATGATATTCCCTTACTGGACGGGCTCATGATTTATTAGGCTCCTGAGGTCTAAAGTCCCATTGAGTATCAAGTTCACCTTAATAGTGTTACCCTTTTCCTTTAGATGTGAACATTCTAACTAACTTTTTGCACTTTTACAACACTAATTTTGAATGGTAGTAGTAAGGTATTTGCACAATCTCACCTAAACTCAAAGACTTTATTATACAAAGAAAGTATTTCACAATAAATATATGCAGGTGTATCAATGTTATGTCATGCATGATCCTAATGGGTCTACTATTTAGAACAAAGCTATGTTCGTAGCTTGGAGTGTGAGAACGAGGTGCTTTATCAATGACCTATAGATTTAAGTGTTGAATGCTTTATTGTTGGTACTTCTGAAGTTAGAGCTTCTGATACAGCTTGTCCAACAGATGACCAGGTGGTGTTGTATTGATGAATTATTGGTTGTTGCTTATAGTTAGTTTACTTCTTTATGCCCCCAGAACTCTTATAATGGCTCTTATACTTTAGTTTTCCATCTTTGCTCTTTGAATGTGGACTTATTATTATATAATTTTCCCTTAAAGCTAGATTTTGCCTCTAGTTTTATTCTGGATCCATTTCCATTATTCTAGTAGTCTTTTTTTCTTTCTTTTTTTGTGTGCAGGAGACATGGCTCATTCACTATTATTGTTGATCCTTTGACTTATTAACCCTATTAGTTGCAATCTCTTATATTAAAGATGTAGAGGAGTGGGCAAACTAATTGAAGCGAGTTCTCAATGATGAAATCAGCTAGACTTTCTCTTCAAGGAACTCTTGAGCTAAATGTGAGGTTTGATGCTAATGTAATGATTGATGATAGTTATAAGACAAGACTTTCAATTCAAGTTATTGAGCCACCTAAATTCTCAAGGTATAAGGGGACACTAGGCTTACAAAGAAAATTACAAAGGGGTGGCAAAAAAGAAAACAGAACTAAAATAATAATCTTATAGCTCTAACTTAGCTTTCATTATGTATTGTCTTTCTATTCATATACTTATGTAGTATGATATAGACGGATATGTGATATTTGAAAAAAAATTTCAAATTCAGTTTTAATCATTCATTAGGGCAAAAATGAGAACATTCATTACATCATATGATATAACTCCTGTTATCAGCCAGTCCTGAATTTTTTCTCTCTAATTTTTACCTCACTGTTCTTTTTTTCTCTCTCTCCTTATTTTTATTTTTTTTCATTCATTTTATTTTTTCCTCAAATTTCCTATCTTTAAAAGTTACATCATGTGATATATGTATGTTCTTTATACTTGCATTTGTGCCGATGCTAAATGAATTTAATTGAATTAAATTTATATCAAACATGATTATGCAATCAAAATTATAATGCATAGTACCATTAGGATGTACATTACATAAGTAAGCATGATCAGATTTTACATCATCGATCACTAAAACAAAACAAGTTCTAAAGAAACTAAAATTTTATTAAAAAAAGACAATAAGAAAATTTATTTCCTATTCTAGATGCTAGGGATGCTAAGTCTCATAATGGTTGTCCTTGAGGCGGCTGACATAACAACTATTCTTGCATCTTTTTGCTTATTGCCTCCATGACTTCATCTTCATGTACCTTAAATGTGTATATTTCTTTCTTGTCTAGTAGCTTCTCATCATCAAACTCATCACCCCATCTTGTAGGTACAATTAACTTGAAGGGTATATCAAAAGAAGGTGGTTTAGTGTAAAACACCTTATAGTTGAACTTGCATGAAGGTTGACCCAATAAGTCTTCTGCTCTTTCCACATCTTTTGGGGCATTAGGAGATTTCTCTTTGGTTTTAAGGTCTAGGTCCTCAAAGGAGCTTAGCACTTCTTCCTTACTTACTCCTGAGTTGATCATCATAGTGGTTGGAGGTGGTACATTTTAGTAGTTTGGATTTCAAGGTCTGTGATATTTTCAGAGTCTATAAGGTTTTGGATTTCATGTTTGAGGCGGATGCAGTTATCTATGGAACGTTAGAAGTTTTGATGGAATTTGCAATGCTTGTTTAGGTTATAGCCTAGGGTGTTTGGATTTTATGGGTTTGGATTATGTAAAGGTTGAAGTAAGCCCTAGGAGTTTTGATAAAGATTGGTTAAAATTGGAGAATCTCTTTGGTTGTTGAACAATATGCTCTCCTATAACCTGACTAGTATATCCTTGTTGTATGCCCCAGTAGGATAATTTCTTACTTTGGTGCTTCTAGTGATCTTCTTCTTCTCACTTTCTATCTCTTCAGCTTGCAACCCATTATTATAAAGGTCTATAAACATCTTGGGGTTCATCATATGCAACTTCTCAACCAGATTAGTTGACACATTTTAGACTATCATCCTAACCTAATCCTTTTCAGCCAGCTTATTCTTCATTAATCTTGCCTTATTCATGAACCTAGTCAAAAAATTTGAGAATGATTCATTAGGCTTCTGCTTAGTCAATTCTACATCCCTGATGGGCACTTTAAGCCTGGTATTGTAATCATACTATTTCATAAAAGTGGTACACAATTCCCTCTAGTATACTCGGATAGACTTCTCAAACCAATGATACCAATTAATAGCCATACCCTCCAAGGATAGTACAAACAACTTAGTAACTATAGGGAAAGGAGCCTTAGTAGTGCTTATAGTAGTTGTATATTGACTAAGGTGGATCCTTGGGTCTCCAGTACCATCAAACTTTTGCAGTTATGGCATCTTAAACTTATCAGACAGCTTACCTTCCTCAAATTGCATCATATAATCAAAGTCAAACAAATATCTGATGCCCTGTCCTCTTATTAATTCTTCCATTTTGGACATCTTCTGAGTCAATGCTTTCATCTGCTTGGATTCTAGCTCTTGAATAAGCTTAAGTGATTCTTTCTTGGCTTTCTCTACTAAAAGGCTCTCCACATCCTCATATTTCATTTTCATAGAAAGCACATTCCTTGCAACATTCAATGGTTACCCCCTAGTAGGTAGATCTTCCACAACAGCAGCAGGTGGAATTGCAGCAATGGGTGTAAGTGTAGGTGCAGCTGGTGGCATTAACCCAGCTAAGGCTTGTCTTAGTTCATCTTGTATCATTGCTCTCATGTCATCCATCAAAGCTCCCTTAATGTCTTATAGGGTCCAGTTTCCTCCTTATTGTTGTTTCATCTCTTCTGTTTGAGTTGGTGTAGCTTCTGGGTAAGGCGGGTTGATAGGGCTCTTTTCCAAACTGTGAAGGATCTCTTTAGCTATTGATTTTGGACTCAAATATGTTCTCACTAATCTACCACTACTCTATTTCAAAACACAGGAAGACCCAAATGAATCAATGATGGCTATAAAAGAAAGTGTTAGTATGATGCATGATGGATGTGCTATGCAACAAGTAACAAGTAACAATTAAGTGTACAATATCCTTCCAACCTTATTCCTCCCATAGACGTATTCAATGGTGAGTCTCTTTTCCTAGGTTTTTTTGTCTTGGCCTTAATATCAATAGGGGATATCAAGAACTAACGTACATGTCAAATCTCTCAAAGCAGTAAAGCATAGAAAAAGTATTTTTAGATATAAAAGCATAACCCAATCTTTATTAGTCTTGATGGGCTTTTAAAGCATGGGCTTGGGCCTTTATAGATAGATATACCTCATGGAAACATTCACAAGCAATTTAGGTAATCTTAAAGGAAATAACTAAGCCATTCTATATGTTAAGTCCGGTGGAAAAGTTAAGGTTCCCTTAGCAAGATGTCCACCTTTAAGACTTGAGTTATAGGCTAAGGCGAGAGGGGCCCAACATCTTTTGCAAAATCGAGAGAAGACTACCCCCCTTTAGGACTTGGGTTACAGACTCTGTAAAAATACAAAAAATAGAAGGAAAACACATATTTCTTATCAGAATTGCATAATTTTGATCAAAATTATAGAATTCCAATCATAATTATAGAATTTCAATCAGAATTCTGATCGAAATTCTATAATTAAGTCCTTAAAAAATAATGAAACTCCTTTTGAAAATGTATTCAAACTTTTGAGGTTTTGAACTTCAATTATTGAAGACCTACTTATAACATTTTCATCATTAGAGTCCTTTATCGCAACCATATTTTATTATCCCGAAATTGGGTGTTTACAGAATGCTTCTAAGTAATGAATGAGATGTGAGAGTGCTTCTAAGCAATGTGAGAGTGCTCCTAAGCAATACAAATGCTTCTAATTAATGAATGAGATGTGAGATTGCTACTAAGCAATGAACGAGCACTTCTAAGCGATGTGAGGATGCTTCTAAGCAATGTGAGTGCTTCTAAGCGATAAGAGAGAGCTTCTAAGCAATGAAAGAGATAGTAATGGTGCAATAGTGATGCAGCGATGATGAAGTACTAATACAGTGATTTCTCATGTTGAGGATGTCATTTTGATGGTTTGGAGTAAGATATTCTTATAGTGAATCTTCCTTACTCTTCTCCTTTTGTAAGATGTTGAGTGTTCTGAAGAAAGCGATGCATGCATAGTGTATTTAGACAAATGAAATCCTAATTAGTGTACTTTTATGTGAGTTTAGTGCATATCTTATGCTCAAATGGAAGTTTAGGACTATAGCAATGAGTGTGCAAAGTCTCAAAGTGCATGTACAATAGTAGAAGATCGCGTGGAAGGGGGAAGTACACGTGACTACATATGGGGAGCACGTGATCACACACTTATGGAGCATGGTCATGCACTTCCCCCCTCTGTGCTTATTTAAATGGCTTTTTCGGAGGTCTTGGGAGGCTTTGTCCTGACTTCTTTAAGTGTTTTCTAACTTTTCTTGACCATTTTCATGTTTTGAGTGCTTTCTGCTCTATTTTTGCTTATGTATTTCCATTTTCTTTTACATAAAATGGAGTTTCCCAACATTCCTGAGGGTATGGAGGACATTTTTATTCATGTTGATGTTAATCTTAAGGGTGACTTTACAGAGGCTACAGGAGCTGGGACTAGCACATTTGCTACTTAGAGTTCTCAGCCTTCCAAGCTTTCTCGAGGAGATCCGATCCCCATTGTTTATAGCTTGGAGAGTCATGCTTGGGTGTGTCATCATTGAGAGTTAGGTCCCTCTTTAACTTTATTTTTTGAAGCTTGTTCATCAATTATTTTTTTATGTTTATATTTTTGTATAAGGTTGTCATAGTTGCAGCTCTTACTATACTTATCTATCTAGCTTTATTGTAAATGTTGGTGGCTAATAGCTCTTGTTTTACTTTCTCTTCGTGATTGTTTACTTGCTATAATGCTTTCCTTTTTGGCCTTTATTGTTGTTTTGATCCTATTAAGTGACAGAGAGTGATGTGTTAGTATCTAGTAGTTATGCAAATGTTTGATAGTGTACCTGTTGTTTGTAGCCCTGTAGATATGTCACTGTGTTGCCTAGTAGTTTCAATAAGGTCAACATGTACTATTAGGGTCTCTCGATGTGCATGAAGCATGTGGTTGATGGGAAGGGCTTCAATAGAATGGTTCCTGCATTGTCTTATGACTCGTATGTGTCGAGTTAGATTGCTATGTATTCATTGATAGAGCAGTAGATAGACACGACACATACTTTCCATATGCCTATCAGGAAGATGACTATTACCCCCCCATTAGACTTTTTCGCTATCATGGGCTTGGGCTTTTTTGGAATGCCCATTCCTTTTAATGATGAGGAGTGTTACACTACTGTGGCAAGGAGACATCTCACAAGGGATTTGCTCGAGGTATTCACTCCTATAAAGATTGGTTGCTCGTATTGCACTCAATACATAGAGTTTGTTTCTTCTATGCGAGCTTTTTATGATGATGTTCTTATTTCAGTAGAGTAGCTAGCTCACTGCATTTTATTTTATTTACTGAGTGCTCTTATTTTCTCAAACCCTTCGGGTATGAGTGATATGCGATTGCTGCCCATCTTGAGAGATCTGGATGGCTTACCGAGTTGTTGTTGGGGCACTATTGCCTTTGCTCATATGTACTCGGGACTTGATGCAATATGCTAAGGTGATTCAAGGATCTATGGATGCTTGTTGATGCTGGATGTGAGTAGGAGTTCTGTTGTCTATATTCTTGCTCTTGGTTTGTTATTTATGACCCTCTAATTTTTATAGATTTGGGCATATAAGTTTAGGATTCTCCCTTATCTGTCCATCGAGCATTTTCAGGAGGATGTCTTCCCTTGTTATTCTTGTTGGATTAGGAAGACTATAAATTTGATTGAGGATTGCATGGTAGCCTAGGATGGACCATATGAGGAGGCTATCCCTTAATTAGGTATGTTTAATTTTTGTTGTGCTAGTTATTCCTTTTTTTTAGGATTGTTTATTTATTATTGCCCTTTGAGCAGATCTTTCTTTACTGGTGGGTGGCAAGATCTCACTGGATGGTAGAGATGGTGGATGCATGGCAGTTGACAAAGAGACGAGTGTTGCTTTTTGGCCTCATCAATAAGGTGTGGTATTTGGGCAAGTGCATTCATACATATTTTGAACTTAACATTACCCCTGTCCTTAACTAGCCTTCTTTGGTTTTCTAGTTAAGTATTTTCTCTCTTTCCCCAATTTTTTCCTATACTGCCATTTTTAGGTTTTCAACTTAGTGGGAAGTCCCTAACTTTTGCCTGAGATGCCATTTTTAGGTTTTTAACTTAGCGGGATGATTTTTTATGTGCCTTAGACATAGTACTTCTTTAGGCAGTTTATGTTAATAGGTTCAAAGAATTCATTGCCTTCAGAATCTGTCAACTTGACTGTTCCTTATGATAGGACATGTTTGACCAGGTATGGACCTTTCGAGTTTAGTTTGAATTTCCCTTTAGGGTCTAGAACATTCTATCTTGTTTGCTTTAGCACCCAGTCTCTTGCTTTCACACTCTCGTGTTTTACTCTTCTGTTGATGGTCTTGGCTAGTTGAGCCTAATACAACTGCATGTGGTATAGAGCCTTAAGCCTTTAGTTGCCTAAGAGAGTGAGACTGTCGTGCCTCTATTGAGCCCATTATACTTCTAGAAATTTAGATTCAATTGCTACCTAGAGAGCACTGATCTCTTTTTTAATTAGAATAACTGCTTTTGATTCGTACACTAATGAGAAAGGAGTTGTTCCTGTTGAAGTTTTAATTATTGTTTAGTACCCCCATAAGGCATATAGCAATCTGTCTGCCTAATCTCAGTAAGCCTAAGTCATCTTTGATAAAATCTTTTTGATGTTCTTGTTTGCAACTTCGACGACCCTATTAGCTTGGGGCTTATAAGGAGAAGATTTGTGATGTTCCACCTTATAACTCCACAGTAGCTCTCTAACTTCCCCTTGGAATTGGACATTGTTGTTAAATATTATATGATGGGGGGATCCCATAGTGATAGAACATGTTTCTCTTGATGAATTTAGGCACTTACTTGGCTCCTATCCTTGCAAATGATTATGCTTCGACCCATTTTGTAAAGTAGTCTACTACCACTAGGATGAACCTATGTTCGTTTGAGGCTATCGTGTGGATTTCCCCAATTATGTCAAGTCCCCATACTGAGAAAGGCCATGGAGAGGAGATGTAGTGTAGTTCTATTGAGGGAAGGTGACTAACATTCCCTTGGATCTAAAAGTCATGGCATTTCCTTACAAAATTGATGCAGTCTTTCTTCATCATCATCCAGAAGAACCCTTTTCTTATTAGCTTCTTAGCTAGGGTTACTCCATTCATGTGTGGACCATAAACACCCCCATGTACTTCTTCTATTGCTCTTATAGCCTTAGTTTCATCTAGACATTGGAGTTGTAAACCATTTGAGGTTCTTTGATATAATACATCCTAGTGTGATGTGAATTTTGATGCTAGTCATCGAATGACTACTTTGTCCCTTTCATTTGCTTGATTAGGATAGGCTTGTTCCTTTAAATATCTCTAGATGTCATAGAACTAGGGCTTTTTAGTTGCTTCTATCTTTGCTATTCTATAATTTTTATGACATAGTTGTCCTGATATGTATAGAATTAGAGGCTTTATGGGCATTTTAGATGGTCCTTCCTATACTAATGCTAGGGAAGCAAGTGCATTGGCCATCTGATTGTGGTTCCTAGGGAGATGAATGAATTTGCATTTTTAGAAGGACATGGTGAGTAGGCTCAAGTGGTCCAAATAAGGCTTTAAGTGCTACTCTTTCAATTCCCACTCTTTTATGGTATGATTGATTACTAGCATGGAATCTCCAAAGATTTTGACTTTTGTGACATCCAAGGCAATCACTGCCTCTATTTTGAGTGTGCATGCCTTGTATTTGCTTCATTGTTTATGACTCTAAACTCGAGCTTTTTAGCAATTGGTACTACTTCACCTTCTGGACATTGTAGTATGACATCGACTACTATACCAAACTGATTAATTGCTCTGTCAAAGTACATGCGCCATCCTTGAATTTCAATGGCTGAACTAAGGTCATTTGGGAAGTCTAGTTAGATTTCTTCTAAGTCTTGAATGGGATTGAGAGCTAGAAATTCAACCACTTCTCTCCCTTTTACTGCCTTTTTAATTAGGTATTGCACATCGAATTATGTTAGTAGTACGAGCCACATGACAAGTTTCCCCATTGGAGAGGGAGCTTTGTAGAGGTACTTCATTGGGTCCATTTTAGACACGACTTGAATTATATGGGATTAAAAGTAATGTTTGAATTTCTTCATTGCCCATACCATTGCTAGGCATATCATTCAACTTGGTTGTACTTCTCCACATATGGCAACATCTTACTTAAGTAGTAGACTATGTGTTCTACTTTCATTTCTCCCTCTTGGACTAACATTGTAGCAATTGCATTCCCTTCGATGGCCAGATGCAGGGTTAGAGGTATCCATGGTTTTGGTGGTCTTAGGACGGGTGGGTTGGCTAGGTAACTTTTGATCTTGTCGAGTGCTAGCTCACACTATTTGTTCCATTCAACCAGATGATCTTTTCTGAGTTGCTTGAAGATTGATTCACACACTGCTGTCAACTTAGTGATGAATTTGCTGATGAACTGTAATTTCCCTATAAACCTTTTGATTTCTTTCTCTGTTTTTGGCACTAGCATCTCTCTGATGGCTTTTGCTTTGTTTGGATCCATTTCAATCTCGTTCTAACTAATAACATACCCCAATATCTTTCTTGAAGTAACCTTGAATATGCACTTCTTTGGATTTGCCTGAGACTTTACTTTTTGACCCTTTTAAGGAATGTTTTTAGATTAGAGGGGGTGTTCTTCCTCGATTCTTAATTTGACCATCATGTTGTTGATGTATACCTCCATTTCTTTATATATCATGTCATGGAACATTGCATTCGCCATTCTCTGGTAGGTTGCCCCACATTCTTTGGTCCAAAAGGCATTACTCTATAGTAATAAGTACCCCACTCTATTATGAAAGTTGTCTTTGCTTTGTCAATAATGGCCATTAGGATTTGATTGTACCTAGAGAATCCATCCATGAAGGAGTACATTGCACATATGGTGGCGCTATCAACCAATATGTCTATATGAGATAGTGGGAAATCTTCCTCGGGCATCCTTTGTTCAGATCTCTATAGTTGATGCAAATTCTAACCCTTCTATCTTTCTTCGGTACTAGTACCACATTTACTAACCATTCTTGATAGTCTACTACCTCTAAGAATTTTTCTTTTATATGTTTCTCGATTTCCTCTTTCACTAATTGGGCCCATTATGGTCTGAGTCTTTTCAGCTTTTACTTTACCAATTTGCACCCTTCTTTTGTAGGAATAAAGTGTTGAGCAATGTCTTTATCAATACCAGGCATATTGTCGTACATTTAGGAAAATACTTTTGAATATTTTATTAATATTTTTTCAATTTCTCTTCTTTCTTCAGGGGTATCTTTTGAAATATGCAGAATGCGTGGTTCAAATTTCGTGCCAATGTTAAATGATTCAGTGCATATAGAATGAATGTCAAATATGCTAAGGTTTTTATCAATGCAATGCACATTACCATTATGAAAGACATCAAACAAGTAAGCAAAATATAATTTCATTGTATTAACTTTAGAGTTCATTACATCATCATTTTTAAACAAAGAAAAAGTATAGAGATCATCATCAACAATAATGCAAATAGAATGTCATCGATGCTTGATTCGAGGATGGCAACAGCTTGGGCATGATTGATAGCTTCACTCTCGTATTCTATCTATAGGTTTTTCATTAGCTCATAGATGTCAGTCTTGGTGATCATGTCTAGTAAGTGCTTTCCCTTGACGGTATCATTAAAGGTCTCAAACCTTAGTTTCTTAACTATATTGCTCACCCATTCCTTAACTTATCCTTGATAGACATAGGTTGAGCTTTCAACCATAAAAGAGGTTAATTTCTTAGCCCCAATATCTTTTTCAAGATCGTACCCCAAACCATTTTTGTTCGTCTATCCACGGAAGTCAAGGAATTTTATGACTCTAATGTTTCTTCCTGTTAGTCTTGTTCTAGGCAGATATTTCATTTTCTTTATCATAGCAGCAACATTGAGATTGACATGACTATCATTGATCATAGAAACTTGAAATCCTAGTGGGACCATATTTAGACAGGCAATAATATTATTTATTTCAGCAGGGATGATAATGACCTTTCCATTGAGAGGGAACTTGATCTTCTGATGCACAGTGGAAGGTATGCCCCCTAATGGGTGGAACCAAAGTCTTCCTAGCAATAGGGAAAAAGTTGGGGGGATGTCCAGGATAGTAAATTCTGTTTCTGATTCAATATCTCCCACTGTAACTACTACTTTGAAAGTGCCGATGACTGGCTTCTTTGAATCATCATAGGATTGTATGACCATATTGGACTCTTCTAGGTTTTCAACATTCATCTTGAACTTATGTAGCAACCTCATGGGGTAAACAATGATGGTAGACCCATTATCTACCACAACACATAGGGTCTACTTAGTCTTAACAATTGCCTATATGAAGAGAGGACAATTGTGGACCCTTCCCTCAAGGGGTAAATCTTCATTTGAAAAGGTGATTGCATTGGAAGGAGCTCTCATTAAAGAGGCTATCATCTCGCAAGGTGAGGCATCAATGGCAATCTTTGCTTTATCTAGTGCTCTGACTAGGGCATCTCTGTGCTTCTTGGAGGCCATGAGTAAGTCCCAAATACTGACTTGTGATTGAGTTTTCTTGAGCTATTTGAGGATAGTGTCTTTCTCTTTGACTGGATCTTGATCTCTTACTACTTTTTTCTCCTTATAGGGTTTAATCTCTTTGTCAGGAGGTTGATATACCTACCCACTACAAGTCACATGATTAATTGCTAGTAAGGGCTTCTCAACTGCTTGCTTATTTGCTTTTGTATTGCTGTTATGATCCCAGACAATGATTTCAAGATCACCAGAGTCGTACCATATGTCCATCCCCATGATCTGCAGGTTCTAAAGCTGGATAGTACTATTTGTCCCATCTTCCTTATCAAATTCTTCTCCCCAACCTGAGGGTACTATGTCTTCTAAGAGTGTGTGGATAGTAGGAGGTGCTATGTACTTGATTTTGTAGTCAAACTTCCCAGATGGTTAGCCCAGTAGATCCTATACTTCATGGTTACTGTTGAAATTTTTATTTGCATCTGCTTCTTGTGGATAAGGGCAATCAATCACTTTACTGTTCATGGGGAGAGCTATATCCCTAGCTCTTTTTTGCATCATTAAGTGGGGAAGGAACTTTTGAGGCATTGGAATATATTTAAAGGTAGAAGGGCATTGCTCATCATCATAAGGTTCAAGAATGGGTTTTGGGGTTCATCTTTTGGGGGCTTATCTTAGCTTCCTTGTATGGCTTGGATTGACTATTCAAATAGGTCTTCTGGCAGATTAGAGGAGATCATGCTAATAGTTGGAGGAGGTATGTTTTGATAGTTTAGGAGGGGATTGGTCTTGATACTAGGTCATTTTTCTAGGTCATCGATTTTTCCAGAGTTAATAAGGTCTTGGATTGTATTTTTAAGAGTTTTTCATGTATCAGTGGTGTGGCCAGGCATCTGGTGAAAATGGCAAAACAAGTTTTGGTTAATTTACTGTGGTTATGGGTTTGGAAGGGGCCTAAGCTCTTGTGGCTATAAGAGGTTCTTTTGTTGAAGTCTTCAAAATACTTTGGATAATGAGAGGTTAAAGTTTGAGAATTTTCTTGGTGGTCTGATGGTATTGATAGATGGTGAGTTTTGGGTGTTAGGTAGGATCATGTTTATTTTTGCAATTCAGGTGAAGGTGTTTTGGGTGTTTGGTTGGGTATTGTAGTGAAAAGTGTTTCTAGCTTGCTGAGGTTCCTCATCCTTAATTATGATCCATGCTTAATGGAGAGCTTTGAAGTCAGGATAATGAGGAAAGATCATTTATTGTTTAAAGTGTGGTTGTGCCCTTTGATTATCAGTTCTATTTGTTTATCCTTAAGAGGATGATTTCTCATCTTGACTACCTATCCCCGCCATTTGGTGACATAATTATAGAAAGCTTTATCAGGTTTCTACCTTATGGTCTCAAGGTCCCTTTGAGTGATGTCTAATTGAGTGTTGTATTTATACTGCTTTCTGAGTTAGCAGTAGCCAGTCATTTTTTATTTCATCTTTAAGGTCAAAAACCACGCCCTTGGTCCTTCCTCTAGTGATGTGAAGAAGAGTCAAACATTGTGTGATTATGTAAGCTTTGTGGTAGCCATGAAGGTAGCATGGACCCTCAGATCTCCTATTCCATCAAACTTAGCAAAGTTTGGTAGCTTAAAATCATCTGGAAGCGGCTCATCTTTGAACAGCGCTAGGTCAGTTAAGATTTTGGAGCCATCAATTCCCTTGTCTTTGAAGGTGAATTCCAATTGAGCCATGCTATTAGCTAATAGTTTGACCACCCTTGTCGATTCAGACTTATTCATGTCAGTAATTTTTGTATCTTTTAGTGCACTCCTGAGATCTTAGTAGTAGTTATTGTTATCATTAACTTCAACTAGAGTGTGGGGAATTCCCTTTGTCATATCTACCCTCAGGTGAACAAATGCAGATGCTTCATTTATTGGTGTGCTATTCTTATCTCGGGCACCTTTGGCTTTGATTTGGCCTTGGAGGATTTTAGCTATGGTGCCATCAACGAGCAACTTTTACATCCCTTCTTTTAGTTTGTCTTCGAATTGCTAATAGGAGGTATCTTCTTGGTCACTCATGTTTGAATGTAGTATTCCTATACATTTATTAGGGTTAGCTAAATGAATGATGTATAACATGTGCTTGGAAAAGAAAAGGGTGAACATGTATGCATGGAGTGGATGTAAGAAATCCTATAATGGAAAAATGATTATTCCTGTAAGAAATAGTGGTTAGTATGTGCTATCTATATGTATGTGATGTATGCATGATTAAAGCTAGTTAGTTTTCCTGCACAGTGAACAAACCGATCACAAGCTAACTCTCACTTCCAACCTTATTTCTCCATGAGGTCATTCAGTCTCTTTCCTAGGTGGGTTTTGAACCTATAGTCATTAGGAGACTATGGTTCCACTCTCAAAACTAGGCTATTTCAATTTATATTGGTCATAACCAAAGGGCAAACTAAGGAATGATACTCAAATGTGCTTAAGGTAATCACATGATGTCAATATGAGGGGTCAATTATCAAGCTTTAAATGATGTCCAAAGCTCGTATGCATCTGTATGCATAGGACCAAGGTTAATCAAAGGGAGTTCAAGTTCTTACCACCCACATCAATATTCAATATGCTTACTGTGAGTCATGAAAGTATCATTTATTAGTTTATAGTTTAATTTTTTTGACATAAAGGTCCATGGTTCCTAACGTATTCATTTGATCTGATAAGGATAAATGGATGACATCTCATAGGTTCTGTGATCAAGGGATGTTTTTATTTGTTAATTCACATAGACTATTCAAATTGAGGTACATGATTCTCATTATTCCTCATGTTTGGGGCTCACACAAAGTAGATGAGAACCACATGGTCCTAAGCATAAAGTTTCTATAAAAACTAACAACAATATGACAAGGATACGATGTATAGCTTGGTACAATCCTATTGGTTGTTACTACTAGTTTATCTATATGAGCTAAATCAAGGTGAAAGGCTAAGGGTTCCTTTAGCGAGAATGCCCCTATATAACTAGGATTACAAACTTCAGTTAGTAAGTCTAGCATTCTTTTGATAACTCAGTTGCCCCCCTTAAGGGCTTGGGTTACAGACTTTGGTCAGACAAGTCCAGTGAATGCACGAGTGAGTAAAGACTAAAGGTGATAATATCGTATCTTTATCACCCCGTGAATCGAGTGGAACCATGGTGGTGATGTCATTTAGTATTATCGAGGCTTTTAGGGACAAGTAGTGCATGTGTGATATGTAGTGCAAATGCAATGGTAAAGGGCTCTGTATGATTGAGCATTGCATAATGAGAAATAGTCATTTACTAGTTGATCCCTCTTACTTAGAAGTCCTCAGTGGAGTCGCCACTGTGAGTGACCTTCTTTTTTTTTTATTGTTGTTTGGTTTGTGTTGATTTTTTCATTTCCAAGGGACATGGAAACTTTACTGGATAGGGACAAGTGATCGGTCTTAGGGGATGAGACGCTTTCGATTTTATGGAGTTGCCACCTAATTTTTAGAAAATCGAGAAAAGAAAGGGATAACATCGGGTCACTCAGCGAGTACTGCCCTTAACAAAGATTTTTGAGTTTGGAAGATTTCATATACTTTTTGACTAGTTCTCATTATATGACATTCAATTTATAACTACCATAACACCCTAGTTTCAGTGATGACAATTTATATAGCATTCACATAGTACATCAGAAAATATAGGATAATAAAGTCGAGAATTTTATTACATCGCTTTCTTGATAAAATACATATGAAAAGAAAAAGATTGTGAAAAAGTAAATCAATATGATTGATCTGCAAGGATAACACGATCATTTAGATAACTTATTTGATGAATGATAGGATGATCATGCTTGTAGTGATTTTTTATGCTATGATGATGAATGATGATAATATAAAGGATGCATGAGGTCATTACCGAACTAAGAGCATGATGACTCTATTTTGGGAGATTAACTTTTTCACACTATTGATATTTACGATATGATTTCATGATTTTGGAAATAGAGGATGTAGAAAGATAATATAAAATGAGCATAATAACACATATTTTATTCACGTAGCATGTAAGATTACTAGTCTCATCACGCAGGCACAATAATATTCCCAAATGTTAGCGACAGTAATGCAGTCTAATAAAGTAAATGTGCTAAAATGATTGTGTGGTCCTTAGACTTGACTCAGCTTGTATGAACTTTGAAGCTCTAGCTTTAAGATATTATCAAGCTTTCCTCATCGAGAGGTTCAAAATGATAGTAGAATGATGCTAGATTGTATACATTTGAAGCATGTTTTAACAAAGATGAGGTTGGGTTTGGTGGAAAAGAGGATGTAACAACCTAAAGGAAAGGCTGTGGCAGAGCAAAAACTGTATGGGAAAGGGTTTCATGCGCCTTCGATCGGACTGACTCTTAAGTGTGTGTGTGTCTTCACTTGCTTCTCCCTCCAAAATGAGGGTGTAGAGAGGTTTATTTATAGGACAAAATGTGTAGAATGGATGGTGTAGGTGTGGTCACATGCGTGTAACTATTTATGCATGGCTATGCCAAGTGCACATAACCACACACAGTGTGTGTGTGGTCACAAGCTTGGCGCGTGACCATGTGCACCTATTGTTGGGCCTTTTAGATGCATTTTTAGAGTCTGTTTTACCAAATTCAGCTTTGATTTTAGCACACAATACCTAGGGGTGTTTACACACACTTCTGAATGGTAAACACTAATACTTGGGTTGTATTAGACCATTCCAGGACCACTTTCAAAGGTTTTGGAGCCCTCCAGACGTGTTTCTGAAGTTTGTTTTATCAAAATTGATTTTTGTATTTTCATGAAGCTAGGTCCTGGTCTAACGAAATACACATCGGCCCAACAAGTTGAGTATTATGATAGGAGTTTTTTTGAAATAAACCTTACATTGTTATGATAATTCATATTTTGCAAGGTCGGAGCACAATTTAATGACCCAATGATCAATTTTTCACATTGGTTGGGTCAGTTGGGTATTTTAAGGTTGCACACTTTAGAGGTGTCATGAACGAGCAGACTTTAGTCATCTCAGGGATTTATTTCATCATTGGACCTTTTTAGGGACAGTCAAATTTGAGGTATAACAATTATCCCCTGCTTCACGTGTTATATAGCCACCTAGCGCTAGTGTCAATACACTTTAAGCAAATGCAAAGATGAAAAAATGTTCTAATAAGGGGAGAGGTACTTACCTATGGGTTTTCTCTAGACATTTTGTTAAGATTTGACTGTTATTGTTATGTTTTGTTTGTTACTGTTGTTCTGTGACTTCGTCACTACATAGGGTGCTATTTTAGGACATATGCAAGCCTATGATTGATGCAAAGTGTAGAGTGTAGATGCAATTATAACTTTTTTAGGTGTCACACAAATGAGGATGCTATGAAGCAAAATGTAAATGTGACTATAACCTTCTTAGGTGCCACACAAATGAATATATGACTATAACCTTCTTAGGTGTCATGTAAACGAACATGAGACTATAACCTTCTTAGGCGTCATGCAAATGAACATATGACTATAATCATGCGACTATAACCTTTGTTAGGTGTCATGCAAATGAACATGCAACTATAAACATGCGACTATAACCTTCTTAGATGTCATGAAAATGAACACATGCGACTATAACCTTCTTAGGTGTCAGGAAAAATGAATATGTCATTATAACCTTCTTATGTGTTATGCAAATCAACATGCAACTATAACCTTCTTAGGTGTCATGCAAAATGATAGTGTGACTATAAGCTTCTTAGGTGTCACGCAAATGAACATGCGACTATAACCTTCTTAGGTCTCACGCAAAATGAACATACGACTATAACCTTCTTTGGTGCCATGAAAATGAACATGTGACTATAAACATATGACTATAACCTTCTTAGGTGTCATGAAAATGAACATGTGACTATAACCTTCTTAGGTGTCATGCAAAATGAACGTGTGACTATAACTTTTTTAGGTGTTACGTAAATGAACATATGACTATAACCTTCTTAGGTGTTATTCAAAATGATCATGTGACTATAACATTCTGAGGTTTCATGCAAATGAACATGTGATTACAACCTTCTTAGGTCTCACACAAAATGAACATACGACTAAAACCTTCTTAGGTGTCATGCGAAATGAACATGAAACTATAGACTTCTTAGGTGTCACGCGACTATAACCTTATTAGGCATCATGAAAATAAACATGTGACTATAACCTTTTTAGTTGTCACATGAAATGAACATGCAACTATAACCTTATTTTGTATCACACAAATGAACATATGACTAAAACCTTTTTAGGTGTCACATAAAATGAACACGTAAATATAACCTTCTTAGGTGTCATATAAGTGAACATGCATTTATAACCTTCTTATGTGTCACGCCAAATGAACATGCTACTATAACCTTCTTAGGTGTCACTCAAATGAACATGCAACTATAACCTTCTTAGATGTCATGGGAATAAACATGCGACTATAACCTTCTTAGCTGCCACATAAATGAATATGCAACTATAACCTTCTTAGGTGTCATGCAAATGAACATATGACTATAAAAATGTGACTATATTCTTCTTAGGAGTCACACAAATGAACATCTGACTATAAACATACGACTATAACCTTCTTAGGTGTCACAAAAATGAACATGCGACTACAACCTTCTTAAGTGTCATACAATATGAACATGTGACTATAAAATTCTTAGGTGTCATGTAAATAAACATGTTACTATAATTTTCTTAGGTGTAATGAAAAATGATCATATGACCATAACCTTCTTAGGTGTCACACAAATGAACATATGACTATAACCTTCTTAGGTGTCACACAAAATGAATATGCGACTATAACCTTCTTAAGTGTCATGCGAAATGAACATGTGACTATAACCTTCTTAGGTGTCATGCAAATGAACATGTGACTAAAACCTTCTTAGGTGTCATATAAAATGAACATGTAACTACAACCTTCTTAGGTGTCATATAAGTGAACATGCGATTATAACCTTCTTATGTGTCATGTAAAATGAACATGTGACTATAACCTTCTTAGGTGTCATGCAAATGAACATGAGACTATAACCTTTTTAGATGTCATGAGAATAAACATGCGACTATAACCTTCTTAGGTGTCACGCAAATGAACATGCAACTATAACCTTCTTAGGTGTCATGCAAATGAACATATGACTATAAACATGTGACTATATCCTTCTTAGGTGTCACAAAAATGAACATGCGACTATAAACATATGACTATAACCTTCTTAAGTGTCATGAAAATGAACATATGACTATAACCTTCTTAGGTGTCACACAAAATGAATATGTGACTATAACTTTCTCAAGTGTCATGTAAATAAACATATGACTATAACCTTTTTAAGTGTAATGCAAAATGATCATGTGACCATAACCTTCTCAGGTGTCACGCTAATGAGCATGTGACTATAACCTTTTTAGGTGTCATGCAAAATGAACATGCAACTATAACCTTCTTAAGTGTCACATGAAATGAACATGAGACTATAACCTTCTTAGGTGTCATGCAAATGAATGTGCAACTATAACCTTCTTAGGTGTCAGGCGAAGTGAACATTCAACTATAACCTTCTTTGGTGTCATGCAAATGAACATGCAACTATAACCTTCTTAGGTGTCACGCGTAATGAACACACAACTATAACCTTTTTAGGTGTCATGCAATTAAACATGAGACTATAACCTTCTTAGGTGTAATGCAAAATGAATATATGACTATAATCTTCTTAGGTGTCACATAAATGAACATGTGACTATAACCTTCTTAGGTGTCATGCTAATTGAGCATGAAGCTATAACCGTTTTAGGTGTCACGTAAATGAACATGCAACTATAACCTTCTTAGGTGTCACATGAAGTGAACATGCGACTATAACCTTCTTAGGTGTCACACAAAATGAACATGCAACTATAACCTTCTTAGGTGTCACACAAATGAACATGCTATTAAGTAAATGAGAATGCTACTAAGCAGTGTGGGTGCTTCTAAGTAATGAGTGTAAGTGCTTTTAATCAATTAGAAGATGCTTTTAAGCAGTGAAAGTGTTTGTAAGCAATGTGAATGCTCCTAAGAAATGAGTGTGAGTGCTTCTAAGCAATAAGAGTACTCTTAAGCAATGTGAATGCTTCTAAGAAATGAATAATATGTGAGAGTGCTTCTAAGCAATGTGAGAATGCTCCTAAGCAATACGAATGCTTCTAAGAAATGAATGAAATGTGAGAGTGCCTCTAATCAATAAATGAGTGCTTCTAAATGATGTGAGGATGCTTAAGCAATATGAGTGCTTCTAAGCAATGTGAATGCTTCTAATCAATAAATGTGATGTGAGAGTACTTCTAAGCAATGCAAGAGTGCTCCTAAGTAATGTGAATGCTTCTAAGAAATGAATGAGATATGAGAGTGCTTCTAAGCAATGAACAAGCACTTTTAAGCGATGTCAGGATGCTTCTATGTAATGTGAGTGCTTCTAAGTGATGAGAGAGTGCTTATAAGCAATGACAGAGTGCTTCTAAGCAATGAATAAGATAATGGTGATGATGTAGTAGTGGTGCAGTAGTGATGCAGTAATGATGTAGTAATGATGTAGTAATGATGCAGTGATGATGCAATAATGATATAGTGATGATGAAGTGATGATGCAGTAATGATGCAGTTATTTACCATGTTAAGGATTTTAATTTGATGGTTTGGAGTAAGATGTTCTTATAGTGAAGTTTCCTTACTCCTTTTTCTTTTGTAAGATGTTGAGTTTTCTAAAGAAAGCGGTGCATGCATAGTGTCTTTAGACAAATGAAGTCCTCACCATTGTACTTTTGTATAAGTTTAGTGCATATCTTATGCTTGAATGGAAGTTTAAGATTGTAGAAGTGAGTGTGCAAAGTCTAAAAGTGCGCACAAAACTGTAAAAGAGCATGTGGAAGGGGGAAGCGAGCGTGACTACGCGTGTGATCATGCGCTTGTGCACATGGTCACACACTTGGCGTGTGGTCACGCTCTTCCCCCCCACCATGCTTATTTAAGTGGTTGTTTTAGAGGTCTTGGAAGGCTTCATCTAGACTTCTTTAAGTGTTTTCTAACTTTACTTGACCCTTTCCGTGTTTCAAGTGCTTTTTGCTATGTCTTTGCTTATATATTTCCATTTTATTTTAAGTAAAATGGAGTTTCCCAACATTCCTAAGGGTATGGAGGACATTTTTATTGATGTTGATGTTGATCTTAAGGGTGACTTTATGGAGGCTACTGGAGCTGAGACCTTCGCAGCTGGGACTAGCACATTTGGTGCTAACAGTTCTCAACCTTCTAGGCTTTCATGGGGAGATTTGATCCCCATTATTCATAGCTTAGAGACTCATGCTTAAATGCATCATCATCGTGAGGTAGGTCCCTCTTCGCCTTTATTTTTTAAAGCTTGTTTGTCAATCATTTTTATTATTTATATTACTGTATGAGGTTGTCATAGCTGTAGCTCTTGTTATAATTATCTATCTAGCTTTATTGTAAATGTTGGTGGCTGATAGCTCTTGTTTTACTTTCTCTTCGTGATTGTCTGCTTATCACGATGCATTCCTTTTTGGCCTTTATTGTTGTTTTGATCCTGTTAAGTGATAAAGAGAGGTGTGTTAGTATTTAGTAGTTATGAAAATGTTTAATAGCATACCAATTATTTGTAGCCTCATAGGTCTGTCACTGTACTGCCGGTAGTTTCAATAGGATCAACATGTACTATCAGGGTCTCCTGATGTATGTGAAGCAGATGGTTACCTGGAAAGGCTTCAATGGAATGATTGTTGCACTATCTTGTGACTCATATGCGTCAAGTCAAATTGCTATGTATCCATTGACAGAGTAATGGATGGACACGACATATACTTTCCATATGCCTGTCGGGGAAATGACTATTACCCAGCTAGACTTTGCCACTATCATAGGCTTAAGCTTTTCTGGAGAGCTCATTCCTTTTAGTGATGAGGAGTGTTCCATTACTATGGCGAGGAGGCATCTCATAAGGGATTTGCTTAGGGTATCACTCCTATAAAGTCTGGTTACTCATATTTTGCTCGATACACAGAGTTTTTTTTCTTCCGTACAGGCTTTATATGATGATGGTCTTATTTCAACAGAGCAGCTAGCTTGTTGCTTTTTATTTTATTTGTTGAGTGCTCTTATCTTCCTAAACCCTTCGGGTACATATGATCTGCGATTACTGCCCATCTTGAGAGATCTGGATGGTTTGCTAGGTTATTACTGGGGCACTGCTGCCTTTGCTCATATGTACTTAGGAATTGATGCAGCATGCTAAGGTGACTAGAGGATCTGCATATGCTTTTCATGCTAGATGTGAATAGGAGTTCTATTGTATGTTGTCTTGCTCTTGATTTGTTTTTTATGATGCTCTAATTTTAATAGATTTGGGCGTATAAGTTTAGGATTCTCCTCCATCCATTATTGAGCATTTCCAGGTGATACGAATGTGGTTAACTTGTACCAAACACGTATTCAATCTTGATAACCTTGTCAAGGATCATTCATAAATCAAGCAAAAAGAAACTTTAATTCCCAATAAGAACCTTAAATAACCTGTACTTAAGAACCTTAATTATAAAGAATTAAAGGTTGTTTAATATAAACCTAAGATTAACAAAGTCAATTTTAAGTCTAAATTAAACTAGGTTTGAATATACCAAGCCTTCACTTGATAAATTCATAAAAATTCTTTTAAGAACAAAAGAGAAGGACTTTAACCTCACAAGAATTGAAATTTAATTGATAAAACTCATTCAATTTCGTTCTACAATGTTATGGCCTTTATATAGGCATGTAAACATCCTAATCCTTGAAGGAATAGGTTTTCTTACTTATTCCTAAAGACACCTATAAAGGAAAATCCTTTACTAAATAAGATCCCTTCAAAAATATGACAACTAATGACAATTAAGCTTTGAAAAGTCAACTTGACAACTCATGACAACTAAAGAAACAACTAATGAAGACTAAGCTTTGAAGCATGTCATGTCACATCTCAAGTAGGATGTTGACCATTGACTTTGACTTATTGACTTTGAATTTTACTTTGACTTCTTGACTTTGACTTGGAATATCTTTGAATCTTCTCACATCTTGTAGAATATTCTTGAATCTTCCTTATTGACTCCAAAATGGAAAATAACCCAAAACTTTGTCCAAGCTTTGTACTTGACTATATTTATGTGTAGATTTAATAAATTACCCTTTTGAGGATCGTGTCATTTGGTCTTAGAGCTTTGGCTCATTAATCAAGTACGTATCTTTACTTTTCTTTGTTGTTGTTTGCATTTAATTCAAAAAAACTAAAAAAGTCATTATTTCTTATTTCATTTGTTTTTATGTCTTGTTTGATATCAATTTGTTTTCTTTGTGATCTTAGATTTCAAATTCATTTTTCTTTATTATCTTGAGTCAATTTCATTATTTTCTTCATATTGCAATCTATTTCTAGTCTTTAAAAAAAATTAAATTTATTATTTTTTATTCTTGTTACTTTGCATCTTTAGAGTCTTGTTTGTCACAAATACATATCAATCTGAGTTTGTTCTTAATTTGGTCATTTTGCATCTATTATATAAAAAAAAGGAAGAAAAAAAAAGTTTTGAATTGTGAAAAAAAAGTTGAATTGATCAAATTTGAATTCAATTTGGCCTAAAACCATTCTGATACAAACCCTACCTATAACAAAGATAGAACACGCATCTAACTTTGAAATCTTGCCCAAGGATCATCAAGGATAGGTTGTGTTGATGGAGCTAAACCCCTTGCTTATTAATTTGAAGCAAGATACTTAGCTATTATAAGATTAACAATCATACAATTCTAAGTTTAATCTAACCTAGCAATTGTAATGAAAGGTAGAAGTGAAACAATTCAAGTAAACTTACAAAGTTCCAAAAGAACAAAGTTTAAGGAAAAACCTCACTTTTAATATTTTAATGCTTTTTTTTTTAAATTCGTATGTCATAGGGTTAGCCCTTATATAGGCATGTAAACAACCTAATCGTTAAAGGAAAAGGTTCTATTCCTTATTCCCAAAGATACTTATATAGAAAAAATCCTTAATTAAGGAGATTTCCTTTAAAATAAGATAACTAATGACAACTCATCTTTAAAAAGTCAAAATTGACAACTCATTACAAGTCATGACAACTAAGCAAAATGACAACTCATGATAACTAAGAATAGAAGCATGCCATGTCATATGTTGACCATTGATCCTTGACTTTGACTTGTTGACTATTTGACTTTGACTTTGACTTGAAATATTCTTGAATCTTCTCACATCTTCTAGAATCTTCTTGAATCTTCCTTATTGACTCCAAAATAGGAATAACTCTAAAATTCATCCATATCAAGCTAATTAATTTCAAAATAGGAAATTAAACTAATTAGCTTGAATTCTTAATATTTAGGCACTTTTGATCCCTTTTAGGGTTCATATTATTCCCTCTCTCTTGAAGATGATTCGCCCTCGAATCATAGCCATCTTCTAAAGTTGATAAATTCACAAATCCTCCAGGGTCAAATACAACCACCTTTGTTGAAAGCCTCTCCTTTGAAGTAAGAATCCATAGAAGTAGCTTTAATATAGCTTGAACTTGAGCGAATGTAGAACTCTTTTCCATGAACTTGTAAGGATTATATTTATGTTGCTTCTTTTTAAATTTGAAACATGAATAACTCAAGTTCTTTTTGGTATAAGTAAAGACTCCATAGATTATATTGTGGACATAAGGAACTGCAATAACATCATCAAATGGATCTTTGTATGGCATAAAGCTCTGTAAAACAAATTTCAAGTCACTAGGAAAAGAAACATTAAAATTATTAGTGCAATCATAATGGATAATCAACTCTTGATCTTCCATGATGCTCCCAATCTCTAGGTTCTCCTTTTCACTCATGCCTTGCTCATTTTCTCTCACTAATTGATTAGTACACATGTCTTCAATAACTGTCTTTGGTGATGTAGTTTCAATTTGATGCTCTTCCTCCCTACTCTTCTCCTCAACTTGTTGCTTAACCGATTCGGTAACTTTAACACCTTCATGTTCCTTGGAATCACACACTGTCATTGTCTCCTTATAAGAACCCACCTGCTTTTCACACTCCAAAGCAAGTTCAATTACAACCTTTAAAGAAATAGAAGATTCTAATTGCACTTCTTTCTTCAATCTCTTACCAATCTCGCACTTTAAGCCACTGATGAATTTTGTAACTTTCTGCCTTTCAAATTCACCTACATCACTTGCAATTACAAACAACTTAAACTTTTTAACATAATCATCAACACATAATTCATCACCTTGTTTAAGCCTTTGTAATTTAAGACAAAATGTATCCCTAACTTCAGAAGGAATAAAATGTCTAATCATTAATCTCTTCATTACCTCCCAATTTTTAATCTCACTAAGCCCATTCATGCTCCATGATGCCCTCAAATCTTCCCACCATATAGCAGCATCACCCAAAAATTTATAAGAGGCAACTTTACACTTTTGGAAATCACTTAATTCAAGAGAGTCAAATATCTCCTCTATTTGTTGCATCCATTCCAAATAAACATAAGGATCATCCCCACCAAGAAAATAAGGCACGTCCATAATAACCACACACAAAGATAATTTAGAAAAAAAATAGAAAAGAAACCCTCACAAAACACTCCCTTACGTGTTTCACTCAAAAAAAAAATTTCAATTTATGAAGAATTGAGAAGAAGAAAAGAATAGATAATAAATGAAAATTAAAGGATACGTAACCAAACCTTGAAGTTTGGCTCTGATACCAAACTGATATGAACCCTAACTATAACAAAGATAGAACACGCATCCAACTTTGAAATCTTGCCCAAGGATCATCAAGGATAGGTTGTGTTGATGGAGCTAAACCCCTTGCTTATTAATTTGAAGCAAGATACTTAGCTATTATAAGATGAACAATCATACAATTCTAAGTTTAATCTAACCTAGCAATTATAATGAAAGGTAGAAGTGAAACAATTCAAGTAAACTTGCAAAGTTTCAAAAGAACAAAGTTTAAGGAAAAACCTCACTTTTAATATTTCAATGCTTTTTTTTTAAATTCGTATATCATAGGGTTAGCCCTTATATAGGCATGTAAACAACCTAATCGTTAAAGGAAAAGGTTATATTCCTTATTCCCAAAGATACCTATATAGAAAAAATCCTTAATTAAGGAGATTTCCTTTAAAATAAGATAACTAATGACAACTCATCTTTGAAAAGTCAAAATTGACAACTCATTACAAGTCATGAAAACTAAGCAAAATGACAACTCATGACAACTAAGAATAGAAGCATGCCATGTCACATGTTGACCATTGATCCTTGACTTTGACTTGTTGACTATTTGACTTTGACTTTGACTTGGAATATTCTTGAATCTTCTCACATCTTCTAGAATCTTCTTAAATCTTCCTTATTGACTCCAAAATAGGAATAACTCCAAAATTCATCCATATCAAGCTAATTAATTTCAAAATAGGAAATTAAACTAATTAGCTTGAATTCTTAATATTTAGGCACTTTTGATCCCTTTTAGGGTTCAATTTGCTATTTTGATTCTAAATTAAATACCTTTGCCTTTTTTCAATTTTTGAATATTATACTCTTCTTCTTAAGTTGCATTTGGGGTAGTTTAAACACTTATTCCAAAATTTATTATTTTCATTTTTTTTAGATATTGTCTTTGTTATTGCATTTTCTTTGGCTCTTATAGTCAAATTTGAGTTTATTTTTGCTTTGTTTGTTTTGTATTGAGCTTAATTTGATAATTAGTAACTTAAGTTCTATAAGAACTATAAGAAAGGAACTTGAGAGGTAAAGGGCAAGTGGTGAGCTTGATATAAGTAAAAGCCTAATTGAGTGAAACACAAGTGTTGAGTGATTCATTGAGTGTAAACACGTAAGGGAGTGTTACTTATGAGGTTTTTTTCTTTTATTTCTTTATTTATAACATGTTAGGTTCAAAAGAGGTTAACAAAGATCTCGAATGGAAACTCTTTATTAAGGCAATGCAAGAACAAATGAGTCAATTAATGAATAGCCATAAAGAGGTTCAAGAGTGAATAGGGAAAATGAAGCAAAGTCAAAACACAATAGCCACTACAAATCAAACTGCACCAATACAAGCTCGTAGAGGGAGGTGGCATAAAGATGATGATGAATCCATTAATGAAAGCAATGAAGGGCGTAGGAGGAAAGATAATAACCCTGGGAGCATAAAGATGAAGATACCTACCTTTTATGGTAGAAGCGATCCTGAAGCATATCTATTATGGGAAAAGAAGGTAGATTTTATGTTTAATTGCCATAACTACTATGAGGAAAAGAAAGTCAAGCTTGCAACCAGTGCGTTCATGAGTTATGCACTAGCTTGGTGGAATCAATTAGTAGTCTTAAGGAGGTATTGTGGAGAAGAAACTATCTCTACATGGCAAGAGATGAAGACTATCATGTGAAAGAGGTTTATGCCAAATCATTATTATAAGGATTGGCATAATCACTTTGAAGGGCATAAATAATGTTCAAGGAACATTGAAGTTGTTGAAGTGGTTGAGAGACATGATGAGAGAAAAGAAAATAGGGAGGTAAGTGTTAAAATTGAGTTGAGTGAGTTAAGTATTCAAAAAAGGGTTGAGTGAGCATGGTGATAAATATGAAGAGCAATTATGCATTGAAGTAGATGATTAGGTTATTAAGGAGGATGACAACATTCATGTATTGGTTAATAAAGAAAGTGTGAACAATGATTTGAAGAGAAAATAGTTGATAAAGAAATTATGGAGGTGTTAGAGAAAAATAATGCCAAAAGCCTTGATGAAATATTACAAGAAAATAAAGATAATGGCAAGTGTGTACAACATAGCAAAGAAATTGATGAGATAGTGCAGATCTTTGAAAGATATTTGAAGGAAAATTTTGATGTCATGAAGCATAAGGAGATGATTATTCATCACGATTGCACTAATAATTTTAATGTTTCTTTTCCTAGTGACTTAAAATTTATTTTGCATACCTTGAAGCCATATGAAGATCCATTTGATGATGTTGTTGCAATGCATTACAAGGTCAATAATACCATTGAAGATTTCATTCCTAGCATGAAGTTTGAGAAAGAGATACAATATTTCACTTCTTTCAAGGGAATCCATGGAGTTTTTGTTTATAGTAAGAAGAACTTAAGATATTCATGTTTTAAGTTTAGAAGGAAACAACAGGGATTCAACATTTACAAGTTTGTGAATACTAGTGCTGCATTTGGAGTAAGTCCTTAAGTTCAAGGAATTCTAAAGCTGCTTATATGCATCATTGCTTCAAAGGAGAAGTACTCTACTAAGGTCTTTGTATTCAATCCCGGAGGGCATCAAAATATACCAACTTTACAAGATGGGTATGATTCAAGGATGAATCATCTTTAAGAGGGAGGGATTGATATGATCCTCAAAAGGGTAATTTATTTAAGTTTACACATCAATATAGTCAAGTACAAAGTTTAGACGAAGTTTTGGGTTATTTTCCATTTTGGAGTCAATAAGGAAGATTCAAGAATATTCTACAAGATGTGAGAAGATTCAAGGATATTCCAAGTCAAAGTCAAGAAGTCAAAAGTAAAATTCAAAGTCAACAAGTCAAAGTCAATGGTCAGCATCCTACTTGACATATGACATGACATGCTTTAAAGCTTAGTTGTCATTAGTTGTTTGTTTAGTTGTCATGAGTTGTCAATTTGACTTTTCAAAGCTTAGTTGTCATTATTTATCATATTTTTGAAGGGATCCTATTTAGTAAAGGATTTTCATTTATAGGAGTCTTTAGGAATAAGTAAGAAAACATATTCCTTCAAGAATTAGGATGTTTATATGCCTATATAAAGGCCATAGCATTGTAGAACGAAATTGAATGAGTTTTATCAATTAAATTTCAATTTTTATGAGGTCAAAATCCTTCTCTTTTGTTCTTAAAAGAACTTTTGTGAATTTATCAAGTGAAGGCTTGGTGTATTCAAACCTAATTTAATTTAGACTTAAAATTGATTTTGTTAATCTTAATTTTATATTAAACAACCTTTAATTCTTCATAATTAAGGGTCTTCAGTGTAGGTTATTTAAGGTTCTTGTTGGGAATTAAAGTTTCTTTTTGCTTGATTTATGAACGATCCTTGGCAAGGTTATCAAGATTGAATACGGGTTTGGTACAAGTTAACCACGTTTGTATCACCAGGATGATGGCTTCCTTTATTATTCTTGTTAGATTAGGAAGACTATAGATTTGATCGAGGATTACACAGTAGCCCGGGACCACATGAGGAGGCTGTCCCCTTATAAGGTATGTATAATTTCTGTTGTACTCCTCATCCCTTTATTTAGGATCATTTATTTATCATTGCCCTTTGGGAAAATCTTTCTTCGCTGGTGGGTGGCAAGATCTCATTGGATGGTAGAGATGGTGGCTGCATGGTAGTTAATAAAGGGATGAATATTGCTTTTTGGCCCTATCAGCAGGGTGTATTATTTAGGCAAGCGAGTCCATCGTTAGCGGGATGGGCCATACATGAGGAGAGTTCTCGTACCTCCCCTTATGGACATGTTTTGGGGTTATGAGCTCTAAGATGATGATCTTGCTACTATTATGATGCGATTCCCTCTGAGTGCCTCTTGGAGAGTGAGGGTTTGCCTTATGCTAATGTATTGATCCTTCAGCTGATTAATGCTATAGCTACTCGGACCTTTCCTTCTCCTTCACCTTCTCAGGCCTATGCATCTCGTCTGTTGGGTTTGAGGGCTAGGCCATCACATGGTCATCGAGAGTCACTTCTCTTATTCGATAAGCTTTTATTCCTATTTTAGTGCAAGCATATAGCAAACTTTATTAGCAATAAACTGTAACTAACATGGATTGTGAGAGCTTATCTATAGTGATGTTAGAGGAGATCTAGATCCCACTTTGAGGATGATAAGGGCATGCTTCACACTGAGGTGACTGCTCATGCCAGTGATGTGGCTTCTAGTAGTACTATCCTTGGGGATTTTATAGTTCAAACATCTTTGTCTTTACTTGGGATGAATATCTTAGGTAGAGCAGTGAGCTTCAATTTGCCTAGACCTGGCTTTCCTCGGTCAAGTGTTGCTCCTGCTGATGCTACCCATGTTCATGTTCTTCTCTTATTCTTACCTGTGTTTCATTTATTTAGTGAGTGGTGGTTAACTTATTTGCTTGCTTTTGCAGATTTCTCCTCTAGCCAGTATTGGTATATTGTTATAAGGAGTGCACAACAGTGCTTTTTGGAGTTTGCTACCACTCAGAGGGTATGCCTTCTTTATTATGCCTATTTATTTTATGCATATATTTTATGTATGACTATATAATATGCAATGTGTAATGCAGGTTGAGCACCATCTTGCTAGTCATGAATGGGAGCAGGAGCATGTAGCTTATCGTGACCATATTAGTGAGCTAGAGTCATGGCTATTGTCCTTTACAATGAATGATGATGAGTCAGGATCATATGAGGG
The DNA here is from genome assembly GCA_947683625.1 of Mallotus nudiflorus. Lineage (NCBI taxonomy): Eukaryota > Viridiplantae > Streptophyta > Magnoliopsida > Malpighiales > Euphorbiaceae > Mallotus > Mallotus nudiflorus. Next base: position 628,569 of record CANTUR010000035.1, read on the forward strand.
GGATGCTTTAGCAAGATCATTGCTTGCTTTTTATGGTAGCCACGGTTGATGTAGTTGCTTAGGAGCTAGGTGTAGGACTTTTTGGTTTATGGTTTACTTTGTTGTATCATTTTCCTGAGGTTATGGATTCAAGGTGTTGTATTTGGGTGTTTGTCCTGTATGTTGTATTATGCTTGTACGATGATGACCGTATATATTTCCTATTGTGTATCATTGATGATGATGTTTTCCATTACTATTGTCTACCTTTTTTCCCTTTTTTGCTAAAGGCATATCCTTTTAAAGCTTTTTGCACTTAGCTGAGTTTTCTTTTTCTTCCCTTTTTTGGCTAAGGTGTCTACTTTTAGAGCTTTTCATACCTAGCTAGTTTTTTTTGTTATACGATAGAGGCTGATCTTAAAGTGTGAGCTTAGAGAAGATGGTAAGAACCATGGTCATGTAATGAAAGAAAATGCAGAGCATGCTTGATTCAATTCATGATGATAAAATGTGTTGTGCTTTTTAAAGACATTTTGCATAAATTGGAAATCATTCTCATTTCACTGTAATCATTTAAGAAAAGCACAGGTGCATTCATAAAAATTTTGAACTTGAGGTTACCCTTTTCCTTAAGTATTTTCTCTCTTTCCCCAATTTTGGTCCAAGCTACCATATTTAGGTTTTAAACTCAGCGAGATGTCCTTAACTTTTGCTTGAGCTACTATTTTTAGGTTTTCAACTCAGCGAGATGATTTTTTTTGCCTTACAGGTAGTTTGTGTTGAAAGGTTTAGAGAATTCATTACCTTCAGAATCCATCAGCTTGATAGCTACCTTTGGTAGAACATGTTTGATCAAGTATGGGCCTTCTTAGTTTGGTCTGAATTTCCCTCTAGGGTTTAGAACATTCTATCTTGCTTGCTTTAGCACCTAATCTCCTACTTTCACACTCTTATGTTTTATTCTTCCATTGAAGGTCTTGGCTAGTCAAGCCTAATACAACTGTGTGTGGTATCGAGCTTTGAGCCTTTGGCTATCTAACAGAGTGAGATTGCCATGCCTCTGTTGAGCCCACTGTACTTTTGGAAATTCACATTTGATTGCTACCCAAAGAGACTTTATCTTTGTTTTTACTAGAAGAACTGCTTCTGATCCGTACACTAATGAGAAAAGAGTTTTTCCTATTGAAGTTCTAACTTTCATTTGATACACCCATAAGGCATGTGACAATTTGTCTACCTAATCTCAGTAAGACTAAGTCATCTTTGACAAAATATTTTTTATGTTCTTATTTACAACTTCGACAACCCTATTAGCTTATGGTTGGTAAGGAGAAGATCTGTGATGTTCCACCTTATAACTCCTCAATAGCTCTCTAACTTCCTTATGGAATTGGACACCGTTGTCAGAGATGATGTGATAGGGGATCACATATTGACAAAATAGGTTTCTTTTGATGAACATAGCCACATTCTTGGCTCCTACCCTTGTGAATTATTCTGCTTTGACCCATTTTGTAAAGTAGTGCATTTCCACTAGGATGAACTTATGTCCGTTTGAGGCTATCAGGTGGATTTCCCTAATTACGCTAGTCCCCATGTTGAGAAGGGCCATGGAGAGGAGATGTAGTGTAGTTATATTAGGGGAAGGTGATTGACATTCCTGTGGGTCTAACACTTATGGAATTTCCTTATAAATTTGATGTAGTCTTCCATCATCACCATCTAGAAGAACCCTTGTTTGATTAGCTTCTTAGCTAGGATTGCTCCATTCATGTGTGGACCACAAACACCATCATGTACTTCTTCTATTGCTCTTGTAACCTTAGTTTCATTTAGACATCGAAGTTGAAAACCATCTAAGGTTCTTTTGTATAAAACACCCTGGTATGATGTGAATTTTGATGCTAGTCATCAAATGACTACTTTGTCTCTTTCATCTGCTTGATTAGGATAGGCTCGTTCCTCCAGATATTTGTAGATGTCATAGAACTAGAGCTTTTTAGCTGCTTCTATCTTTGCTTTTCTATAGTTTTTATGACAAGATTATCTTGATCTTAGTAGAATTAGAGGCTTCATGGGCATTTTGGATGGTCCTTCCCATATTAATGCTAGGGAAGCAAGTACATTTGCCATCTGATTGTGGTTGATGGGGAGCTGAATGGATATGCATATTCGGGAGGACATGGTGAGTAGCCGTAAGTGGTCCGGATAAGGATTTAAGTATTGCTCTATTAGTTCCCACTCTTCTATGCATGATTTATTATTATCATAGAATCTCCAAAGATTTCAACTTCTGAGATATCTAGGGCTATCGGTGCCTTTATTTTGAGTGTGCATGCCTTATATTCTACTTCATTATTTATGACTCTGAACTTGAGCTTTTTAATAATTGGTACTATTTCACCTTCTCGAGATTATAGTTTGACACTGACTCCTACACCAAATTGATTGACTGCTCTGTCAAAGTACATGCACCATCCTTGGATTTCAATGGCTCAGTTGAGGTCATCTGGGTAGTCTACTTGGATTTCTTATGAGTCTGGAAAGGGGTTGAGAGCTAGAAACTCAGCCACTGCTCCTTTTTTTACTACCTTCTTCATATGGTATTGCATGTCAAATACTGTTAGTAGTACGAGCCACTTGGCAAGTTTCCTTATTAGAGAGGGAGCTTTGTAAAGGTGCTTTATTGGTTCCATTTTAGACATAGCTTAAATTCTATAGGATTGAAAGTAGTGTCTAAGTTTCTTTATTGCCCATACCATTGCCAGGCATATCTATTCGACTTGGCTATACTTCTCCTTATATGGCAGCATCTTCTTGCTCAAGTTGTGGACTTCGTGTTTTGCTTTAATTTCTCCCTCTTGGACTAACATTGCACCAATTGCATTCCCTTTGATGGCCATATACAGGGTTAGAGGTATCCTTAGTTTTGGTGGTCTTAGGACCTGTGGGTTAGCTAAGTAACTTTTGATCTTATCGAATGCTAACTGACACTGTTCATTTCGGCTGATCTTGTTTGAGTAGCTTGAAGATCAATTCATATATTGATGTCAACTTAGCAATGAATCTGCTAGTGAACTATAGTTTCCCTAGAAAACCTTTGATTTCTTTCTCTGTTTTTGGCACTGGAATCTCTCTTATGGCTTTTGCATTGTCTGGATCCATTTTAATCCTATTCTGACTGATAATATACCCCAACATCTTTCCTAAAGTAACCCCGAATATGTACTTGTTCTGATTTAGCTTGAGATACTTTTTGAGATCAAAGGGGTGTTCTTCCCTAGTTCTTGATTTGATCATCATGTTGTTGATGTATACCTCTACTTTTTTGTGTATCATGTCATGGAACATTGTAGTCGCCATTCTCCAGTTGGTTGCCCTCGCATTCTTTAGTCCAAAAGGCATTACTCTATAGTAGTAAGTACCACACTCTGTTATGAAAGATGTCTTTAATTTGTCGATAATGGCCACTAGGATCTTATTGTACCTAGAGAATCCATCCATAAAGGAGTACATTGCACATATGGTGGCACTATCAACTAGTATGTCTATATGAGGTAGTGGAAAATCATCCTTTGGGCACACCTTGTTCAGATCTTTATAGTCGATGTAGATTCTAACCCTTTTATCTTTCGTCGATACTGGTACCATATTTGTTAACCATTCCAGATAGTCTACTACCTCAAAGAATTTTGCTTTGATCTATTTCTTGATGTCCTCTTTCACTAGTTGGGCCCATTCTGGTCTAAGTCTTCTCAGCTTTTGTTTTACCAGTTTGCACCCTGCTTTGGTAGGAATAATGTGTTGAGCAATGTCTTTATCAATACCATGCATATCATCATATGTCTAGGCAAATACTTTCGAATATTTTATTAAAATTTTTGAATTTCTCTCCTCTCATTAGGGGTAACATCTTTTAAAATGTGCAAAATGTGTGGTTCAATTTCGTGCCAATGTTAAATGATTCAGTGCATATGGAATGAATGTCAAATATGCTAATGTTTTGATCAATACAACGCACATTACCATTAGGAAAGACATCAAACAAGTAAGCAAAATCTAATTTCATTACATTAACTTTAGAGTTCATTACATCATCATTTTCAAACAAAGAAAAAGTACATAGATCATCATCAACAATGTCTTTGAATAGGATGTCATTGATGCTTGATTCAAGGATGGCAACAGCTTGGGCATGATTGATAGTTTGACTCTTAGATTCTATCTTAGTTTTTCATCAGCTCATAAATGTTAGTCTCAATGATCATGTATGGTAAGTGCTTCTCCTTGAGGGTGTCATTGAAGATCTTAAACCATGATTTCTTGATTCCATTGCTCACCCATTCCTTAACTTGTCCTCAATAGACTTGGGTTGAGCTTTTAGCCACCAAAGAGTTTGATTTCTTAGCCTCATTATTGTTTTTAGGATCGTACCCTAAACCATTTCTATTGGTCTATCCTAGGAAGTTAGGGAATTTTGTGACTCTAATGTTTCTTCCTCTTAGTCCTGTTCTAGGAAGATATTGCATTTTCTTTATCATAGTAGAAACTTTGAGATCAACATGACCATCATTGATCATGAAAACCTAAAATCCAAGTGGGAACACATTTAGACAACCAATAATGTTGTTTGTTTAAGTAAGGATGGTAATGCCCTTTCCATTTAAAGGAAACTTGATCTTTTGATGCCCCCTAGTGGGTGGAAATAAGGTCTTCCTAGCAATAGGAAAAAAGTTAGAGGGATGTCCATGAGAGTAAATTATGTTTCTGATTTGATATCTTCCACTATAACTACTACCTTGAAAGTGAAGATAACTGGCTTCTTTGAATCATTATTGGCTTATATGACCACATTAGACTCTTCTAAGTTTTCAGCATTCATCCTGAGCTTTTATTGCAACCTCAAGGGGAAAAAATTGATGGCATACCCATCATTTACCATAACATATAGGGTCTTCTTAGTTTTGATAATTACCTGTATAAAGAGAGGATAATTATGGACTACTCCCTCGAGGGGTAAATCTTTGTCTGAAAAGGTGATTGCATTGGAAGGAGCTCTCATTAAAGAGGCTATCATCTCATAAGGTGAGGCATTAGTGGCAATAATTACATTATCTAGTGCTCTAACCAGGGCATCTTTATGCTTCTTGGAGGCCAGGAGTAGGTCCTAGATACTAGCTTGTGCCTGAGTTTTTTTTAGCTATTTGAGGATAGTGTCTTCCTTTTTTACGAGAGCTTGATCTCTCACTACTTCTTTCTCCTTAGAGGGTTCCTTCTCTTTCTCAGGAAGTTGATATACCCGCTCGCTATGAGTCACATGATTAATTGTTATTGAGGGCTTCTCAGCTACTTGCTCACTGCTGTTTTGGTCCTAGACAATGATTTTAGGATCATCAGAGTCATACCATATGTCTATCCCTATGACTTGTAAGTTCTAAAGCTAGATAGTACTATTTGTCCCATCTTCCTTATCAAATTCTTCTCCCAACCTAAGGGTACTATGTCTTCTAAGAGTGTGTGGGTAGCAGGAGATGCTGTGTACTTGACTTTATGGTCAAACTTCCTAGATGGTTGGCCAAGTAGATCCTATACTTCATGGATATTGCTGAAATTTTTATATGTGTCTGCGTCTTATAGGTAAGGGCAATCAATCACTTCACTGTTCATGGGGAGAGTCATATCCTTAGCTCTTTTTTGCAACATCAAGTGAGGAAGGAACTTTCAAGGCATTAGAATGTATTCAAAGGTAGAAGGGCATTGCTTATCTTCATGAGGCTTAAGAATGGGTTTTAGGGGTTCATCTTTTGAGGGCTTATCTTGGGTTCCTTGTATAGCTTGGATTGACTATTCAACTAGGTCTTTCAGTAGATTAGAGGAGATCAAGTTGATAGTTGGTGGAGGCATGTTTTGATAGTTTAGGAGAGGATTAGTCTTGATACTGGGTCATTTTTTTAGGCTATCAATTTTTCCAGAGTCGATGAGGTATTGGATTGTATTTTTGAGAGTTCTGCATATATCAGTGGTATGGCTAGGCATCTGGTGAAAATGGCAAGACAAGTTTTGGTTAATTTGAGGTGTTAGTGGGTTTCGAAGGGGCCTAGACTACTGTGGCTATATTAGGTTCTTTTATTGAAGTCTCTAGAATAATTTGGATAGTGGGACGTTAAATTTTAAGAATTTTCTTAGTGGTCTGATGGTATTGATAAATGGTAAGTTTTGGGTGTTGGGTTGGATCATATTTATTTCTACAGTTCGGGTGAAGGTGTTTTGGGTGTTTGGTTGGGTATTGTGGCAAAAAGTGTTTCTAGCTTACTGAGGTTCCTCATCCTTAATTTTGATCCTAGCCTAATGGAGAGCTCTAAAGTCAAGATAATGAGCAAAGATCATTTATTTTCTGAAATGTGGTAGTGCCCTTTGATTATTAGCTATATTTGTTCATCCTCAGGAGGATGGTTTCTCATCTTGAATGCCTTTCCCCACCATCTGGTGACATAATCGGAGAAAGCTTCACCAGGTTTCTACCTTGTGGTCTCAAGGTCCCTTTAAGTGATGTATAACTGAGTATTGTATTCATACTGCTTGATAAACTTCTGAGTTAGCAATAGCCAATCATTTTTTATTTCATCTTCAAGGTTAAAGAACCATGTCATCAGTCCTTCCTCTAATGATGTGAAAAAGAATTGAACAATCTGTGATTATGTAAGCTTTGTAACAACCATGAAGGTAGCATAAACCCTCGGATCTCCTATTCCATTAAACTTAGCAAATATTGGTAGCTTAAAATCATCTAGAAGTGGTTCATCTTTGAACAGCACCAAGTCAGTTAAGCTTTTGAAGCCATGTGTTCCCTTGTCTTTGAAGGTGAATTCTAAATGAGCCATCCTATTGACTAATAGTTTGACCTCCCCTGTCAATTTAGGTTGGTCCTGTCAGCAATTTTTATAGCTTTTAGTGCATTCCTTAGATCTTGGTAGTAGTTATTATTACCATTAACTTGAACTGGAGTGCAGGAAATTCCCTTTGCCTTATCTACCCTCAAGTGGACAAATGCAGATGCTTTATTTAGTGGTGTGCTATTCCTGTCTCAGGCACTTTTGACTTTTATTTGGGCTTAGAGGATTTTAGTCATGGTGCAATCAGCGAGCAAATTTTAGATCCCCTATTTTAGCTTATCTTCAAATTACTGACATGAGGTATCTTCTTGGTCACTCATATTTGAATTTAGTATTCCTATACATTTATTAAGGTTAGCTAAATGAATGATGCATGACATGTGTCTGCAAAAGAAAAACGTGAGCATGTATGCATGGAATGGATGCAAGAAATCCTATAATGGAAAAATGATTATTCTTATAAGAAACAGTGGTTAGTGTGTGCTATCTATATGTTTGTGATGTACGCATGATTAAAGCTTGTTAGTTTTTTGGCACAGTGAACAAACCAATCACAAGCCAGCACTCGCTTCCAACCTTATTTCTCCATGATGTCATTCAATCTTTTTCCTAGGTGGGTTTTAAACCTATAATCATCAAAGGATTATGTTTCCACTCTCATAACTAAGCTATTTCTACTTATGTTGGTTAGAACCAAAGGGTAAATTGAGAAATGATACTCAAATGTGCTTGAGGTAATCACATGATGTCAATGTGAGGGTCAATTATTTGGCTTTAAATGATGTCCAAACCCCATATGCACCCGTATACCTAGGACCATGGTTAATCAAAGGGAGTCCAAGTTCTTTCCCCCACATCGATATTTAATATGTTTACCGTGAGTCATGAAAGTATCATTTAATAGTTCATAGTTTGATTTTTCTAATATAAAGGTCCACAATCTAGTTGGGTTCCTAACCTATTCATTTGATTTCTCGTAGGTTCCATCATTAAGGGATGTCATTATTTGTTAATTGGCATATACTATTCAAGCTGAGGTATGTGATTCTGCTCACACGAAGTATATGAGAACCATGTGGTCCTGAGCATAAATTTTTTATGAAAACTGACATTATGACATCATTCGATGATAGACACTAGGAGGGTCATGTAATTTATGAGTATTAGGTCAAACGGACAACGTTAGGACAAGGATAGCATGCATAGCTTAGCAGAATCCTAGTAGATGTTGCTATTGGTTTATCTATATGAGTTGAGTTAGGGTGAAAGGCTAAGGGTTCCTTTAGTCAGAATGCTCCTAAATGACTAGGGTTATGGATTCTAGTCAGTGAGTCTAGCATTCTTTTGATAACTTAGTCGCCCCCCTTAAAGACTTGGGTTACAGACTTTGGTCAGATGAGTCCGGTGAATACATGAGTAAGGACTATAAGTGATAATACCATATCTTCGTCGGCCCATGACTTGAGTGGAATCATGGTTGCGATGTCATTTAGTATTATCAAGGCTTTTATGGACAAGTAGTGCATGTGTGATGTGCAATGCAAATGCAATGGTGAGGGTATGTATATGATCGAGTATTATATAATGAGAAATAGACATTTTTGAGTTGATCCCTCTTACTTAGAAGTCCCTGGTGGAATCGCAACTAAGAGTGACATTTTTTTTGTTTGGTTTATGTTGGTTTTTTTATTTTCGAGGGACATGGAAACTTTACCGAATAGGGATAAGTGATTGGTCTCAAGGGGATGAGACACTTTTGATTTTGTGGAGTCACCACCCCATCAGGAAAAGAAAGGGACAACATCAGGTCACTCAGTGAGTATTTTCCCCACCAGAGATTTTTGGGTTTTAAAGATCGCGTCTACTTTTTAACTATTTCTCATTATACAATATTCGATGTATAGCTACTACAATACCCTAGTTTCAGTAATGACAGTTTATATAATATTTAAATAGTACATCAAAAAATATAGGATAATAAAGCTGAGAATTTTATTACATCGCTTTCTTGATAAAATGCATATGAAAAGAAAAAGATTATGGAAAAGTAAATCTAATATGATTTATCTGCAAGGATAACATGATCATTTACACAGCTTATTTGATGAATGATACGATGATCATACTTGCAGTGATTATTTATGCTATAATGATGAATGATGATAATATAAAGGATGCATGAGGTCATCATCGAACTGAGAGCATGATGACTATATTCTAGGACATTAACTTTTTCACATTATTGATATTTACGATGTGATTTTATGACTTTGAAAATAGAGGATGTAGAATGATGATGTAAAATAAGCATAATAATGCATATATTATTCACGTAGTATGCAAGATTGTCAATCTCATCACACAAGCACAACAACATTCCCAAATGCTAACGATGGTAATGTAGTGCAGTAAAGTAAATGTGCTAAAATGATTATGTGGTCCTTAGACTCAACTCATCTTATATGAACTTTGAAGCTCTAGCTTCAAGAGATTATCAAGCCTTCCTTATCGAGAGGTTCAAAATGACACTAGAATGATGCTATATTGTATACCTTTAAAGTGTGCTTTGAAAAATATGAGGCTAGGTTTGGTGGAGAAAGGGATCTAACAACCTAAAGGAAAGGCTATGTGAGAGCAAAAACTATATGGGAAAAGGTTTCCCATACCTTCGATCAAACTAACTCTTGAGTGTGTGCATGTCTTCACTTGCTTCCCCCCTCCAAAATGGGGTGTATAGGGGCCTATTCATAGGAAAAAAATGTGTAGAATTGGGTGATGTAGGTGTGGTCATGCACGTGTGAGTGTATTTTTATGTATGGTCATGCCAAGTGCGCGTGACCACACATAGTGTGCACGTGGCCATGTGCTCCTATGCATGCTTTCACGTGCACTTTGACACTCTTTCATGCACTATTTTGGGGTAATTCCTAGGGTTTTTGGGCCTTTTAGATTCATTGCCATAGTCTATTTTGCTAAACTTAGCTTTGATTTTAGCACATAACACCTAGGGGTGTTTACATGCACTTTTAAGTGATACGCACTGATACTCAGGTTGTGTTGGACTAGTCTGGAACCACTTTTGGAGGTTTTGGAGTCCTCTGGATGTGTTCTCAAAGTTCATTTTATCAAAATTGATTTCCATTTTTTCACAAAGCTAGGTCCCGGTCTAACAAAATATGCATCAGCCCGACAAGTTGAGTATTCTAAGAGGAGTTTTCTCGAAATAAACCTCTCATTGTTCTGATAATTTGTATTTCACAAGGTCAGATAATAACTTAATGACCCAGTGATCAATTTTTCACACTGGTGTGGTAAGTTGGGTATTTTAAAGTTGCACATGAACGAGTAGACTCTAGTCATCTCAGGGATTTGTTTCATCATTGGACCTTTTTAGGGACAGTATAATTCAAGGTATGACAGTTGCCCCCTACTTCATGTGTGTTACATAGCCACCTAGTGCTAGTGTTAATACATGTGAAGCAAATGCAAACATGTAAAAAAAATTTCATAGGGAGAGAGGTACTTACCTATGGGTTGTCTCTAAATGTCTTATTAAGATTTGATTGTTGTTGTTGTCTTTTGTTTATTGTTGTTGTTCTGTGACTTGGTCGATCCACAAGGTGCTATTTTGGGATATATGCAAGCCTGTGATTAATGCAAAGTGTAGAGTGTAGATGTGACTATAACCTTTTTAAGTGTCACACAAATGAGGATGCTACTAAGCAAAATGAAAATGCGACTATAACCTTCTTAAGTGTCATGCAAATGAACATCTGACTATAACCTTCTTAGGTGTCACACAAATGAACATGCAATTATAACCTTCTTAGGTGTCATGTAAATGAACATATAACTATAACCTTCTTAGGTGTCATGTGAATGAGCATGCGACTAGAACCTTCTTAGGTGTCATGAAGAATGAACATATGACTATAAACTTCTTAGGTGTCATGCAAATAAACATGTGACTATAACCTTTCTTAGGTGTCATGCACAAACCTTCTTAGGTGTCACACAAATGAACATGCAACTATAACATTCTTAGGTGTCATGCAAAATAAACATGAGACTATAACCTTTTTAGGTGTCACGCAAAATGAACACATGACTATAACCTTCTTAGGTGTCATGCAAATGAACATGTGACTATAACCTTCTTAGGTGTCATGTGAAATGAACACAAGACTATTACCTTAGCAGGTGTCATGCAAATTAACACATGACTATAACCTTCTTAGGTGTCATGTGAAATGAACACGTGACTATTACCTTAGTAAGTGTCACGTAAATGAACATGCGACTATAACCTTTGTAGGTGTCACATGAAATAAACATATGACTATAACCTTCTTAGGTATCACACAAATGAACATATGACAATAACCTTCTTAGGTGTCACGTAAAATGAACATGCGACTATAACCTTCTTAGGTGTCACGCGAAATGAAAATGCGACTGTAACATTCTTAAGTGTCACACAAAGGAACATGCAACTATAACCTTCTTAAGTGTCATGTGAAATGAACATGCGATTATAACCTTCTTAGGTGTCATGCAAAGCAACATGCAACTACAACCTTCATAGGTGTCATGCAAAATGAACATGCAACTATAACCTTCTTAGGTGTCACACAAATGAACATGCTATTAAGTAAATGAGAATGCTCCTAAGCAATATGGATGCTCCTAAGCAATGAAAGTTCTTTTAAGCAATGAGAAGATACTTCTAAGTAGTGAAAGTGTTCCTAAGAAATGTGAATGTTCCTAAGTAATGAGTGTGAGTTCTTTTAAGCAATGAGAGTGCTCCTAAGCAATGCGAATGCTTCTAAGCAATGAATGAGATGTGAAAGTGCTTCTAAGCAATGCGAGAGTGCTCCTAAGTGATGTGAATGCTTTTAAGCAATGAATAAGGTGTGAGAGTGCTTCTAAGCAATGAATGAGTGCTTCTAAGCAATGAACAAGTGCTTCTAAGTGATATGAGGATGCTTCTAAGTAATGAGAGAGTGCTTCTAAGAAATGCATGAGATGTGAGAGTGCTTATAAGCAATGCGAGAGTGCTCTTAAGCAATGCAAATACTTCTAAGCAATGAATGAGATGTGAGAGTGAGAGTGCTTATAAGCAATGAACGAGCACTTCTAAGCGATGTGAGGATGCTTGTAAGCAATATAAGTGCTTTTAAGAAATGCGAGTGCTTCTAAGCGATGAGAGAGGCAATGTGAATGCATCTAAGCAATGAATGAGATATTAGTGATGATGCAGTAGTGGTGATGGTGAAGTAGTGATGCAGTGATGATGCGATAATGATGTAGTGATGATGCAATAATGATGCGGTTATTTATCATGTTGAGGATGTTATTTTGATGGTTTGGAGTAAGATATTATTACAATTAATTTTCCTTACTCTTTTTCTTTTATAAGGTATTGAGTTTTCTAAAGAAAGTAGTGCACGAGCAGTGTCTTTAGACAAATGAAGTCCTCACCAGTGTACTTTTATATGAGTTTGGTGCATATCTTATGCTGAAATAGAAGTGTCGGACTATAGAAATGAATGTGCAAAGTCTCAAAGTGTGCGTAAAACTTTAGAAGAGCACATGGAAAGGGGAAGCGCGTGTGACTATGCATGGGGAGCACATGATCATGCGCTTGTGTGGGTGATCACATGCTTCCCCTCCTCCATGCTTATTTAAGTGGCTATTTCAAAGGTTTTAGGAGGCTTCATCTGAACTTCTTTAAGTATTTTCTAACTTTTCTTTACACTTTTTCGTGTTTTGAGTGCTTTCTGCTCTATTTTTGCTTATATATTTCCATTTTCTTTTGCATAAAATGGAGTTTCCCAACATTTTTTTAGGGTTTAGAGGACTTTTTTTTATTGATGTTAATGTTGATCTTGTGGGTGACTTTGCGGAGGCTACTAAAACTAGGACATCCAAAGCTGGGACTAGCACATCTGGTACTCAGAGTTCCCAGCCTTCTAGGCTTTCTCAGGGACATCTGAACCCTATTGTTTATAGCTTAAAGACTCATGCTTGGGTGCATCATCATCGTGAGGTAGGTCCCTCTTCACCTTTATTTTCTAAGGCTTGTTCATTGATTGTTTTTGCTGTTTATATTGCTATATGAGGTTGTTCTAGGTATGGCTTTGTAGCTCTTGTTGTAATTCTTTATCTAGCTTTATTATAAATATTGGTGGCGAATAGCTCTTATTGTACTCTCTCTTTGTGACTGTTTGCTTGCTATGATGCTTTCCTTTTTGGCCTTTATTATTGTTTTGATATTGTTAAGTAATAGAGAGAGATGTGTTAGTATTTAGTAGTTATGCAAATGCTTGATAGCATACCTATTGTTTGTAGCCCCATAGGTATGTCATTATATTGTCTAGTAGTTTTAATAGGGTCAATATGTACTATCAAGGTCTCCCAATGTGCATGAAGAAGATGGTTGCTGGGAAGGGCTTCGATGGAATGATTGTTGCAGTATCTTACTACTCATATGCATTGAGTCATAGCTATGTAGGCATTGATAGAATGATGGATGGACACAACATATACTTTCTATCTACCTTTTTGGAGATGACTATTACCTAATTGGACTTTGCCACTATCACGGGTTTGAGCTTTTTTAGAGAGCTTATTCCTTTTAGTAATGAGGAGTGTTCCACTACTATGGTGATAAGGCATCTCATTAGGGATTTGCTCAGGGTAGTTACTCCTAAAAAGTCTGGTTGCCCATATTTCTCTTGATACATGGATTTTGTTTCTTCTGTGTAGGCTTTATATAATGATGGTCTTGTTTCAATAGAGCAGATGGCTCACTGCTTTTTATTTTATTTGCTGAGTGCTCTTTTCTTTCTGAACCTTTTGGGTATGGGTGATCTATGATTGCTACCCATTTTAATAGATTTAGATGGCTTGTCGAGTTATTACTAGGGCATTACTGCCTTTACTCATATGTACTTAAGGTTTGATGTAGCATGCCAAGGTGGCTCGACGATTTACTGATGCTTGTTCATGCTAAATATGGGTAGGAGTTCTGTTGTCTATTGTCTTGCTCTTGGTTTGTTATTTATAACCCTCTAATTTTGATAAATTTGGGTATATGAGTTTGAAATTATCCCCTGTTTGTCCATGGACCATTTCTAAGAGGATGGCTACCCTCATTATTCTTGTTGGATTAGGAAGACTATTGATTGGATTAAGGATTACATGGTAGCTTGGGACCACATGAGGAGGTAGTCCCCTGATCAGGTATGTCTAATTTCTATTATTCTGGTTGTTCCTTTCTTTAGGATGGTTTTTTTATCATTGCCCTTTGAGCATATCTTTCTTCATTGGTGGGTGGCGAGATCTCATTGGATGGCAAAGATGGTGGCTGCATGGTAATTGACAGAGCGATGAGTGTTGCTTTCTAGCCTCATTAGTAGGGTGTGTTATTTAGGTGAGCAAGTCCATCATTAGTGAGATGGCCCATACACATGTTGAGAGTTCCCGTCCCTCCCCCTAGGGACATGTTCTAGGGTCATAAGCTTTACGGTGATAATCTTACTACTATTATGATGGAATTCCCCTCTGAGAGCCTCTTAGAGAGTGAGGGTTTGCCTTATGCTGATGTAGTAATCACTTAGCTGATTGATGTTGTAGTTACCAGGACCTTTCCTTCCTCCACCTTCTCAGGTAGATGCATCTCGTCCCTTAGGTTCAAGGACTAGGCCATCACACGAGTCATTGAGAGTCACTTCTTCTGATATGGTAAGCTTTTATTCCTATTTTAGTGTAAGCATGTAAAAAAAATTATTAGTCATCAATTGTAATTAACATGGGTTGTGAGAGCTTATATGCAATGACGTTGGAGGAGATCTTGATCCCGCTTTGAGGATGATGAGGGCATGCTTTGCACTGAGGCAACTACTCATGCTAGTGTTGTGGCTTCTAGTAGCATTATCCTTGGGGATTTAATGGTTCAACCATTTTTGTCTTTACTTAGGATGGATATCTTAGGTAGAGTAGTGAGCTTTAATTTTCCTAGACGTGGCTTTCCTCAATCGGGTGTTGCTCTTACTGATGCTACCCATGTTCGTGTTCATCTCTTATTCTTGCCCGTGTTTCATTTATTTAGTGAGTGGTGGTTGACTTATTTGCTTACTTTTGTAGATTCCTGTCTCCTTTAGCCAATACTAGTTTACTATTGCAAGGAGTGCATAATGGTGCTTTTTCGAGTTTGCTACCACTTAGACGGTATGTCTTCTTTATTATACCTATTTATTTTATGCACATGTTTTATGTATGAGTGTATGATATGCAATGTGTAATGCAGGTTGAGCACCATTTTACTAGTCATGAATGGGAGTGGGAGCGCGCAGCTTATCATGACCGTATTAGTGAGCTAGAGTCACGACTATTGTCCCTTGCGATGAATGATGATAAGTCGAGATCATACGAGGGGGATGCTTGAGCAGGATTATTGCTTGCTTTTAATGGTAGCCACGGTCGATGTAGTTGTTTTAAGAGCTAGGTGTAGGACTTTTTGGTCTATGGTTTGCTTTATTGTATCATTTTCTCGAGGTTATGGACTTTGGGAGTTGTATTTGGGCATTTATCCTGCATGTTGTATATGCTTGTATGATGATGACTATATATATTTCCAGTTGTATATCATTGATGATGATGTTTGCCATTACTCTCATCTTCCTTTTTTGCCTAAGGTGTCTCCTTTTGGAGCTTTTCACACTTAGCTGGGTTTTCTTTTTCTTCCCTTTTTTGCATAAGGTGTCTCTTTTTGAAGTTTTTCACACCTAGCTGGTTTTTTTTTTTTGCTATACAATAGTGGCTGATCTCAAAGAGTGAGCTTAGAGAAGATGGTAAAAATCATGGTCATGTAATGAAAGAAAATGCAAAGCATACTTGATATAATTCATTATAATAAAATGTGTTACACTTTTCAAACACATTTTGCATAAATTGGCAATCATTCTCATTTCACTGTAATCATTTAAGAAAAGCACAGGTGCATTCATACAAATTTTGAACTTG
Source organism: Mallotus nudiflorus (assembly GCA_947683625.1). NCBI lineage: Eukaryota > Viridiplantae > Streptophyta > Magnoliopsida > Malpighiales > Euphorbiaceae > Mallotus > Mallotus nudiflorus. The sequence goes on from CANTUR010000035.1 coordinate 644,468, forward strand.
AGGTTACCCATATCCTTAACTAGCCTTCTTAGGTTTTGCTAGTTAAGTATTTTCTCTCTTTCCCTAATTTTTGCTTGAGTTGCCATTTTTAGGTTTTCAACTTAGTGAGAAGTCCCTAACTTTTGCCTGAGCTGCCATTTTTAGGTTTTCAACTCAGCGGGATAATTTTTTTTATGCCTTAGACGTAGTACTTCTTCAAGTGGTATGTGTTGACAAGTTTGGAGAATTCATTACCTTCATAATCCATCAGCTTGACTACTATTTTTGATAGGACATGTTTGACTAGGTATGGGTTGTCCCAATTCGGTTTGAATTTCCCTCTAGGGTTTGGAACATTCTATCTTATTTGCTTTAGCACCCAATCTCCTACTTTCACACTCATGTGTTTTACTCTTCTGTTGAAGGTCTTTGGCTAACTGATCCTAATACAACTGTGTGTGGTATAAAGCCTTGAGCCTTTGGCTATTTAAGAGAGTGAGACCATCATGCCTTTATTGAGCCCACTCTACTTATGGAAATTGAGATTCTATTGATACCCAAAGAGACTTAATGTCTATTTTAATTGGAAGAACTGCTTTTAATCCATACACTAATGAGAAAGTAGTTATTCTTGTTGAAGTTCTTACTATTGTTCGGTACCCCCATAAGGCATGTGACAATCTATCTGCCCAATCTCAGTAAGCCTGAGTCATTTTTGAAAAAATCTTTTTAATCTTATTTTTAGCTTCGACAGCCCCATTAGCTTATGGTCCATTAGCTTATGGTCGGTAAGGAGAAGATCTGTGATGCTCCACCTTATAACTCCGTAGTAGCTCTCTAACTTCCCCTTGAAATTGGACACCATTATTAGAGATGATGTAATGGGGGATCCTATATCGATAGTACATGTTTCTTTTGATGAACTTAGTCACTTACTTGGCTCCTATCCTTGTGAATGATTATGCTTCAACCCATTTTATAAAGTAGTCCACTACCACTAGGATGAACATGTGTTTGATCGAAGCTATCGGGTGGATTTCCCCAATTATGCCTAGTCCCCATGCTAAGAAAGGCCATGGAAATGAGATGTAGTGTAGTTATGTTGGGGGAAGGTGACTGACATTCCTGTGGATCTGACACTTATGGCATTTCCTTACAAATTTGATGCAGTCATCCATCATCATTATCTAGAAGAACCCTTATCTGATTAGCTTCTTAGCCAGGATTGCTCCATTCATGTGTGGACCATAAACACCCTTGTGTACTTCTTCTATTGCTCTTGTAGCCTTAATTTCATCTAGAAATCAGAGTTGTAAACCATACGAGGTTCTTTTGTATAATACACCCTAGTGCGATGTGAATTTTGATGCTAGTCATTGAATGACTACTTTATCTTTTTCATCTGCTTGATTAGGATAGGCTTGTTCCTTCTTATATCTCTAGATGTAGTAGAACTAGGGCTTCTCAACTGCTTTTGTCTTTGCTATTCTACATTTTTGATATCAAGGTTCTCCCGATCTGAGTAGAATTAAAGGCTTCATAGGAATTTTGGATGGCCCTTCCTATACTATGCTAGGGAAGCAAGTGCATCTACTATCTGATTATGGTTCTTAGGGAGATGAATGAATCTACATTTTTGGAAGGACATGGTGAGTAGTCTCAAGTGGTCCAGATAAAGCTTTAAGTGTTTCTCTTTCAGTTCCTACTCTTCTATGGCATTATTGATTACTAGCATGGAATCTTTAAAGATTTTGAATTCTGTGATGTCAAGGGCCATCAGTGCCTTTATTCTGAGTGTGCATGCCTCGTATTCTACTTCATTATTTGTGACTCTAAACTTTAGCTTTTTAGCAATTAGTACTACGTCACCTTCTAGAGATTGTACTATGACACCGACTCCTACACCGAACTGATTGACTGCTCTGTCAAAGTACATGCGCCATCCTTAGATTTAATGGCTAAGCTGAGGTCATCTAGGAAGTCCAGTTGGATTTCTTTTGAGTCTGGAATAGGGTTGAGAGCTAGAAATTTAGCCACTGCTCTCCCTTTTACTGCCTTCTTAGTCAGGTATTGCACGTTGAATCCTGTTAGCAGTACGAACCTCTTGGCAAGTTTCCCCACTAAAGAGGGAGCTTTGTAGATGTACTTCATTGGGTCCATTTTAGACACGACCTGAATTATATAGGATTGAAAGTAGTGTCTAAGTTTCTTCTTTGCCCATACCATTATCAAGCATATTTGTTCGACTTGGCTATACTTCTCCTCATATGGCAGCATCTTCTTGCTCAAGTAGTAGACTACGTGTTTTGCTTTTGTTTCTCCCTCTTAGGTTAGCACTGTACTAATTGCATTCCCCTCGATGGCTAGGTACAAGGTTAGAGGTATCCCTAGTTTTGCTGGTCTTAGGACCGGTGGGTTAGCTAGGTAACTTTTAATCTTTTCGAATGCTAGCTAACACTATTCATTCCATTCAACCGACTGATCTTTTTTTAATAGCTTGAAGATCAATTCACACATTATTGTCAACTTAGTAATGAATCTGTTGATGAACTGTAGTTTCCTTAGAAACCCTTTGATTTCTTTCTCTATTTTTGGCACTGGCATCTCTCTAAATGACTTTTTCTTTGTTTGGATCCATTTCAATCCTATTCTGACCGACAACATACCCCAGCATCTTTGCTGAAGTAACCTCGAATATGCATTTCTTTAGATTTAGCGTGAGACTATACTTTTCAACCCTTATGAGGGACTTTTTAAGATTAAAGGGGTTGTAAACACCCAATTTTAGGATAATAAAATAGGGATGCAATGAAGGACTCTAATGATGAAAATATTATAAGTAGATCTTTAATTCTTGAAGTTTGAAACAACAAAAGTTAGTATGCCTTTTTAAGAAGAGTTTAATTAGTTTTTTAATTACTTGATTGTATTACTTTTTGAAACCTAATTGTAATTCCGATCGGAATTATGTGTTTTTCGTCTATTTTTGTATTTTTAAAGAAAATAAAAAAATATTTTTCCTCAGTTTTGATTTGTTAAAAAATTTTATTAAATTTTTTTTTGGGATTTATCTAAATTTTCAAGAAATAGAGTCCTTCCAAAATTGGAACTCTTCATACGTATAGGACCCAGGTTTTTCTTTGGTTTTTCCTATAAAAAGAGAGCTTAAGCTCTAATATGAACCCTAAAAGGGATCAAAAGTGCCTAAATGTTAAGAATTCAAGCTAATTAGTTTAATTTCCTATTTTGAAATTAATTAGCTTGATATGGATTAATTTTGGAGTTATTCCTATTTTGGAGTCAATAAGGAAGATTCTAGAAGATGTGAGAAGATTCAAGAATATTCCAAGTTAAAGTCAAATAGTCAACAAGTCAAAGTCAAGGGTCAATGGTCAACATATGACATGGCATGCTTCAATGCTTAGTTGTCATGAGTTGTCATTTTGCTTAATTGTCATGATTTGTAATAAGTTGTCAATTGTGACTTTTCAAAGATGAGTTGTCATTAGTTGTCCTATTTTGAAGGAAATCTCCTTAATTAAGGATTTTCCTATATAGGTATATTTGGGAATAAGGAATAGAACCTTTTCCTTTAAGGATTAGGTTGTTTACATGCCTATATAAGGGCTACAACTATGTAAAACGAATTTAGACAAGCATTGAAATATTAAAAGTGAGGTTTTTCCTTAAACTTTGTTCTTTTGAAATTTTGCAAATTTACTTGAATTGTTTCACTTCTACCTTTCATTATAATTGCTAGGTTAGATTAAACTTAGAATTGTGTGATTGTTCATCTTATAATAGCTAAGTATCTTGCTTCCCTTTAATAAGCAAGGGGTTTAGCTCCATCTTCACAACCTTATCTTGACGATCTTGGGCAATGATTTCAAAGTTGGATGCGCGTTCTATCTCTATTATAGGTAGGGTTCGTATCAAGCTCCTGGAAGGAGGAGGGAATTCTCAATCCTCAACACTTTTTTCTACAATTTTGGCTCTCTTCTTCCTAAGGATCTCTAGACTTTTCTTTAGAAAGCTTACAAAAATTCTTGGGGATTTATTCATTGGAGATTTTTAAGAAGAATAATAACAAGTTCTTAAAGGCCTACTAAAAACAATAGTGATCTTACTAGTCTAAGGAGCAATTTATTCATCATCCATAAGCATTATCTTCTCCCTACTTTCTTTTATTTTTCTTTTTTATTTATTTTTATTTTATTGAATTTTTATTATAATTTTATTCACTAATCATTGTTTTACCATTTTCTGATGGTGATTATGGAAAGGATTACATGATGATCATACTTGAAGGACCAAATCCATAGAGGTCCATGGAATGTCATGGATGGAACCTTGTAGCTAAATATAATTTCTAGGTTTTTTTTTATTTAATTGTCTTATTTATTTTTAGGAATGTATTAATTCTTCTTCTTTTTTATTATTCTTAATAGTTTATTGTAATAGTCCAAATAGTGGGAATAATGAAATTTAGTGTGTGTGCTTATGTGTTTTATTTTAATTAATTGGTTAGTAAAATTGGGGTTTTCATTTAGGTGATTAATTAAAATTAGTGCCATAGAAATCATTAGGTTGTTTAATTAAAATTGAATTAGATTTCAAGGGATAGAATTAGGGTTGCCTATTAATTTTTTTGTTTATTTGTTTGAAGTCACTTTAATTAAATTAGGGTTTTTAAAAGGAATAAGTTAAACTAATGGTTTGATATTTTATTTTATTATTTTTTATATTTTTTGATTTTGGGCTTGTTTGGTTGTTTGTGTTCTGGGCCCTAGGCCTACCTTAGGCTTTAACTCATTTAAATAAATATAGGTTTTTTAGGTTTAATTAATTAAATGCATAACTAGGCCCATAATTATCTAGATTTAGGTTAGAAATACTTAGGCCCATTTAATTAATTAGACATAGTCCCACCTAATATAATTTAATTAATTTAGAATTAGCCCATTAAGTTAAAGCCCTTTTCCATAATTTGTAAATTTAAGATCACTTTAGAATTAAAATATGTAGAATTAGACCCATTAATTTAAATACTTCATAATTTGTAGATTTAGGCCCATTTTTAGAATTAAAATAAATAGACTTAGGATCATTTAATTAAAATTAAATAAGAATTTGGCCCATTAGTCTTTAGGCTCACTTATAAATTAAAACATGTAGATTTAGCTCATTTAATTAAAATCAATGTATATTAGACTAACCTAGGAATTATGATTTAAATGAATTCATTATTTACTTGTATATTTCATTACTAGTTTGCTTGGAGTTGATTGTTTTAGTAAGGGTTTATATGAAATTACATGTAAATAGAGAGTAAGATAGTAATTTATAAAGTAATTTCAAAGAACATGAGACTGAAAGAAGTTAGCATTATGTACTCAGAATCTCTTGGTTGTGGTGTTGGCTTTCTTTTAGGCAATTGAGTACCACCATTTTTTACATTTATCCCAGTTATTACCCTGGGTGGCGACTCCTCATCTCCACATCATGTCTTTGTGACAGTGGTTAGTATGTTATCTAGAGCCCTACACTCAAATAGTGTCACGGTTGCTAAAATCTTGGGTGTGCGCTAAACCCCATAGTCTACAGTGGCAATTCCACTAAGGATAAGATATACTAATTCCACTTGTGTTCTTTAGAATTATTTTATTAATTATTACTACATGTCCCTATTAAACTGACGGCGTTGGTTTATGGTTCCATGATTCCACTAGCTTTATGGGATTGTAAATTGGCTAGCCATCACTCTTAGCCTTAACTCGGTTCAAAAGAGATTCCCAAGCTCATTTGACTAGAGCTTGTAACCTAAGTCCTAAAGGAGGGTAGTCTTCTCTTAAGTCTATAAAGAATGTCGGGCCCCTCTGACCTTGGCTTGTGACTCAATTCTTAAAGGAGGGCATCTTGCTAAGGGAACCCTAACTTTTCCACCAGACTCAGTTCATGTAATGGCTTAGTAACTTCCCATAGGATTACCTAAATTGCTTGTGAATATTTCCATAAGGCAATTCTATTTATAAAGGCCTAAGCCCATACTTTAGAAGCCCATCAGGACTAATAAAGATTGCGCTATGCTTTTATACCTAAAAATAATGTTTCTATGCTTTACTACTTTAAGAGATTTGGCATACACATCGGTTCTTGATATCCCCTATTGATATTAAGGCCAAGACCAAAAATCCTAGGAAATGAGACTCGCCATTAAATACATGTGTAGGAGTAATAAGCTTGGAAGGATGTATATACTTAACTTGCTACTTGACTTTATTGTTACTTGTTACTTGTTGCATAGCACGTGCATCATGCATACATGCATTACATGCATCATATTAACAATTTTTCTTTTAGCCATTATAGATTCACCAGGCTCTTCCTGTGTTTAGAGTCAAAAACAAGTCGAAGAAATGGAATAACAAGAGGGAGGAAACTGGACTCTATAGGATTTCAAAGGAGCATTGATGGATAACATAAGAGTGATGATGCAAGATGAATTAAGATAAGCTCTAGCAGGATTGATGCTACCACCTGCTGCTACACCTCCTATTATGGTCAATCCAGATGTTATAGGTACACTACCTACTAACAAGGACAATGCTGCCAGGAATATACCTATTGTGGAAATGAAGTTAGAAGATGTTGAGAGTCACATGGTTGAAAAGGTAAAAAGGGAATCACTTGAGTAAGTTCAAGAGCTAGAATTTAAGCATATGAAAGCACTGATTCATAAGATTTCAAAAATGGAGGATTTGATGAGAAGACAAGGCATAGGATACTAGTTTGACTTTGATTATATGATGCAGTTTAAGGAGGATAAGCTACTTGACAAGTTTAATATGCCACAGCCGTAGAAGTTTGATGGTACTAGATACCCGAGGATCCACCTTAGTCAATACACAACTACCATGAGCACCACTAAGGCTCCTTTATCTGTGGTTACCAAGTTGTTTGTGTTGTCCTTAAAAGGCATGGCTATCAATTGGTATCATGGATTGGAGAAGTCTATTTGAGCAGACTGGAGGGAACTATGTACAGCTTTTCTAATGCAATATGACTAAAATATTAGGCTTAAAGTTCCATCAGGGATCTAGAATTGACCAAGTAAAAGCCCAATGAATCATTCTAAGATTTTCTAAATAGGTTAATGAAGAACAAGCTATCTAAAAAGGATCAAGTTAGGATGATAGTCCAAAACGTGTCACCTAATTTAGTTGAGAGGTTGCAGATAATGAACCCCAAGACATTTGTAGACCTTTATAATGAGAGGTTGCAAGCTGAAGAGATCAAAAGTGAGAAGAAAAAGATTGCTAGAAGCACTAGAGTGAGAAATTACCCAACTAGGGGCATACAACAAGGAAATGCTAGTGGGGTGGGAGTCCATGTTATTCAACAACCTAGGAAATCCTTAAATTTTAACTAGCCCTTATCTAAAGTCCTAGACTAATTGATCCAAAAAGGCCTTCTTAAACCCTTAACCCCCTCTAGACCACCAAACCCAAATCTCATTGGCTTTAACCCAAATAGTTACTGTAAATTTCACCAAGTTGTTGGCCATTTCATTGACTCTTGCATGCGCCTTAAGCATGAAATTCAAAACCTCATAGACTCTAGAAAAATCATAGACCCTAAGAAATCCAATCCAAACCCAAACACTAAAAACAACCCTTTCCCAAATTACAGAAACATGCCCCCCCAACGACCATGATGATCAAGTCAGGAGTAAGCAAGGAAGAAGTGCTTAACTCCTTTGAGGATTTAAAACTTAAAACTAATGAGAAGCCTCCTAATACTCCCAAAGATAAGGAGAGATTAAAAGACTTATTGGGACAACCTTCAGGCAAATTTGACTATAAGGGAGGAAAATGCATGGTTGAGGTATGGAAGGATGCAAAAAAGGATCAGACCATTGGGGTTATAGACATGTCTAATGAAGAAAGCACTAAAGGCTATATTGTATGGGTTAATAATTTAGAAGTCAGTCATGTTACTAGAAGTGGTAAGGGTTACAAACCAATAGAGAAGGCTGTAGAGAGAGAAGAAATTACTGAAAGAGAAGACTTAGATGATCATGATGATGACTTGATCCTTGAATGGCTTAAGAAGGCAAAAGCAAATGGGAGCATTTGGGAGCTCTTGATGCACTCAAGTAGCCACATGAAGGCTCTAGTTAAAGCTCTAGCTAAGATGAACATTAACGCCACTATAATCCCTAAAGTAATGGTGGCCAAGGTTACTAAGAGGAAGCATGGTGTTATCACCTTTTTTGATGAGGATTTACTTATGGAAGGGAGAAATCATAATAAAGCCCTGTTCATCCTAATTGAAGTTAGAGAAAAGAAGACCAATTATGTGATGGTGGATGATGGGTCTATAATTAATGTTTGCCCACTACAAATCCTCCCTAATCTAGGAGTGAAGGTGGAGGATTTAAGAAAATCTAACCTCATAATCAGGACTTACGATGATAGTACAAGGAAGGTAGAAGGAACTTTTATAGTTCTTATAAAGACCAGACCTATAGAGGCAATGGTGGAGTTCACTATTTTGGATATCCCTATCCTTATGCTTTACTTTTGGGTAAGCCCTAGTATCATACTTTGGGAGGAGTGCCTTCAACTGTGCATTAAAAAGTGAAGTTCCTGTTAGATGGAAAAGTTGTAACTTTAGATGCTAGTATGGACAATACTGTATCTGTAATTATGGATGGTCAAAAGCAGGTAGCTACCCCTCCTAGTTTCCAAATAGCCATGTTCTCTTATGGAATTGAGATGGATCCAAGGGTTATGAGCATGACCAAGAAGATGAATTATTGACCCAGACAAGGACTGGGACAGAACAAGCAAGTAAGTTCAGAGTTCCCAAATTTCAAAGGATAAAATGATACCAGAGGATTGGGCTATACAGGAGTTAGGCTTAGCAGTAAAGGAGCTAGAAGAAGGTTTTTTTATGAGAACAACTTCTCAAAGAATGTGGGATCACTATAGGATAGCTTTATCAAAGAGAGGAAAGAGAAGTTCTACCTAAGTGAAAGGGGCCTATCCAAGTAGCTGGAGTAAATGTCCCTGGGTGTGAGATCTTCAAGAAGCAAATAGTTGAGGGTCTGGTGCAAGGCAACAAAGATAATATGATGAAGGAATTTGCTGAAAAGATAGGGATTTAGGCCATTGTAGAGCTACATTATCTACCACCTAATGAAGAACCATGATAGGATTTAGCTAGCATTATTAATAATAGTTTTAATGATGTTTTTTATGAAGAAACTGATGTAATAACATTCGGTCTATTTAAGGAAAAAACACTATTTTTGTGATCAATGATATGAACTCTAGTTTTGCTTATTTGTGCAATGTTGATTCCGATGGTCTTTTGCACTTTAATAATGATCATTCATGCATGTTTGACATTAATTCTATTTAATTAAATTCATTAAACATGGGCACAAATAAGAAACCAAAGCACATTTCTATATCATATGATTTAACTCCTAAAGAGTGGGAAAATTAGAGAGAATATTACTAAAAAGAAAGGTAGTATTTGCTTGGTCCTGTGAGGACATACCAAGTCTAGATAGAGAACTTATAGAGCATCGCATTCTGATATATCCAAAGGCTAACCTTGTTAATTAAAAACTTTATAGGTTAAGGCCGAAGTGGGCAGAAAATATAAGGGAAGAAATTGCTAAGCAAATCTAGGCTAATTTTCTATAAGTGGTAGAATATCCTCAATGGTTGGGGAACATAATACTTGTTCCTAAGAAAGACGAAAAAGTTCAAATGTGTGTGGAATTTAGAGATCTGAATAAAGCATGCTCGAAGGATGACTTTCCTTTACCCTATATTAATGTGATTATTGATAGTGCGACATCTAATGCAATGTATTCTTTCATGGATGGGTTCTCAGGTTATAATCAGATAATGATGGTAGTCATGGAAAAGATCAACACCACTTTTGTCATGGAATAGGGGACATATTGCTATAAAGTGATGCTATTTGGATTGAAGAATGTAGTAGCAACCTATCAAAGGGCAACAATAATTCTATTCCATGATATGATTCACAAAGAAGTTGAAGTGTACATCGATGATATGATGGTTAAGTCATAGATGAGGGATGGACATTTTGAGGCTCTACATAAGTTTCTGGCAAGAATAGAAAGATATAACCTAAGGCTTAATCTAAAGAAATGCATCTTTGGGGTCACTTCTAAAAAGTTATTAGGGCACATAGTCAGTAATATGGCAATAGAAGTTGATCCAAACAATATTAAAGCCATTCAAGAGATGCCAGCACCAAGAACAGAAAAGGAAGTATGAGGATTTATTAGAAAACTACAGTATATTAGTAGGTTTATTGCAAAAACTTGCCATGGTTTGTGACCCAATTCTTAAGCTCTTGAGGAAGAATCAACCTATGGAATGGAACAAAGAATGACAAAAAGCCTTTGATAAGATTAAAGAATATTTTACTAATCTAGCTATCTTAAGGCCACCAAGACAAGGTAAACCCTTAATCTTATATTTAGCTTTAGAGGAAAAGGCAATGGGGGCAATACTAGCATAAGGACCATAAGGGGTGAAGTACGCAGTGTATTATCTTAGTAAGAAGTTCCTACCATATAAAGAGAAGTATGATCTTGTGGAGAAGACATGTTTGATTATGATATGGGCTACAAGGAAGCTCAAGCATTAATTGCAGTCATGCAAAGTACAAGCCATTTCAAAGATAGATCCTTTAAGGTACTTCTTTTAGGCACCAACTTTAATTGGAAAGATGTCAAGATGGTTGGTACTTCTAACTAAGTTTGATATTGATTACATCACTACTAGGGTTATTAAAGGAAGAGCAGTAGCAGAATTTTCAGCATAAAATGCAATCAAAGGAAATGAGCAATGGAGTTTAGAGTTTTCAGATGAGAACTTAGTAGTAATAGAACAATGTGAATGGAAGCTTTATTTAATGGGGCTATGAATAATAGAGGAGTAGGGTTATGAGTGATTCTTATCACACTAGGAGGAAAAACCATCCCAATGGCCAAGAAATTGGACTTTAAGGTTATGAACAATATGAGGCATGCATTTATGGGCTATAAGCAGCTTTATCAGTTGGACCTAAAGACCTACTAGTTTATGGAGATTCCATCTTAGTCATTAGCCAGGCTAACGAGGAATGGGAAGTGAAAGAAGAGAGGTTAAACCCTTACATCTGTCATTTAAAGAAACTATTAAGAAATTTCACTAAGTGTTTCTTCATGCATTTACCAAGAGGAGAGAATTAAATGGCAGATGCCTTGGCAATGCTTTCTTTAATATGGGATAAATCAATAGGGATGATGACAAAGCCATTGGTGATAATGAAAATGAAAGCTCCATGTTATAATGAAGAATTATTTATGAGTATTCAGATAGGACTAGAAGAAAAGCCATAGTTTTATAACATCCAAAAATTCATCGAGGAAAGGAAATACCCAAATGAAAGAACTTCCAAAGAAAGATATGCCCTTCATGTTCTTGCACATCATTATGCAAGTCATGATAGGGTATTATATAGAATAATGCTAAATGGAATACAGTTGAGATGTCTTAAGAAGGATGAAGCAAAACATGTGATAAGAAAGATTCATGCAAGAGTTTGTGGATCTCATATGAATGGGATGATTCTAATGAAGAAAATAATTCGACAAGGGTACTATTAAATGAGCATGGAAACAGATTATATCCAAATAGTGAGAAAATGTCATCAATGCCCTTTGCAGCATGGGGAATAGATATAATAGGGGAGATAAAGCCAATTTCCTCGAACAGGCATAAATATATAGTGGTGGTAGTCAACTATTTCTTCGGATGGATAGAAGTAGAATCCTTTGGTACCTTGAAGACTAGACAGATGGCAAGATTCATTGAGAAGAATCTTATTTGCAAGTATGGGATCCCATATCATGTTATGACAAACAATGGTGTTCAGTTTCAGATAGAGACAGTTGAATTAATGTAGAAATACAAGATCAAGCATCATAAATCCTCACCTTATCGACCTCAGGTTAATGGTGCGATAGAAGTGGCTAATAAGAATATAAAGAGAATCATCTCTAAAATGGTGAAAATGCATAAAGATTAGTCTGAATATCTTCCTTTTGCCTTGTGGGGATATAAAACTCTAAGGCATACTACTACAGGACAAAAATCATTTTCATTAGTATACGGTTGTGAAGCAATTTTTCCCATATAGATGGAAATTAAATCTTTAAGGGTTATTATGGAAGCAAAAAATCCCTGAGAGTGACTAAACACAAAAGAGAAATGACCACCTTATATCTCTAGATGAGAAAAGGATGGAGGCCTTGTTTCACACTCAGATTTATCAAAAAAGGATAGCGAGAGCCTTTACTAAGAAGGTTAAACCTGGAAAGATAAAAGCTAGAGAAATGGTGCTAAATCAGTTAAGGGCAATGGTGTTAGATCCAAGAGGAAAATAAAGACCAAATTAGGAAGGACCGTATTTAGTCAAGACAATCCTACCCAAGGGAGCTGTAAAAATATTAGATCTAGAAGGGAATGAGTTCATTAAGCCAATCAACCTAGATTTCCTCAAGAAATACTACCTTTAAAAGAAAAGTCCACTAACTAGAAAGCCTGAAAAGGATAGTTAGGCAAAAATTAGGACATTCCCGCTATTTAGAGAACCTGTAAAGGGATGACAAGCAAAAATTAGGGAATAAGGTAAAAGAGGTGATCCTATTGATTAGAAAACTCGCAAAGAGCTGGTCAAGCAAAAATTAAGGAAATGAAAGTGAGAGAAAAATGTTCAGTTAGAAAATCTGAAAGGACTAACTAATAATAGGAGTTATGTCATTGATGTAATAAATGTACTCATTTTTTCCCTAATTAATGATTCAAATTGAAGTGGAATTTTTGTTTGAATATTGCATATTCTATCTTTATTATAAAGCATAAGGACTTAAAGAAAAAATAAAACATGAGAATCTAAAAAAAACTAGACTTATGAGATTGTTATTTTTATTTTTGTTTCTTCTTTTATGACTCATCTAGTAATACTTGAGTCCTTTCACACTTAGCAAATCCTGGTGGTTCTGTAGCTTACATGGTAACCCAGGTTTTGTAGTTGTCATCAGTGGTAATATCAACATCCAAATGCATGTTCCACTCTAATAACCTATGAGGCCATAAGTTCTTCATATTGTCTAAGAAATCTTGTCTCAGAGGGAAAACTTTGAAATCAGGTATAACAGTCACAATAAATTATGGACAACCATACTTATGGCAAAGGCATGAAAGGGAAAAGAAGGTCAAAAAGTGCAACCCAAGAATAGGAACACAGTAGTCATACAAGTTGATGGTTACAAACTTCAACTTCCACGAAGGACAGACCTATGTAATCTCAATGTCTATAATGCCTTTCTACCAATCAATCCATTGATCTATGGTACACTTGTCCTTCATCTTCAATGGATGAGACTGTAGATGATGAGGTTGATAAATTAAGGCATTGGTGGGGGGATTAAGTAGACTCAATTTCTCCTATAGCCAAATCTAAAAACAAAAAGCTAAGTTGAAACCCTGAAAGTGTAGCTTAGGTAAAAAAAAAAAGGTGAGATTAATTAAGTTTTAGGGTTTGATCCAAAACAAAATTTCATTATCCATTTAGAAAAAAAGGGGGAATAGTTCATAGGGAAAAAGGGAAGACAAAATATAGTCATGAAAGCACAAGTCATAAAAATAAAAGAGCAGTCATCCTGAGCTCCAATGTCTGGACAAGGACTCCACACTTTAGCTGGATTGTCACTCTGATATGGGGGTATAGAAGTCCTAGTGTCATGATCATCGAAACTAAGACCAGTAAGCTATCGGTTAAGCCTCTCATTCTTGCGCTCCAGATCTCTAGCATAGCTCTGTTGCATTAAGAATAGTTAAAGATCATGCATAACATGCATACATTTGCATACTTGATGTAAATACTAACCCTCTAACTATTAGTGATCTGCATAGTAAATAATCTCTTTAATAAGGCAAGTCCATACAGATACTCTGCCTGTGTCTGAGGGATCTATAAAATAACATGTACAAATTTAGTAATAAGGGTTAGTTTGTGCAAGATTAGAAAGGCAAGATGCACTTACATGTGAAACACCAGGAGGAGAAAAACTAGGAAACTAAGCTGTATCAAAGTACATGTGCTACTCAAACCGCAGGACCCAATAAAACATAGGCCTATTAAGTAAAGAACATCGCCCAGGATAGTACTTGAGGAAGCATCACCACGAGCAACTCCACTATACTGAGTATGCTTAGTCCTCTCAGTGTCACCCTCAGTGTCATCTTCTACGGCAACATCAATAGCTTCTTTTACCTACACAAAAAAATAAATGTCATTCACAGTGATGAAAGAGATGGAGTGAAAAGTGATAGTAAGGAAATGTGATAGAAAGCATACCTCAGCCAAATCTGTGGGAAATTTCTCTAAGAGATTCCCTTAAATATACTATTGATAGTGGCGAGAATGCTCAAGCAAAGTTGAAGCATCAAATCCCTCAAGAGTTGGTCTAAGCTCAAGACCAATGATGCTGCAACTCCTTAACATAGAAGAGGGAATCGAATAAGGAACATGCCTCCTGGAAGGTCCCATATGCCAATGATAGACATGCTTACCAAGATACCACATCTGACAACCGTAACTAGGAAGTAGGATCCTCATAGTCTTAAGCCTAATAGTAGCAGCCATGAAACTGTATCACTGAATGTCTTCAGCACTAACCAGCCAATTTTATATAACCTACAAATTCATTAAGATAAAATGTATTTAATATTTACAATTAATCAAATACTAATAATTAAATTTAGCTTACCATTTCCCACTCTAAAGAGTTTAGCTGGTCCCGATAAGTCTGTAAGTCATACTTGACACTAGCTAGGTGAGAAGAACCCCATCTCTACATCAGAGAAAGACTCCTATCAGAGCTAATAACACTAAAGCCTCAGATCACCCTGATCTCAATGCCCCATATCTAAAAATAAAAATATAATCAAAATGAGAAAAGGGTTGTAAAAGAGCAAAATTAAAAAGGGGTAGAAGACAAGCAAAAGACATACATGCAAAATGTGCCAAAAGCTGCATATCATCACAGTACCTCTACAGGCAGTATCCAGTCTATAATAAAGATAAGCAAGACTTGGAGATCCTCAATTGAAAGTAATGACTCTAGAAATATCCTGAAGGGGACCAAAAAGCACAATGCTAACCTCGTGATCAGTCTCATATAAAAGGGTAGTGCCTAAAAGTATCAATAAGAAGCATCTTGACTTCTGAAGGATCTGGCGAGGTGTGTTGGTGGGTAATCTTCTAAAACCATGAACAAGAGAAGAAAGAAGCATGTTCTTGCAATTCTTCCATGTCAGAACAAGCCCAAGTAAGTCATAAAGATAGCAACTCCTGGCATCCTTGGGAAGAGTGCAGTAGTAGATATCAAAAAGAACCAAGATACCCCTAAAAGTGATCCTAGTGATAGTAGAGAAGCTGACCAAGAAGATGAATTATCGACCCAGATAAGGACTGGGAAGAATAAGCAATGAAGTCTAAAGTTCCTAAATTTCGAAGGACAAAATGATACAAGAGGATTGGGCTATACAGGAGTTGGGCTTGGTAGTAAAGGATTTAGAAGAAGGTTTTTCTTAGGTGAAAAGGAGCCTATCCAAGTAGCTGGAGTAAATGTCTCTAGGTTTGAGATCTTTAAGAAGTAGATAGTTAAGGGTTTAGTGTAAGACAATAAAGACAAGGTGATGAAGGAAGTTGTTGAGAAGATGGGGATTGAGGCCATTGAAAAGCTGCTTTATCTGCCACCTAATGAAGAACCACCATAGGATTTAGCTAACATTATTAATAATAGTTTTAATGATGTTTTTTATGAAGAAATTGGTGTAATAACATTTGGTCTATTTTAGGATGAAAATTTTATTTTTCTATGATCAATTATATGAACTCTAGTTTTGCTTATTTATGTGATGTTGATTCTAATGGTCTTATGCACTTTAATAATGATCATTCATGCATGTTTGACATTAATTCTATTCAATTAGATTCATTAAACATGGGCATAATTAAGCAACCAAAGCACATTTTTATATCACATGATTTAACTCTTGAAGAGAGGGAAAAATTAGAGAGAATATTAATGAAAAGAAAGGTAGTATTTGCTTAGTCCTATAAGGACATGCTAGGTCTACATAGAGAAATTGTAGAGCATCAAATTTTGATATATCTAGAGGCTAAACATATTGAGCAAAAATTTCATAGGTTAAGGCCGAAATGGGCATAAAAGATAAGGGAAGAAATGCTAAGCAAATCCAGGCTAATTTCCTATAAGTGGTAGAATATCCTCAATGGTTGGCAAACATAGTACCTATTCCAAAGAAAGATGGAAAAGTTCAAATATGTATGGACTTCAGAGATCTAAATAAAGCATGCCCCAAGAATGACTTTCCTTTACCCATATTGATGTGATTATTAATAGAACAACATCTAGTGCAATGTATTCTTTCATGGATCGGTTCTCATATTATAATCAGATAATGATGGAAGTCATTGACAAGATCAAGAATGCTTTTTTCACGGAATGGGGGACATATTGCTATAAAGTGATGCCATTCAAATTAAAGAATGTAAGAGTAACATATCAAAGGGCAACAACAACTCTATTCCATGATATGATGCACAAAGAAGTAGAAGTGTATGTCGATGATATGATGGTCAAGTCATAGACAAGGGATGGACATTTTGAGGCTTTAGATAAATTTTTAGCAAGAATAGAAAGATATAACCTAAGGCTTAATTCGAAAAAATACATCTTTGGGGTCACTTTTGGAAAGTTTTTAGGGCACATAGTCAGCAATAAGGGAATAAAAGTCAATCCATATAAAACTAAAGCCATTCAGAAGATGTTAGCATGAAGAACAGAAAAGGAAATACAAGGATTCATTGGAAAAGTACATTACATTAGTAGGCTTATTGTAAAAACTTACCATGGTTAGCGACCCAATTCTCAATCTCTTGAGGAAGAATCAGCCCATGGAATGGAACAAAGAATGCCAAAAAGCCTTTGATAAGATTAAAGAATACCTTACTAATCTAGCTATATTAAGGCCACCAAGATAAGGTAAACCCTTAATCTTATATTTAGCATTAGAGGAAAAGGCAATGGGAGAAATGCTAGCATAAGAAGGACCAAAAGGTGTGGAGTATGTAGTGTATTATCTTAGTAAGAAGTTCCTACCATATGAAGAGAAGTATGATCTTATGGAGAAGACATGTTTGATTATGATATAGGCTATAAGGAAGCTAAGGCACTATTTCTAGTCCAACAAAGTAAAAGTCATTTCAAAGATAGATCCTTTAAGGTACTTGTTTTAGGCACTGACTTTAATTGGAAAGATGTTACGATGGTTAGTACTTTTGACTGAGTTTGATATTGAGTATGTCACTACCGAGGTTATTAAAATAAGAGCAGTAGCAGAATTCCTGGCACAAAATGCAGTCAAAGGAAATGAGTAGTGAAGTTTAGACTTTGCAAATGAGAACCTAATAGTAATAGAACGATGCAAATGGAAGCTTTATTTTGATGGGGCTATGAATAATATAGGAGCAGGGTTAAGAGTGATTCTTGTCACACCAGGAGGAGAAACCATCTCAATGACCAAGAAATTGGACTTCAAGGTTATGAACAACTTGGTTGAGTATGAGGCATGCATCTATGGGCTAGAAGCAGCACTAGCAGTTGGACCTAAAGACCTACTGGTTTATAGAGATTCCATCTTAGTCATTAGCTAGGATAATAAGGAATGAGAAGTGAAAAAAGAGAGATTAAAACTTTACATCTATTATTTAAAGAAGTTAATGAGAAATTTCACTAAGTGTCTCTTCATGCATTTACCAAAAGAAGAGAATCAAATGGCAGATTACTTGGAAATGCTTTCTTTAATATGGAATAAATCGACAAGGATAACGATGAAGCCTTTGGCAATAATGAAAACAAAAGCTCCATGTTATAGTGAAGAATCAGTTATGAGTATTCATATAGGGATAGAAGAAAAGCCATGGTTTTGTGACATCCAAAAATTCATCAAGGAAAGGAAATACCTAGATGAAGCAACTTCTAAAGAAAGATATGCCCTTCATGTTCTTGCATGCCATTATGCAAGTCATGATAGAGTATTATACAAAAGAATGCCAGATGGAATACAATTAAGATGTCCTGAGAAGGATGATACGCAATAGGTGATGAGAGAGAGTCATGCAGGAGTTTATGGATCTCATATAAATAGGATGATTCTGATAAAGAAAATAATTTGATAAGGTCACTATTAGATGAGCATGGAAAGAGACTATATCCAGATAGTAAAACAATGTCATTAATGCTAGATACATGGGAACCTTAACAATCTTCCCCCTATAGTGCTAAATAGTTTAACATCTCCATGGCCCTTTACAACATGTGGAATGGATATATTAAGGGAGATAAAACCAGCTGCTTCGAACGGGCATAAATATATAGTGGTGGAAATTGACTATTTCTCTAGATGGATAGAAGCATAATCCTTTGGTACCTTAAAGGCTAGACATATGGTAAGATTCATTAAAAAGAATTTCATTTGTAGGTACGGGATCCCACATCAAGTTGTGATAGACAATGGTGTTCAATTTTAGGCAGAGATAACTGAATTATTGCAGAAATACAAGATCGAGCATCATAAATCCTCACCTTATTGACCTCAGGCTAATGGTGTAGTAGAAGTGACAAATAAGAATATAAAGAGAATCCTTTCTAAGATGGTGAAAATGCATATAGATTGGTCTGAATATCTTCCTTTTGCCTTGTAGGGATATAGAACTACAATGCATACTACTACAGGGTAGACACCATTCTCATTAGTTTACGATTATGAAGTAGTTTTGCCCATAGAGATAGGAATTAAATCTTTGAGGGTTGTTATGGAAGCAAAAATCCCTGAGAGTGAATGAACATAAAAAAGATACGACCACCTCGTGTCTCTAAATGAAAAAAGGATGGAGGCCTTATTTCACACTCAAATTTATAAGAGAAGGATAGTGAGAGCCTTTAACAAGATAGTTAAACCTAGAAAGATGAAAGATGGAGATAAGGTGCTAAAGCAATCAAGGGCAATGGTGTTGGATCCAAGAGGAAAATTCATACCAAATTGGGAAGGATTGCATTTAGTCAAGACAATCCTACCTAAAGGAGATACAAAGTTATTGGATTTAGAAGGGAGTGAGCTCACTAAGCCAATCAACCTAGATCCCTTCAAGAAATACTACCTTTAAAAAAAAGTTCACTAGCTAGAAAACTTAAAAAGGCTAGTCAGGCAAAAATTAGGACATTACCGCTATTCAAAAAGCCCACAAAGGGCTGATAAGCAAAAATTAAGGAATAAGGTGAAAGAGGTGATCTAGCTAATCAGAAAAATCATAAAGAGCTAGTTAGCCACAAATTAAGGAAATGAAAGTGAAAGAAAAATGTTTAGTAAGAAAATCTAAAAGGACTAATTGATAATAGAACTTATGTCATGTGATGTAATAAATGTACTCATTTTTTCCCTAATTAATGAATCAAATTGAAATGAAATTTTTGTTTGAATATTGCACGTTTTATCTGTTGGGGTTTTATGATACAAACGTAGTGAAAAAATTAAAATTTTATCATGTTCCCAAACCTGGATCCATGTAATTCGACTACTTGATTAAATCTAGGATTTCAAGAATCTCACCAAAATGCAGAAGAGGCAAGATTTTTTGGAAGGATGAGAGGAGGTTCACACCGGTGACACCTTACCTCGAGCTTTTTGCTTTAGTTGTTCGGATCAAGACATCTCCAAAAGGATGCGTCCTCTATAGGTATCCATATGAACAACCCTTCACAAAATGAATTAGAGTGTGTGCTAGCAACTTTCTTGATTGTCTCACAAATCAAGAACAAAAGAAAAACTCTATGTTTGTTTTCTAGAAAGAGAGAAAACCATTTTTGGAGGCAAGAAAAAATAAAACTGTATTAAACCCTAGAGAATATAACATATTTATAGACTCCAAATTAGGGTTTCACCTACCAATGACCTTTTTGGTAATTTCCATTTATTACATTCTGATTTTGTTTTAAAAACAAATCAGAAATAATATCTTATTTATTTATTTATTTAAAATAACATTTATCTTAAATAAATAAAACACTTTAATTATTTATTTCTATAGAGTTTATTTTGGGCTTATTAAACCCATAATCATTTTGGGCTTATTCTAAGTGTATGACCCTATACATTCACATAACATTGGCAGTGGGCCTAAATCTCTATTTAGGCCTATAAGTCATAAGTGGCCTCTAAGAAGACATTATGACTACCCAAGTCATGTGAAGTCAATAATCTGACATAACCTAATTACAGTGAATTTTATCGTCCCTTTATCACATGATATCTTAATTGAACATAAGGCATAGAATGTCATCCTTATATAGTTCAATATTATGACTTGATTCCAAGTAGACTGAAAATGATAATTCTTTATCAATTCATTTCAGCATGGCTATGCATTTTCCTTCGGTTTATCTCATCAAGGGGCCCATAGATATCTTTCTGATATTAATGAGGGATAAATTCCTTTTAAATCACTCACATTCCTCACATAACTAATTTCATATCCAACAACATCCTATCTAATCATTTGGTTAAAGACAATGTTAGAATGTGTCAAAACATAAAATAGCTATGTAGAAATCCATGATGATTTCAAGCTCAAAGGACCGAAATAAAATTACTGTGATGAGAAATACTTATGGCAATATTCTATACAGTATTCTCATTGTGGGTCATCCAGTACATGATGCCTCATCATGTACCTATGAGTTGACTTAATATCTATATTCATGATTAGTAAAACATAACCATCAGTCAACATCATACTAGCATTAATACTTTAACATTTATATAATTAATAAATGACTAGGGATAATTAGAATAGAACTCTTATTTTAATCTAAGGGTTTTACTATCAAGTCACATACTTGATGGCCCTAGTAAGAATTAACCATTCATATAATTATCATAAATCAAATGATAATGAAATACCTCTTTATTAATAAAATAAGAAAGTCAATGCATAATCAAATGATTGACCTAATGCATATCACTAACACTATCTTTATTATAAAGCATAAGGACCTAAATAAAAAATAAAACATGAGAATCTAAAAAAAGCTAGACTTATGAGATCGCTATTTTTGTTTTTGTTTCTTCTTTTGTGACTCATCTAGCAATACTTAAGTCCTTTTGTACTTAGAAAATCCTAGTGGTTCTATAGCTTGTATGGTAACCCAAGTCTTGTAGTTGTCATCAATAGTCATATGAACATACAAATGCATGTTCCGCTCTAATACCCTACGAGGCCACAAGTTCTTCATTTTGTCCAAGAAATCTTATCTCAGAGGAAACCTTCGCAATTAAGTATAATAGTCACAATAAATTATGGACAACCATACTGACAACAAAGGCATGAAGAGGAAAAAAAGGTCAAAAAGTGCAACCAAGGAACAAGAACACAGTGGTCATACAGGTTGATGGTTATAAACTTCAACTTCCACTAAGGACAAACCCATGTAATCTCAATGTCTATAATGCCTTTCATCTAATTAATCCATTGATCTATGGTATGCTTGTCCTTCATCTTCAATGGACAAGACTGTAGATGATGAGGTTAATAAATCAAGGCATTGGTAAGGTGATTAAGAAGACTCAATTTCTCCTATAGCCAATTTTTTTTTTTAAAAAAAAAAGCTAACCTGAAAACCTAAAAAGGTAGCGTAGGCAAAAAAAAGGGTGAGATTAATTAATTTTTAGGGTTTGATCCAAAATAAAAGTCCATAATCCATTCAGAAAAAAAAGGGAACAGTTTATAGAGAAAAAGGGAAGATAAAATACAATCATGAAAGCACAAGTCCTAAAGATAAAAGATTAGTCATCTTGAGCTCCAGTGTTTGGCCAAGGACTCCACCCTCTAGCTGGATTGTCGCTTTGATCTGGGGGCATAAAAGTCCCAATGTCATGATCATCGAAACCAAAACCAACAAACTATTGATGAAGCCTCTCGTTATCACGCTCTAAATCTCCAACATAGCTCTGTTGCATTAAGAATAGTTAAAGATCATGCATATCATGCATACATTTTCATACTTGATGTAAATACTAACCCTCTAACTATCTATGATCTATATAGTAAGTAATCTCTAGGATGAGGCGAGTCTGTACAAATACTCTTCTTGTATCCAAAGGATCTATAAAATAAAATGTACTAATTCAACAATAAGTGTCAATCTGTGTAGGATTGGAAAGGCAAAATGCACATACATGTGAAGTACTAGGAGGAGGAAAGCTAGGAATCTGAGCTACTTCAAAGTACATGTGCTGCTCAATAGGGGTCTGTACTACAGGAGCCCAATAAAATATAAACCTATCAAGTAAAGGCACATCGCCCAGGACAGTAATTGAGGAAGCATCATCATTAGCAGCTCCACTATGATGAGTATGCTCAACCTCCTACTCAATCCTCTTAGTGTCACCCTCAGTCTCATCTTCCATAGCAACATCAATGGCTTCTTTAACCAGCACAAAAAAATAAATGTCATTCACAACAATGAAAGAGATGAAATGAAAAGTGATAGTAAAGAAAGGTGACATAAAGCATACCTCAGCCGGGTCTGTGGGAACTTGCTCTAGGATATTCCCTCAAATACACTCCTAATAGTGGTGAGAATGCTCAAGTAGAGTTGAAGCATCATATCCCTGAAAAGCTGCTCTGAGCTCAAGACCAGTCATGCTATAACTCCTTAATATATAAGAGGGAATCGAAGAAAGAACATACCTCTCGGAAAGTCCCATATGCTAATGATAGATACGCTCATTAAGAAACCACATTTGACAACCATAACTAAGAAGTAGAATCCTCATAGTTTCAAGCTTAATAGCAGCAGCCATGAAACTGTATTGCTAGAAGTCTTCAGCACTAACCAACCAATTTGATATAACTTATAAATTCATTCAGATAAATTTTATTTAACTTTTATAATTGATTAAATACTAATAATTAAATTTATCTTACCAGGTCCCACTCTAAAGAGTTTAGCTAGTCCTGATAAGTTTGTAAGTCATACTTGATACTAGCTAGGCAAGAAGAACCCCATCTCTGCATCAAAGGAAGACTCATGTCAAAGCTAATAGCATTAAAGCCTCAGATCACCCCGATCTTAATGGCCCATATTTGAAAATAAAAAGATAATCGAAATAAGAAAAGGGTTATAAAAGAGAAAAATTAAAAAGGGGTAGAAGACACGAAGAAGATATAAATGCAAAACATGCTAAAAGTTGCACATCATCATAACACCTCTACAAATAGTATCCAGTCTATAGTAGAGATAAGGAAGAGCTATAAATTCCCAATTGAAAGTAGTGACTCTCGCAAGATCCTGAAAGGGACCAAGAAGCGCAATGCTAACCTCATGACCAGTCTCATAGAAGAGGGTAGTGCCTAAAAGTATCAATAAAAAGCTTCTCATCTTCTTAAGGATCTAACAAGGGGTGGTGGTGGGTAATCTCCTGAAACCTTGAACAAGAGAAGAAAGAAGCACGTTCTTCTGATTCTTCCATGTCAGAACAAACTTGAGCAAGTCGCAAACATAGTGACTCTTGGAATCCTTGAGAAGTGCAATAGTGGATATCAAAAAGAACCGGGGTACCCCTAAAGGTGATCCCAATGATAGTAGAGAAGCTCATGGGAAAAATAGTCAACTCACCTACTCGCGTGTGGAAGGTGTGAGTAGTATCCATCCACCTCTCGATAAGAGTAAAAGTGAATAGTGATCTAACCTACCTCGAGCAGTTGGCAAAGCAGCAACGAAGTGTCATAAGCTAAATGCCTAGAGGTGTTGTATTACCTCTCTTGATAAATCATGAAAGGGTTCTTAAGCCAAGTGAAAGCAACCAGATAATTTCAGTGGTTTTTTAATAAAATTTAGAAAATGACAGGATTACCTTCCTTTACTAACTTTTGATTTTTGTTTATTTTCATTTCTATCTTTGCATTAAAAAAAGAAATCAGAAGACTAGATTTTCGATCAAAAATCTAGATTTTTTATTGGTATTTCTAGATCCAATCCTAAAATTCTAATCCAAAATGCAAATTTTCAATTATAAATACAGGAATCTTATTGTACTTCTATTAGTTTTATAGTGTGCAAAGACCAATTTTTTCAAAATTTTGTCTTCATATTAACAATCTCATGCAATTTTTATTTAATTTTGTATAGCAAAAACTCTATATTACATGCATGAATATGTTAATTTATACACTAATAGGAATATATCTTTTTGTAGAATCAAGTACAGAAGGAAAATTTACCTCATCTCCAACTTGTGAACATCTGTGGAGGTACAAGCAAGTCAAAGGGAGCACCTCTTCCCCTTCATTAAGCCTCATATTATTTTAAGGAAAATATAGTTAAGATATGACTAAATCTAATTGTATGGAGCTACTTCCACATAGCTTGCATTGTGGTGAGCCATAGGATCAAACGAAACTCAAATTGGGGGTCATATAAGAAAATAATTGAAGAAATCAAATTTGGGAATCAAGAGAAAAGAAAAAAAAAAGAGAAAAATAAAGGAATTGAAGCATTGGAAAATTAGAAATGGATCAGCAAAATGCAAAGTTTATATTAAAGTGGTAAACATCCACTTTAGTCCCTTAACTTCATTTTCATTTAATTCCATCACTTCTCGTACAATTTAGTCCTCAATTGCAATATTATATGATTTGATAATTCATTGAATTATTAAATTGTTGGCATAAGAGAAATTAGACTATATGACCGAGTATAGTCGATATTGTATGACTGAGTACAATGTGTCATTTTAATTCAGACTATATGACTAAGTATAGTCAATATTGTATGACCGAGTATAATGTGTCATTTCAATTCAAGCTATACAACCAAGTATAGTCAACATTGTATAATGGGGTACAATGTGTCATTTTAATGCAGACTATATGACCAAGTATAGTCGACATTGTACGATTGAGTACAATTTATCATTTCAATTCAAACTACATGACCAATTATAGTCGACATTATACGACTGAGTACAATATGTCATTTTAATTTACACTATACGACCAAGTATAGTTGACATTGTATGACCAAGTACAATGTGTCATTTCAATTCATGTTATACGACCGAGTACAATGTCTCATTTCAATTCAGACTATACAACTGAGTATAGTCAACATTATATGATCGAGTACAATGTGTCATTTCAATTCAGGCTATACGACCGAGTATAGTCGACAATGTACAACTAAGTACAATGTGTCATTTCAATTTAGATTATATGATCGAGTATAGTCGACATTGTACGACCGAGTGCAATATGTCATTTTTATTCAGATTATACGATCGAGTATAGTCAACATTGTATAACTGAGTACAATCTACTTATTTCAATTCAGACTATACGACTGAGTATAGTTGACATTGTATAACCGAGTATAATGTACCTATTTTAATTTATACTATACGACCGAGTATAGTCCACATTATACAACTGAGTACATTGTACCTATTTTAATTCAAATTGTATAATCGAGTGTAGTCGACATTGTATAATCAAGTACAATGCATCCTTTCAATGCAGACTATACGACCGAGTATCGTCAACATCATACGACCGAGTGTGATGTATCCTTTCAAACTAATACTATACATCTAAGTATAGTGTTTCCTCATGTATTTTTGCTTAGTGTTGCATGGTAACACAAGCATTCATCATGAATTGATGATCACTTACAAGTAGAAATCTCAAGAACCATAAGTACTCAAACTTTATCCTTAAGAAATTGTGCATTTCTTTGCTTTGTCGTATTTTGTCAAGCAAACAGCAACAAAGGGGGGCAACTGTAAACACTCAATTTTGGGATAATAAAATAGGTATGTGATGAAGGACTCTAATATTGAAAATGTTATAAAAAGGTCTTTAATACTTGAAGTTTGAAACATTAAAAGTCAAAAGCCTTTTTAAGAAGAGTTTAATTGGTTTTTTTAAGGACTTGATTGTAATACTTTTTGAGACCTAATTGAAAATTTTAAATTCTTGTAAGGGTCTTTTTGTATCCTATCAAAATTACATAATTCCTATTAGAATTATGTAATTCCATTGGAATGACGCAATTCTGTTTGGAATTATGTGTTTTCCATCTATGTTTGTATTTTTATAGAAAATAGAAAATATTTTTTTGGAGTTTTGATTGGCTAAAAATTTTCTTAAATTTATTTTTGTGATTAATTTAAATTTTTAGGGAATAGAGTCCTTTTAAAATTGGAACTCTTCATATGTATAGGACCTAGGTTTTTTTTTGGTTTTTCTTATAAAAAGAGAGCTTAAGCTCATAGAAGGAGGAGGGAATTCTCAATCCTCAGCACTATTTTTTTTGGAAATTTTAGCTCTCTTCTTCCTAAAGATCTCTAGACTTTTCTTTAGGCAGTACACAAAAATTTTTAGGGATTTATTTGTTGGAGATTTTTTAGAAGAAGAATAACAAGTTCTTGAAGTCCTACTAAAAATAACGGTGATTTTCTTAGTCTAAGGAGCAATTTATTCAGCATCCAAAAGCATTATCTTCTCCCTACTTTCTTTTCTTTTTCTTTTTTTATTTATTTTAATTTTATTGAATTTTAGTTTTATTGAATTTTTATTATAATTTTATTCACTAATCATTGTTTTACCATTTTGTGATGGTGACTATGAAGGAGATTACATGATGATCATACTTGGAGGACCAAATCCATAAAGGTCCATGGAATGCCATGGATGGAACCTTGTAGCTAAATGTAGTTTCTAGGTTTTTATATTTAATTTTCTTTTTTTTATTTTTGGGAATGTATTAATTCTTCTTCATTTTTATTATTCTCAATAGTTTATTGTAATTTTTCTAATAGTGGGAATAATGAAATTTGGTGTGTGTGCTTATGTGTTTTATTTTAATTAATTGGTTAGTAAAATTAGGGTTTTCATTTGGGTGATTAATTAAAATTAGTGGCCATAGAAATCATTAGGTTATTTAATTAAAATTGAATTAGATTTAAGGGGATAAAAATAGGGTTTCCTGTTAATTGTTTTGTTTAATTTGTTTAAAATCACTTTAATTAAATTAGGGTTTTTAGAAGGAATTAGTTAAATTAATGGTTTGATATTTTATTTAATTATTTTTTTAATATTTTTTATTTGTGGGTTTGTTGTTTATTTTATGTGTTCTAAGCCCTAGGCCAACTTAAGCTTTAACTCATTTAAATAAATGTAGGTTTTTTAGGTTTAATTAATTAAGATACATAATTAGGTCCATAATTAACTAGATTTAGGTTAGAAATACTTAGGCCCATTTAGTTAATTAGACATAGGCCCACCTAATCTAATTTAATTAATTTAGAATTAGCCCATTAAGTTAAAGCCCTTTTCCATAATTTGTAGGTTTAAGATCACTTTAGAATTAAAATATGTAGAATTAGGTCCATTAATTTAAATACTTCATAATTTGTAGATTTAGGCCCATTTTTAGAACTAAAATAAATAGACTTGGTATTATTTAATTAAAATTAAATAAGAATTTGGCCCATTACTCTTTAGGCTTACTTATAAATTAGAACATGTAGATTTAGCTCATTTAATTAAAATCAATGTAGATTAGACTAACCTAAGGATTGTAGTTTAAATGAATATATTGTTTACTTGTATATTTCATTACTAGTTTGCCTGGAGTTTATTGTTTTAATAAGGTTTATATGAAATTGCATGTAAATAGAGAGTAAGATAGTAATTCATAAAGTAATTTTAAAAGAACATAAGACTAAAAAAAGTTAGTATTCCGTACCCATAATCTCTTGGTTGTGATGCTGGCTTTCTTTCGGGGAATTTTTTTAATTTGTCCCAATTATTACCCTAGGTGGTGACTCCTCATCTCCACACCATGTCTTTGTGATAGTGGTTAGTGTGTTCTCTAGAGCCCTAAGCTCAAACAGTGTTGCAGTTGCTAAGATCTTGGGGGGGTGCTAAACCTTGTCCTCTACAGTGGCGACTCCACTAGGGATAAAAGATACTGATTCTACTTGTGTTCCTTATAATTATTTTATTCTTGCATTCATTTTGCATGTCCATATTAAACCAATGGCATTGGTTTATGGTTCCATGATTCCACTAGCTTCATAGGATTGTAAATTGGCTAACCATTACTCTTACCCTTAACTAGGTTCAAGAGAGATTACCATGCTCATTTGACTAGAGTTTGTAACCCAGGTCCTAAAGGGAGGTAGTCTTCTCTCGAGTTTGTAAAGGATGTCGGGCCCCTCTGACCTTGCCCTGTGAATCAAGTCTTAAAAGAGGGCATCTTGCTAAGGGAACCTTAACTTTTCCACCATACTCAATTCATGTAGTGGCTTAGTAACTTCCCTAGGATTACCCAAATTACTTATGAATATTGCCATGAGGTATTTCTATGTATAAAGGCCTAAGCCTATACTTTAGAAGCCCATTAGGACTAATAAATATTGGGCTATGCTTTTACACCTAGAAATATTGTTTCTATGCTTTACTGCTTTGAGAGATTTGGCATGCGCATCGGCTCTTGATATCCCCTGTTGATATTAAGGCCAAGACTAAAAATCCTAGGAAAAGAGACTCGCCATTGAATACGTGTATGAGAGTAATAAGGTTGGATGGATGTATATTCTTGACTTATTACTTGACTTGATTATTACTTGTTACATAGCACGTGCATCATGCATACATGCATTACATGCATCATATTAACAATTTGTCTTTTAGCCATCATAAATTCACCTGGCTCTTCCTGTGTTTGGAGTTAAAAAATGGTAGACTAGTGAGAACTAATTCAATCCCATAATCAATTACAAAAGAGATCCATAGCAGACTAAAAAGAAGTCTCAATAATCCACTTTACCTAGAAGCTACACAACCTAAACAAGTCAAAGAAATGGAGCAATAAGAGGGAGGAAAATGGACTCTGGAGGATGTTAAAGGAGAATTGATGGATGACATAAGAGTAATAATGCAAGATGAATTAAGATAAGCTCTAGCTGAATTGATGCCATCACTTGTTACTATACCTCCCGTTATGGCCAATCCACCAATTCTGGGTACACCACCCGCTAACAAGGACAATGCTGCCAGGAACATACCTGCTATGGAAATGAAGTTAGAGGATGTTAAGAGTCACATGGTTAAAGAGGTAAAAAGGGAATCACTTGAGCAAGTTCAAAAGCTGGAATCCAAGCAAATGAAAGCACTAACTCATAAGTTGTACAAAATCAAGGAGTTGATGGAAGGACAAGGCATAGAATACTCATTTGACTTTAATGATGTGATGCAATTTGAGAAGGATAAGCTGCTTGACAAGTTCAAGATGCCACAACTGCATAATTTTGATGGTAATAGAGATCTGAGGATCCACCTTAATCAATACACAACTACCATGAGCACCACTAAGACTCCTTTGTCTGTGGTTACCAAGTTGTTTGTGTTGTCCTTGGAGGGTATGACTGTCAATTTGTATCATGGGTTGGAGAAGTCCATTTGAGCATACTGGAGGGAACTATGTACCGCTTTTCTAAAGCAATATGACTACAATACTAGGTTTGAAGTGTCCATTAGGGATCTAGAATTCACCAAGTAGAAGCCTAATGAATCATTCTCAGATTTTCTGACCAGGTTTGTGAATAAGCAGGGTTAATGAATAACAAGCTGGATGAAAAGGATCACGTTAGGATGATAGTCTGAAATGTGCACCCAATCTAGTTGAGAGGTTACAAATGATGAACCCTAAGATGTTTGTAGACTTTTATAATGATGAGTTACAAGCTGAAGAGATTGAAAGCGAGAAGAAGAAGATTGCTAGAAGCACCAAAGCGAGAAATTACCCAACTAGGGGCATATAACAAGGAAATGCTAGTCGAGTTATGGGTGTCCATGCTATTCAACAACCTAGGAAATTATGAAATTTTAACCAACCCTTATCTAAAGTCCCACACCAATTAATCCAAAACGGCCTTCTTAAACCCTTAACCCCCTCTAGACCATGAAACCTAAATCTCCCTAGCCTTGACCCAAACAATTACTATAAATTTCACCAAGTTATTGCCCATTTCACTGATTCTTGCATGCACCTTAAGCATGAAATTCAAAACCTCAAAGACTCTAGAAAAATTATAAACCCTAAGAAATCCAATATAAACCCAAACACCAAAAACAACCCTTTCCTAAATTATCAAAACATGCCACCCCCAACTACTATGATGATTAACTCAGGAGTAAGCAAGGAAGAAGTGCTTAACTCCTTTGAGGATTTAAACCTTAAAACTAATGAGAAGCCTCCTAATGGCCCCAAATATGAGGAGAGAGTAGAAGACTTGTTGGGACAACCTTCAGGAAAATTTGACTACAAGGTGTTTTACTCTAAACCACCTTCTTTCAATGTACCTATCGAGTCAATTATGCCTATAGGGTGGGGTGGTGAATTTGATGAT
Source organism: Mallotus nudiflorus (assembly GCA_947683625.1). Classification (NCBI taxonomy): domain Eukaryota; kingdom Viridiplantae; phylum Streptophyta; class Magnoliopsida; order Malpighiales; family Euphorbiaceae; genus Mallotus; species Mallotus nudiflorus. The sequence goes on from CANTUR010000035.1 coordinate 675,109, forward strand.
GAGAAGATGCCAAATAAGGGAGGAAAATGCAAGGTTGAGGTATGGAAGGATGGAAAGAAGGATCAAACCATGAGGGATATAGACATCTGGTATAACTTTGATGAAGAAGGCACTAAAGGCTATAATGTATGGGTTGATAATCCAGAAGTCAATCATATTACTAGAAGTTATAAAGGTTACAAACCGACGGAGAAGGTTATGGAGAGAGAAGAAATTTATGAAAGAGAATATTCAAATGAGCATGATGATGACTTAATCCTTGAATAGTTTAAGAAGGAAAAAGCAAATGTGAGCATTTGGGAGCTCTTGATGCACTAAAGTAGCCACAGGAAGGCTCTGGTTAAGGCTCTAACTAAGATGAACATTGACACTACTACAACCCCTGAAGCAATGGTGGCCAAGGTTACTAAGAAGAAGCATGGTGTTATCACCTTTTCTGATGAGGATTTACTAGTAGAAGGGAGGAATCATAATAAAGCCCTATTCATACTAGGTGAAGCCAAAGGGAAGAAGACCAATTATATGATGGTGGATGATGGGTCTGTAATTAATGTTTGACTACTACAGATCCTCCCTAATCTAGGAGTGAAGGTGGAGGATTTAATAAAATCTAACCTTATAATTAGGGCTTACGATGATAGCACAAGGAATGTAGAGGGAACATTTACAGCTCTTACTTATAGAGGCAATGGTGGAATTCACTATGTTGGATATCCTTGTCACCTATGCTTTGCTTTTGGGTAAGCCCAAGTATCATACTTTAGGAGGAGTGCCTCTAACTATGCATCAAAAGGTGAAGTTCCTATTATATAGAGAAGTTGTGACTTTAGATGCTAGTATGGGCAAGACTATGTCTGCAATGATGGATGGTCAAAAGTAGGTAGCTACCCCTCTTGGTTTCCAAATAACCATGATCTTTGATGGAATTAAGATGGATCCAAGGGTTATGAGCATGATCAAGAAAATTAATTATCCACCTGGACAAGGACTGGGAAAGAATAAGTAAGGAAGTCTAGAGTTCCCAGATTTCAAAGGACAAAATGATACTAGAGGATTATGCTATACAGGAGTTAGGCTTGGTAGTAAAGGAGCTAGAAGAGGGTTTTTTAAGGAGAAAAACTTCTCAAAGAATGTTGGATCACTACAGGATAGCTTTGTCAAATAAAGGAAAGAGAAGTTCTATAGCTTTGTCAAATAAAGGAAAGAGAAGTTCTACGTGAGTGAAAAGGAGCCTGTCCAAGTAATTGGAGTAAATGTCTCTAGGTTTGAGATCTTCAAGAAGCAGATAGTTGAGGGTCTAGTATATGGCAACAAAGACAAAGTGATGAAGGAAGTTGCTGAGAAAATGGGGACTAAAGCCATTGAAAAGCTGCTTTGTCTACCACCCATACCATAGGATTTAGTTAGCATTATTAATAATAGTTTTAATGATATTTTTTATGAAGAAACTGATGTAATAATGTCTGATTTGTTTAAGGATGAAAACTCTATTTTTTCTATGATCAATGATATAAACTCTAGTTTTGCTTACTTGTGTGATGTTGATTTTGATAGTCTTATGTACTTTAATAATGATCGTTCATGCATGTTTGACATTAATTATATTCAATTAGATTCATTAAACATGGGCACAAATGTGCAACCAAATCACATTTCTATATCACATGATTTAAGTCCTGAAGAGAGGGAAAAATTAGTGAGAATATTAATAAAAGGAAAGGCAATATTTGCTTGGTCCTATAAGGACATGCTGGGTCTATATAGAGAAATTTCAGAGCATTGCATTTTGATATATCCAAAGGCTAAACCTATTAAGCAAAACTTCATAGGTTAAGGCCGAAGTGGTAAAAAAGATAAGGGAAGACATTACTAAGCAAATCCAGGCTAATTTCTTAGAAGTGGTAGAATATCCTCAATGGTTGGCGAACATAGTACATATTCCTAAGAAAGATGGAAAAGTTTGAATGTGTGTGGACTTCAAAGATCTTAATAAAGCATGACCAAAGGATGACTTTCCTTTAACCCATATTAATGTGATTGTTGATAGCGCAACATCTAATGCAATGTATTCTTTCATAGATCAGTTCTCAGGTTATAATAAAATAAGATGGCAGTCATAAGCAAGACCAAGACTACTTTTGTCATGGAATAGGGGACATATTGCTACGAAGTGATGCCATTTGGATTGAAGAATGTATGAGCAACCTTTCAAAGGGTAACAACAACTTTATTCCATGATATGATCCACAAAGAAGTGGAAGTGTACATCGATGATATGATGGTCAAGTTAGAGACAAGGGATGGACATTTTAAGGCTTTAAATAAGTTTCTAGCAAGAATAGAAAGATACAACCTAAGGCTTAATCAGAAGAAATGCATATTTAGGGTCACTTTTAGAAAGATGTTGGGGCACATAGTCAGCAATAAGGGAATAGAAGTCGATCCAGACAAGATTAAAGCCATTCAGGAGATGCCAGCACTAAGAATAGAAAAAAAAAGTACGAGGATTTATTAGAAAATTACAATACATTAGCGGGTTTATTGCGAAACTCACCATGGTTTGTGACCCAATCTCAAGCTCTTAAAGAAGAATCAGTTCATGGAATGGAACAAAGGATACCAAAAAGCCTTTAATAAGATTAAAGAATACCTTAGTAATATGCTTGTGTTAAGGCCACCAAGACAAGGTAAACCCTTAATCTTATATTTAGCTTTAGAGGAAAAGGCAACAGGGGCAATGCTAGCACAAGAAGGACTAGAAGGTGGAGTACGTAGTATATTATCTTGGTGAGAAGTTCCTACCATATGAAGAGAAGTATGATCTTGTGGAGAAGACATGTTTGATTATGATATGGGCTACAAGGAAGCTAAGGCATTATTTCCAATCCTACAAAGTATAAGCCATTTCAAAGATAGATCCTTTAAGGTACTTGTTTCAAGCACAAGCTTTAACTAAAAAGATGTCACAATGGTTGTTACTTTTGACTGAGTTTGATATTGAGTATGTTACTACTAAGGTTATCAAAGGAAGAGCAGTAGTAGAATTCCTAACATAAAATGCAATTGAAGGAAATGAGTAGTGGAGTTTAGAGTTTCCAAATGAGAACTTAGCAATAATAGAATGATGCAAATGGAAGCTTTATTTTGATGAGGCTATGAATAACAGAGGAGCAGGGCTAGGAGTGATTCTTCTCATACCAAGAGGAGAAACCATCCCAATGGCCAAGAAATTGGACTTCAAGGTTACAAATAACATGGTTGAGTAAGAGGCATTCATCTATGAGATAGAAGTAGTACTAGCAGTTCGACCTAATGACCTACTGGTTTACAGAGATTCCATATTAGTCATTAGCTAGGCTAACGAGGAGTGGGAAGTGAAAGAAGAGAGGTTAAAACCTTACATCTATTATTTAAATATGCTAATGGGAAATTTCACTAAGTATCTCTTCATGCATTTACCAAGAGAAGATAATCAAATGGTAGATGCCTTGGCAATGCTTCCTTCAATGTGGGATAAATCGACAAGGATGATGATAAAGCCTTTAATGATAATGAAAATGAAAGCTCCATGTTATGGTGAAGAATCAGTTATAAGTATTCAGATAGCGCCAGAAGAAAAGCCATGGTTTTATGACATCCAGAAATTCATCGAGGAAAGGAAATACCTAAATGAAGCAACTTCTAAAAAAGGATATGCCCTTCATGTTCTAGCTTGCCATTGTGTAAGTCATGATGGGGTATTATATAGAAGAATTCCAAATGGAATAGAGTTGAGATGTCTCAAGAAGGATGAGGTGAAATAGGTGATAAAAGAGATTCATGCAGTGGTTTATGGATCTCATATGAATGGGATGATTCTAATAAAGAAACTAATTCAACTAGGGTACTATTAGATGAGCATGGAAAGAGACTTTATCCAGATAGTGAGACAATATCATCAATGCCAGATACTTAGGAACCTCAACCATCTTCTCTCTATAGTGCTAAATAGTTTAACATCTTCATGGCCCTTTGTAGCATAGGGAATAGATATAATAGGGGAGATAAGACCAACTGCCTTGAATGGGTATAAATATATAGTGACAGTAATCAACTATTTCTCTAGATGGATAGAAGCAAAATCCTTTGGTACCTTATAAGCTAGACAAATGGCAATATTCATTGAGAAGAATCTCATTTACATGTATAGGATCCCATAACATGTTGTGATAAACAATAGTGTTCAGTTTTAGGTAAAGACAGTTGAATTATTATAGAAATACAAGATCGAGCATCATAAATCCTTACCTTATCAACCTCAGGCTAATGGTGTAGTAGAAGCAGCTAATAAGAATATAAAAAGAATCCTCTCTAAGATGGTGGAAATGCATAAAGACTGGTTTGAATATCTTCCTTTTACCTTATGGGAATATACAACTGTAATGTGTACTGCTACAGGACAAACACCGTTCTCATCAATATATAGTTATGAAGCAGTTTTACCTATAGAGATAGAAATTAAATCTTTGAAGGTTGTTATGGAAGCAAAAAATCCCTGTGAGTGAATGGACGTAAAAGAAATATGACCACCTCATGTCTCTGAATGAGAAAAGGATGGAGGCCTTGTTTCACACTCAGATTTATCAGAGAAGGATAGCAAGAGAATTTAATAAGATGGTTAAACCTAGAAAGATAAAAGCTAGAGATATAGTGCTAAAGTAGTCAAGGGAAATGGTGTTGGATCCAAGAGGAAAATTCATACCAAATTGGAAAGGACCTTATTTAGTAAAGACAATCCTACCTAAGGGAGTTGCAAAGATATCATATTTAGAAGGGAATGAGTTCATTAAGCCAATTAACCTGGATTGCCTTAAGAAATACTACCTTTAAAAAAAATCTGCTGGCTAGAAAACCTAAAAGGGCTAGTCAAGCAAAAATTAGGACATTCTTGCTGTTCAGAAAACCTGCAAAGGGCTAACAGGCAAAAATTAGGGAATAAGGTAAAAGAGGTTATCTCATTTATCTAAAAACTCACAAAGAGCTAGTCAGGAAGAAATTAAGGAAATGAAAGTGAGAGAAAAATGTTTAATTAGAAAATTGAAAAGGAATAATTGATAATATGAGTTATGTCATATGATGTAATAAATGTACTCATTTTTATCCTAATTAATTAGTCAAATTGAAATGGAATTTTTGTTTGAATATTGCATATTCTATCTTTATTATAAAGCATAAAGATTTAAAGAAAAAATAAAACATGAGAATCTAAAAACAAACTAGACTTATGAGATCAATATTTTTGTTTTTATTTCTTTTTTTGTGACTCGTCTAGCAATACTTAAGTCCTTTTGTACATAGCAAACCCTGGTGGTTTTATAGCTTGCATGGTAACCCAGGTCTCATAGTTGTCATCAATAGTCATATCAATATCCAAATGCATGTTCCGCTCTAATACCCTGCAAGGCCATAAGTTCTTCATTTTTTCTAAGAAATCTTGTCTTAGAGGGAAACCTTCGAAGTTAGGTATAACAGTCATAATAAATTATGGATGACAATATTGACGACAAAGGCATGAAGGGGAAAAGAAGCTCAAAAAGTGCAACCTAGGAATAGAAACACAATGGTCATACAAGTTTATGGTTACAAACTTTAACTTCCACTAAGGACAGACCCATGTAATCTCAATGTCTATAATGCCTTTCATCCAATCAACCCATTGATCTATGGTATGCTTGTCCTTCATCTTTAATGGATGAGATTGTAGATAATGAGGTTGATAAATCAAGGCATTAGTGGGGGGATTAAGTAGACTCAATTTCTCCTGAAGCCAAATAAAAAAAAAGAGCTAAGTTAAAAACCTGAAAGGGCACCTTAGGCAAAAAAAAAGGTGAGATTAATTAAGTTTTAGGGTTTGATCCAAAATAAAAGTCCATAATCCATTCAAAAAAAAAGGGGGAACAATTCATAAGGAAAAAGAAAAGATAAAATATAGTCATGAAAGCACAAGTCCTAAAGATAATAGATCAATCATCTTGAGCTCCAGTGTATGGCCAAGGACTCCACCCTCTAGCTAGATCATCGCTTTGATCTGGGGGCATAGAAGTCCCAATATCTTGATCTTTGAAACCAAGACCAGCAAGTTGTAAGCTGTGTAGGATTAGAAAGGCAATATGCACTTACATATGAAGCATCAAGAAGAGGAAAGCTAATTTGAGCTACATCAAAGTACATGTGCTGCTCAATAGGGGTCTGCACTGTAGGAGCCCAGTAAAATATAGACCTCTCAAGTAAGGGCACATCGTCCATGATAATACTCGAGGAAGCATCACCATTAGTAGCTCCACTATGATGAGTATGCTTAACCTCCTGCTCAATCCTCTTAGTGTCACCCTCAATCTCATCTTCCATAGCAACATCAATGGCTTCATCAACCTGCACAAAAAAATAAATGTCATTCATAGCGATGAAAGAGATGAAATGAAAAGTGATAGCAAGGAAAGGTGATAGAAATCATACCTCATCCGGGTCTGTAAGAACTTGTGATGGGTTTCTACAAGTATACGGATTCGTATAAGTAGTAATTAAATGTCAATCCCACAAAGATTGCAGATTGACTACAGTGATACTAGTTGTGTTTGTTTGTTTAAACCATGAAAAAGGGTATTTTTAATTAAACTAAAAATTAAACTAAGACAAAACACAAAAAATCACAATGAAATAACAATCACTTTAGAGAGCTAGGGTTCTTATTACCAATTCATCCTTTATTTAAAATCAATTTACTGCTAAGCCATACCTAACCTTAATCCAATTTGAGGGTTTCCCTAGAATCATAGGCTTTCCTCCTAAGACAACCCTATGATTAACCAAGTAAATTGACCTTCTTAGACTTAAATCTCTCGCCTACTAAGTGTTCGGTTAACCTAGTTTAAGCACCAACCCTTAATCAATATTAGTTGCTTAAGTTTTCACAACTAAGAAAGCATCTAACAGTTTATTGCTTAAATCCAATACAACTCATCGCTCGATCAAGTTTTATTGTGTATATTCAATCAAAGGGTGATCAATCCTAAGAAGACATTAAGTTCAATAACAACTAAAGGATCTAGGTTAATGGCTTAGGTTTAATTATGATTAGCCCATGGTTGAATAGCAATAAGAACCCTAACTAAGAATTTAGCTACTCATGTTAATTTTAAGAAATAAAGAAGAATAATAACAATAAATAGACATCATCATCGAATTAAAATTAAGAACAAATAAAAATAATTGAATAGAATAAAACCCCTGTTAAATAGGAAGCTTGATGTTCTTCAATTTTTATTCTCCAATCTCCAAACTAACATAAGCAAGAAAAAAAATCCTTGTTTTCTCAAAACTGCTCTAAGAAAAATTGTATCTCCAAAAAGTGATGATAAAAAAAAGAATAATCCTCCTTTTTTTCTAGTGGTTACCCTCTTATAAAACCCTAATTACCAGCTCTAGGGTTACATCCACGTGAAATCTCCATCTTGTCCTTCATGAGTCAGCAATTAAATTCGACTTTAACTTTCCTAATCACCAGGTCACATGGCCGTGTGCGAAATATGCATGGCTGTGCACATCATTTTTTCAGCATTTCAGCATATTGATCTCCATTGCTTTTTAGGCTCACTTCAAGTGCTCACGGCTCCCATATAACCTTCCTCTACTGTTCTTTGACTTCCCTAAATACATAAAAATCAACCACAAATAAACCAACTAATACATAAAAATAAATAAACACACAAGACATGCAGTAAGTACTCAACTAAATAAAAACTGAATAAAAGAAACACAAACTTAACTGAAATTGAATTTTTCCTAACATAAAGACTACTTTATGAAATGCATTTTTCACACTCATCAAATTCCCCCCACACTTGAATATTTGCTTGTCCTTAAGCAAAACTTGAAAATACATATCAACCTAAAGAATCATACTCATTAACTAGCTTTAACTTGATTAACTACCATAATCTTCATTTAATAAAAAGTTTATAAACTCAAAAAGTAAAACAGCAACTGAGGTCAAGAATATATTGTTACCATGTGAAGAGCATACTTTTCTAGTGAAAATATGAAAACAAACGATTACCACTCAAGAAAAATAAAAACAAGTAAGAATCATGCCAATAATAAAAAGGCTAAAAAGTTAATCAATCAATGTCTTCCCAATCTCGGCATCCCCCACCTTTCTTGTGTTACTCAGTGTGGAAACCTCCAAAAAGGGTCTTTTAAATACTCTTACGCTTAAAGAGCATTGGAGTAGAAGGAGCATTTAAAAGATTTTTCTTTTCAATTATAAGCTCCAAACGAGTGCGTTTTATGCTCCATCTCGCTTCTTGATTGATTTTTTTTAACACTCTAAAGAAGCATCAAATTCCTACTCACAAATACTTTTCTCAAATATTAATCATCTAGATTCACTTTATCAATAGAAAAGTAAGCATTAATGTTCATTAAAATTTAAAAATTCCTAACCACAAGTTGCTCTTCTAATTTAAAAATTTAAAATGATCCATTAAAGGAAGATTAAAGCATTTCTTCAAGAAAACTAAGATTAATGAATAAGGACCTAAAGGTATATATGTTACAAAAATTCAAGAGTAAGGGCAAGGCATAAACACACAAAAGGGTAAAATAAAATAAAATAAAATAAAAATAAAGCATGTAAATTCTAAAAGTAAAACAAGCACATAAGCATACAATCATGAAAAGTAAATAAATAAAAGAAAATTAAAGAATAGTATACTCTCTTTATTCCGATGAAACTGGAGGGGGAATATATGGTGTGACCATGATGCACTTTGCAGCTTCATTTATAGCTTTAGATCTTTTGCTTTGAGGAAGGATGCAAAAGATTTCATCAATTTGAAGTTGCAACCTTTCAGCTCTGGATTCACATTGCCTCTTGAACTTCTCTAGCTGGTTGGATAAATCCATAACCATATTCCTAATCCTATTGTCAGAGATATCCATCTGCTCTTTGATATTTTCCATGATGTCATCACTCCATTTTTTGGTGTTCCATCGCTTCCTTGATTGCGCTTAACTCCCATTATCTCCTTTTTCAACTGCATTTAGGGGTAAAGGTATTTCACCGTGTTGCATTGCCAATTGATAAATCATGTAGCATCTTCTACCCATTACATCATAAAACTCATTGAATTCAGTGATGATTTCAGCTCGCACTAGGTAATCTTCATTAAGGGACTCGGCTTCTAAAGGCTCCAATTTATGTTTGGCAAATTCGAATGGAGCAAAATACAATGCCAATCCGATGATAATATGCCCCATTGAGATCAATGCCTTTCTAGCCTAAACAACCTGCCATATAGAACACAAAACAGAGTATGTACTACATACTTTTGTGTTAGTCTTCAAGCACCACAATATAAATAGTTCATCAGGGGAAACCCTAGTACTATCTTTTCTTCCAAAGATTGTATGTGCCATGAATTTATGCATGATTAAATAAGAATGATTTTTTATCAAACCACTAGTCATTCTTTGACCCTCACAAAATTTATCACCTTCAGTGATTTCATGCCAAAAACTACACATATTATAAGACATGAGGGTTGACAAACACCTCATTGAGGAAAACCAAAGATTTGAGACATGATTTCATAGTCAAATAAGTATTCTTTCCCAAAGAACCTATATGAAAAGATCCCTAGAGGCGCATCTAAAATATTAAATTTAATGTAAAATTCTATTGTGAGTTCAAATAATACATCATATTGGGCTATAGCCAATTTAAACCACCCCAATTTATTGCAAAACATATCTATGGTTCCCTTAATACCCATATTCAACAGTACCTTATCATCAAAGTATTTTGGCTTACTAAAATTTCTCTTGACTAAGGAACAGAATCTCTTCCCTTTTTCTTTAGAATAAATGGCAAAGAAAACTTCATAATCATCCCTCATGTCTTTAGGTTTGCCCTCGCCATCAATAAGCTTCTTTCCTTGAAATTGTGTCTTTGTTCTAGCCATCATAACAATGTGAGTACTAAAATAAAACAATAAAAAAAAGAATGGAATTAACAAGAACAAAAACAAAAGTTAGTAGAGTTTAAATAAGAAAACCAAAAAAATTACAAGAAACAAAAAATTCCAATTTCAGTAAAATAAAAATTGCTTACCCATTAATTTAGGAAGTTTAGCTTACTTAGGAAACTAAAATCAACTAAACCCTCAATGGAATAAGGAAAAAAATAAAAATAAATAAAATCACAACTAACAGGCTCACAAAATATTTTTTTTTAATTTCCTCCCCTACACTTAAAATGTGCAATGTCCTCATTGTAGCATTTTAAAATAGGAAAAATGTTGAAGAATTCAATTGTGCCTGTGCATCAAGTCGCACGGTCGTGTGCAAAATCCACATGGCCGTGCTACCTGATTAATGTCGTATCATGCATGGCCATGTGCAAAATGCACATGGTTGTGCTACCTGCTAACACAAAAATTTTTTTTTATATTAGTAGGACAAACCTCCTATATTTATTGTACAATTGGAAGAAAAAAATTAAATGGAAAAATAAGAAAAAGAAACATTCCTAAATTAAAAATCCTTAACTTAAAAAAAAACAACTTAAACAAAAACATACTTCAATTCAAAACATGAAACATAACACATTTTGTTCCACAAAACATCACAATTAAAAGGACTGAAAACACATAAAATAAACATTGTTCAAGCTAGACTTAAACACTTCAAAACAAGGTCTTCATTCCTCCCCTTCATCCTCAGAAGAGTATTCTTGTGCTGCCATATCTTCATCATGTGGGAATGGCAGCGAGATAAAATTCTGAGAGCTGAAATAGGCGTTAAGGTTATCGTTAATTATCTGCAATGTGTGATTCATTTGCCTAGAAGTACAACCCATTCCTACCACTTTAGAATTCAGCTCGCCTACATTGGAATCGATGACTCCAATTTGCAACTCCAAGTTGTCCAGCCTTTCTAACACATTATTCAGAGAGACACCTTCCTCTTCCTCTTCATCTTGCTCTACAAGTGCAGGCGGGATAAGAAAAGCTCTCCCAATATGATAAACTCTAACCATTCCCATGGATTCCATCATGCCAGTGTCAATGAAGTGATAACCCGGGACCCTTTTAAAAGGCATGTTCTCAATGTCAAAGTTTAAGTACTTGGATATAGTTGTTACTAGGCCTCCCACTTTAATAGCCCCATTAGCTTTTGTAGCAACATGTCTCAATTTCCCGACTAAAGCATAATAGACATCAAGTTTTTTATCATTCACCATATAATATAAAATGTTTAGCTCAGTGGTGGTAATCACAGAGTCACCCTCTTTCCTTGGAAACAAAGAATGTGCCATGAGCCTATGAAGGTACTTGAGTGTGGGCAATCGAATCCTTGATTCTTTTGCTAATCGAGCTTCATAGAAAACTCCCCTTTCCTTGGTTAATCCTCTTCAAAACTGATTTCTATCATATGCAACATTAGCATCCTGATTTTTGGGAAAATGAAATACATCATTGAGTTCAAACACACCTAGAGTATGCTCTTCATTCCCCAAATGAAAAGTTAGCATAAGGGTATGATCATTAAACTCAAAAGAAGAGAGAAATTCACAAGTGGGGATGGCATAAGAAGGATTCTGCATCAAAATAAAATCATTCCACCCCATCCTATAAACATACAAATTAATCTCGTCTAACAACCCAATTTCAATCAAGGATGTGGCACTCAAATATCTATTTGGCACGATCTTCCTATTCATCATTGCTTGAAATTTATTCCTATGCTCACCATGCCTAAATTGAATTTGAGAGGGGAAAGGTTTTACCATTTGTTCCTCTTCAGCACCACCTAGATTATTAGAAGTTCCACCATGTCTTGTTCTTTTGGAAGGATTAGTTTGCTTCCTTTCTATGCCCTTCCATCTTTGATCTTTCTCCATGAGACTTCCTTAAAAAGAATTGAGAGAATATGCAGAGTGGAGAATGGTGCAAGAAATGGTATAGAGAATGATTTTGTAGAGAGGAAGTGAGTGTTTATATAGAGAGTGAGATGATGGGGAATTGGGTCAAATTTAATAAGAAATTAAAAAGGTGGTCAAGGTTTAGGTTTTCTAGGGCTTGGGAAGTGGAAAAGTGGTCAAAAGTGGAGTCCTTAGGGTTTTGGGGAAGTGTGGAGTGTTGGGAAGTGGAAAAATCCACTTAAAATAAAATTTTGCGTCTTTTCTAAAAGTTAGGTCTATCTCATCACACGACCATGTGCAAAATTCGCACAGCCGTGTGTCGAGTTCTAGCATCATAAGGCACATGGCCATGTGCAAAATGCACACAGTCGTATGACTTGATTCTTTAGAAGTAGCGATGCAAGACGCACGATCGTGTGACATGTACATGCATACTTCATAAATTCGCTAAATTAAAAATTCAACACACATAGACAAGCAATGCATTATAAATTTAAATTACAAGTCACTCGAAACAAAAATTCCACTAAACATTTAACTCACAAGACCTCTTCTAGAGCTCCAACCTTTCTTTCATTCCCTGAAATACACCAAAAACAATCATAAAAAATAGAATAAACTTTCAAAAATGTAAAATAAATAACCAATAATAAAAACAAAAAATACAAATACAAATAAAAAATAATCTTGGTTGAGCCCCCAAGAAGTGCTCTTTTAATGGTCCATGAGCTAGACCATCAAATTAATCATCCAGTTAATTCCCTCAAGTATGAAACTTGATGGAACTCCTCAAATGTGCTTCTATAGTATAGTTTTAACCTTTGCCCATTCACTTTGAATGTGTCTCCTTTTATGTTGCTCAATTCCACAGCTCTATGAGGATATGAATGAGTCACTATATACGGTCCTGTCCATCTGCTTTTCAACTTTCCAAGAAACAATCTGAGTCATGAGTTGAATAACAAAACTTGATCACCTTCCTTAAACTCTTTGATTCTTACTCTTGTATCATGCCATCTCTTAGTACGTTCTTTATAAATCCTTGAATTTTCATAAGCAGCTTCCCTTATCTCTTCAAGTTCATTCAACTATAACATTCTTCTCTCAGCTACCTTCATAAAGTCAAAATTCAAAGCTTTCACTACCCAGTAGGCCTTGTGTTCAATCGCAACAAGAAGATGACATGCTTTGCCATAAACCACCCTAAAGGGAGACATCCTAAGAGGTGTTTTATAAGTTGTTCTATATGCCCACAAAGCATCATCAAGCTTCCTTGCCCATTCTTTCCTTGACTTACTTACTATTCTCTCCAAAATCTTTTTCAACTCCTTATTACTCAGCTCAACTTGGCCACTGGTTTATGGGTGATAAGGTGTAGCTACTCTGTGCTTCACACCATAGCGAGCTAATAAAGTTTCCATATTCTTGTTGCAGAAGTGTGTTCCCCCATCACTTATGATGACTCGAGGCATTCTAAATCAAGAGAATATATTTTTTAAGAACTTGCAAATAACCCTTACATCATTGACTATGCACGCTTGAGCTTCCACCCACTTGGAAACATAATCCACACAAACAAGAATATACTTGTTACCATCTGACACTGGAAATGGTCCCATGAAATCAATGCCCCAAACATCAAAAATTTCCACCTCTAGAATTCCAGTTTGGAGCATTTCATCCTTCTTTGAAATGTTTCCACTCCTTTGGCATGTGTCATAATGCATTACAAAATCTCTAGCATTTTGAAAAATTGTTGGCCAATAGAACCCTATTTCAAGAACCTTAGCAGTTGTTCATTGTGGCCCATAATGTCCACCATTGACCCTCCTATGATAGTGTTATAAGATGTCTCTTGCTTCCTCATTTGTTACACATCTCCTGACTATGCCATCGTTGCATAGTTTCCACAAGAATGGCTCATCCCAAATGTAGAACTTAGCATCACGAATCAACTTTTTCTTTTGCTGAGGAGTGAACTCTTTTAGAATTTCACCTATTGACAAAAAATTTGCTATATCAACAAACCAAGGAGCACCCATAAATTCTATAGCAAAAAGCATTTCGTCAGGGAACATCTCCTTGATAGGCTCTTGCTTATCACTTTCCTCGCGTTTCAACTCCAACCTTGAAAGATGATCAGCTACTACATTTTCAACTGCTTTCTTATCTCTTATCTCAATATCAAACTCTTGTAACAGAAGTACCCATCTCATGAGCCTTGGTTTTGACTCCTTTTTGTTCATTAAATACTTCAATGTTGCATGATCTGGGTATATAATTGCCTTAGATCCAAGGAGGTACGATCTGAACTTGTCAAAAGCAAATATAATAGCTAGCATCTCCTTTTCTATAGTAGCATAATTCAACTGAGTATTTGATAATGTTCGGCTCACATAATAGATCACAAGCAACCTATTCTCCTATTCTCCTTTCTTTGGCTAAGAAGGACTCCTATTGCATGATCACTGGCATCACACATCAACTTTAATGCTAGACTCCAATATGGTGCCATCACTACAGGAGTAGAAACAAGTGCTTGTTTTAACTTGTCAAAAGCCAATTTGCAGTCATCAGTAAAATCAAAAGGTGAATCTTTTTCAAGTAACTTACAAAGGGGTTTTGAGATTTTTGAGAAATCCTTGATAAATCGCCTATAGAAGCCTACATGACCAAGAACACTCCTAACTCCTTTAACATTTGTGGGGTACTGCAGCTTCTCAATTGCCTCCACCTTTGCTTTATCAACTTGAATGCCTTGAGCTAAAATCTTGTGTCCAAGTACAATACCTTCATCTACCATGAAATGGCACTTTTCCCAATTCAGCACCAAATTTATTTCCTCACAACGTGCTAGAACTTGCTCTAAATTGCTCAGACATCCTTCAAATGAGCTTCCATAGATAGAAAAATCATCCTTAAAAACATCCATGATCTCCTCCACTAAATCTGCAAATATAGCCATCATACATCTCTGAAACATTGCAGGAGCATTACATAACCCAAATGGCATCCTCCTATATGCAAATGTGCCATAAGGACATGTAAAGGTGGTCTTCTCTTGATCTTCTAGAGCTATTGCAATTTGATTATAGCCTGAATAACCATCCACGAAGCAGTAAAAAGCATGTCGTGTTATCCACTCCAACATTTGATCAATAAAGGGTAATGGGAAATGGTCTTTCCTTGTGGATGAGTTCAGTTTCCTGTAATCAATGCACACTCTCCATCTATTCACAACTCTTGTAGGAATGAACTCTCCTTCCTTATTTTGCACAATTGTTATTCCCCCCTTCTTCGGCACACACTGAATTGGGCTAACCAAGAACTGTTAGAGATTAGATAAATAATTCTTGCATCAAGTAGTTTGACCACTTATTTCTTTACCACCTCTTGCATGTTCAGGTTAAGCCTCCTCTATCTTTCAATGGTTGGCTTGTGTCCATCCTCCATCAAAATCTTATACATGTAATAAGAGGGACTTATTCCTCTTATATCCAAAATCTGCCACCCGATTTCCTTTATTTTTCTCTTTAACATGTTCATCAATAAATCCTTTTGCTCCTTGCTAAGTTTAGAAGATATAATCATAGGCAAAGTTTGGTCATCACCAAGAAAAGTGTATCTTAAATATTGAGGTAATGGCTTCAAGTCTAGTTTTGGTGGTTTTATGATTGAGGGTGGTGTGGGTTCAGTGTTTGGTAGTTGTATGTGTAGTTGGTGAGGGTATTTTAGAATCACTTCTTCTTAAGAAGATTGTACCTGTAAGCACTTCTCAATATTCTCAACTTCTAAAGACCGTGCTAACCTCCGTCGTTGGACTTCATTCACACATTCATCAATGACTTCAACTCACATGCAAAAATCTTCATCATAGGGATATTTCATAGTCTCATAGATATTAAACTTACAGCTCTCATCCCCTACTCTTAATATAAGAGTTCCATCATAGATGTCAATTATTGCTCTAGCAGTGTAAAGGAATCGCATACCAAGGATTAGTGGAACCTCCTCGTCTACTTGAAAGTCAAGGACTACAAAATCCACTGGAAAAATAAATTTTCTAGCCCTTACTAACACATCCTCCACTATCCCTTCTAGTTCCTTCACTATCCTATCTGCAAGTTGCAATCAAATGCTTGTAGGTTTTGCTTCACCTAATCCTAATTTCCTGTAAACAGACAGAGGCATAAGATTAATTGAAGCTCTAGAATCACATAAAGCTCTTTGAAAATTTAAATTTCCCACAGAATAAGGAATAGTGAGAGTCCCTGGATGCTTCCTTTTTAAGGGAAGTTTCTTCGAGATGATAGTGTTACGCTCTTTTATGAGTGTGATGGCCTCACATTCTTGCAACTTCTTTTTGTTGGAAATCAGTTCCTTGAGAAATTTAGCGTACTTAGGCATTTACAAAAGACATTCCACCAGAGGCATGTTGATGTGAAGTGCTTTAAACCTCTCTAGAAATTTAGCAAATTGTTAATCATGCGCCTGTTTCTTCAGTCTTTGAGGATATGGAGCAGGAGGTTTATAAGGTTTCACTAGTGGTGGTGTAGGTTTCTCCACTACTCGTTCCTTATTATTGTTATCCCCTTGCAGCTTCTCCTCTATTTGCACTTCAAACCATTCATCCTCTTGCTCTTTCTCCTCTTCCTTATTCTTTTCCTGCTCATATTCTATTGTTGCTTTTAGGATTTGTATCTCTGTTCCACTTCTCAAGGTGATAGCCTTCAACTGTTCTTTTGGATTCTTCTCAGTGTTGCTTGGCAAAGAACATTGATTCCTCATTGACAAAGAATTTGCCAACTGCCCCATTTGCACCTCTAAATTATTAATAGAGGAAGAGTGGTTCTTGAACGTCAGCTGAGTGTCTTGATACATTTGTTCAAATCTGCCTTCCAACCTTTTTGTAGCTTCATCTTGTTTATTCATTTTTATGGACATCACATCCATGAACTTCTCCAACTTGATCTCTAGAGAACTTCCAGAATATTAAGTTTTTTCTTGGTGGTAATTTAGTTGCTAGTGTTGTACATTATGCCCTATAAAACCAGGTGGTGCTTATGGCCTCCACTGGTTATTCCCTTGATTGCTCTACGAGAAATTAGGATGATTTCTCTAACTTGGATTATAGGTGTTGCCATGCACTTGGTTCTGTTGTCCTTTGAAGTTGTTCATAAAGTTTACATTCTCCATGGACAAGTTTTGCATCATCTAACACTCTATAGTTGGATGACTACCCTAACATAATTCATAAGAGGAAGACAAGTTAGATATGGCATTAATATTCATTTTATCCATTCTTTTAGATAAAGCATCCATCTTTTCATTTAACATCGTCAAAATGTCAACTTCAATTGCTCCCCCTCTCTTTAGAATAGCTCTCTCACTAGACCAGAGGCTTTGGGTATTAGCCATTTCTTCAAAAATCTCCAAGGCATCTTATGTTGTCTTAGACATGATAGTTCCTCCTGGTGATGCATCTATGTTTGATCTCACTACGGGATTGACACCCTTGTAAAAAGATTGTGCCAACTCCTATGAAGGAATCAACTGTGGTGGACATTGTTGTTGAAGATCATTGAATCTATCCCAACACTCATAAAAACTTTCATCATCTCTTCAATAGAAAGAGTTGATTTCATTTCTGATTTTGAGTACTTTAGCTGGTGGAAAGTACTTATTGAAAAAGGTTGTATAAAGCTCCTGCCATGTGTTTATGGAGTTAGGTGCCAAGCTAGTGAACCATCTTTTTGCACTATATATCAATGAAAATGGAAAAAGGATGAGCCTAATTGCTTCTGGCTGTACTCCATTCATCTTGAAGGTCGAATAATACTCCAAAAATCTTGTCATGTGACCAATTAGATCCTCATGTGGTAAGCCACTAAACTATGAGTTTTGAATCATTTAGATCATGGCGGGTTTGATTTCAAAGTTATTTGCAGCAACCGCCGGCATCATAATCGGAGTTTGGTCACCTTGGACATTGGGACTCACAAAGTCCCTCATAGTTCTATGGGCAACGTGCCCATTTTGGCCATCTTGCTCATTGTGTGCTTCCCCTCAGTTCATCCTATCTCTATTCTATCTTCTCCTTCTACGAATAGTTTTCTCAATCTCTAAATCAAGTGGTATTAACTGGACTCTTTCCTTGACTAAGCTTCTTTCCTTAAAATTGTGTCTTTGTTCTAGCCATCATAACAATGTTAGTACTAAAATAAAATAATAAAAAAAGAATGGAATTAACAAGAACAAAAATAAAAGTCAACAGAGTTTAAATAAGAAACCAAAAAAATTACAAGAAACAAAACATTCCAATTTTAGTAAAATAAAAATTACTTACTTATTAATTCAAGAAGTTTAACTTCCTTAGGAAACTAAAATCAACTAAACCCTCAACGGAATAAGGAAACAAATAAAAACAAATAAAATCACAACTAACAAGCTTGCAAAATAAATTTATTTTTTTTATTTCCTCCCCCACATTTAAAATGTGCAATGTCCTCATTACAACGTTTAAAACATGAAAAATGTTCAGGAATTTGACTGTGCCTATGCATCAGGTCGCACAACCGTGTGCAAAAAGTGCATGGCCATGCTACCTGATTGACATCGTATCATGCACGGCCGTGTGCAAACTGCACATGCCCAGCATATAATTTTTTTTTATATTGGTAGGACAAACCTCCCATATTTATTGCACAATTGGAAGAAAAAAATTAAATGGAAAAATAAGAAAAAGTAACATTCCTAAAATAAAAATCATTGACAAAAAAAACTTAAACAAAAACATACTTCAATTCAAAACATGAAACATAACACATTTTATTCCACAAAACATCATAATTAAAAGGATTGAAAACACATAAAATAAACATTGTTCAAGCTAGACTTAAACACTTCAAAACAAGGTCTTCATTCCTCCCCTTCATCCTCAGAAGAGTATTCTTATGCTGCCATATCTTCATCATATGGGAATGGCGGCGAGATAAAATTCTGAGAGCTAAAATAGGCGTTAAGGTTATGGTTAATCATCTATAATGTGCGATTCATTTGCCTAGAAGTACGACCCATTCCTACCACTTCAAAATTCAGCTCGCCTACGTTGGAATCGATGACTCCAATTTGCAACTCCAAGCTGTCCAGCCTTTCTAACACATTATTCAAAGAGACATCTTCCTCTTCCTCTTCATCTTGCTCTATAGGTGCAGACAGGATAAAAAAAGCTCTCCCAGTATGATAAACTCTAACCATTCCCATGGATTCCATCATGCCAGTGTCAATGACGTGATGACCTAGGACCCTTTCAAAAGGCATGTTCTCGATGTCAAAGTTTAAGTACTTGGCTATAGCTATTACTAGGCCTCCCACTTTAATAGCCCCATTAGCTTTTGTAGCAACATCTCTCAATTTCCTGACTAAAGCATGACAAACATCAAGTTTTTTATCATTCACCATACAATATAAAATGTTTAGCTCAGTGGTGGTAATCACAGAGTCACCCTCTTTCCTTGGAAACAAAGAATGTGCCATGAGCCTATGAAGGTACTTGAGTGCGGGCAATCGAATCCTTGATTCTTTTACTGACCGAGCCTCATAGAAAACTCCCCTTTCCCTAATTAATTCTCTCTAAAACTCATTTCTATCATATGCAACATTAGCATCCTGATTTTTAGGAAAATGAAATACATCATTGAGTTCAAATAAACCTAGAGTATGCTCCTCATTCCCCAAACGAAAAGTTAGCATAAGGGTATGATCATTAAACTCAAAAGAAGAGAGAAATTCACAAGTGGGGATGGCATAAGAAGGATTCTACATCAAAAAAAAATCATTCTGCCCCATCCAATGAACATACAAATTAATCTCGTCTAACAACCCAATTTCAATCAAGGATGTGGCACTCAAATATCTATTTGGCACCATCTTCCTATTCATCATTCCATGAAATTTATTCCTATGCTCACCATGCCTAAGTTGAATTTGAGAGGGGAAAGGTTTTACCATTTGTTCCTCTTCAGCACCACCTGGATTATTGGAAGTTCCACCAGGTCTTGTTCTTTTAGAAGGATTAGTTTGCATCCTTGCTATGCCCTTCCTTCTTTGATCTTTCTCTATAAGACTTCTTTAAAAAGAATTGACATAATATATAGAGTGAAGAATGGTATAGAGAATGATTTTGTAAAGAGGAAGTGAGTGTTTATATAGAGAGTGGGATGATGGGGAATTGGGTCAAATTTAATGAGAAATTGAAAAGGTGGTCAAGGGTTAGGTTTTTTAGGGCTTGGGAAGTGGAAAAGTGATCAAAAGTGGAGTCCCTAGGTTTTGGGGAAGTGTGGAGTATTGGGAAGTGGACAAATCCACTTAAAACAAAATTTTGCATCTTTTTTAAAAGTTAGGTCTGTCTCGTCACACGGCCATACGTGAAATTCGCACAGCCGTGTGTCGAGTTCTAGCATCGTAAGGCGCACGGCCATGTGACCTTATTGTTCAGAAGTGGCGACGCAAGATGCATGACCCTATGCAAAATGCACACGGCCGTGTGACCTGTACATGAATACTTCATAAATTCGTTGAATTAAAAATTCATCACACATAGACAAACAATGCATCATAAATTTAAATTACAAGTCACTCAAAACAAAAATTCCTCTAAACATTTAACTCACAATACCTCTTCTAAAGCTCCAACCTTTCTTTCATTCCTTGACATGCATCAGAAACAATCATCAAAAATAGAATAAACTTGCAAAAACCTAAAACAAATAACCAATAATAAAAATAAAAAATACAAATACAAATACAAATAAAAAAATCTTGGTTGAGCCCCCAAGAAGTGCTCTTTTAATTATCCATGAGCTAGACCATTAAATTGATCATCCAGTTAATTCCCTCAAGTATGAAACTTGATGGAACTCCTCAAATGTGCTTCCATGGTATAGCTTTAACCTTTGCCCATTCACTTTGAATGTGTCTCCTTTTGTGTTGCTCAATTTTATAGCTCCATGAGGATATGAATGAGTCACTATATACAGTCCTGTCCATCTGCTTTTCAACTTTCTAGGAAACAATCTAAGCCGTGAGTTAAATAATAAAACTTGATCACCTTCCCTAAACCATACTACATGTACTTAGTTGAGTACTTACTGCATGTCTTATATGTTTATTTATTTTTACGTATTAGTTGATTTATTTATGGTTGATTTTAATGTATTTAAGGAAGTCAAAGAACAATAGAGGAAGGTTATATGGGAGCCCTGAGCACTTGAAGTGAGCCTAAAAAGCAATGGAGATCAATATGCTAAAATTTAGGAGCATAAACCTCTCTAGAATTTAGCAAATTGTTGATCATGCTCCTGTTTCTTCAGTCTTTGAGGATATGGAGTTGGAGGTTTGTAAGGTTTCATTAGTGGTGGTGTAGGTTTCTCCACTACTCGTTCCTTATTGTTGTTAACCCCTTGTAGCTTCTCCTCTGTTTGCACTTCAACCCATTCATCCTCTTGCTCTTTCTCCTCTTCCTTATTCTTTTCCTGCTCATATTATATTGTTGCTTTTAGGATTTGTATCTCTGTTCCAGTTCTCAAGGTGATATCCTTCAACTGTTCTTTTGGATTCTTCTTAGTGTTGCTTGGCAAAGAACATTAATTCCTCATTGACAAAGAATTTTCCAACTACCCCATTTGAACCTCTAAATTATGAATAGAGGAAGAGTGGTTCTTGAACATCAGCTGAGTGTCTTGATACATTTGCTCAAATCTACCTTCCAACCTTTTTGTAGCTTCATCTTGTTTATTCATTTTTATGGACATCACATCCATGAACTTCTCTAACTTGCTCTCTGGAGAACTTCCAGAAGATTAAGTTTTTTCTTAGTGGTAATTTGGTTGTTGGTGTTGCACATTATGCCCTACAAAACCAGGTGGTGCTTATGGCCTCCACTGGTTGTTCCCTTGATTGCTCCAAGAGAAATTAGGATGATTTCTCCAACTTGGATTATAGGTGTTGCCATGCACTTGGTTCTGCTATCCTTTAAAGTTGTTCACAAAGTTTACATTCTCTATGGACAAGCTTTGCATCATCTGACACTCTATAGTTGGATGACTACCCTGATATAATTCATAAGAGGAAGACAAGTAAGATATGGAATTGATATTCATTTTATCCATTCTTTTAGATAAAGCATCCATCTTTGCATTTAACATCATCAAACTGTCAACTTCAATTGCTCCCCCTCTCTTTGGAATAACTCTCTCACTAGACCACATGCTTTGGGTATTAGCCATTTCTTCAAAAAGCTCTAAGGCATCTTATGGTGTCCTAGACATGATAGTTCCTCCTGGTGATGCATCTATGTTTGCTCTCACTACGGGATTGACACCCTTGTAAAAAGACTGTGCCAAATCCCATAAAGGAATTAGCTGTGGTGGACATTGTTGCTGAAGATCCTTGAATCTATCCCAACACTCATAAAAACTTTCATCATCTCTTTAATAGAAAGAGTTGATTTCATTTTTGATTTTAAGTTGTTTAGCTGATGGAAAGTACTTATTGAAAAAGGTTGTATAAAGCTCCTGCCATGTGTTTATGGAGTTAGGTGCCAAGCTAGTGAACTTTCTTTTTGCTATATCCATCAATGAAAATGGAAAAAGGATGAGCCTAATTACTTCTGTACTCTATTCATCTTGAGGGTAGAACAATACTCCAAAAATCTTGTCATGTGACCAATTGGATCCTCATGTGGTAAGCCACTAAACTGTGAGTTTTGAACCATTTGGATCATGGCCGGTTTGATTTCAAAGTTATTTGCAGGAACTACTGGCCTCACAATCAGAGTTTGGTCACCTTGGACATTAGGACTCACAAAGTCCCTCATAGGTCTGTGGGCAACGTGCCCATTTTGGCCATCTTGCTCATTGTGTGCTTCCCCTCCGTTCATCCTATCTCTATTCCGTCTTCTCCTTCTGTGAATAGTTTTCTCAATCTCTAAATCAAGTAGTATTAATTGGACTCCTTTTCTTCTTACGCCACGCGTTGTGTGCATACAACAACAAGAGTTCCTATAAAACCAAAAAATAACAAAAGTAAAAAATAACGTCTAAATCAAACAACACAAAATTCTCAACAATATCAATTTGGCAATCCCCAGCAACAGCGCCAAAAAATTGATGGGTTTTCATAAGTATATAGATTCATACAAGTAGTAATTAAATATCAATCCCACAGAGATTACATATTGACTACAGTGATACTAGTTGTGTTTGTTTATTTAAACCACTAAAAAGGGTATTTTTAATTAAACTAAGACAAAACACAAAAAATTACAACGAAATAACAATCACTTTACAGAGCTAGGGTTCTTATTACCAATTCAACCTTTAATTAAAATCAATTTACTGCTAAGCCATACCTAACCTTTCCTCCTAAGACAACCCTATGATTAACCAAGTAAATTGACCTTCTTAGATTTAAAGCTCTCGCCTACTAAGTGTTCAGTTAACCCGGTTTAAGCACCAACCCTTAATCAATATTAGTCGCTTAAGTGTTTCTCAACTAAGAAAGCATCTAACAGGTTATTGCTTAAATCCAATACAACCCATCTCTCGATCAAGTTTTATTGTGTATATTTAATCAAAGGGTGATCAATCCTAAGAAGACATTAAGTTCAACAATAACCAAAGGATCTAGGTTAATGGCTTAGGTTTAATTGTGATTAGCCCATGGTTGAATAGCAATAAGAACCCTAACTAAGAATTTAGCTACTCATGTTAATTTTAAGAAATAAAGAAGAATAATAACAGGAAATAGACATCATCATTGAATTAAAATTAAGAACGAATAAAAACAATTGAATAGAATAAAACCCCTGTTAAATAGGAAGCTCGATGTTCTTCAATTTTTATTCTCCAATCTCCAAACTAACATAAGCAAGAAAAAAATCCTTATTTTCTCCAAAAAAAAAACCTTGTTTTCTTAAAACTGCTCTAAGAAAAATTGTATCTCCAAAAAGTGATGATAAAAAAAAGAATAATCCTCCTTTTTTTTCTGGTGGCTACCCTCTTGTAAAACCCTAATTACCAGCCCTAGGGTTACATCCATATGAAATCTCCATCTTGTCCTTCATGAGTCAGTAATTAAATTCGACTCTGACTTTCCTAATCACCAGGTCACACGACCGTGTGCAAAATGCACATGGCCATGCACATCATTTTTCAACATTTCTGCATATTGATCTCCATTGCTTTTTAGGCTCACTTCAAGTGCTCACGGCTCCCATATAACCTTCCTCTACTGTTCTTTGACTTCCCTAAATACATAAAAATCAACCACAAATAAACCAACTAATACATAAAAATAAATAAACATACAAGACATGCAGTAAGTACTCAACTAAATAAAAGAAACACAAACTTAACTGAAATTGAATTTTTCCTAACACAAAGACTACTTTATGAAATGCATTTTTCACACTCATCAACTTGCTCTAGGAGATTCCCTCAAATATACTCATGATAGTGGCAAGAATGCTCAAGCTGAGTCGAAGCATTATATCCCTCAAGAGCTGCTCTGAGCTCAACACTAGTCATATTGCAACTCCTCAACATGGAAGAGGGAATTTAAGAAAGAACATGCCTCTTAGAATGTCCCATATGCCAATGATAGACATGCTCACTAAGATACCACATCTGACAACCGTAACTAGGAAGTAGAATCCTCACAGTCTCAAGCCTAATAGCAGTAGCCATGAAACTATATCACCACATGTCTTCAGCACTAACTAGCCAATATGCTATAATTTGTAAATTCATTCAGATAATTTTTATTTAACTTTTACAATTGATCAAATACTAATAATTAAATTTATCTTACCAGGTCCCACTCTAAAGAGTTTAGTTGGTCCCGATAAGTTTGTAAGTCATACTTGACACTAGCTAGTTGAGAAAAACCCCATCTCTGCATCAGAGGAAGACTCATGTCAGATTTAATAGCACTAAAGCCTCAAATCACCCCTATCTTAACGCCCCATATCTGAAAATAAAAAGATAATCAAAATGAACAAAGGTTTGTAAAAGAGCAAAATTAAAAAGGGGTAGAAGGCACAAAGAAGACATACATGCAAAATGTGCCAAAAGCCTCACATCATCATAGCACCTCAATAGACATTATTCAATCTATTGTAGAGATAAGCAAGAGTTGTAGATCCCTAATCAAAAGTAACAACTCTAGCAAGATCCTGAAGTGGACTAATAAGTGCAATGCTAACTTTATGACTAGTCTCATAAAAGAGGATGCTTAAAAAGTATCAGTAAGAAGCATATGACCTTTTGAAGGATTTGGCAAGGTTTAGTGATGGGTAAACTCCTGAAACCCTAAACAATAGAAGAAAGAAGCAAGTTCTTCTTATTCTTTTACGTCGGAACAAACCCAAGCAATTCATGAACATAACGATGCCTGGCATCCTCAAAGGTGATCTTAGTGATAGTAGAGAAGCTCATGGGAGAAATCATTAGCTCACCCACTCACATGTGGAAGGTGTGAGTAGCATCCATCCACCTCTTGATAAGAGCAAAATGTGAATAGTGATTTTACCTACCTCGAGCAGTCGGTAGAGTAGCAATGAAGTGTCAAAAGCTAGATGCCCATATGTGTTGTACTACCTCTCCTGATAAACATGAAAGAGCTCTCGAGCCAAGTAAAGGAAACTCGAGAATTTCAGTGGTTTCTGAAGAAAATTCAGAAAATGATTGGATTACCTTCCTATACTAACTTTTGATTTTTTTTTATTTTCATTTTTATCTTTGAGTTAAAGAAAAAAAAAAGGAAGACTGGATTTTTGATTGAAAATCTAGATTTTCAATCAAATTTTTGGATTCCTGATCGAAAATCCTAAAATTATGATCAGAACTAATAGTCAGTTGAAAATCTACATTTTGGATCAGAATTTTAGGATTTTCGATCGGATTTCTACATTACTGATTGAAAATCTAGATTTTTTATCAGTATTCAAGATTTCTGATCATAAATCCTAAAATTTTGATCCAAAATGCAGTTTTCAATGAAAAATACAAGAATCTTATTGTAGTTTTGTTAGTTTTATAACATCCAAATACTAATTTTTTCAAAATTTTGTCTTCAGATTAATAATCTCATACAATTTTATTTAATTTTGTATGGTAAAAATTCTATAATTACATGCATGAATATGTTAATTTATACACTAAAAGGAATATATCTTTTTGTAGAATTAAGTACATAAGGAAAATTTATCTCATCTCCAGCTTGTGAACATCTTGGAGGTGCAAGCAAGTCAAAGGGAGCACCTCTTCCCCTTCATTGAGCCCTAAATTATTTTAAGGAAAATGTAGTTGAGATATGACCAAATCCAATTGTCTAGAGCTACTTCCATATAGTCTATGTTGCGGGCGAGACATAGGATCAGACGAATCTCAAATTGGGGGTTATATGGGAAAATAATTAAAGAAATAAGATTTAAGAATCAAGAGAAAATAAAAAAACAAAGGAATGGAAGGATAGGAAAATGAGAAATGGATTGGCAAAATGCAAAGATTATATTAAAGCGATAAATGTCCACTTTAGTCCCTTAACTTCATTTGCATTTATGTCCATCTCTTCTCTTGCAATTTAGTCCTTAATTGCAATGTTATATGATTTGATAATTCATTGAATTATTAAATTATCGACATAAGAGAAATCAGACTATACGATCGAGTATAGTCAACATTGCATGACCGAGTATAATGTGTCATTTCAATTCAGGCTACACGACTGAGTATAGTCGACATTATATGATCAAGTACAATGTGTCATTTCAATTCAAACTATATGACCGAGTATAATCGACATTGTATGACTGAGTACAATGCGTCATTTCAATTCAGACTATACAACCGAGTATAGTCAACATTATACAACCAAGTACAATGTGTCATTTCATTTCAGACTATACATCTGAATATAGTCGACATTGTATGATTGAGTACAATGTGTCACTTCATTCAGGCTATATAACTAAGTCTAGTAAACATTGTACAACCAAGTACAATGTGTCAATTCAATTTAGACTATATGACTAAGTATAGTCGACATTGTACTACTGAGTGTAATATTTCATTTTAATTCAGACTATATGATTGAGTAGAGTCGACATTGTACGGCTGAGTACAATGTGTCATTTCAATTTAGACTATACAACCGAGAACAATCAACATTGTAAAACCAAGTACAATATGTCATTTCAATTCAGACTATACGACCAAGCACAATCAACATTGTACGATCAAGTACAATGTAGCTATTTCAATTCAAACTATACAACTGAGTATAGTCGACATTGTATGACTGAGTAAAATGTACCTATTTCAAATAAAACTATACAACCAAGTATAGCCAACATTGTACGACCAAGTACAATGTACCTATTTTAATTCAGACTATACGACCGATTATAGTCGACATTGTACAACTGAGTACATTGTACCTATTTTAATTTAGATTATACGACCAAGTACAGTCGACATTGTACAACCGAGTACAATGCACCTATTTCAATTCAGATTATATGACCGAGTATAATCAACATTGTACGACTGAGATCAATGTACCTATTTCAATTCAAACTATACGATCGAGTATAGTTAACATCGTACAACCAAGTAGAATGTATGTATTTCATTTCATACTATACAACTGAGTATAGTCGATATTGTACAACCAAGTACATTGTACCTATTTCAAGTTAAACTATATGACTGAGTATAATTGATATTGTACGACCGACTACAATGTACCTATTTTAATTCATATTATATGACCAAGTATAGTCGACAATGTACAATTAAGTATAATGCATCCTTTCAATCTAGACTATACAATCGAGTA
This sequence comes from Mallotus nudiflorus, assembly GCA_947683625.1. Lineage (NCBI taxonomy): Eukaryota > Viridiplantae > Streptophyta > Magnoliopsida > Malpighiales > Euphorbiaceae > Mallotus > Mallotus nudiflorus. The sequence goes on from CANTUR010000035.1 coordinate 702,971, forward strand.
TAGTCAACATCATACGACCAAGTGTGATGTATCCTTTTAAACTAATACTGTACATCTGAGTATAGTGTTCCCTCAGGTATTTTTGCTTTTTGTTGCATGGCAACACAAGCATTCAACATGAACTGATAATTACTTACAAGCATAAATCTTAAGAAGCACAAGTAAGTACTCAAACTTTGTCCTTAATAAAATTGTTTGCTTGATTACTTTGCCATAATTTGTCAACCAAATAGCGACAAAAGGGGGCAATTGTAAGCACCCAATTTCAAGATAATAAAATAGGGATGCAACAAAGGACTCCAATTATGAAAATGTTATAAGTAGGTCTTCAATACTTGAAGTTTAAAACATCAAAAGTCATAATGCCTTTTTAAAAAGAGTTTAATTAGCTTTTTTAAGGACTTGATTGTAATACTTTTTGAGACCTAATTGAAAATTTTCAATCCTTGTAGGGGTCTTTTTATAATTAAAAATTATATATATATATATATATATATATATATATATATATATATATATATATATATATATATATATTCAGAATTATAGAATTTTGATTGAAATTCTGTAATTTCGATCGAAATTACACAATTCTGGTATGGATTATGTTTTTTCCGTCTATTTTTGTATTTTCACAAAAAATGAAAAATATTTTTCCTAATTTTTGATTGGCTAAAAAATTTTCTTAAATTTATTTTTGGGATTTATCTAAATTTTCAGGAAATTGAGTCCTTTTAAAATTAGAACTCTTCATACATATAAGATCTTGGTTTTTTTTTTGTTTTTCCTATAAAAAAAGAGCTTAATCTCCTAGATGGAGGAGGGAATTCTCAATCCTCAATACTTTTTCTGCAATTTTGGCTCTCTTCTTCCTAAGGATCTTTAGACTTTTCTTTAGGCAGTATACAAAAATTATTAGGGATTTATTCGTTGGAGATTTTTGTGAAGAAGAATAATAAGTTCTTGAAGTCCTACTAAAAACAACAGTGATCTTACTAGTCTGAGGAGCAATTTATTCAGCATCTATAAGCATTATCTTCTCCCTACTTTTTTTATTTTTTTATTTATTTTTATTTTATTAAATTTTTATTATAATTTTATTCACTAATCATTCTTTTACCATTTTGTGATGGTGATTATGGAGGGGATTGCAAGATAATCATACTTGGAGAACCAAATCCATAGAGGTTCATGGATTGCCATGGATGGAACCTTATAGATAAATGTAGTTTCTAGGTTTTTTTTATTTAATTATCTTATTTTTATTTATTTTTGGGAATGTATTAATTCTTCTTCTATTTTATTATTCTCAATAGTTTATTGTAATAGCCCTAATAGTGGGAATAATGAAATTTGGTGTGTGTGCTTATGTGTTTAAATTTAATTAATTGGTTAGTAAAATTAGGGTTTTTATTTAGGTGATTAATTAAAATTAATGTCCATAGTAATCATTAGGTTATTTAATTAAAATTGAATTAGGGTTGCCTATTAATTGTTTCGTTTAATTTGTTTAAAGTCACTTTAATTAAATTAGGGTTTTTAGAAGGAATTAGTTAAATTCATGGTTTGGTCTTTTATTTGATTATTTTTTATTTTTTTGTTTTTGGGCTTGTTTGTTTATTTTATGTGTTCTTAGCCTTAGGCCCACCTTAGGCCTTAACTCATTTAAATAAATGTAGGTTTTTGAGGTTTAATTAATTAAGATGCATAATTAGGCATGTAATTAACTAGATTTAGGTTATAAATACTTAGGCCCATTTAGTTAATTAGACATTGGCCCACTTAATCTAATTTAATTAATTTAGAATTAGCCCATTAAGTTAAGGCCCTTTTCCATAATTTGTAGATTTAAGATCACTTTAGAATTAAAATATGTAGAATTAGGCCTATTAATTTAAATACTTCATAATTTGTAGATTTAGTCCTATTTTTAGAATTAAAATAAATAGACTTAGGATCATTTAATTAAAATTAAATAAGAATTTAGCCCATTACTCTTTAGAATCACTTATAAATTAAAACATGTAGATTTAGCTCATTTAATTAAAATCAATGTAGATTAGACTAACCTAGGGATTGTGATTTAAATTAATGCATTATTTATTTATATATTTCATGACTAGTTTGACTAGAGTGGATTGTTTTAATAAGGGTTTATATGAAATTGCATGTAAATAGAGATTAAGATAGTAATTCATAAAGTAATTTTAAAAGAATATGAGACTGAAAGAAGTTAGTATTCCATACCAAGAATCTCCTAGTTATGGTGTTGGCTTTTTTTTAGGAATCGAGTAACACTATTTTTTTTATTTGTCCCAGTTATTACCCTGGGTGGTGACTCCTCATCTCCATTAGATGTCTTTGTGGTAGTGGTTAGTGTGTTCTCTAAAGCCCTGACCTCAAACAGTGTTGCGGTTGCTAAGATCTTGGGTGCACACTAAACCCCGTTGTCTATAGGGGTGTTCTTCCCTGGTTCGTGATTTGACCATCATGTTGTCAACATATACCTACACCTTTTTTATGTATCATGTCATGGAACATTACAGTCGCCATTCTCTAGTAGGTTGCCCCCATATTCTTTAGTCCAAAAGACATTACTCTGTAGCTGTAAGTACCCCACTCTATTATGAAAGTTATCTTTGCTTTGTTAATAATGGCCATTAGGATCTAATTGTACCTAGAGAATCCATCCATGAAGGAGTACATTGCACATATGGTGGTGCTATCAATCAGTATGTATATGTGAGGTAGTGAGAAATCATCCTTTGGGTAGGCCTTGTTTAGATCTTTGTAGTCAATGCATATTCTAACCCTTTCATCTTTCTTTAGTACTGCCATCACATTTGCTAACCATTATGGATAGTCTACTACCTCTAAGAATTTTTCTTTGATCTATTTCTCGATGTCCTCTTTCACTAGTTGGGCCCATTCTGGTTTGAGTCTTCTCAGCTTCTACTTTACCGATTTACACCCTTTTTTAGTATGAATAAAGTGTTGAGCAATGTCTCTATAATACTAGGCATATCGTCGAATGTCCAGGCAAATACTTTTGAATATTTTATTAATATTTTTTTTCAATTTCTCTCCTCTCTTCAAGGGTAACATCTTTTGAAATATGCAAAATGCATGGTTCATATTTCGTGCCAATGTTAAATTATGTAGTGCATATCGAATGAATGTCAAATAAGCTAATGTTTTTATCACTGCAATGCACATTACCATCAAGAAAGACATTAAACAAGTAAGAAAAATATGATTTCATTGCATTAACTTTAGAGTTCATTAAATCATCATTTTCAAATAAAGAAAAAGTAAAGAGATTATCATCAGTAATGTCTTCAAATAGGATGTCATCGATGCTTGATTCAATGATGGCAACAGCTTAGGCATGATTGATAGCTTTACTATCATATTATATCTTTAGGTTTTTCATTAGCTCACATATGTTAATCCCAGTGATCATGTCTGGTAAGTGCTTCTCCTTGAGGGTGTCATTGAAGATCTCAAACCCCGATTTCTTGATTCCATTGCACACCCATTCCTTAACTTGTCCTCGATAGACTTGGGTTGAGCTTTTAGCCACAAAAGAGGTTAACTTCTTAGCCTTAGTATCCTTTTAAGGATTGTACCCTAAACTATTTTTATTGGTATGTCCTTGAAAGTCAAGGAATTTTATGACTCCAATGTTTCTTCCTCCTAGTCTTGTTCCAGGTAGATATTGCATTTTCTTCATCATAGCAGCAACTTTGAGATTGACATGACCATCATTGATAATGGAAACTGGAATCCTAGTGGGACCATATTTAGATACGCAATAATGTTATTTGTTTCAGCAGGGATGGTAACGACCTTTCCATTCTAAAGGAACTTGATCTTCTGATGCATAGTGAAAGGTATGGCCCCTAATGGGTAGAACTAAGTTCTTTCTAACAATAGGGCAAAAGTCGAAGGGATGTCCAGGATGGTAAATTCTATTTTTGATTTGATATCTCCCATTGTAACTACTACTTTGAAAATGCCTATGACAGGCTTCTTTGAATCATTATAGGCTCGCATGACCACATTAGACTCTTCCAAGTTTTCAACATTCATCCTAAACTTATGTAGCAACCTCAGGGGGAAAATATTGATGGCAAACCCATTGTCTACCATAACACATGGGTTTTATTAGTCTTGAAAATTTCCTATATGAAGAAAGGATGATTATGAACCCTTCCCTTGAAGGGTAAATCTTCATTTGAAAAGGTGATTGCATTGAAATGAGCTCTCATTAGAGAGGCTATCATCTCACAAAGTGAGGCATCAGTGGCAATGTTTGCTTCATCTAGTGCTCTGACTAGGGCATCTCTATGCTTCTTAAAGGCCATGAGTAGGTCCTAAATACTGGCTTATGCTTGAGTTTTCTTGAGTTATTTAAGGAAAGTGTCTTCCTCTTTGACCGAAGCTTGATCTCTCGCTACTTCTTTCTCCTTAGAAGGTTTCCTCTCTTTCTCAGGAGATTGATATACCTGCCCGTTGTGGTTCACATGATTAATTGTTAGTGAGGGCTCCTTAACTACTTGCTTATATGCTTTTGTACTATTGTTCTGGTCCCATACAATGATTTCAAGATCATCAGAGTCATACCATATGTCTATCCCTATAATCCATAGGTTCTAAAGCTGGATAGTATTGTCTATCTCATCTTCCTTGTTAAATTCTTCTCCCTAACCTGAGGGTACTACATCTTCTAAGAGTGTATGGGTAGCAAGAGGTGTTGTGTACTTGATTTTATAGTCAAACTTCCCAGATGGTTGTCCTAATAGATCCCATACTTCATGGTTACTACTAAAATTTTTATCTACATCTACTTCTTATGGGTAAGGGCAATCAATCACTTCACCGTTCATGGGGAGAGCTGTATCCCTAGCTCTTTTTTTGCTTCATCAAGTGGGGAAGGAACATGCGAGGCATTGTAATGTATTCAAAGGTAAAAAGGCATCGCTTATCTTTATGAGGTTTAAGAATGGGTTTTAGGGTTCATCTTCTGAGGGCTTATCTTGGGTTCCTTATATGGCTTAGATTAATTGTTCAACCAGGTATTTTAGTAGATTAGAGGAGATCATACTAATAGTTGGTGGAGGTATGTTTTGATAGTTTGAGAGAGGATTGGTCTTAATACTAGGTCATTTTGTAAGTTATCAATTTTTTCAGGGTTAATAAGGTCTTGGATTGCATTTTTGAGAGTTCTACATGTATTAGTGGTGTGGCCAGGCATCTTATGAAAATGGCAGAATAATTTTTTATTAATTTGAGGTGGTATTAGGTTTGGAAGGGGCCTAGGCTCTTATGGTTGTAGGAGGTTCTTTTGTTGAAACCTTTGGAATACTTTGGATAGTGGGAGGTTAAAATTTGAGAATTTTCTTAATGATCTGATGGTATTAATAGATGATGAGTTTGGGGTGTTGGGTTAGATCATATTTATTTTTGTGATTCGAATGAAGGTGTTTTGGGTGTTTGGTTAGGTATTACGACGAAAAGTGTTTCTGGCTTACTGAGGTTCCTCATCCTTAATTCTGATGTAAGCCTAATAGAGACCTCTAAATTTAGGATAATGAGCAAAGATCATCTATTTTTTTAAGTGTGGTAGCACCCCTTTGATTATCAACTCCATTTGTTGATCCTCAGGAGGACGATTTCTCATCTTGACTACCTTTCCTTACCATCTGGTGACATAATCAGAAAAAGCTTCATTAGGTTTTTGCCTTGTGGTATCAAGGTCCTTTCAAGTGATGTCTAACTGAGTGTTATATTCATACTACTTGATAAACTTATGAGTTAGCAATAGCCAATCATTTTTTATTTCATCTTCAAGGTCAAAGAACCATACCCTCGATCCTTCCTCTAGTGATGTGAAGAAGAATCGACCAATCTGTGATTTTATAAGCTTTGTGGCAACCATCAAGGTAGCATGGACCCTTGGATCTCCTATTTCATCAAACTTAGTAAAGTTTGGTAGCTTAAAATCATTTGGAAGTGGCTTATCTTTGAACAACGTCAGGTCAGTGAAGGTTTTGGAGCCATGAGTTCCCTTGTCTTTGAAGCTGAATTCCAACTGAGCCATCCTATTGGCTAGTAGTTTGACCTCCTGTGTCAATTCAGGCTTGGTCATTTCAGTAATTTTTGTAGCTTTTTGTGAATTTTTAAGATCTTGGTAGTAGTCATTGTTATCATCAACTTAAACTCGAGTGCGGGGAATTCCCTTTACCTTATCCACCCTCAAGTGAAAAATGCAAATGCTTCATTTAGTGGTGTGTTATTCCCGTCCTAGGCACTTTTGGCTTTGATTTAGGTTTTGAGGATTTTAGCTATAGTGCCATCAGTGAGCAACTTTTGGATCCCCTCTTTTAGCTTATCTTCAAATTACTGACATGAGGTATCTTCTTGTTCACTCATGTTTAAATGTAGTATTCCTATACATTTATTAGGGTTAGCTAAATGAATGATGCATGATGTGTGCTTATAGCATGTATACATGGAGTGGATGTAAGAAATCCTATAATGGAAAAATGATTATTCCTATAAGAAACAATGGTTAGTATGTGTTATCTATATGTATGTGATGTATGCATGATTAAAGCTGGTTAGTTTTCATACATAGTGAACAAACCAATCATAAGCAAGCTCTTACTTCCAACCTTATTTCTCCATGAGGTCATTCAATCTCTTTCCTAGGTGGGTTTTAAACCTATAGTCATCAGGGGACTATGGTTCTGCTCTTAAAACTAGACTATTTTGATTTATGTTGGTCAGAACCAAAGGGTAAACTAAGGAACGATACTCAAATATGCTTGAGGTAATCACATGATGGTAATGTGAGGGTTAATTGTTAGGCTTAAAATGATATACAAAGCCCATATGCACCCAAATGCATAGGACCAAGGTCAATCAAAGGGAGTTTGAGTTCTTGCCCCCATATCGATATTCAATATAATTACCGTGAGTCATAAAAGTATCGTTTGATAGTTTACAATTTGATTTTTTTGACATAAAGGTCCACAATCTACTTAGGTTCTTAACCCATTCATTTGATCTGATAAAGATAAATAAATGACATCTTATAGGTTCCATCATCAAGGGATGTCACTATTTTTTAATTTTTATATACTATTCAACATAAGGTACATGATTCTCATCATTCCTCATGCTTCGAGCTCACACGAAGAAGATGAGAACCACAAGGTCCTGAGCGTAAATTTTCTATGAAAACTAAAATTATGACATCATTCGATGATAGACACTAGAAGGGTCATGTCATTTATGAGTGGTGTGTTATTCCCATCTTGGGCACTTTTGGCTTTAATTTGGGTTTAGAGGATTTCAGCTATAGTGCCATTAGTGAGCAACTTTTGGATCCCCTCTTTTAGCTTGTCTTCGAATTGCTGACAGGAGCTATCTTCTTGGTCACTCATGTTTGAATGTAGTATTCCTGTACATTTATTAGTGTTAGCTACATGAATGATGCATAACGTGTTCTTATAAAAGAAAAGTCTGAGCATATATGCATGGAGTGGATGTAAGAAATCCTATAATTGAAAAATGATTATTCTTGCAAGAAATAGTGGTTAGTATGTGTTATCTATATGTATGTGATGTATGCATGATTAAAGCTGGTTAGTTTTCCTACATAATGAACAAACCAATCATAAGAAAGCTCTTGCTTCCAACCTTATTTCTCCATACAGTCATTCAGTCTCTTTCCTAGGTCAGTTTTGAACCTATAGTCATCAAGGGACTATGGTTCTGCTCTCAAAACTAGACTATTTCAATTTATGTTGGTCAAAACCAAAAGGGTAAACTGAGGAACGATACTCAAATGTGCTTAAGGTAATAATATGATGTCAATATGAGGGTCAATTATTAGGCTTCAAATGATATCCAAAGCCCATATATGTCCGAATGCATAGGACTAAGGTCAATCAAACAGAGTCTGAGTTCTTGCCTCCACATCGATATTTGATATGCTTACCGTGAGTCATGAAAATATCATTTGATATTTTATAGTTTGATTTTTCTGATATAAATGTCCATAATCTAATTAGGTTCCTAACCCATTTATTTAATCTGATAAAGATAAGTGGATGACATCTCGTAGGTTCCATCATTGAGGGATGTCATTATTTGTTAATTCGCATAGACTATTCAAGTTGAGGTGCATGATTCTCATCATTCCTTATGCTTCGGGCTCACATGAAGAAGATGAGAACCACATGGTCCTAAGCATAAATTTTCTATGAAAACTAAAATTATGACATCATTCGATGATAGACACTAGGAGGGTCATGTCATATATGAGTATCAAGTCAAACAAATAGCGTTAGGACAAGGATAGCATGTAGGAATCCTAGTGGATGTTGTTACTAGTTTATCTACATGAGCTGAGTTAGGGTGAAAGGCTAAAGGTTCCTTTAGTGAGAATACCCCCATATGACTAGGGTTATAAACTCTAGTCAATGAGTCTAGCATTCTTTTGATAACTCGATCGCTTTCCTTAAGGACTTAGGTTACAAACTCTGGTCAGATAAGTCTGGCAAATACACTAGTAAAGACTAAAGATGTAATACCATATCTTTATTGCCCCATGACTCGAGTGGAACCATAGTGGCGATGTCATTTAGTATTATCGAGGCTTTTAGGGACAAATAGTGCACGTGTGATGTATAGCACAAATGCAGTGGTAAAGAGCTCTATATGATCAAGTATTTCATAATGAGAAATAGTAGTTTTTGAGTTGATCCCTCCTACTTAGAAGTCCCTAGTGGAGTCACCATTGTGAGCGATGTTCTTTTTTTTTGTTTAGTTTATGTTTATTTTTTCATTTCTAAGTGACATGGCAACTTTACCGAATAGGGACAAGTGATTGGTCTCAGGGAGGTTAAGTCTTATAACACTTTCCTTAGTCATTTGACATATAAGACATTTTAGCTTTGAAAGCTTGAATCTCATTGGTTTGTAGGTAAAAGGAGAGGAGTCATGTGAGGCTATAATAAAATTAATATGTGATGATGATGATAAAGGCATTCCATTTTTATATCCAATTCCATGGGTATCTCAATGAAATTTTTAAGAATCAAGAATACTATCCAAAGTTTATTTTCCTCTCTTGAATTTAGCAATGGAATTCTTTAATTCTAAGACCTCTTTGGAAAGCTTATGATTTTCATCACTTACTTTCTTGAGTTGATCTTTTAAGGAATTAGAAGATTTTGCATTACTAACAAGTTTTTCATTTGATTCAACAAGTTTAGCAAAATCATTTTTTAAACTTTTAGATTCTTTGGTCAAGCTAACTAACTCATGTTTATAATTTGTCTTATCAAATAATAAGTTTTTGCATTTAAGCAAGAATTTGCTTATAATAGAGCTCTCAACATCATCATCATCATATTCACCATAATTAAAATAATCATCACAAAAGGAGATGGTACCTCATTTTCATCTTCAGAGGCCATGAAGCAAAGATTGGCCACTTCTTGTTATTCCTATTCCTTTTCATATTTAGAGGAGTCATCCTATGTAACTTTGAAGGCCTTTTTCCTATCCTTTGTTCCCTTGTTCTTGAATTTGAATTTGGGCCACTCACTTTAGATGTGTCCCAATTTCTTGCATTCATGGCAAGTAACTTTTTTGGTTTTCTTCTTACCATCTCTTTCAAATTTCTTGTTGAGTCCCTTATTCTTGAGAAAATTTTCTTTCTTAAAAGCTTCTTAAAGTTCCAAGTGAGCATAGAAATATCACCATCTTCATCACTTAAATCTTCAACATTTTCATCTTTACTTTCTTCTTGTGAGACCTTTAAGGCTATGCTCTTTTTCTTTTCTTCTTTCTCTTCTTGCTCTTCACCTCTTTTCTTAATTGTGAGCTCATGTGTCAAGAGCTTACCAATAAGCACATCGGTTGAAAGGGTAAAGAGTTCTTGAGCTTCCTCAATTGAAGTAACTTAAGATTCCCAATCCTTCTTAGGTAGGATTCTTAGAATCTTATTGTTCACCTCTTCCTTAGAGAAATGTTTTCCAAGTTTCTTAAGGGTTGTGAGGAGAATATTGAGATGGTTTCTCATCTTCATGATTGATTCTTGAGGCTTCATTTTGAAGAGTTCATATTCAAACATATGAAGTTGAACCTTTTTTCTTTTTACTTGTACATTGCCTTCATAATGGTTTTCTAATGGGTCCCATATTTCCTTGGCTGAAATGCAATATTGAAGTTTGCCTCCTTCTTCTATTGTCATAGAAGAAAGTAGAGTGATCATAGCCTTTTTATTTTTATAATTTTCTTTGTTTTAATTATTGCTCTAATCACTTCTTGAAAGAGTTGTTTGTACATAATCAATGATAGTTTTTCATGGTTTCCAACCTTTGAGAACAACTTCCCATAGTCCAATGGAATTACAATCTAGATATAGTTCTATTTTGAACTTCTAATGAGGATAATCACTACCACTAAAGAATGGTCTAAGTGAAGACATATTTTGAGATTCACACCCCCATGATCTTGTATTCTAGCAATTAAGTTCCTAGAATCCAAGCTTTGATACTAATTGAAAAATTCCTAGAGAGGAGGGGTGAATAGGACTATCAAACAATAATAAGAAATTAAAAAGATTTGAACAAGAATTGAAAGTTATGTCGAGGAGGAAAAATGATGAACACAAGAATTTAAGGAGTTTGAATTCTCAATAATCCTATGTTTCTACCTAACTTATCCAAAAGTTAGGATTTTGAATCACCACAATCTATTTCCCTAAATTGAATTTTACAACTTAAGTTTTAAGCTTAACTCAAACCTTACAACTTGAGTTTTTAAGGCTCACACTAAAATTGAATTCTTTAGTGTTTTAATGGCTAAACACTTAAACCAATTCCTTTATAATAGAATCTCACTTCTTATTTTCTTAACCCTAGAAAATAAAAAAAATAAGAATTTCTATTCTAACACTCACCAACTCTGACAAGAGTATATAATAATAATATGAATTTTGAAAGAGTTTAGAGAGCTTAATTGAATGCTTAAAAGTATATAATGAATATATAAGTTTCTTAACCTCAAAATAATCTTTAGAGGTTATATTTATACTTAAGCAATTCAATTATAGTTGTGGGAAGCAATTATTTCATTCCCAACAAAATCAAAGTCCATTTAAATGAAATTTAGACTTTTAAGCTGCAATTTATCTGATCTTAGTTGAGGATATCATCAATCTTAGTCAGGATGAGCTTTGAATAGTCATTACGAGCCACTGTATTTGAATTTTTGCATTAGTCCCTAATCGAGACTACCTTGTCCCGAGCATCATCTTGGTCGGGACATTGGATCGAGATCAGTTCTACCAAAAATTAAATTTTTGCTAGAACATGATCTACCTTGGTCCTGGTCAGGACCATGATAGGATTTGCACTTTTTGTGCAATTTAGTCCCTATGTTGAGTCTGATCGAGATAGTGCTTGTAATGTCTTTCCAATATGATTTTTCATTGATATTTCACCATTGTTTTGACTTTCAAATTATTCCTAACTTATACACACTTGACACAAACACATTAGTTGCTCAAAATTAAGGTTGTTAAGATCAAAATCAAGAATGATAACTTGCTAAGGTCAATAGGTCTTTTCATTTTTTCTTGAGTTTCATTTTTAGTCTAACATATTTTAACCTTATATAGTTTATATTTTACTTTAGTATAAATGCATAGTTGTAGCTTGAGTCCATCATTGTATTTATCATTTAAAAATATGCTATTGCACTTATGTATTTATTCAAAAGAATACTTAAAAAATAAATTAGAGAATATTGTCTAGGAAGTGCTTAATAAAGTTGTTATAAGGATTGCTGCTCCACTAAAAATAAATTATCATACGGTTCCACATTCATATCAAACTCTTTCCTTAATTTTAAGCCACCTTAAGACTAATAAGGTAAAAATTATTTAGAATTGATAAGTCAAGGTGTCATTTATTGGTAAGAGAAACGATATTAATCCATTGACCTTTTTACTAAAAAATTCCAACTATCCTTATTTCTCACTTGTACCATACCTTATCTTTAGGCCATATATAAATAAACCTTTACTTGAAAAACCTCAAAGTTTCCTAAACTAAGAAATAATCATCAATATGACCAACTATGACCATATATCAAATAATTTCAAACTTATCCTCTTGCCTCCAAAAGGCAAGTCAACCATCCCACTAGGAGAAAATTAAAGTATTCTCCTAGGAAAAAGTTAAAGATATAATGACCATGAAGGATATTTAGTTAGAAAACCTCTTAAAGGCTAACCAATAACATATGTGATGTTACATGCACGATTGGTACTCTTTTGTTAAATGTGTTCAAATTTATAATAAATGTTATCTAAAGAAAGCAACCTACTTCATGCTAACATTGATTAGAGAATATAAATAAGTAATAAAAAGGTTTTCAAAATCTTTTCAAGTTTATGATGTTACATGCATGATTAGTACTCTTCTGTTAAATTTGTTCAAATTTATAATAAATGTTATCTAAAGAAAGCAACCTAATTTATGCTAACATTGATTAGAGAAGATAAATAAGTGATAAAAAGGTTTTCAAATCTTTTTAAGTTTCTTTTTATGTAACAACCTTTTGCTACACTTCTAACAGTCATTATTCTTTAATCATTAATTCCATATGTGAAATCATTGATCTTAGAGACATGTTCGATTAATCCTTAAGTTTTAAAGGGGCATGTTCAGTTCTTAATGTTCTGGGGGTATGATTGATTCATTTTTTAAGGGGCACATGGAGACATAATTGATAAAGATCCTAAAGTGCATATTTGATTCCATTAGCATATTTAATCCATTCTTAAATATTGAGGTCATGTTCAGTTCATCCTTAATCATATTGGTTTCTAAAGTTGATTTCAATAATAAGAACATATTTTGGTTTATTTGATAAAGATTTTAGGGGGAATGTTTTGTAAGCTTTCCATTTGGAGGACATGTTCACTTTTTCTTAATCTACGTGCAAATTGAATTGAGTTTTAGTTTTAGGACATTTTTTGTTATTGGTTGTGGTTTCAAAATAGCTTTTTATAGAATCTTAGGAGCATTACAACATAATTTAAGAAGTGAATAAAGTTGCATAACACATGGTACTTTTACTAAAAAGGGTGGATTTTTCTAAAACATGCATCCATTTAAATTTATTAATGCATACAAATAATATATTTACTTATGATAAGATGCATACATGTGTTTACATTATAAACCTTAATAGTTGTTTCTTTTATGCACTCTAATGCTTTGCTAGCTCTATTTGTCTACATAAATAAATTCATGATGTCTTCATACATATATAATTTAGAATAATACATGCATTCATATGATTTTAATTTCCTTACATACTTGTTTGAGGTATTCTTTAGGCATAAATAATGACTCACATATTGGCTCATTGTATTACTTGTTCATTCACACTAATAAATGTGTAATTTACGTATATGCTTTCATCTTCATATGTGTCATATTTGCTTTTTGTGTTATGTGTTTATAGTTCCTTTAACATATGCATGACTCTACTTGTAGTTGACATACTTGTTATGTGTGGACATCTTTATACCTTTTAATTCATACACTTTTAATTGTAATAGGTATACTTGTTAATTTTATGCATTGGGTTATTTTAGTTTGCATTATTTGTTTTAATTCACTTGCACACACACATTTTTATTTACTTTTCTCTTAAGAGATAAAATAATAATAACACTTTTAAGGTAATATTAGTGCCTTGCATTATATCTTTCTTTTTCTAATAAATTCTCAAAGTTTAAACTCCATCATGTCCTACATTAGAATCACCAATAAGGTCATGCATCAACATTTTCTTTCAATGTCAAAATCCCTTTTCAGATCTTGTATTAAATCATGCATTTCCCTTTAATTATTCCAAAATTAATCATGTATAGTGATCCATTATTAATCATTTTTAAATTTTCACATGTAGTTATTAGCAGCCATGTTACATTTTCTTCTTTAATAGTCAGTTATCGAATAAATATTTATAATTCCTTTGAGAGTCTTGTATTCATAAATAAAAAGCATTTTAAAAACATCAAAATAATTTTTTTTAATTAGGAGTTTTTCTTAGTGAACCATTCAAAAAAAATTCCTTCAGGGAGTCTTCATTCCCTGATATTCCAAATCCTTTCTTCTAAAAGAAAGTTTTTTTTTTAGAACCTAGGTCATTTTTTGTTACTTACTTCTTATGTCTTGTGTCTAATTTATCTTCAAACTCTTATAATTTCACTGAAGTTTTTGAGTTTACAGAGAGTTATAAAGACGTTTAGAGTTTGTTAATAAGCTTATGGAGGATATATCAATATATAAGGCAACTCGGATGCAAAATTACAAAATGACACTTGGAATAATAAAAAAAGGCCTTAAGAATTGCAAAAAGGTCTCGTAAGGAAATGTTTTACATATAAGTATATATGTCCTTCCTATTGCATATTTTCATTTTATTTTAAATTATTTCAATAAAATTTAGCAAAATAAACTCCCTAGTGGATTTTCTTTTCAAATTAAAATTTAAAAAATTTTCAATTTTTAGTCTTTTTTTTAGTGCTTTTGCTTAGTGAAATTTTCATTTATAAAAAATTCTCAAAATATCAAAATCCTTAGTGTTTGTTTTCAAAAAACAAATTTTCAAATATGAACCTTATAGGTTTATTTTCATTTCAAATATGAACCTCATTGGTTCATTTCAAAAAATGGATCTCATTGATCCATTTCAAATATGAGTCTTATTGACTCATTTCAATTTTATTTTCAAATTCGTCTAAATCCCAGTGATGGCTACACGATAATTTCAATTTTAACTTCGCCTGTAGCCAATAATGGCTATACGAAAATTTCAACTTCTTTTGAAGCCCAACGATGACTATACGACAATTTCAATTTTCAACTTCGCTTAAAGCCTAATTATGGCTATACGACACAAACCATTGAAACACTATAAGCCAGTTATACAATGCAAGCAAATAAAACACTATCAGTGTTGGGGTCATTTTTTGAAACCCTAATAGCCAATGATGAAAGAGCTAAATGTCTCATCAGACAATCAATTTGATAAAGAGAATTAACATTCAAACCATTTCAAAACCCAACGAACCATTAAAACCTTACCCAATCACTAATTACACCATTTTAAGACTTAACTATACCTCAATCAAACCTTAACCTTACACTTTTCATATTAAGAGAGAGCTTAAAAAGAATATTTCTAATCTTTCATCAACTTGTTATAATGATGCTTTTCTAATCTTTCATCTATGATGTTGGTTATTCTCTTTATAATGTTTCTTATTGATTTTTGCACACTTAGTAAATGATTCATAGTCATGTATATGGTATTACACTTAATTGAATGAGAGAACATAAAAAATAAATAAAATAAAATAATCAAGGCAAAAAACTCCTTTCTTGCTAAACTCTACCCAATAATATTTGTCCTCTTTGAGCTCATGATTTGAAATTCTACTCAATAATAATTATTCACTTTGACCTTATGATTCACTAAGTAATTAAGTACCAATGAGTTTTTAATTTTGAAAAGCTTTTATAAATACTGTCTTTAATCAAAAATTTTGATTTAAAAAAAATAAAACAGATTTTGTCACAAGCACTATTTTATCAAAAATAAATGTTCATATAACCTTTTTCTTTATTTGACATACGTAATTTATTTTGGCGACACAATTATGAGTAAACATGTGGATTATGTCTAATTAAGAATAATGAATGCTTTTAGTTCGGCAAAAGTTGTGAATAAGTCTAAACTAAGTGTAATATTATTTTCCAATCTTTTCATCTATGTGAAAAAGTCTAAATTATAATTTTCTTTCTAAATTTTATTTGATTTTGTTTTCTTAACTTTTCTAAACTTGTTGTAATGATGTTTTTCTAATCTTTCATTTATGACATTGGTTATTCTCTTTACAATATTTCATATTGATTTTTGTACACTTAACAAATGACTCACAATCATGCATATGGTATCACACTTAATTGAGTGAGAGAACATAAACAAACAAAATAAAAAAATCAAGGCAAAAAAGTCCTTTCTTGCAGAACTCTGCCCAATAATAATTGTCCTCTTTAAGCTTATGATTTGAAATTCTACTCAATAATAATTATTCACTTTGACCTTGTGCTTATCTAAGTAATTGAGTACCAATGATTTTTTAAGTTTTCAACAACTTTTATAAATATTGTCTTTGCTTAAAAATTTTGATTTTAAAGAAAATAAAAGAGGTTTTGTCACGAGTACCATTTTGCCAAATATAAATGTTCATATAACTTTTTTCTTGATTTGACATACTTAATTTATTTTGGTAATAGAATTATAAATAAACAAATTGGTAATTGATATTTACTAGGATAAGAATGCACTAAACCCTTGCATTTTGGGTTATGTATGCTTACTTAAAGGGGGCTTCTACGCATTTAAGTAGATTTTTTTATGCTTCACAAGTCCTAGAACATATCATCCACTCTTTTGAGGCAAAATCATAATTGTATACATGATTAGGAAAATAATTTAGGCATTTATTTAACAATTTTACACTTCCTCTTATCCTACCATGTACATAAATAATATCTCTTGTTAACTATTTTAAGTTTACTTCTTGAATTTTTAATAACCATTTGTCTTTTCTTGTGTAACCTCTATTCACCATACCTATCAACATAAACACTGGACAACACTTTGATATGGGTTGAGTCATTGATGAAAATAAACAAGTCAAAATGGATTTATGAGCAAGAAGCTAAAAAGCTAAAGTATTTTTTAAAAAAAAAAGAAGAAAAAATTAAAAAATTAAAAATTAAAAGAAATTGAAAAAAAATTAAAAAAACAGCTTAAAATTATGGTATCTTCCTTTGTTTGGTCATTTCTGTTAATGATCTTTCTCATTTCTATTTACATTCATTTCCTTTTCTTGTCTAGGAAATCACCCTTGCCCCCTTACAACCTTGATAAAAGTTCTTTTGATACCTTTTTATATTATACACACGTATTATTGGAGAAAGTGTGGTTAGTCTTACCTATGGGATTTAGCTATATGTGATTGAAAGTTATAAGGTTACCAAATGTGAATAGTCTATCTAAAGTGCAACAACCATTATGTGTTGTAAATACATAATGTTAATGATCCATAAATTAGAAGTGCCTAATGTTTTTAGTTTGAACTTTGATTCCAATATATGCTTTTTACTTATGTATTTATAAATAATGTTAGCACTCATATTGCAAAGCAAATCACTTTAAAGAGAATACAAAAGACAATAATCCATTGACCTTTTTACTAAAAAATTCTAAATATCCTTATTTCTCACTAGTACGATACCTTTTCTTTAGGCCATTTATAAATGAACCTTTACTTAAAAACTTAAAAGTTTCCCAAACTAATAAATAATCATCAATATAACCAACTATGGCCATACATCAAATAATTTTAAATGTATCCTCTTGCCTCCAAAGGTAAATAGCCATCCCGCAAGGAGAAACTTAAAGTGTTCTCCTAGGAAAAAGTTAAAGATATAGTGAGCATAAAAGATATTTGGTTAGAAAACCTCTTAAAGGCTAACCAATAATAGGTGTGACATTACATGCATGATTAGTACTCCTTTGTTAAATTGTTCAAATTCATAATAAATGTTAAAGCAACCTACTTCATGCTAACATTGATTAAAGAAGATAAATAAGTGCTAAAAAGGTTTTCAAAATCTTTTCAAGTTTCTTTTTATGTAACAACTTTTTATTACACTTTTTCCGTTCATTATTCTTTAATCATTAATTTCATATGTGAAATTATTGATCTTAGAGAGATGTTCGGTTAATCCTTAAGTGTTTAAGGGGCATTTTTTGTTCCTAATGTTTCGGGGGCATGATTGATTCATTTTCTAAGGGGCACACAAAGACATAATTGATAAAGATCCTAAAGGGCATGTTTGATTCAATTAGCATATTTGATCCATTCTTAAATTTTGAGGTCATGTTTGGTTCATAATTAATCATGGTTTCTAAAGTTAATTTTCAATATTGAGAACATATTTTGGTTTATTTGATAAAAATTTTAGGGGCATGTTTTGTACACTTTCCATTTAGAGGATATATTCAATTGCTATTAATCCAGGTGATATGATGATGTGATTTTTATCCTGGGGGCATATTGAATTGAGTTTTAGTTTTGGGACATTTTATATTATTGGTTATAGTTTTGAAATAGTTTTTTGTGGAATCTTAGGGCATTACAACACAATTTAAGGAGCAAATAAAGTTGCATAACACATGGTACTTTTGCTAAAAAGGGTGGCTTTTTTTTAAACCATGCATCCATTTATATTTATTTATGCATATAGATAATTTGTTTACTCATGATAAGATGCATACATGTGTTTACATTATAAACCTTAATAATTATTTCTTTCATGCACTTTTATGCCTTGTTAGCTCTATTTGTCTATATAAGTAATTAAGTGCCAATGAGTTTTTAAGTTTGCAACAACTTCTATAAATATTGTCTTTACTCATAAATTTTGATTTTAAAAAAAATAAAAGAGTTTTTGTCACAAGCACCATTTTGCCAAAAATAAATGTTTGTATAACTTTTTTCTTAATTTGACATGCTTAATTTATTTTGGTGGCATAATTATGAGTAAACAAATTGGCAATTGATATTTGCTAGGATAAGAATGCACTAAACCCTTGCATTTTGGTTATGTATGCTTACTTAAAGGGGGCTTCTACACATTTAGGTAGATAGTTTAAAGCTTAACAAGTCCTAAAACATATCATCCACTCTTTTAAGGCAAAATCATAATTTTATGCATGATTAGGAAAATAATTTAGGCATTTATTTAACAATTTTACACTTCCTCTTATCCTACCATGTACATAAATAATATCTCTTGTTAACTATTTTGAGTCTTCTTCTTGAATTTTTAATAATCATTTGCCTTTTCTTGTGTAACCTTTATTCACCATACCTATCAACTCAAACACTAGACTTTACTTTCATATGGATCGAATCATTAATAGAAACAGTAAGAGCAAAAAGCTAAAGTATTCTTTTAAAAAAAAAGAAAAAATTTAAAAATTTAAAAAAGAAAATAAAAAAGGCTTAAAATTATCGTATCTGCCTCTATTTGGTAATTTTTGTTAATTATTTTTCTCATTTCTATTTACATTCATTTCCTTTTCTTATTGAGGCCATTACCCTTGGCCCATTATAACCTTAATAAATGTTCTTTTAATACCTTTATATGTTATACACATGTATTAATAAAGAAAGTGTGGTTGGTCTTACCTATGGGATTTAGCTATATTTAATTGAAAGTAATATGGGTTAACAAATTTGTATAGTCTATCTGAAGTGCAACAACCTTTCTATGTTATAAATATATAATGTTAATTATCCATGAAATGGAAGTGCCTAATTTTTTAGTTTGAACTTTGTTTTCCATATATGCTTTCTACTTATGTATTTATAATAAATGTTGGCACTCATATTGCAAAGAAAATCACCTTAAAGAAAATACAACCAAGCCTAAAAGACAATAATCCATTAACCTTTTTACTAAACATTCCAAATATCCTTATTTCTCACTAGTACCATACCTTTTCTTTAGGCCATATATAAATAAGCCATTACATAAAAGTTTCTCAAACTAAGAAATAATCATCAATATGACTAATTGTGACTATACATCAAATATTTTCAAACGCATCCTTATGCCTCCAAAGGTAAATAAACCATCCCACTAGGAGAAAATTAAACTATTCTCCTAGGAAAAAGTTAAAGATATAGTGAGCATGAAAGATATTTGGTTAGAAAACCTCTTGGAGGCTAACCAATAATAGGTGGGATGTTACATGCATTATTAGTACTCTTTTGTTAAATGTGATTAAATTTATAATAAATGTTATCTAAAGAAAGCAGCCTACTTTTTGCTAACATTGATTAAAGAAGATAAATAAGTGATAAAAAGATTTTCAAACTCTTTTCAAGTTTCTTTTTATGTAACAACTTTTTAATACACTTCTAGCATTCATTATGCTTTAATCATTAATTCCATATGTGAAATTATTGATCTTAGAGGCATGTTTGATTAATCCTTAAGTTTTCAAGAGGCATGTTAGGTTCTTAATGTTCTGGGGGCATGATTGATTCATTTTTTATGGGCACATGGAGACATAATTGATAAAGATCCTAAAGGGCATGTTTGATTCCATTAGCATATTTAATCCATTCTTTAATTTTAAGGTCAAGTTCAGTTCATCCTTAATCATGCTATTTTGTAAAGTTAATTTCAATATTGAGAATATATTTTAGTTTATCTGGTAAAGATTTTAGGAGGCATATTTTGTACGTTTTCCATTTAGAGGACATGTTCAACTGTTCTTAATCTGGGTGACATAATGATGTGATTTTTATTCTAGGTGCATATTGAATTAAGTTTCAATTTTGGGACATTTTAAATTATTGGTTATGGTTTCAAAGCAATTTTTTATGGAATCCTAGGGGCATTATAAGAAATTTTAAGGATGAATAAAGTTGCATAACACATGGTACTTTTGCTAAAAGGAGTGGATTTTTTTTAAAACATGCATCCATTTAAATTTATATATGCATATGGATAATATGTTTAATCATGATAAGATGTATACATGTGTTTACATTATAAACCTTAATAGTTATTTCTTTCACGCACTTTCCTGCTTTACTAGCTCCATTTGTCTACATAAATAAATTCATAATGTCTTCATACTTATATAATTTAAAATAATACATGCATTCATATGATTTTAATTTCCTTACATACTTGTTTGAGGTATTCTTTAGGCATAAATAAAGACTCACATGTTGGCTCATTGTATTACTTGTTCATTCATATTAATAAATGTGTAATTTACATATAGGCATTCATCTTCATATGTGCCATATTTGCTTATATGTATTATGTGTTTATAGTTCCTTTAATATATGTATGATTCTACTTGTTATGTGTGGATATCCTTATACCTTTTAATTCTTACACTTTTAATTGTAATAGGTATACTAGTTAAGTTTATGCATTAGGTTATTTTAGTTTACATTGTTTGTTTCAATTCACCTTCACACACACATTTTTGCTTACTTTTCTCTTCAGAGATAAAATAACAATAACACTTTTAAGGTAGCATTAGTGTCTTACATTATATGTTTCTTTTTCTAATAAATTCTCAAAGTTTAAACCCCATCATGTCCTGTATTAGAATTACTAATAAGGTCATGCATCAATATTTTCTTTCAATGTCAAAATCCCTTTTAAAATCTTGTATTAAGTCATGCATTTCCCTTTAATTTTTCCAAAATTAATCATGTTTAGTGATCCATTATCAATCTTTTTTTTTTCATATGTAATTATTAGCACCCATTTCACATTTTCCTCTCTAATAGTCACTTGTCAAATAAACATTTATCATTCCTTTGAGAGTCTTGTATTCATAAATAAAAAGCATTTTTAAAAACATCAAAATAATTTTTTCTTAATTAAAAGTCTTTCCTAGCAGATCATTCAAAAATAATTCATTAAAGGAGTCTTCATTCCTTAATATTCCAAATCCATTTTTCTTAAAGAAAGTTTGTTTTTAGAACCTAGGTCATTTTTTGTTACATAGTTCTCATGTCTTATGTCTAATTTATCTTCAAACTCTTATAATTTCATTAAAGTTTTTGAGTCTACATAGAGTTGCAGAGGATTTCAGAGTTTGTTAATAAGCTTATAGAGGATATATCAATATATAAGGGCAACTCAAATGTTAAATTACATATAGACACTTAGAATGACAAAAAAAAACCTCGAGAATTGCAAAAAGGTCCTTACAAGGAGAAATTTTACAAGTACGAATATAAGTCCTTCCTATTGCATAATTTCATTTTACTTTCAATTGTTTCAATAAAATTTAACAAAATAAACTCCTTAGTGGATTTTCTTTCTAAATTAAAATTTAAAAAATTTTAAATTTTTAGTCTATTTTATTTAGTCATTTTCCCTAGTGAAATTCTCATTTATAAAAAATTTTTAAAAAAATCAAAATCCCTAATGTTTGTTTTCACAAAATAAATTTTCAAATATGAACCTTATAGGTTTATTTTATTTTCAAATATGAACCTTACTGATTTGTTTCAAAAAATGGATCTTGTTGATCCATTTCAAATATGAGTCTCGTTGACTCATTTCAATTTTTTTTCAACGTCATCTAAATCCCAATGATGGTTATACGGTAATTTCAATTTTAACTTCGCCTAAAGCCAACAATGGTTATACAATAATTTCAACTTCTCTTAAAGCCTAGCCATGACTATACGAAAATTTCAATTTTAACTTTGCTTGATGCCCAATTATGGCTATATGACATAAACCATTAAAACACTATAAGTTAGTTATACAATGTAAGTCACTAAAACACCATAACTATTGGGGTCATTTTTCAAAACCCTAATAGTCGATGATGAAAAAGGTAAAATGTCTCATCTGATAATCAATTTGATTATGAGGATTGACATTCAAACCATTTCAACACCCACCAAACTACTAAAACCTTACTAGATCACTAATTACACCATTTCAAGACTTAACCAAACCTTAATCACGCCTTAACCTTACCCCTTTGGTATTCAGAGAGAGCTTTAAGAAGAATAATTTAAGAGAAGTTCACCTAAGTTGTGTCTTCTAAACCAACAAGGACAATCATATGCAAGGACTATTTACAGTTTGTATTCTATAGTTTTCAGTCTCCTTTTAATCCTAAAGCCTAGGTTTACCTTTGGAAGTCTTAAGAACAAAAGTCAAACCTTGGTCAACAAGACTTTTTAGTGGCCAAACATAGCTCCTAAAGTTGAATTATAGTTTAAAATTGTCTTTTAAAATATCAAAGAGATATTTACTGATAAGATGCTTTTGGTCATGGATATTATTAATACTCCTTAGTTTGTAGACATTGCCAATTTTATCTCAAGTGGGAAGTTTCCAAAACACTTCAATCCTCATCGAAAGAAGAAGTTGATTTATGACTCCAAATTTTACTTATAAGAGGATCCTTTACTATGGAAGTTGTGTAATGATGGCATGGTTAGGATGTGCATAGTAAATGAGAAAGTTGGTTCAGTTTTGCAACACAATTATGGGATGGCAAGTGGTGGACATTTTGGTCCATAAAGGATAGGTGTAAAGGTTCTTAAATTAGAAATCTATTAGCATACACTTTTCCAAGATGTTAAAGCATTGGTACACAATTCTAATGAATGTCAAAGGAGTGGCAACATTTTAAAGAAAGATGAAATGCTTCAATCTGGAAGTTTAGAGGTTGAGATTTTCTATATTTGGGGCATCAATTACATGGGGCCATTTATGGTATGAGAAGGTAATAAGTATATACTTGTTTATGTAGATTATATATCAAAGTGGGTAGAAGCTCAAGCTTTCTCAGTAAATGATGTAAGAGTTGTATGTATATTATTACATTGTCAATTGTATATAAAGGGCCGAGAAGCTCATGCTTAAGCCAACTCCAATCCAGAAAGCTTAAGCCAATTTTATCTTAATTTGGAATGCCTCAAGCTATTATTATTAATGAAGGAACACATTTTTGTAACAAAAATATAGAAACACTTTTGGCTTGATATAGGGTGAAACACAAAGTATCAACACCTTATCACCCCCAAACAAATGACCAAATATAAGTGAGCAATCAAGAATTGAAGAAATTTTTAGAAAGGATAGTGAGCAAGTCTAGGAAAGAATGGGCTTAGAAGCTTGATAATATTTTATAGGCTTACCAAACAACCTACAAAACACCTATTAGAATGTCTCCATTTAGGCTAGTTTTATAGCAAAGTGTGTAATCTTCTGGTGGAACTATAGCATAAAGCTTATTGAGCAGTGAAGGCATTGAATTTTGACTTTAAAAAGGCCACTGAAAGAAGAATATTGCAACTCAATGAATTAGAAGAAATTAGACAAGCTTCATATGAATCTCAAAAATTTATAAGGAAAGAATAAAAAAGTGGCATGATTCAAACATCAAGCTTAAACATTTTAAGAAAGGGGATCATATGTTGCTTTTTAACTCTAGACTTAAACTATATCCTAGAAAACTAAAAGCAGATTATCAGGGCCCTTTACCATGTCACAAATGTTTCCTTATAGAGTTGTGGAGTTGATTAATGCATAAGGGGAGAAGTTTAAAGTCAATGGTCAAAGGTTATAGATATATAATGGAAGCAAAATGGTTAATTTTAACCAAGTTGCTTACCTAACTAATACAAGTACATAAAACAAGCAATGGTCTAGCTTAAGGACCTTAAATAAGTGCTTCTTAGGAGCTCAATCAAGACCCTGTTCATTTCTTTAATTATCTTATTTTTTAAAATTTTATCTCCATGTTATTTTCTTTATTAATTCCTTTTTAATATGAATTCTTTTTATTTTCAAGAATTAAAAATGAGGAGGAGCATTTTGAAGTGGTTAGTAAGTTCAATTGTATATGAATAAATATGTTTAACTGTACGTGTGCAATGATTGGGATTAATCAAATGTGATGCTAAGTTATGAGTAAACATGGTTGCACACCCTAATTATGCATCCATATGACCTTCTGAGGTTAGAATAGGTTGAATTTTTAAAACTTAAGCATGGCCATACATCATTAAGCACACAGTTATGTCTAATGTTTGAGTAATGGACCTAGTAAGGCATGGCCATGTGTAAGTACGCACACAGTTGTGCATGCTTAAATCCCTAAACCTCAATGAAAGGATTCATGACCATGCATCTCAACACACATAGCCATTTGTCGAGTTGTAATAATTACTACACCTCTTTGTCTTTACTAAATTCTAACCTTTTAACTTTTAACTACTTCCACTTCCATTCATGCACTAATTCTAAAATTTTAAAGCCAATAACTCCTAATTAATCATCCTTATCCCTTCTCTTCATCACCTACATCTTTAAATACACCCAATTTCTTCTTCATCATCACAAGTTCTTCTTCTAGCAAAACCACTCTTACACAAGCCTCTCAAATATCATTCTTCTATTAACCATGTCTTTAAATAAATCTCAGAAATTAGCCCCTCCTTTAAAAAGAGCAAGAGTTGGAGGAAGCTCCACTAACCCTAGAGGAGAAATGGAAGAAAGGAGAATTAAGGCTTATCCTCAATTCTTCCAATTTGGGAATGAGACTCAAAGAAAGAAGTTTGAAGAGCTCATCCATAGGAAAATCATGCCTAATAGATATATGAGTGTCTCTGTATTAAGGGAGGTAGGTCACTTGATGAGGTCCTAGTTTTTATTAATAGATTGGGGTGGAGTGACTTTATAATTATGCAAAGTTCCTTTTATGTTAGGCCTACTTGTGAATCCTTGTCATCCTATACCTTTGATGAGAGGAGAATGCGACTTTCCTTTTGTTTAGGAAATGAAAACTTTAAGATAGGGGTCTTTAAGTTGAATGATGTTTTTCATTTTCCAAAAGGAGAGGAAGCACAAATTGAGTTTGATAGGAATGATTTTTAGAGGGCATCATACCTCAAATTTGACTGTCCCTAAAAAGGTCTAATGATGAAATGAATCCCCAAAATGACTAGAGTTTGCTTGGTCATAACACCTCTAAAATGTGAAACCTTAAAAAACCTAACCAACCCCATTAGTGTGCAAAATCAATCACAAAGCCATTATGTTATGCTCTGACCTTATGAAATATGAATTATTAGAGCAATGAGAGGTTTATTTTGAGAAAAATCCTCTCATAATTCTCAGCTCATTGGGCTGGTGTGAATTTAATTAGATCGGGACCCAATTTCATGAAAAATGGAAATTAATTTTGATAAAAATGGACTTTAGAAACACGTCTGAAAGGCTCCAAAACCTCTGGAAGTGGTCCTGGAATGTTGCAACACAACCTGAGGATATCACTAAGAAGTGCGCGTGAACACCTTATCTGTCATGTGCTAAAATTGAGGCTGAATTTGGCAAAACAGACTCTAAAAATGCATTAAGAAGGCCTAAAACCCTAGGAACCAACCTCAAAACAACGTGCATAAAACCTGGGAAGTGTGCGCAGAAGGCCAAAGTGTGCATGAAGCGCACGCGTGTGCATGTGCCAAGTTTCAAGCATGTGATCACATGCACACTGTGCTCGACCATATGTAAAATCCTCGATATACACATGTGACCACACCCCCACCATCCTATTCTACCCAATTTTCCCTATAAATAGACCCTTTCACACCCTATTTTGAGGGGGGAGCAAGTGGAAACACACACACACTCAAATAATCGGTCCGATTGAAGGTGCTGAAAACCCTTTTCCAAATAGTTTTTGCTCTCCCACAACCTTTCCCTTAGGTTGTTAGATCTTTTTTCTACCAAACCAAACCTCATCTTTGTCAAAGAACGTTTTAAAGGTATACAATCTAGCATCATTTTATTGTCATTTTAAACCTCTCGACGAGGAAAGCTTAATAATCTCTCAAAGCTAAAGCTTTAAAATCCACACAAGCTCAATCGAGTCTAAGGACCACACAATTATTTTAACATGTTTATTTTTTTTTTTTGCATTGTATTTTATTTTACTATTGCCTACGTTTGGGAATACTGTTGTGCTTGTATGATGAGACTGGCAATCTTGCATGCTATGTGAATAATATATGCTTTATTATGCTCATTTCATATCATCATTTTGCATCCTCTATTTTTGAAATCATGAAATCACATCTTAAATATAAATAATGTGAAAAAGATCATATCCTGGAATAGAGTCGTCATGCTCTCAGTCCAATGATGATCTCACGCATCCTTTATATTATCATCATACATCATCATGACATAAATAATCATTATAAGCATGATCATCCCATCATTTATGAAATTAAGTAAGCTGTGTGAATGGTTGTATTACTCTTGCAGATCAATCATATTAGATTTACTTTTCTGCAATCTTTCCCTTTTCATATGTATTTTATTAAGAAAGCGATGTAATAATATTTCCAACTTTATTATCTACCACTATTTGATGTACTCTGTGAATGCTATACAAACTATCATTATAGAAACTAGGGTGTTGCAATAGCTATACATCAAATATCGTATAATGAGAAATAGTCAAAAAGTAGACATGATCCCCCAAACTTGGAAATCTCTATTAGGGACAATACTCATTGAGTGACCCGATGTTGTCCTTTTGGAAAACTCCATAAAATCAAAAGCATTCATCCCCTTGAGACCAATCATTTATGCCTATTCGGTAAAGTTGCCATGTCCCTTAAAAGCGAAAAGACCCATACAATGTCCCACAAAAACATACCACTATCCAAAAGTGAAAAGTGAGAAGACACATCACACAGGAGATGGTTGCTCACAGAGGGCTATAACCGATGAGAAAGGGGTGTTTTATAAAGCTCGTGTGGCTAAGGAATCCAGAATTCAATCCCTTGCTTTGAAGTACCTTCATTGACTAATGTCACATTCTTTATTTGGAAGAAAGGAAGCTGATTCGATGGTCTCAACAACAGAACTTGCAATTCTTTATCACATGGTGAATTATAGGAAGATTGATATTTGTGATGCACTCGAATTAAAGCTTCATGATGTGGCTATTAAAGTTCTCAGGGCCATAAAAATTGGAGGTATAATCACTACCATAGCCAAAAATGTTGGGTTTAACATGGACAACATGCCTTTTAAAAAAGTAAAATGATCTCCTTGATTTGAACATGATTGAGGCAATGGGCTTGGTAGTGAGAGATGGATGTGAAAATCGCATATTGGTTAGGGCTGCTTAATAACCTGCTCAACAAACTGAACTGGAAGCTAAGGAAGAAGCTAAAGAAGATCAAGAGGCAAGCTTAGAGGATGTCATGTAGAGAAGGGATGACTTGGCACTTCAAGTAGGGGTGATTGACTCAAATGTGGGTAAATTAACTTTAGAAGTTGACAAGATGAGTGCTACCATATTTGAATGAATCATACAGTGAAAATGATGAATCATAACCTCTTTGCCTTCTTTGAATCATAAAATTTTATTCCACCACCTTATCCTTTAATCTTTAATGAACCAAAAGATGATGATGACCTCCTTGCCTTCTTTGGAAGGTGACAAGTTTCCTGATAAGTTCAAAATGCCTCAAGTATAAAAGTTAATGGTTTTAGAGATTTAAGGATTCATCTTAGCCAATATACCATAACTATGAGCACCATCAAAGCCCCATTATCTATAATCATAAAGTTATTTATACTTTCCTTGGAGGGTATTGTTATGAACAGGTATCATAGATTAGAAAAACCTATTCAGACTTATTGTAGAGAATTATGTATTGCTTTCTTGAAATAGTATGATTATAACACCAGGTTGGAGGTATTTATTAGGGATTTGGAATTGACTAAGCAGAAACCTAATGAATCATTTTCTAATTTCCTTACTAGATTCATGAATAAGGCAGGATTAATGAAAACAAATTCACTAAGAAGGATCAGGTTAAGATGATAGTCCAAAATGTGTCACCCAATCTAGTTAAAAGGCTATAAATGATGAAACTCAAAATATTTGTGGACCTTTATGATTATGGTTTGCAAGTTGAGGAAATTAAGAATGAGAAAAAGAAGAACCTTAGAACCACTGGAGTAAGGAACTGCCCAACTGGGGCGCACAGTAAGGAAGCACTAGTTGGGCTATGGAAGTGCATATTGTACAAACTCCAAAGAGATTCTTCAATTTTAACCAACCCCTATCTAAAGTCATAGACTGCTTAATGCAAAAGGCCTACTTCAACCCTTAACCTTTTCCAAACTACCAAACCCAAATGTCCCTGGCTATAACCCATACAGTTATTAAAAATTTCACCAAGCAATTGGACATTCCATAAATACCTGCACCTACCTTAAACATGAAATCCAAAACCTTATAGACTCTAGAAAGATCACAGACCCTGAAAGTCTAAGAACTAGAAATAATCCTTTCCTAAACTATCGAAATGTTCCACCCCCACCCACCATGATGATCAACTCAAAAGTAAGTGAGGAAGAAGTGCTAAAATCTTTTGAGGACTTAGACCTTAAAACTAATGAGAAATCTCATCATGTCCCCAAAGATGTTGAAAGAATAAAAAATTTGTTAGGACAACCCTCAGGCAAGTTTAATTATAAGGTGTTTTACTCTACACCACCTTCTTTTGATATACCCATTAAGTCAGTTTCCCCTATAGGATGGGGCATGAGTTTGATGACAAGAAAGAAAAATGCATAATTGAGGTATAGAAAGATGAAGTCATAAAGACAGTTGGTGAAAAGATACAAGAATAACCACTTTGTCAGCCACTTAAAGGACAACCACTATAAGACTCAACATCCTTAACATCTAGAATATGAAATAAATTTTCTTATTATTTACTTTGAATAAAATTTTAGTTTATTTAAAACATATTTTGTTTTAGTGATCAATGATATGAATTATGATCATGCTTACTTATATAATGTACATCCTAATGGTATTATGCATTATGTTATCGATTTCATCTACATGTTTGATATAAAAATTCAATTCAATTAGATTCATTCAGCATCAACACAAATGCAAATTTAAAGAAAATTCATATATCACATAATATAAATTCTAAATAGTAAAAAAGAGAGAAAGAATACAGAGAGAAAAAAAGAAAGGAAAAAAGAAATTAAGGTAAAAATTAGAGAGAAAAAATTCAAGATTGGCTGATAACATGAGTTGTATCATGTGATCTAATGAATGTTCTCATTTTTGCCTTATTGAATGAGTAAAATTGAATCTAAAATTTTTTTCAGATATCACATATTCATCCTTATCATACTGCATAAGTATCTGAATGGAAAGATAATATATCATGAAAGCTAAATCAGAGTTATGAGATCACTACTTTAGTTATGTTTTCTTTTTTACCACCCCTTTATGATTTTTTTATAAGACTAGTGTCCTCTTGTACATAAATAATTCAAGTGGCTTAATAACTTATGTTGCAACCCATAGCTTATGACTATCGTTAATCATTACATCAGCATCAAGCATATATTTTGCTTAAGAGTTCTTCAAAGAGCAAGTACAATTGATTTTAGCTTTAAGAACTCGCTTCAGTCAGTTCACCCACTTTTCTATATCTTCTACACATGAGATTGCACCTAATGGGTTTGTAAGTTAAAAGAACAACAACAACAATGAACAAACTAAGTTTTTTGCACACATAAAGAAAAGAAACTGCTAGAATAGCACTAATGAATTTAGAATGAAACCGGGGGCAATATAAAACTCTAGGGACAAGTTAGGGGTAGAACAATCAATTCACATTCAAATATTGAAGATGGAACACTGAAGTATAAGAGTTTTGGGGCAACAAGAAGTAAACCATAAGTAACAATGAATAATTCATCAATACAGCACAACCTGGACATCTGTTCGACAAGCTGTATTAAGAGCTCTAATATTAGAAGTACCAATAGTAAAGAATCCAAATCTCAAACCTACAAGCTCTTCATGAAGCATCTCATTTTCACATTCCAAGATTAGCAACATAGCTCTGTTCCAAACATAAAACCGATTAGGATCATGCATGTCATACATAGCATGCATACACTTGCATACATCTATTGTGAAATATACGTTTTGCATAAAAAAAAGTCTTTGAGCCTAAACAAAATTACTCTACTATTAACATTCAAAATTAGTGTTGCAAAAGTGTAGAAAAGTAGTCAGAGTATTCACATGTAAAGCATCTAAAGGAGTAAAATAGGAAAGGCAACACTATTAAGAAACCTCATCTCATGTAACCTTAGGAGGATGGGTAGGAGGCTCGAGCTCTTTAGACTCAACATCCATATCTATAGCTTCTTCTAAAGCATCACCTAAAGTCTCAATAAAAGGAAAACCTACCACTATGAACTGTGAAAGTAAAAGACAGTTAAAATATGAAGAATAACAAAAGACAAACATACCTCAAATGTGTCAATAGGAATCTACTCCAACAGATGCTCCTAAATGTATCTTTGATAGCCATAAGAATGCTCAAACAAAGACAAAGCATAAAATCCTTTAAAAACCTCTCTCAATACTTGACTAAAAGGTTCAACATACCAGCAATACATTCAATAACCCTAAAAAGGGAAGGATGCACTCGAAACTTAAAATGATTGCACTTTGAAAAATTATTTAATCATGAAATAAGATCTCCAACTCCTTAACCTTTTTTGCAAGAGATATTAAAAGAGTAATGACGCCCTCTACAATAGCATTAATGGAATAGTGGAAAAATAAACATAGCCCAAAGCCATAACTTCAATGGTTGAGTATCAAGACCTTGTGATCAAAGACATCATCATCACAATTAAAAGGGAAGAATGCAAAAGAATAACATTGCACTTTGAAAAAATCTCTTCACTTGCAAATAGACCATTCTAACTTATAGTATTTTATGTAGGAAAAATAAAAGAGAATGAAGAAGGGAAAAGGAATTGATACATTAATAAGAATGGGCAAGATAGCAAATGTCAAACACTTGTCAAAATAATCAAGGGAAGTAACAGAACTCTATTTCCTTACATTTTGTAATAAAGTACTATCTCAATAATAAAATCCATAAATTGAAAGTAAATTCATCCACTTCACGAGATCATGTGTGAAAAGCCTATCTCATGACCTCTGATCATAGCGGCTCTTTTTTTATTAGCCTCGTAAAATTTAGATGTTCAGTTAACAACTTTGTGTTGAGAGTTTATAAACTCTAATTAATCTAATGCTTGCTTTACACCTAAATGAGGGGAAGAATATGCAAAAATAAAATTTATGGAGTTACAGTGTAAATTGCTTAAATTTCAGAGTATCATTTCAATCTTTTGCATGATAAATGTGCATATGATCTACTCTGATGCTCATAAATGAGTATGAGTACAAAATCCCTTAATAGTTTCCATACTAAGTAATTCGAGAAAGGTAGGGGAACACTAAGAGGAGAATTAAAATAAGAGCAAGCATAATTACTCCAATGCTCAAAAATGAGTAAGAGTACCAACATGAAACTTCTGGTGGTATCCACACTGAGTAATATGAGAAACATAGTGTCAGTCGCTATTCATTGAACATAATGATAGCATTATAGCTAGAAATTCCACAAGAATTCTAGTATTTCTTAAACCACCTTCAACACGACATAGTGTCATGCACAGTCATGGTACACAAGTGTTCTGACTCTTTGCTTTGAAATTGTGTGCATATTCACTTTGCCGTAATTTGTCAAGCAAATAGCAATAAAAGGGGCACAACTATAAGCACCCAATTTTAAGACAGTTGAGTGTGGATGCAATAGAGGACTCCAATGATACAAATTTGTTATAAATAAGTCTGTGGTTATTGATTCATCAATCTCAATGCTTAATTGCATTTTTAAGGACTTAAATGTAAAGTTTTCTTTAGGGACCTAATTGAAAATTTTTTATTCTTTCAAGGGTCATTCAGTATTAAAAGCTAAAAAAAGAAAGATTACTTATTGGAATTATGTAATTTCGACCGAAATTATCTATTTCCAATAGAAATTCTATATTTTCGATCAGAATTATATATTTCAAATCAGAAATTTATAATTCTGATTAGAATTTGAAATTATATATTTCCAATCGAAATTCTATAATTCTAATTAGAATTGAAAAACACCAGTTTCCATCCAAATTTTTTAATTTTAAAAATATTTTTCTTAGTTTTGATAGGATAAAAATTAATAATTTAAAAAAAATACAAAAAGATAATCTTGATAAATGATTTATTAGGTTGTTTTGAAAATAATTTTTTAAAAATAAAATCTTAACAATCATATAAGGTTAGCCAACTTCTAGTTTACAAAAAGGGACATTTTTAATGTAGGAGGGGACTTTTGGCTAAAAAAAAATCATAGAATGAAAGAGACTAAAAAAAAAAAAAGCTTTTGAACACATAATCAAAATTCTCCTTGAGGTTTCCTTTCACATTATTTTCATTCAACCAAAAAAAGTTCTAAAAAGAAGTAAGCCTAAGAGATTCAAAACAAATCTACAAACTCTATTTAACAGGGTGAATGAAGTTTTCTGATGAGCAAATCAATACTGCATCATACCATACTCATCCCTTCTTTATTTTTATTTTCTCTATTTCTTTCTTTATTTTAATTCATTTCTTTCTTTCTTTCTTTTTTATCTAATTTGGTCTTGATTCTAACTTTATTTCCTTTGTGTTTTTTCATGTCAATAGTTGTGGTAGGAGCAATATGAAGGAATGATTGAATCAGTATCAAACCCATAAAGATCCATGGAATGCTATGGATTAATCCTGTATCAATCCCACATAGATTTTAGGTTTTTTTCTATTTTTTTATTCTATTTTTTATTTATTTGGTTTATTGGGCTGTGTATTTAATTAATTTTAATTTTTTTATGCATAGGACTTGTAATAGCCCAAATAGTGGGAATATTGAATATTTATTTTTCTGTATTAAAATTAATTAGCAAATTAGGTTCAATTTGGTCATGTTTGTATATTTTTTTTCATTTTGGGCCCCAAGCCCACATTTAGGTTCTAACTCATTAATTAATAGGCTTTTCAAATTGAATTTAGATTTAATTAACTTTAAAATCAATTTAGACCCATTAAGATTAATTTAGACTTAGGCCCACTTTTTAACTATTAAAATTAATGTAGATATAGTCCAGTTCAGTAAAGCATTTTTTCTTTTCTTTAAAATAAATGGACTTATAACCATTTCATTTAATTTAAAATTAATTAGAATTAGGCTCACTAATCAATCCAAATCAATTTTCCATAAAACTAATAGACTTAAGCCCACTTTTTAGAATTAAAACAAATAAACTTAGGCTCATTAATTAACTTAAAATGTAGGCTCACCTTTAGCTTTATTTCATTTATAAATAAAATGTAGACTCAACTCACTTAAGTTAAAATTAGTATAGATTAGACTAATTTAGGGACGTTATGGTCTATGTGAATGCATTTTTTATGTGTCATTTCATTACTAGTTGCCTTGGGTTAGATGTATATTAAATTAGGGTTTATATGAAATTGCATGTAAATAAAAAATAATTTAGTAATTAATAAACTAATTCTAAATGAATACAAGACTAAAAGAAGTTAGTATTCCGTATCCATAATCTTTTGTTTATGGTGTTAACTCTCTTTTATAGAATTGAGTTACCACCACCTTCGAATTGTCCCAATTATTACCCTTGGTGGCTTCTCCCCATTTCCACACTATGTCTTTATAATATAATAGTGTGCTCTCTAAAGCCCTAAGCTCAAATAGTGTCACGATTGCTAAAATCTTGGACACGCACTAAACCCCACCGTCTACATTCTTCACTATGCATTGCTAAATCTTCTATTTAGGGTTCTTGAATTAATTTAACCATGTAGTCATTAGAACTAAACCTAAGTTAATAAACATAGTTCATTTTTTTTTTGCTTAATGTATTTAATGGATTGGTCTTCTGTTCTTTGATTTTAGACAATGAGACTTGATTGAAAGTTAGGTTTCATTAAGAAAAAGTAATAGCTTGTTAATTTTCTATTTAGTTGAGAGACACTTAGACAGTTAACAATGTTAAGAAGTTGAGTTTTAAACTGAGTACAATGAACACTTGATTAGTAAGAGCTATAAAATTAAGGACTAGTTATATTTAGTTAATTATATGTTTGTTTGAGGGGAAGATATATGATTCATTAGATGCTTTCATAATGAACTATAGTTTAAACGAATTTAGAGATTAATTATATTATTAAAAAGGTTGATTTAAGTTTAAGAACCCTAGAATTTTCTTGGATTGTGATTTTTACATTAGCATTAATTTATTTTTCTTATTTTATTTCTAAAAATAATTTTGATAACCAGACAAACAAAACACTTTGAGTAGTACAATAATCACTTTTCTAATCTTTATGGATGATCTTTATTTATTACTTGCACGATTTCGTACCCTTATGGATTTTACACACCATAGCCCTTTGCGAGTTTTGTAATTAGCAAGATCATCTTTTTTATATTTCCTAATTTTTGTGTACCAACCCTTTTGCAGGTTTTCTAAACAATAGGGATGTCCTAATTTTTTACCTAACCATCTAGCTAGCATACTTTTATTTCTTTATTTTATCATTTTCATTTTTTTAAAAGTATTATTTCTTGAGATGGTCTAGTTGATAGGCTCTATGAACTCATTCCCTTCTAGATTTTAAATTTTTGTAGCACCCTTAGGCAAATTTTGTTTAACTACGTAAGGACCCCACTAATTTAGTCTAAAATTTCCTCTTAAATTGAACACCATTTCCCTTACTTGCTTCAAAACCACATCTCCAACCTTTATCTTTCTAGGTTTGAATTTCTTATTGAATACCTTGGCTATCCATTGCTAGTACATCTGAGTATGGAATAAAGCATATATCCTTTTCTCATCTAAAGATATAATTATTCTTAGAATGGACCTAAGTCTAAACTTACTAAATGGGCCTAAATTTAACCTAACATAATAAACAAACTTATTATGGACCTAGATTCATTTTTTATTAGATTTTTTCATAATTACCCCAAAACAAAGGCAAAAGAATAAAAATACCCCAAGTTTTTTAAAATTACACGCATGTCCCACAACGTTAAAATATTTACGCGATTGCACACCTTCATACATAACTAAAACCACCTTTCTCCTTCTTCTTCAATCACGTCTCTTCTTCTTTCTTCTTCTTCTTCTTCTTCTTCTTCTTCTTCTTACCTTTCTCCTTCTTCTTCAATCACGTCTTTTCTTCTTCTTCTTCTTCTTCTTCTTCTTCTTTTTCTTCTTCTTCTTCTTCTCCTCATCAAATCTCAATCTCCTTCCCTTTATGTCCCTCCCTTTAACTTGATTTTGTTACCTCTCAAAGTTGGGTTGTTGTTTTCCTCCAAAAACATCCATCTCTCTCCTATAATCTCAAAAATCCAGCATATAATAATAATAATTCAATCCTACCCTTTTATATTCTAATCAAAAAATAAATAGCCATAATAATTCAACATTTCATTTATTATCATTTTAGATACCAAAAACAGATTATTTTCATCTTCTACAAAGATAAGCATAAGCTTAAAGGCTGAAATTGTTAGACTTCCTAATGTCAAAAAATCCACTCTATTTAATGTTATTGTAAGCAATTGCATTAATTGAATTATGATTCAATTCAATTCTTTTAACTTTTTTTATAATTATTATGGAATTGATTGATTATGTTTATACAGGTGGAGAATGGCAAAGCTCAAGCACTAAATTTCCCTTTCTGTACAATATAACCAAATGTAGGAAATGTAGCTATTCAAGATCCTTGATTAAATGTGCTTTCTAGTATTAGCAAATCTCAACATGCAATCCATGCTTCTATTGAATTTATTAATATTGTCAGACTCATGTAAGGCACTAGTCAGGGAGAGGTTACTTCAAATTTTATCCGTTTATTTTTTGTTAGTATTTCATTAATGCAGTTTATATATAATCTTCTTTTTTAGGTAGGGGTTAGGCAATAAATTTTTATCTCATATTCGTAAGGTTGACTCCATTCTTCAGATTTTTATCGAAAATCTTTACAATTGTTGGTGATATTATTAATTAATTATTCATATTGTGTAATATAAAGGCTTATTATTTTAGATTGTGTAATGTTTTAAAGATAATGACATTGTTCATGTCAATAGCAAGGTTGATCCTAGTCAATTTAGAGCTTGTTTTCTCATATTTGGACTAAGTATGCTAAATAAAGCATGTTCTTGCTTACTTGTTAAAAGCCTTGAAGGTTTCATGTTTGCAAGATAATATGATAGAACTAAATTATACCATTTACAAGAAATGCATATTAAAAAAAGATTAGAGAAGCTTAAAAAGGAGAAGGCTAAAGATTCACAATGTAAACTCAAGGTAAAGAAGTAATCTTTTACTATAAAAAATTGTACTGTACCAATAACTTTGCTTGTAGATAAGTAAAGATAGATCTATAATTAAAGATAATGACATTGTTTATATCGATGGCATTATTTATCAATTTATGAAAAAATAAAAAGGTATTATGTGATAAGCTTGAATTGTTGATCAACATTTCTTTATCAATATTTCATTCTGGAAGTAGTAAGTGATAAGCTTTTTTTCTTGTACTGTATTAGGAATGGAGTTTGATTATTACTCAATTATTTATCTGTGTGATTTTTGCTTTTTTGGGTTAATCTGTAGACACCCAATTTCGGAATGATATGTTATGAATACAGCAAAGGACTCTAGTGATGAAAATGTCTTCGATACTTAATCCTTAAAAAATTATAAGGGCTTTTAAAGGAAGGATTTAATGTTTTCAGGGACTAAATCGTAAAGTTCTTTTTAGGACCTAATTGCAAAATTTAAATTTTTTCGAGGGCCTTTTTATAATTAACTGTTAAAAAAAAGTGTGTCAGAATTCCATAATTCTGACCGGAATTATGTAATTCCAATCGGAATTGCAACAATTCTGATCGGATTGTATAATTCCTATCGAAATTACATAATCCCGGTCGGAATTGAATTCTTCCATTTTTTCCTATTTCTGCTTATTTCCAATTCAATATTTTAATTAGTTTAAACTTCCTAATTAACTCAATCCTACCCGGTTTAAAATTCCTAAATACACTTTAGGAATTATAATCACATTAGGATTAGGGTTAGGCTTCCTGCTTCTACTATAAAAAGAAAAGAAGGGAAGCAGTAGTAGAAAGAGAAAAAAAAAGCAAAAAAAAAGTATGGAAAAAAAAGAAAAGAAGAAGAAGAGATGGGAGAACAAGAAGAAAAATCGTGATTTTCTTTTGAATTTTTTACAAAAATTCCTTTAATTCATCAATTAATTTAAAGACTCATGAAGAATTTTTTAGGAAAAGATTTGAAGATTTGTCAAGAACGGTAAATTACAAATCTGAGGAGCACCCTAAATCATCCATAAGCATATCATCTTCTTCTATTCTTTATTTATTTATTTGATTATTTTACATTATTATTTTTATTATTATTATTTTCAAGTCATTATCATAATTTATTCATTAATCATTATTTTATCTTTTTTTTGTGGTGATTATGGAGGAAAACGTATGGTGATCATGTGAAAAGGATGAATTCATGAGAAGTCTGTGGAAAACTATGGATAAAGTCTCGTAGAGACTTAGTTTCTAGGGTTTTATTTTATTTTTATCTTTATTTTTATTTATTATTTTATTTTTATTTTATTAATTATTTTATAAATTAATGTAATAGCCCCAATAGTGGGAGTAATAAAATTATATGTGTGACTGTATGTTTATTTTGATTGAATCGGTTAGTATAATTAGGTTTTGATTTGGTAATCATTTAAAATTAACGAAGGAAGTAGACTAATT
The DNA here is from genome assembly GCA_947683625.1 of Mallotus nudiflorus. Taxonomy (NCBI): domain Eukaryota; kingdom Viridiplantae; phylum Streptophyta; class Magnoliopsida; order Malpighiales; family Euphorbiaceae; genus Mallotus; species Mallotus nudiflorus. The sequence continues at coordinate 741,489 of CANTUR010000035.1, forward strand.
TAGGTTGCATGTTAATAAAAATTAGGGTTTTAGTAAGGAATAATTTAATTATTTATTCTATCTTATTTAATTGTTTCTTTTATATTATTATTTGTTTTTGGGTTTTGTTCATTATTTTTGTGTGTTTTGGGCCTTAAGCCCACTTTAGGTCTTGATTTATTTATTTAAGTTTAGGTAATTCTTTTAGCCCATATCACTTAATAATTAATTAGGTTTAATTAATTAAAATATATTTTTAGGTTCATAATTAATTAGATTTTAGGTTAGATATATCCTTAGGCCCATTTAGTTAATTAGACATAGGCTTATGTAACTCAATTTAATTAATTTAGACTTAGCTCACTTAATTAAAGCCTTCTTTCATAATTTGTAGAATTAAGCCCACTAATTTAAATTACTTCATAACATGTAGAATTAGGACCATTAATCTAAATATTCCATAATTTGTAGATTTAGGCTCATATTTAGAATTAAAATTAGTAGACTTAGGTTCATTTATTAAAATCAAAAGGCATTAAGTCTTTAGTTCACTTATAATTTAAAACATGTAGACTTTAGCTCATTTATTTAAAATCCATGTAGATTAGACTAACTTAGGGATTATGTAATTTATTAAATGCATTATTTACTTATATATTTCATGACTAGTTTGCCTTAGAGTTTATTGTTTTAGGTTTATATGAAATTGCATGTAAATAGAGAATAAGATAATAATTCATAAAGTAATTCTAAATGAACATAAGACTAAAAGAAGTTGGTATTCCATATCCAGAATCTCCTGGTTATGGTGCTAGCTTTCTTTTAGGGAATCAAGTACCACCTTTTTTATTTGTCCCAGTTATTACCCTGGGTAGCAACTCCTCATCTCCACGCCATGTCTTTATGACAGTGGTTAATGTGTTCTCTAGAGCCCTGAGCTCAAACAGTGACGCGGTTGCTAAAATCTTGAATGCACGATAAACCTCGCCATCTACATAATCACATTAAAAGTAAAGAATCTTTATTTTATTTTGATTTGGGTGCATGTATGGCTTGTCTCTAGTAGTATTTATGCCCCATGTGTTTCATTCAAGAAAGTGTAAAAAGATTAAAAAAATAATAATAATTACTATATTCCATTGACACTTAAATGTTAATCACTTGTTTGATGGATGATGATTAATGGTTATTAATATTTTTTCATTATTATTGGCTTGATACTCACTTGTCTACATTAAAAAGAATTTATTTATTTTCCTAATTCAGTTTGCATGCTTTATTAAAAATTTGTTTGTAAATTCATGCCTATGGGAAATGTTAATGTTTTTAAATTCCTCATAACATATTAGGTTTATTCATTTGTTTTACATTGTTTTGTTCTTTCAAGTTGTTTTATCATCATTCAAAAACGATTTTCATTTCAAATGAAGGTAGTGATCTATTGGAGAATTATTTTCTGTATATGTAAAATAGTATCAAAAACCCAACATAAACAAAAAAAAGCAACTAAAATAAAAAAATCATATCAACATGCTTAACACTCTGTATTTGGTTATTTTTTTTGTATTTACCTTAGTCATTTGTTCTTATCACTTAATGAGCGAGTAAAGAGTGATTTTGTTGATTTTTTATTTTGCTTTTTATTTCAAAAAATATTATTCTTTGGTTGCTTTGCTTTGAATTCGTCCACCTCTGTGATTGTAATTGATTGATTCATTGAGGCTTGCAATTTCAATTACTCACATCAAAAAGAGGTTTCTTCTTATATTGTAATTGATTAATTAATTTGGTTAATCTTCCTCTCATAACTAATTTATGATTGTTATCTATTTAATTTAACTTGATCAATTCTTATGTGGATTTAACCAAATCATCTCTTATATATTAAATGTTGAATACATGATATTGCAAGACAAAACCAAAAATCTCATATACATTTTTCAAAATAAAAAAATAAAATAAAAAAAGAATCAGAAACCAAAAGGATGCAAAAAAAAAAAGAATCAAAAACCAAAAGTATAAAAAACAATGAATCTTTGTGATTTTTATCTATTTAATTTAACTTGATCAATTCATATGTGGATTTAACCAAATCATCTCTTATATATTATGTATTGAATACATAATATTGTAGGACATAACCAAAAATCTCATATACATTTTTCAAAATTAAAAAGAAAAAACTAAAATCAGAAAAAATGAATCAGAAACCAAAAATTAACCAAAATGATACAAAAAAATGAATTAGAAACCAAAAGTACACACAAAAAAATTGAATCTTTATAATTGTTGTCTATTTAATTTAACTTGATCAATTCATATGTGGATTTGACCAAATCATCACTATATATTATGTATTGAATACATAATATTGTAAGACGGAACTAAAAATCTCATATACATTCTTCAAAATGAAAAAAAAATAAAGCCAAATTAGAATCTTTCAACACTACATCACCATCAACACCATCTTTAACATATTTATCTTTAATATTGGAATTAAAATCAACATCCTTAAATAATATCTTATCACCCTTAAAACAAAAATACAAAACAAAGTATCAAAAATCAAATAAAAACCAAAACAATACAAAAAATAATAAAATAAAACATACCCCAACAAAATCCTTTAACCCATCACCACCGCCAACAATTTCAACAAGCTCTAAATTATAAGCACCATTTTCACAACCAACAACATCTCCTAAATTAAAGCTAGAAGCACTAAAAGTACATCCACATTTCCCTACACTTTTAAAACAGGATCAGAAACTAAAAGTAAACCAAAAAATAATAAAATTAAATACATACTATCTAATAAAAGAAATCCTTTAACTCATCACCACCAACAGCAATATCAACAAACTCTGAATCACAAGCATCTTTTTCATAACTAACAACATCTCCTAAATCAGAACTAGAAGCACAAAAAACACATCCACTTTTTTTCCTGCACTTTTAAAACAAGACCAAAAACTAAATTAAACCAAAAAGCAACAAATTAAATACATACGACCTAATAAAAAAAATAGAAATGTGGGGTATCAATTATTATACCTCTAGCATGCTAAGCAAGTGCTCTACCATATGAGTTGCACCCATCTTCATCTTTTATTTACTAACACATTATTAAATTATGCTATGGTCTGTTTTAGGATTTGTTATTCAATTTGAAGTTATAAGACATTATTTTGTATTTCACATTAGACTACTTGAAATCTTAAAAATGTTAAAATTATATTTTTCGTGCTTGAAATAATTAATAAAATTGATTTCATTTTAGAATCATTAGAAATTTAAATTATGACTGTATTTTTCTTACCCAAAGTTCTATTATCGCTTTTTAGAAATAATTATGTTGGTTCAATTATAATGAATGTTACATATTTTACATATTAAAAACTTGAATAATCAATTATGTACAAAAAAAAATTGTTGCATTTGAGTTGCTTGTATTTTGGTCATCACTTTCTATGAATTCTTATAATCCACTTGAGAAATTTATGAAATAAAATTTCAAAAAATATATTCGCTAATGCTTCACTAATAAAAAAAAAGAGAAGGAAAATTAAGGAAAATAATTTTAAAAAAAAAAGAGAGAAATAAAAAATAAACAAAAAAATACAAAAAATACAAAAATAAAAAAGATAAAAAAAATTTATAAAAAAAGCAAAAAAAAATGATAAAATAAAAATTTATAAAAAGGTAAAAAAAATAAGAGAAAAAAAGGAATAAAAACCATCAAGAAATTAATAAAAAAAATTAAAAAAAAAAAGTAGAGAAATGAAAGAGAAATCAAAAAGAAAAATATGACTGTATTTTTTATAATGCAAAAGACACTATTGTAATTATGATATGGTAGACCTATAAAAAATCAAAACTTAAGGTATTTTTGTTAACAATATTTAAAAATTGGGTATTTTTATAAATATTCCTTTATTATTCCTAATTAAATTATAGACCTAGAATTCAATCTAATTAATTAAATAAAACCTTAAATCTAACCATTTACATCTAATTCAATTTTAAATAAACCCTAATTAACTGTCTGTGTAATAATTTTTATTATCTTTATCAAGTATACCTATTTTACTAATTAATTTAACATAAAAACAACAAGTTAGAGGGTTTTACTATTTTTTCACTATTGGAGCAGTTACAATAAAATTACACAATAAAAATAAAAACTAAAAAAATATTACAAAAAAATAACTAAAACATTTAAAAAAAACTAATAAAATAACAAAAAAAGGAAAAACGGAAAAATAGGTATATTTTTTATTGGAAATAGAAAGCAACCAAAAAAATAAAACAAATAAACCTATTTTCGATCATAATTTCTAATTTCTAATCGAAAATAGGAATAAAATCAAAACAATTTAATGTGATCAGATTGCTTTGATTCGAAAGTTCATATAGTTTGATTCGACTATTTGGTTTAAACCATGAAAAATAAGTTGTAATATCCTCCTCACATTGTTCACGTTTATGAAAACACAAAAAAAAAAAAAAAAGTTGGTAGTTGATTAATCAAACTAAAATAAAAACAACAATAATATATAAAAATAATTAAACAAGAAATAAAAAAAAAATTGAATGATTGGATGCTCAATGATTTTCCCTTAGAGATATGACATTCACCATTTTTTAAAAATGGGATAGAGTCTGTATTGGATATGAGTGGATTCAGTAGGAAAGGTAGAATCAAAGCCTCTAAAAAACAAAATAAATTCATGTGAAAATAACTCTCTCTAGGGTTTCGGCTTTATTTATCTCTTTTTTTTTTCTATGGTCCTTCATTTTAGGCTTCCGATGTTCACCCACTTATAGGTGAATTCAGATAACAACAAAAAATGAGATAAGTTATTTGTAAAAAAAAATTATCAAATAAAAACTAAAAAATAAGTAAATTATTTGATACAATTATCAACATGATGTTCTTGCTGATAAAATTAAATTAGTTGTGATGCTTGTGCTAAGAGGGTGTCAATATAATTGAGATACCCAAGTGTACTTAAAATCATATTAATTTATTCATATAGTAATTAAAATTAAATTAAACGAAAAAACAAAAAAAAAACTCCATTTCCATTTGGAAATAACGTATTTCCGATCAGAAATACAATGTTCAATAAAAAAAAATACATCATTTCCAATTGAAATAATATATTTCCAGTCTGAAATATATCCACAAAAGAATCATTTTTTAAAGAAATTATGAAAAAAAATTCAAATAAGTCCTTTCAATTTAATCCAAAATCCACAATTAGATTTAATTGACTTAAATTCACAATCAATTTTCATCACTGGGTCCTCGGTAGCTTCCCAAAATTTGGTACTTACAATTGTCTGCCTTTATCGCAGTTTATGGAACGAAGTGAGGCAAAGCCTATATAAGCGCTCCATTTCAAGTTACAATTAGGAATACATACCTTTTATGTTACAAAGCTTATGTCTATAACACACATATGAGTCTCAAACTCTTTAAATTATGTAGTATAAAACCTTCTTCATCCTGTTTAAACTTTATACTATTACAACCAACAATTGCTTATAGAAAAAAAAAAAAAGGAGGAGGGAGTAGTAGGCACAGATATTTAACTAGATCTCTAATCTTCTTCACCCCCGCACGTTGATAATTAAAATGAAAAAAAGGGAGAATGTAAAAATAGAAAAAACTTCTAAAACGAAGGGGATCAAACATGGATCCACTGAAGAAGATCCTTCTTCTTCCCTTTTTTCAGGATCATTACTGGTACAAGAATTTAACTTTCTAGCTTGTAAACTTCAATTTCTTATACAATCTTACAAGATACAAATACAAGAATAAAATACAACTACAAAAGCAATAGCATACATGAGCCTTCACTCCTCATTTGCAATCGACAGTTGCACTTATTCTCTATTTCCAATTTCTATCACTTTCTCACTCATTCTTCATCCATTTTTAATCTGTCTGACCCTTGATCGAGTGCATTACCCAGGCATAGTTGTTCCTCCTGCACTCGATTGGCCCTTCAAAGCTCTACAATTTCTCAAAATGACTTGGGTTTAACCATAAGAGAGGAAATATATCCTTTGTGTCACTTGAACACTCACCCGTGCACAAGTCAGTAATGAGGTATGCATCCTCTTTTAAACTGTTTATTTTATAACATGCATGCATCAATTTATTAGATTAACATAAAAAGAGATTGAGCTTTTGAAAATAACATGCCAAAAAAAATATAAAATAGAATATTTTTCTTATCGCAATTGCTATTTGCGATTGGAATTTGTGCTATTTCTAATCATAAATAGCATTTTTACAATCAAAATTAAAAATAATAATTTTAAAAAAATTCCTTAAAATATTAATCGCAAATAGCACTTGTATCATAATTAGCTATTTGAAATTAGACTAACAAAATATATGAAAGGTCAAAAAATAATATATTACTTAAAGAAAAATAAAAATTAATCATAATAATTAATGATTCAAAACTTTTTGAATTTTCAAGATAGTTTAAGAGATGAAAACCTTTTAGTTTTTCAAGACAATTGAAAAAATTTAGGTTTGAGGTAAAATTTATAAAATGAAATAAAAATATAATAGCGTTATGTTAAAAAAAGAAATTAAAATAAAACAATGATCAATAATTCAAAACTCTTAGAATTTTTAAAATAATTTAAAAAATGGAGACTTTTAGTTTTCAAGGCAATTAAAAGGTGTAAATTATGGGACAAGAATTTTTTTTATCTTGATACCTAACGTTCCTGGAGCTAATTCCATTGATAAATTTTGGCTAATAACCTTAAGTAATTTTCTCTTTAAAGTTCTTACGAAGATTATGGTTGATCGTCTTTCTTTGCTTGCTCCCAATTTATTTCTCCTTCTTAATTTGGCTTTATAAAAGGTTGGCACATTGAGGATTGCATTGTGGTAGCTTTTGAGTGTTTTAATCTTCTTAATTATAAGTGTTTCAGAGGGAACATGGCTCTTAAGGTTGACATATGTAAGGCTTTTGATTCCATGGAGTGGGGTTTTCTCAAATCTGTTCCATTATCTTTTGGTTTTTCAAGCCAATTTTGTGATTGGATCATAAAAATTCTTTAGTCTGCTAAACTTTCAATTTTGTTGAATGGTTCTCGTAAAGGGTATCTCAGTTGTTCTAGAGGGGTTTATCAAGGTAATACCCTCTCTCCTCTTCCACTTTGCTTAATAGAGGAATTTTTTAATAGAAGATTGGCTTCTTTTTTTTATTCTAATGTCTTAGTTCCGATATATGGAGGTAGTCATGTGTCTTGCCTAACTCATTTGTTATACACAGATGATGTCCTTATTTTTTGCATAGCAATAAAGGCTAATGTTACCTTACTTTCTAAGGTTTTTTCTCATTATAGTAAATTGTTTGGTTAATGGGTAAACTAGAATAAATCATATTTGTTCATGGGTACTTCTATTTCTTCTATCCGGGCGATGAATATCCGTTCTTGCATAGGTGTTTGAAGTGGGATAGTGCCTTTATTTATTTAAGGGTTCCTATTTTTATGGTTCTCCAAAAGCTTATTAGCTTAAGCCTATTTCAAATCATATTCTTTCTTGATTTGTGGCTTGGAAGGGTAGTACTCTCTCATTGGTGGGTAGGTTGGCCTAAATCAATTCAGTGATTATAGGTCATTCTTACATTCTTTTATGATTTATAAGTGACATGTTTCTTTTATAAAAAAATTTGGAAAAAGCCATCTGTAACTTTCTTTTGACAAGTTCTATTTTTCAGAAGAAATTGGTCACCATTAAGTAGGATTAATGTTGTAGACCTTTTGATGAAGGTGGTGTTGGCTTAAAAAGATTGCATGCTTTTAATAAGGCTCTCTTAAGTAAAATTCCTTGGCGTTTGGGTGCCAATGATGATTTTATTTATTCTTTTCTTTGGGCCCTAATATTTGGCATCTTCTAAGATTGCTAGACCTTCTCATATTCAGTCTTCCATATGGCCTTCAGTCAAGTATATTTATGAAGATTTTCATTCTCTTTCAATATGGTGCCCCAAAAAAACTTCTGCTTTGAATTTTTAAAACAAAAATTTTTTGGGTTCGACTATTGCAGATTTAATTAACATTCCTGTTGCTTCATGAAACCACCTTCAAACTTCTATTTCAAATATATACTAGAATGGCCAGTGGCATTTTCTTAATACTTTTGTTAATTCCTATCCTTAAATAGTTGTAGAGCTCAGCAGTGTTGTTTTTAGCAAAGTTGATAAGCTTTTTTAGGTTGCTTCGCCTACAAGTAAGCTCACTTGTAAATATGCTTACAATTTTATCAAGTCAAAGGCTCTAAGTTGGCGTCGGGTAAAGATTTATAGCAACATTTCCTTCTAACATCTCATTCTTTTACTATACAACATCTGATGTACAATGCTCTACCTATATATGAAGTTTTACAAAGGAAGGGTATGGTTTTTATTTCTCAGTGCAAGTTATGCCTTCATGACATTGACTCTGTTAATCATATTTTTTTATTGCCCTTATGTTGCTACAATGTGGTTGTCATTAATGAATTTTGTAAGCACCCAATTTTGGGATGCAATTGTGCACAATTACGACGTAAGCCCCTATGATGAAATTCATTCAAAAATTGAACTTGGTTGTCAATTTTTTGGACTTTAGGGACTAAATTGCAATATTTTTTTAGGATTTGATTGCAAATAAGTCAATTTTTTAGGGGTCTTTTAGTAAAAAAATTAAAATTAGAATCGTCATTTAAAATGCCGATCGACATTACATAATGCCAATCAACATTAGGCAATGTCGATCGGTATTGCACAATGCTGATTAGCATTACACAATACCGAACCGTAAAAGTCCAATTTTTTTCTATTTTTCACATATTTTTTCTTATTTTTGTCGATTTTTTTAGTGTTTTAATTGGTTAAAAATTGAATTTTTATTATTAGTTTTATCTGAAAAGATTTTGACGCATTCAAAACACGTAACTTTCAAAGATCAAAACCTTATCTTATCAGTCTGTTTTGAGAGATGAGTTTGTTCCTCCAAAAGGGGAAAGCCAGTACACACAGACTCTGCATTTAAAAGCAGAGTCTGCATTCGTGCGAAGGAGGAACTATTTTTGGGGAGGAAAATTTTTTTTAGAGACTCACAAAGAGGACTGTGTAAAAAAAAAACCTAACTGCACAAAAAAATAAGAAAAAAAAAACCCTAAACTCAAAAAGCTCCTAAGAACACCCTTTCCAGTCCATAATCAATAAAAATTCAATTTTAACGATGATAATCCAATCTGAGGGGCTATCTCAAAGCATTTGCACAACATCTAAAATCATCAGTGTTTTTTTTCTATTCCATTCTTTTCTTTTTTCTTTTTATGGTTTTTATTTTGTTATTGTTTTAATTGTCAGATGGTTCTACTATCTCTTTTTTTATTATTCTGCTTGGTCCTAGATTTGCTCATGAAGCTGAGTTATTTGCTATCATTTTCGCCATTAAGAAACCTAGGAAAATGCATTTGAAGCTAGTGTGGTTTAAAAGTGATTTTCTCTAATCTGCCTCCTTCAATCTAGAAGTCCATTAGTCCTTTAGTGCATTAGGAAATATTGGGAAATATGTTTGAATTACCTTGATAGTTTGCAGTTTCATATATCTCATGTGTTTAGAGAAGGCAATGTTATTGCCGATAGATTATCTTCCTTGTCTGTTTCACTCAATATAGCTTCTTGGTGGGATTCTTATCCTCCTTCTTGTAATGCTCTAATGGCTCATAATGCAATGGGTTAGGAGAATTTTAGGTTCTCTTGATTTTTTTTTCTTGTTGCCTCCTTGGTTGTTATGTATGTTTTTTTTTTTTAATTTTAATAAAGGTTATGGTTCAGTGCATGATATGGGTGCTAAGGGGGTGCTAGCCTAGCTGGGATTCCTGGGTGCACCTTCTGATTCCTTTTCATGACAACTTCATTCAAAAACAAAGGTGTACATTAGAGGCAAATTTTATGAAATAGAAATAAAATAAAAACAAAAATTAGAAAAAAAAAAAGAAGTAGAATTGTTGTAGATGCAAAGTTTGCTCGTTAAATGTTAAAAAATTAAAATATAAAGTAGTTAATTTTAAGTTTTCAAAAATTAAAGTTAATATAATTATAATATAAGAGATAAAAATATAAAAAATAATAGATAAAAATATAAAAAATAATACTCATTAATATGTTAGAAAATAAAATTATATAAAAATTGAAATTTTGAAAATTAAAGTAAATATAATTAGAAATATGAAAAGTTATATAATATAAACTAATTTAAAGCCCATTAATATTTTATTAAAATGAAAATAAAATACAAAAATTAGAAAAAAAAATAGTTAGGAGCAAAATTTTTCTTCAATGCAATTTGTCTTTGCAATCTTGCTTTTTTGTAAGCTAAACTTTTATATATTCTTTTTGAGTAAAAGGTTGGGGAACTTAGCATCAGGAAGTGCACCTAGGAGTCCCAACTAGGTTGGCATCCCCTTAGCACAAGCATCACACAATGAGGAACCACCTTATATTAAAGTAAAAATAAAAGGTTAATAACAAGAATTATAACAACCCAAAACTAGTAAATAACAACTAGAAAAAATTAAATAAACCTATAAGATTCTAAGCTAATGGTATCATTTAGAATGAGGTTATGACATGACATGGGGTATGAAGACCACCACTAAGCTTGTTGTAACTTAAGGCTGATCGAAGCTAACTTGTCCGCAACCTAGTTGCTCTCCCTGAATGCATGACTTACGTAAATTTGAATGGAAGCAAGGCGAGAGATGCAACATTGCCAAGCTTTTCTAACAGGCCAAGGGACTAAAGTACTTCTGGATTGTAGTATATGAACCACAAAACTAGAGTCTGACTCTAATTTAATCGATGAAAGGCCAAGCTCAAAAGCTTTGTCAACTATAATAGCAATTGCAAGAAGTTCGACTTTAAATGCAAAGAAATTTCCAACTAGCAACGTAAAAGAGAGTGAAGCTGAACTGTTACAATCTCTAAAAACACCACCCACTGCTACTAGACCAGGAGAACCGAGAGCCATCCCATCTTTGTTAATTTTTGTCTAGCCTAGAGGAAGGAACACCCATTTGACAGGAAAGGCAACTAGACGATAATGAGGGATGCCTGAGACCTGAAGACATTGTAAAATGCGATGGTCAACCAAAGAGTTATGCATATGACCTGTTTTAAAAATCTCAGCTTCCTTAATCAATTAACAAAAAAATAAACTGAAGCAGAAATAGAATTCAAACTATCCTCACAAATGAGCTTATTTATAGTTTGCCAAATACACTAAATTATAGCATGAACACCAACACGGTAAAGAACTAGAATCTAAGAAGAAAAGTGCAAACGCATAGCCGCTTTAAAAAGAGGAACAAATCCATCGAAACCTCAAATAAGCTGCATAGAGCCAACCAAAGTGTCTTCACATAAGAACACTTAGAGAAAATATAGTCTAAAGAATCTTCAGCAACACAACAAAAAGAACATCTAAAGACTATTTGCAAACCCTTGGCTTGAAGAGCGTCAACTGTGGGAATTTTACGATGCAAAATTCTCTAAGTAAGAAAAGAATGCGTCGGAGGAAGGTAATGACGCCACACCTCCTGACTCTAAGAAACTTTAGGCATGTTAACTCTAATATGATTATATATGGTTTTACAAGTGATAAGACCTATAGGGGAAAAATGACAAGCATCATCATCCATAGAGGAGAAAAATAAATTTCTAAAGTCATCCATAATATTGGGGTAAGAAGAAACAAAAACATTGGGGATATACAAAGTCCTATTATAAAAAACATCTGATATAAAAGCTTAGAGAAACTTGTAGTGAGATGAAGGAATTGTGATTTTGTCAACCATATGATAACCCAACCAATTATCAAACCAAAAACTAAGATGAGATTCAACATAAGGGATCCATTGACAATTATCTTGTAAGTTAGAATCAATATTTCGGATTGAAGACCAAATTAAAGAAGAAATAGAAGTCTTAGGCTTCTTGAAAGAATTAAAAAAATGACTTCTTAAAAAGGTGAAAGAAAAGTCCTCATCACAATTAATCTACTAAGCAAATTTATACAACAAAGCTTTATAAAGCCAATGAAGCTTTTTTAAACCTATGCCACCCTACTTAAGAGGAGCATAACAAGCATTCCATTTGATAATAATCAGTTTCTTTGACTTAATATCCCATGTCCAAAGGAAATCTAGAATAGATTTCTCTAAACTTTTAAGCATAAAAGCAGGCCATTTGTAAATCATAAATGAGTGCAAAAAGGAACCATGTATAACTAAATTGATGAGAGCCAAATGTCCTACCATGGAAAAAGTATGACCTTTCCATTTATCAAAATTGGAAAGGATTTTATCAGTAAGACATTGCAACCATTTACACTTTAGGGCACCAACAAAAAGTGTGAAACCAAGATAAAAAAAAAGGAAGAGAACCTCGATAAAAACCAGCATATGATGTAAAAGAAATCATGTGACTATTAGAGACAAATTTTCTAAAATAAATTTTAGATTTATTCCAATTTACACACTATCCCGAAATCAAACCATAATCATCAAACATTTTGACCAGCCTTTGAATAGTAGCAATAGAAGCACGAGAGAAAATCAACATATCATCTACATATAAAAGATGAGAAGGACATTGGGAAATACCTGGAGCATGCATTGGAATTAAATAGCAAGAATCAAAAGCACGAACCAACCATTAATTCAAAAAATCTTCTGCCAAAAAGAAGCGGAGATAAATGGTCCCCCTGTATAAATCCACGGGACATGTAAAATAACCCTGAGGTGTGCCATTAATAAGAATCGAGATATAGGCAGACTTAAAAATATTCTCTATCTAAGAACAAAAACTAGCTGAGAACCTAAAACTTTGAAGAACCAAAATGATGAAACTCCAATCTAAGATACTAAATGCCTTCCTGATATCCACTTTGTTTGCCATATTACTACCATAACAGTGAGAATTAAGCAAATTAACACATTCTAAGGCAGTAGAGCAATACAATTTCTAATATTTTAGCCCTTAATAAAGCTAAATTAATGAGGCCCAATAATCCTGCTAGCAATATAAGCTAATCTGTGTGTTAAAATTATTGTGATAATTTTAAAGAAAAAATTACCTAATACAATAAGACGATACTTATCAATAGAATTAGCATTAGTCACCTTAGGAATCAAAATCATGAAATTGGAGTTGAGTCCATTGAAAATCGAACCAGTAATAAAAAAAGTTATGAACTATTGCACAAACATCCTAGCCAATATATCCCAACACTACTTAAAAAATAAATCTATAAAACCATCTAGACCTGGGGCACTATAGAGGTACATAGAAAACATAGTATTTTTATGTCCAAATCCAAAGGAACTTTAAGAAGAAAAGCGTTTTCTTTTAAGAAACTAAAGAAGGAATAATATATGGAACTACAGAGAAATCTCGCGTCCCTAGAGGATTCGAGAAAAGGTTAGAGAAATAATCAACAAATGGTCTTTAATAGCAACATCATTATAAATAAAGGAATTATCGATAATCATACTATGAATACCATTCAAAGGATGATGTCGAGCAAGCAAGCTATGAAAGAATTTTGCATTTCTATCACCATCCTATAACCATTTAACTCTACATTGATCTTTAAGTAAAGAATGCTTGCTTTCAAGATGCATTTCCAAACTCTGATGGGCCTATAACTCTTAAGAATGAAGCTCTTCTGAGAAACCATGGTAAAAAATTGCCCTCTGAATATCTTCCAAATTCTACTTGGCTAGAGAAATATTGATATCCACATTACCAAAAATAGTCTTATTCCAATTACGAAGAAAACCCCGCAACAATTTTAATTTTTTCATAAGAGCATGCATAGGATGAGCTTGAAAAGAAAAAGATGCCCAAAAATCCTTTATAGCCATATGAAATGAAGGGTGCTTTATGCACATACTATAGAACCAAAAAGGATGATGACCTGAAGCTTGTCAATGTCGACAATTCAATAAAATAGGATTATGATCCAATTGATGTGCACAAGAGCTAGATACTCAATAAAAACCCAAAAGCTCAAAGAATGAGAATTGCAAAAAGCTCTATCGAGGTGAATATCAATGTGTTGGTCACCACATGTATTGTTTGTTTAAGTAAAATAAGATCCTCTAATGTCTAAGCAATTAAGAGCACAAGAGTTCATAGCAGAAGAAAACTCATTACAAGAAAGTAAAGATGGAGGGCGACCTCCTTGGTTTTCATGAGCACCAAAATATGAATTAAAATCTCCCAAGACATACCAATTTGCATTACACAAAGAAGAAAGATCATAAAGGTTATGCCAAAGATCCCTACGACAAAAAGTCAGTACACTAGCATGGACAAAAGTTATGAAATGCCAATCAGCCTCCAAATAAAACTTGATGGTGATTTGTTAATATAAGCTTGCCAAAAAAGAAATATTCCTAGCACCGAGAGTTGGAAACTAAAATCCAAAGAGAGACATTATTACCCACCACAAACAAGAAGCCTAAATAAGACCAGAATCGAAAATTGATGTCTTTAAAATTAATTTTTGGTTCAGCAATACGCTAAAAATTTGGAGTATAAGATTTACATAAATTAGCTAAAGTAATCTGTGTGCCCTTGCTTCCAAGACCTCTACAATTCCAAAAAAAAGTGCCTTCATTAAGAAGCACGTGATTGTGCTCGTGTGAGAGGCTTTTTGCCTGTCAATTTGATTTGCTTCATTGGAGATTTCTTCTTCTTTACCGTTTGCCATTCTGAATTGTGCCCTTCATCAGCTTGGTCCACTAAACCTGCCCAATTATTTGTTCCCAACTGTTCAAGCTCAGGAGATGCTTGCGCATGTCTAGGAGAAAGGTCTCAATGGAGAGCATCAATAGTAGATGATAGGCCATCATCAACTGTTATTGGAGTCGTTGGTGACTGTTGGACAATAGATGTTGGGATCAAAGGCATCTTCTGAGGAGAAATATCATGAATTGGATCATCAGTGACAACAGAAGGATTTAGTAGGGACTGGTGAATAGGGTCGGGTTAAACATTATTATCCAGAATGGCATCCATAAAAGACTGCTCATTATTAGCAACAACATCAACATTAACATACTGAGCAGGATCAACAGCAACAGTTTTGCATTGCTGAATCCTACAAATCTTTAAACATCCATGCGAAGGTTCCCATGGTGGAGGCAAATTAGAAGTCTCAAATTTATGAAGTCTACAAGATGCAGTATTATATCCAATAGCATGGCAGGAGTTGCAAAAGTATGGAGGATTCTCATTTATAACATCAATATGAAGAAGATTTCCCTTATAGTCTAGGATAATTTGATATTGAAGAGGACTGGCCAAATAACATCAACAAGCACTCTAAAAAAATGACTGAAATCCCCCTTTAATATAGACGATCAATACGTAAAGGGACACTAATATTTCATGCTATATCAGCTAATATCTGAGCATTCCAATGCTCCCATGGCAGGCGAAATAAATGCACCCAAACTTGAGTATTTGTGGTTTTTTCCTTGGTTGGGTCAAAACCAGGCACCCATCGCTGAAGACGTAAGACTCCTGGCTTAAGGGAGAGAGATCCTCTGCCCTATACTAAATCTTTATCTAACTCAGAGGTTAATAAAATATTGAAATAACCTTTGCCTAAAGAAATAAGACACCATTAAGAAGATAAGTTCCACATAACAGAGAGTCAATCCCGAAGGTTAGCTAATTTCTAAGGTGTATCGCCTTTGTTAAGGACAACTATGCCAATTAAGGAAAATTGACATATCGCCAATCTTTTCTGATATAAATTAGAATTTATTTTTACCGCCTAGTTCGAACCAGGTATGGAGGTTCGAGGGTAATAAATGACCGAGTGATGCTAGACAACCGAGCCAAAGGTTCTTAAAGGTAGGGCGGGTTTTAAATATCATGGTAATGAAGTTTTAGAGACATCTAAACAATTCTTAGGAACAGTTGTGGCAGAATTAGGATTCATCAGGATAGTCGTAAATTCCTTACCAGAAGAATGATTGGGACAGTAAAACTTAGAAAATACGTCTGCATAGATTAGATAAGATTCATCGGAGCAAGGAGGCCGCGACCTAGGAGCTTCAAAATTGTATGTTATTGCCCGTAGGGGCGACAGCAGCATCAGGGTTTTTAGAGAGTCCCCCATGCATTCTCCATTCAATTTATATTTTTAACTAATAATGTTGAAAGTTTAAATGACTGCAACAATGCATTTCATTTTTGTTATCAACATGAATTTTATCATAATCAATCATAAGAAAACTTCACAATCAACCACTCTGACTATCTATAAAATGTCTTCTATAATTACGGGCTAATTTATACTGTCAAACCTATCTCTTTTATTGAATTTGTTTTTTTTATAAAAAATAAAAGTGCTTGAACATCAGATATAACTAATTTAACAATTTCATGACTATTTTTTATAGGCTACAAAAATAAAGTGAAAATGGTCACTTTAAATTTAGTTCAATATATAGAAAGGTATAAAAAATACAAAAACTCAATAAAATAAAATTATAACTTAAAATAAAATTTATATGCATCAACAAAATTATAAATAATAAACTAATATAAAACAAACAAAAATAATAAGAGAGTTAGCTATGTAATAAGAGTAACATAATAAAAAAATAAACTTTTAAAAGAATTTACCATCTTGATGACCTTTTTTTAGGTTAAAATAGTAAAGTAAGAATAATCACACTTTAAAGTCACTTCATTTTATGAGAATAAACTATGCAAGTATTTATAAAGATATAAGAAAGAATACAAAATGTTAAAATGTGAATATTTATAAAGATTTGAAATAGAATACAAAAGGTCAAAAAATAAAAATATGTATATATATAACTTAAAAGAAGGATAAAAGTTAAAATTAAAATAATTAATGATTTAAAATATGAAGGATCATATACAATATAAATGCATTAAAAACTTTTAATATGCCACATGTTTTATTAATTTAGAATAATTAAAAATTCAAATAGATAGAAATATGAAATTTTTTTAATTTTTTATAAAGAAAAAATTTATAACCTTTACCTTTTCATAACATTCAATTCAATTTTATAAAAAAATAAAAATAAAATATACAAATTAAAAAAGTGTAGTTTATATAGTGAAAATTATCTTCTGTATAGATATTAAGTTAAAAAATAATTATATAATCAAATAAAAAGTTTATAGTTTTTAATTTTTTCATAAAATCCAATTTAATTTTATAACTAAAAGCCTTTTTGCATAATATAATTAAAAATTATGAAAATAATTGGTAAACGTATAAGTTAATTGTAAAAATTTAGAAATTTTACAATTAATACAAATATAATTAGAAATAGAAGAAGATAAAACTGTTAAAAAATAACGTTCATTAATGTGTTAAAAAGTGAAAAATAAATAAATAAATAAATTATATAAATATAGTTAGAAATATGAGAAGTCAAAAACCTATAAAACATTAATGCTCATTAATATGTTATAAAGTAAAAAACTATAAAACAGTAATGCTTATTAATATTGAAAGTGCCTTAGAGGGGATGAATAAGGCTAATAACAATTTTGTGTAACTTAAAAAACAAATTTAATGGAAGAATAAAAATTGAAACAGATTAGAGAGAAAGAACAATAAACAAAAGAATTTAAGGAGTTCAGATTCTCAACAATCCTACGCTACCACCTAATTTATTATAGACACCTAGTTTGATCAGCCCATAATAGAGGGCAAACTATGGATGCTTGATT
This sequence comes from Mallotus nudiflorus, assembly GCA_947683625.1. NCBI lineage: Eukaryota > Viridiplantae > Streptophyta > Magnoliopsida > Malpighiales > Euphorbiaceae > Mallotus > Mallotus nudiflorus. Next base: position 759,296 of record CANTUR010000035.1, read on the forward strand.
TAATCGACCCACGATAAAACCCAGTGACGAGAATGTATAAGGCTTGAATGCAAGAAAAGACTCGCAATCTTCTTGAAAATGGATCTGATAACCTAAATCTATAAATCCAAGTCCAAGCCATTCTAGCATAAAGGCCCAATCCTGGGTCAAGGCTAGAGAAATGATGCCTCATCGAAAAGACACAGCCTCTATGGTAGTCACTTCAATAAGGCGATGCCTTATCAAAGAGGCACCGCCTCTGTAATAACCACTTGCACCTGTATTAAATGGAGAAGTGACCATGGTGGTCAAGTTAGTAGGGCCACTTCCTACTAAACTAAACCTATGGCATGACAAGGAGCCTTTGGAGAAAGAAGAGTGGGAAAAATGTAATGATGAGGGTGAAAAAGTGGATGTCTTGTCAAAGCATGAGGAATTAAAAAGGGCATGGAGAATAAAAAGAAAAGGGGCAATCTTTAGCAAGTTTCAGGAAGAAAAGAGAAAGGGGAGTGCTCTGTAGAGAAAAAAGGAAACATTCTTAAGAAGGAAAGAAGAAAAAGCTAGCTTGAAGGTCCATTCTCAAAGAAGCAGAAAGAGAACTCTTGCATTTAAGTAGAGGTTGATATCAAAACCAATAGCTGAAGGCCAACCATTTTGAAAAAACCAACTCATAAATCAATAAGAGTCTCTACTTTTAAGTATTAAGTCTTTGTCTTGCATAATTTTTCTTTTATTTATTTGCTTGCTCATCTATAGATTTATTGTTCAATTTATGCTAATTTATAATGTGATCATTTAAATTACTTAATTACAAATCTTTAGTTATTTGCATGTGATCTTGCTTTACTTAAGATTTAAGAAGCTTATAAGTTGTTATTCCATCTGTTAATCAGGTGATGCCTATTCAAAGAGGTGATGTCCCTTTGGCTTGAGCCGATGTGGTGTCGCCTCTATGCCTAGAGTTGATGCCTCACTAATAAGGTGTTGCCACTCTATCAGAGTCATGCGTAGTCTCATTTTGATTTTCTATGTCTGTTTTGTATAATTCTTGCTTTGTGTTCTCATATTTTTGTATTTCAATCTTCTTTATTTGATTATCTTGTTATCTTGTTTAATTAATATTCATTTTTCTCCGATTTATGGATTAACTTTATGGTTGTCCTTTTATAGGATTTTATATATAGTTATAGAAGCTAATATTTCATCATTTACAGGAACCTTGAAATGATCTTAATCATCAGATATTTATCTTTCTTTTAGCTAGTTTAACTTATATTTTAGTTTTGGTTTATTTTCTATTTTGCATGTAAAAGGATTGTAATATTTTTTCCCCTTTCCTTTCTTTGCATGCATACTTAATTATTTATCTTTATTTTATGAATATTTTGCATATTTATAATAAATGTAGTGAATCATCCTTAAATTGCATAAAATTAAATTAATGTGCAAACATGGACTTAAGTATAAAATTGAAATGTTAATTAAAAATAATTGTAATTTGTATGTTAATAAAGAAATAATATAATAATTAAAGGTAATAAAATACAAAACACACACACACAAAGGTCATCTGTAAGGTTCGGTGGGCATTCCAAAAGCCCATACCTAGTTTTCGAACCTATTCTCTAAGGACGGCTACTAGGCACCTCCATGGAATCCAGTTGTTGTATAATGTGTCCCAGTCTCATATAGGTGGCGACTCTATCTCCAATCTGGACCTTGAGTTCATTTTGTATTTCCTAGTGAGCCTAAAGCCACATAGTGCCATGGTCACCAAACACTTAGGCGCATGCTAAACCCTGCCACCTATAGTAGTAACTCCACTAAGGAATAAAAAAACTAATTCCAGTGTTTTGTATTTTATCGTCTTTAATCATTATTTTGTTTCTTTTACATTCACTACACATTTTCACATAATGAGCACTGAGTCCCTAAATAACTTAATGATAGTCATTGCTCTACTACCTGTGTTTCACTCAAACCTGGTGGTAGAGTACTTGATTATTGTCACTCATAGCACATACTTATCCATGACATATAGACCCTTGAGTAGGGAGACGTAATAGAGATATATAGTTGTAAGAACCGAAGCCTTGTCACCCCAAAACTCAGCTTATGTAATAACTAAGCAATTTCCCCTAGGATTTTTCCCAAATCCATATGCTTTGATGCCATATAATAATCCTTGAAATAAGGCCCAAGCCCATTTAAATAGACCATGTCAATATGGGCCTTCTATGCCCACTATGGCCCATTGCAACTAGACCATACTAATATGGGCTATCAATGCCCATTAAGGCCCATTAAAATTGACTTTAAAATTATTTAAAGGTATTACTACTTCTTTGCTCTGTCTTGAGAGCTACCTTATATATGTTGGTTCTATTATCCCCCATTGATAATTAAAACCTAAACAAAAAATCCTAGGATAAGAAACTCACCATTGAACACATGTGTGGGAGAAATAAGGGTGGAGATTATCGTTTGAGAGCATTTGTTTACTTCCTTGTTAAGTGTAAATAGATTGTGTTTATTTTCTGTCTTTGAATGATTAAATAATGAAATAAAATGAAACTACATATAATGCATATATGTCATGCATAATTCTAACACATAGTCTTACAATTATAGATCATTTAAGCTCTTCCATATGGATTCAATATAATTTTGGATCTTTAATTAGAAATTCAGAAACAATAATGATAGGAAGTTTTGATCCTAAAGCTTTCAAAGTACAATTGAAAGAAGAACTATTTACTGATACTCAGTCAATGATGAAGGAGATGATAGGGGAAATAACCAAGTTGCTCAAAGAAAAATAGAAAGCACAGCGAGTAACTCGATCAATCTCAATGATAAAATTCCTATAAAGGAGAAGGAAGATAATGATGTAATGGTATTGGTTGATCCAATAAGCCCAAAGAATGTGAACCTATCCAAAATAGTGTAACAAATTGATTGGGCCAAGAACATTTCCAAGGCAATGTCACAAGTCCAAATGCTAATAAAGGTAAAGGGAATTGATGCTCCATTAGATTATACCAGCCTTGATTTAGATAAGGATGATGACCCTTCTACCTCGGAAATTCAAATTCCTTGTCATAAAAAATATTTTGGGACTGATAATCCACATCTACATCTGAAACAATACATGACCTATATGAAGGCCACTAAATTGACTAAGGCCCATATAGTCAAGCAGTTTCCCATGTCATTAGCAGGTGCCAATCCATTGGTACTATGCTTTAGAACCACATGTGCAGTATGTGTCATCGTTGTGAAGCAGTATGGTCTTAATGTTCGGTTGAAGGTGTCCTTGAGGGATTTGTAAAGTACCAAATAGAAGTTCAATGAGTCCTTCATAGATTATTTAGCTCGTTAGAGGGAAAATTAGCTCAAATGAGACACAGGCCTTAGGATCAATTAACGCTAGCAATAGAGGGTTATGTTCCACTATTGTCTAAGAAGCTAAGGGACCTTAGTATCCAGAATTTTTAAGAACTGTATAGGTTTAGGGTCTAGAAAGAGGCTAACTTGGCATAAGAAAAGAAGTTTTCAGTGGAAGATCCGAGGGCAGGGAAGCAAGCGGATCGAGCAGTAGTGTGTAAATTAATGCTACCAGACAACACTAGAGGTTTTTGAATTTAGGGCGACTTTTTTCAAAAGTACTTGAGAAGTTGATTGAAAAGAACCTTTTATGACCCTTAACCCTAAAACAACCTTTACTAAAAGCCAACCCAAAGCTTTACTATAAGTGTCATTAAGCCATTGGACATGACATTGATAGTTACACTTGATTGAGACATGAAATCCAAGACCTGATTGATGCAGGTAAAATTACTGATCCTAAAATCCAAAAATTAAACACACAAAATAACTTTTTACCCAACTACCAAAATGTCTCACCGTCTAACACACATATCCTCATGATCAACACTGGCTTAACTAAGGAATAAATCTTTAATTCCTTTGTCAACACCACTTCTAAGTTACCAAAACCTGAACCAAAAGACCTGAACCTAAATGAACAACCCATAGAGCTTACTGTAAGTGTCTTGGATATCTAGGGCTTCGATGACGAAGATGGAGGAAGGGTTTATCCATAGGAACATGAGGATGGTAAAAAGAGTCAATCAATTGGGAAGGTTGAAAAAAAAGAAGAAATTAAGTCTGCTAAACCTATAAAGATGAAAAAGGATATGAAAGAAGAGGTGAAGAAGGATGAAGAAACTATTGCTAGTGTATAGGAATTGCTTATACATTCTAGAGACCATCGAGAAGCACTAGTTCTAGTATTGGATTGAAGGAGAACGTTTACGAGCTGGACTCTTAAACAAATGGATAACTCCTTAATGGAAACTCCTTAAGGTGCTATTATGTTTTCTAATGATGATTTACCATTGGAGAGAAGGGACCATCATAAGGCCTTATTCATTAAAGCCAAGGTAAAAGGGAAGCTAACTTGTTATATAATGGTGGATAATGGCTCTACCATTAATGTATGCCCGCTGAAATTTTGCCAAAGTTAGGATTAACTAAAGCATACTTGAAACCCTTTGATGTAGTCATTAAGGCCTATAATGATACAAAGAGACTTATTGAAGGGAAATTCCAAGCCTTGGCCAAGACTAGGCCCATTAAGACTTAGGTTAACCTACAAGTGATAGACATTGTTTGTGACCTTTGCCATCCTACTGAGGAGGCTAAGGTTTCATCCTTTGGATGGTGTACCATCCACTGTTCACCAAAAAATTAAGTTTCCACACTAGGGCAAAGTTATTACCATCTCAGCAGAGATCGATATTGTTCTGGTTACTCTAAAATTAGCTCCCAAAGAGATTCCTATAAGCCCAAGTTTTGAAGTCTACATTATTTATAAGGATGAGCTGGATGAGAAGGTTATGAACATAATGAGGACCATGAAGTTCATGCCTAGACTAAGGCTAGGAAAGAATCAGAGTGGACCACCTAAATTTGTTTGAACCAAAAGCGCATATTTTAAAATATGGGATTGTATATTTTGGGGCCAAAGATTTTGAAAATGAAGATGAAGATGTGGTTGTTGTTGAAACCAAGAGATGTGTTTACTAAAGAGGGTACTGGTTACCCATACATGGGAACTCTTAAACCTCTTTTGATAGCTAGGGAAATGATCTTAGGATTTAAGATCTTTACTGAAATTATGAACAATGCAAAGAAAGCTACTATTGAGGTTATTTCTATAAAGGAGCTAGTACTAGCTAAAGAAGAGTCTAAAGAGGTCATTGCTGCTCCAGAGCTAAATGATGTTGTTGATCAAGAAAAGGAGCTAGATTTTGAGACCTATGTCTTGAATTCTACCATGGATATTTTCTATGATGATTTTAATGTTGCCCCCGCTACTTTATTTAAAACTGTTGACTTATTCTTTTCTAAAGTGGATGCAATGAAGTATGATTTTGCTTATTTGTGTGATGTGTTTCCTAATGGTTATTCTATTTGTGATGATCATTTCATGCATATATTTAACATTAATTCTATACAAACTAAATCATTTAATTTAGGCACAAATGACAACCTTAAAAATATATTGATTGCTTCTAATTTAACTCCTGATGAGAGAGAAAAATGAAAGAAACTTTAAAAAAAGATAGAAAGTATTTGCTTAGGGCTATAAGGATATGCCTGGGATTGACAAGGAAATCATAGAACATAAGATCCCTATATATCCTCATATCACACCAATAAAGAAGAAGAAGAAGAAGAAGAAGAAGAAGAAGAAGAAGAAGAAGAAGAAGAAGAAGAAGAAGAAGAAGAAGAAGAAGAAGAAGAAGAAGAAGAAGAAGAAGAAGAAGAAGAAGAAGAAGAAGAAGAAGAAGAAGAAGAAGAAGAAGAAGAAGAAGAAGAAGAAGAAGAAGAAGAAGAAGAGAAGGTTGAGGCCATAATGGCTCTTTTGATTAAATAAGAAGTTGAAAAGCAGATGAAGGAGAAGTTTCTAAAGGTGGTAGAAGACACCCAATGGCTAGCAAATATTATTTTGGTCCCCAAGACAGATGGAAGGGTCAAAATGTGTATGGATTATAAAATTTAAATAAGGCTTGCCTAAAAGATAATTTTCCTTTACCGCATATTGACATACTGGTTAATAGTGTGGCTTCCAGTGCAAGTACTCCTTCATGGATGGTTTCTCAGGATACATCAGATCATAATGGCAGTAATTGACAAGTTGAAAATTTCTTTCACCACTAAATGGGGTATTTATTATTACTTGGTCATGCCATTTTGATTGAAGAATGCAAAAGCTACATATCAAAGATGGTTACCACCTTACTACATGACATGATCCACAAGGAGATAGAGGTGTATATGGATGATATGATGGTGAAATCTCTAACTAGAGGAGGGTACTTTATGGCTCTGGATAAGCTTTTGGCAATAGAAGAGAAGTATAATCTCAGGTTAAACTTAAAGAAGTATGTTTTTGGGGTGACATCTAAGAAGTTGCTAGGACACATTATCAGCTAGAAGGGAATAAAGGTAAACTTGGATAAAGTTAAAGCAATTAGAGAGATGCCCGTATTAAAAAATGAAAAAAAAATCAGAAGGTTCATTGGGCAATTGCAATACACCAGTAGATTCATAGCTAAGATGACCACCATTTATGATCCAATTTTTAAGCTCTTGAGAAAGAATCAACCCGTAATTTAGGATAATAAATGTCAGCTAGTTTTAAAGCTATTATAAACTATTTAATGAGTTCTCAATTCTTACAGTCGCCAAAGTCTAGAAAGCCTTTAATTCTTTTTCTGGCAATTGAGAAGGTTACGGTAGGTGCAATGTTGGCTCAAAAAGGTAAAGGTAAAGTTGAGCATATGATGTATTACTTGAGTAAAAAGCTTTTAAAATATGAGGCTAATTATAGCCTGGTAGATTAGACATGCTTGGCCATGATCTGGGCAACTAAAAAACTTCGACATTATTTCCAATCTTACAGAGATAGGCAATTTCTAAATATAAACCCCCTTAGTTATCTTCAGCAGACTCTGTTGCTCATAGGAAAATTAGCCGAAATGGTTGGTTCTGCTCATCGAATTAATATAGACTATGTGGTAAAGAAGGTAGTGAAAGGGAGAGTGATGGCAAACTTCTTAGCTTAAACCTGGTAAATGATGAACATAAGTGGTAGCTAGAGTTTCCAGATAAGCATTTGGGGGCAATAGAGGTCTAAGGTTAGAAGATGTACTTTAATGGAGCAGTTAATAATAAAAGGCAGACATTAGTATAATTCTAATCACACCAGAAGGAGAAATGATCTTGATGGCAAAAAGGTTGGAATTTGAAGCGGCCAATAATCAAGCAAAATACAGAGCTTGCATCTTTGGGATGGAGGCATTTTAGAATGTGGGGGCAAAGAAGGTTATGGTATATAAGGATTCTATGTTGGTGATAAAATAGATCTCAAATAAATGGGAAGTCAAAGAAGATAAATTAAGATTATATTAGGATTATTCTGCTACCATTCTCTTGGCTTTCACTCAATACAAATTTATATAATTACCACGAGAAAAGAACCATATGGCATATGCTTTAGCCACTTAGCTTCTATATGGGAAAATGCGAAACAAACAGAAATTAAAACTTTAATTCTAGTAAAGTCTTAAAACCCTTATTACAAAGAGATAAGGGTAATGCCGATTGATACTATAGAAAAGTCCTAATTCATGATTTGCAATAGTATTTGGAATTGGGGCAATTCCTTGAAGATGCTGATAAGAAAGAAAAAATGTCCTTGAGGATATTTTTATGGCAATTCATTAGCCATAATGCGATGTTGTACAAAAGGATGCCAACTAGGGTTCACATGAGATGTGTAAATAACAATACAACTTAAAAAATAATAAAGTAGTTCATGGAGGAGTATATAGGCCACACATGAATGGGATAGTAAGGTTACTTTTAGTTGACCATGGAAATAGATTGTGTTAAGTTTGTAAAGAAATGCGATAATTGTCAAGCCTATAGGGATGTCATCCACTTGCCATCCATGGAACTCTAAGGAATGACTTCTCCTTGGCCATTTGCTATCTGGGAATTAATATTATGAGGGAGATAAGGCGAAGAGCATTAAATGGTCATTGATACATGATGGTGGCAATTAATTATTTCTCTAAATGGATCGAAGTTGAGACATACGCTACTATTAGCTCGAAGAAAATGGCAAGATTCATTGAGAAGAATATAATTTGTAGATATAGGTTGCCTCATCATGTTATTACTGATAATGGTATTCAGTTTCAGGAAAAGGCAGTGGCATTATTGAAGGAATATAAAATTAAACATCACATGTCATCTCCATGTAAACTATAAGCAAATGGGGTGGTGGAGGTTGTAAATAAAAATGTAAAGAAGATTCTAACTAAGATAATAGAGAATTACCAAGACTGGGCAGATTATCTATAGTTTATAGGACTATTGCTAGAACATCAACTAGGGTCACCCCGTATTCCTTGGTGTATGGGTGTGAAGTTGTGTTGCCACTAGAGGTGGAGATTTAATAATTAAGGGTTCTCTTAAGTCCAAAATCCTTAAGTATCAATAGGTAGAAGCCGATTAGTGTAGCTAATGTTGTTGGATGAAAAGAGAATGAAAATTATGTATCACTCTCAATTGTATCAAAAAATAATAGCTCAAGCTTATAACAAGAAGATTAAGCCAGGGAAGATTAAGGAGGGGTAATTTGGTATTGAAGCTCACAAAGCCAATCATGAATGACCCACGAGGAAAGTTCAAACCGAATTGGGAAGGTCCTTATATAATGAAAAAGTTATTTTTTAAGGGTGCTATAATTCTATCCGATATGGAAGGGAATGAGTTTAGAGAGCCTATTAACTTGGAAAAGCTCAAGAAATACTTTCTATAAAATCTCGTTGGGGAGAAAACCTCAAAAAGAGGTTCTCTAAGCAAAAGTTAGAGACAAAAAATGAAAAAATAAAAGTCTTGCTAGATTGAAATATGTGGTCTAGGCATAAATAAAAGACATATAAAAGGAAAGAGAGAGAAAGGAAAACAGTTAGTTAGAAAACTTGTAAAGGCAAGCCATCTAACAATATGAGTCATATTAGAAGCAAAATATATAGTTGTCTTGTACTTAATTTAAATGAAATAGATTGCCTAAATTATGGTTAAATGTTGCATTAAATGTCTATTAAAAATTGTTTAACTGCAAAGGGGAATCCTATATAACAAAAAGGAATATAATGACTAAATTCCATAAACTAATTTTGTTCTATCTCTTTTGTTGAATAACCTAAACACTCAATATTTGCAACTCTCTTATCCTTTTGTTTCTCATAAACTCATCCTTTTTTGTTTATTGTAATTGAATCCACGCCTTATACTGATCATCGGTGGACTGATCTTCATTATAGTTAATGTGCCTCTGTATGATCTTGTCAGGCCAGGTAGCAACCAAGTTATCCATAAAGTTTTGAGAGAGGGTTCCTAGTTCGAATTCATGTACTAACCCCATAATCAGTTATTTTTTGCCATACTGTCGATAAAGACGTTCAGGATTGTAGAAAGTGGCTAAGTGAAGGACAGCTATAAGGACACAATGGGTGTAAGATCGGATGGTCACGTGCTGCAACCTCCACCATAGACACATCCATCAAATCATAGTATCAGAAAAGGTGGATAACCAGCCATGAACGTCTTCTGGTATAAGGTGGAGCTTTCTAGTACGATAATGTTTGGCTTTATAATGAGAAATGTCTCAAGAAGGCTCAAGCAACCTTAACTTTGAAACCATGCATGAAAGAAATAAGTTAGAAAATGGTAGAAAAGTAAAAAATGAAAGAAAAAGGTAAGGAAGCTAACCTCCAGTAGTAATGGACTCCTAAAGAAATGCTTAGTCTTAAAGAAGTTATCTAGTTTGATGATGGTTTTCACCATAATAAGAGGAAAAGGATTGAGCCTAGCTTCCACTTCGTATAGGATATGGAGGACTTTTGAATCATGCTCATTAAAAGTACAAACCAGTAGGAACTGAGCATATAAGTAAAGGGTGATCAGTTGTAATATCCCGTGTTTTTAAAATATTTTTACACAGTACCGGGATATGCAGAGTTAATGATTTTTGTATTTTATATGATATTTTTACGAGTTGATATGTATTTTAGACCTATTTTAATTAATGTGTTTTATATACAGTGTTTTACGTAAAATTTTCCCGGGACTTGCATTTTCGGGGAAATTTTCACGTAAACAATGTATTATTAATTATTTTTAAAGGTATTTACGGACTTGCATGAACTCATACATATTTTTAAATTATTAAATAAAGTCGGTGTGTGTATATTTATTTAATTAGGGTTTATTAATTCCCTAATATTTTATTAAGTATTTAATTGTTTTAATTGTTATTTAATTAATTTTATTTGGTATAAATTATTAAAATATTAATATTTTAATGTGTGTGGTGTATATTTGATGTGTGTAATTTAATATTATTTTAATATAAAGTATAAAGTATATATATATACATATATACATTAAAAATCAAAAGAATTTGCCAAATTACACATTTGCCCCCGATTCCTTCTCCTTCTTCTTTCCCACGCCCGACGCCCGACCACCATCCCTCACCGCTGCAACTGCCGTTCCTTCACCGTCGGTGTGCCTCTCGGCTTGCCACCGTCGCCTCCAGCCGTTGCCCGCCGCCAGCAGCCCCTTTCCCGACGAGTTTTGGCCGGAATTAGCTTTAGAGGCTGAAAGTCGAGCTACCGCCGTTTCTCCCTCCTCCGGCCACCGTTTTCGACACCGCCGGTCTCTTTCTTCTCCTTGAGCTCCGGTGAGTGTGATTCTAGCTTTGGTTTGAGCTGAAATGGTCTAGAATTGCTTAGTTTTCGATTTGTCAAATTCGGCCTATTAGGGTTTTCGATTTTTTTCGAATTGTTCTTGATTGATTCATGCTTAATTCCTTCACAAATGTTGTTCCTAGTAGCTTAATCTACATGTATGAATTTTTGTAGAATTTTTGGAGGTTGTTTGGATTTTTGGGTATTTTTGAATATTTTAATATTATTTTCTAATTTTCGGAAATTAATTATTTAAATTATGAAATTGGGAGTTTATGGTTGAATTGGGTGTTTAAATGAATTATAGGAATTTATTTGGAATTTTTATGAATTTTCTAAGTATTTATTTTTAATTATTGAAGTTTAGGTGATTTTGGAAAATTAGGTTAAATGTGTTTTTATTTGAATTTAATTGGTTAATTGAGTTTAATTATTAATATTATTGATAAATATGTTGAGAAAATTAATTTTGGGTAATTGTATGATTTTTGGTGAATTTTTGAAGTAATTTAAGTATATTTATATATATAGGGGTATTTTGGTAATTTTACCCTAAATTGTCTAAAAAATGTAATTTAATTGGTTTTAATATTTATTTAAGGTATAAAAATGATTTCTACAAAATATTTGGTATTTTTAACTAATTAAAACTATTTTTCGTGAATTATTTTCAATTATATATATAATATACGGTTTTTCTAATAAAATGAGTTTTAATCGGTTTTTATAGTGTTTCAAGGTTAATTATGTAATTTTTATTTATAAAATGTATTTCTGTGATTTAAGGATATTTTTGGTATTTTCTGAATTGTTCTGTGTTGTGGATCCCGGTCGGTAGTCTGGAGTCCGACCGTGGGATTTTGATTGTGTTGAGCTTGTATTTCGAAGTGTGTTTCTTTGCAGGGTCGGCTCTACTCTTTTGAGTAGAGAGATGTCCGTTTTACAGGGGAGGTTCTGTCGGATTTTCGGTTAGAATTCTCGTAAAACGTGATATCCAGTCGAACCCTAATTTTCGATTCCGTATTTTAATACTCTAGATTGAATTCTAGGATTTCTTGTTAGGTTTATTCTAATGTCGGTTATTTATTGCTTGTTTAGTTGCGCCGAGACCGAGGGCTAGTGGACCAGGCCCGTCGAACCTGTCTCGTGGAGCGCATTAGGTGAGTTACTATATTATATATATATGCTTAGGATGCATGATTTAGAAAATGCATGTTTTATTTTGACTGAATATGCATAAATAATGTGATTTATATTCAAGTATATTTTTGGTATATTTTTGGTATATAATAAATTATATACATGTTTTGTTAATAAAATATATTTAAAATGTTTTTAAATATATTTTTAGTTTAATTCATGATTTGATTGGATTTATTTGACATATATATACTCAAAATATACCTGGTTTATGTTTGGTATATTTCCAGTATATATATGGTTTATATTGTTGATTTATTTAAATTCATGCATCATGTATTTGTGAATGAATGTTTTATTATTTATTAATGAAGGATATCAATTAGAACGTGCTACCTAGTGGGCAGCACTAGGACCGAGTACGTACCGGTACGCCTATAGTATTTAGGCTATATTACTAACTATTTGTGGATATTGATTTGATTATGATTATTGATATGTGTGAGATGTGGTTTGGGTGTGATTGCTGGAGCTCGGTTGACCAAGTGTCTCGGGGCCAATCACACTGGGCAGTCAGACTGCTGGAGCTCGGTTGACTTAGTGTCTCGGGGCCAGTCTACTGTCCAAATGGATTAAGTGGATATATTTGGAATAAGTGAGCCTGTATGGCCAGAGTGTTGTTTAACACTATTTTCTGAGGTTGCGATATTCTAGGGTTCTATGTGATCCTTCATAAATTAGGATTTTTCAGTAAAATATATAAAAATGATTTTTCTGCATCTGTATGAATTTGCCTGTATATATACATATTATATATATACTGTTGACTGTATGCATTATCATTTAGAGTGTATGTATATATATTATAGTAATTCACTCAGTGAGGTCTGACTCCCCTCCGTTGACTATTTTTCAGGAGAGTCAACTTCCTCAGACCTCAGTAGCAGGTCGATACGCCGGATTTCTTCCGCCCCGGCTTCTTTATATAATTGTCTACTTGAGTCTTATTGATTTTATCTAGGCACTGCAGTAGTTGTGAATTACAGTATTGGATTTCATGTATTTTGTTTTAAAGGAGATATATTATGTTGAAACTGGATTCTATTAAAGAGATTTTATGTATGGGATGAGATTTTTATTTAAATCCAGTTGATATGGATAATATAATGATATTATGATTTTTATTTCCGCTGCATATTATATTTTTATTGTTATTATGGCATGCTTTATCTTATTTTTAGGCTTGCTACGGGTTCCGGATTCGAAAGAATTCCCGTTCCCTAGCGCCGGTCATGACTCCTGTTTTGGGTCGTGACAAAGTTGGTATCAGAGTGGAGTTCTGTGTCAGGGCTTAGTTATGTGAGTTGTGGCCCTAGTTTTAAAGTTGTGTTTTCTGTTGGACTACTGCAGTGTATTAGGTTCGAGTATGTCTTGATGAGTATTCCTTGCTTTAGTTTTCAGCGTTATTCCTCCGTTGTCTATTTTGTCTGAATCTTTCCGTTTGTCTTTTCAGAATGAGGAGGCGAGCGCGTGTCGCTCCACCGGTCGTTGAGGCCGAGGATGATGAGTCTTTTCAGGATGAGGTTTTACCTCCTGAGCCGCCAGTTAGGCGTAGAGGTCGTGGCAGAGGTAGACCTCGAGGAGCGGCAGGTCGCCGTAGGCAGAGAGAGTTACAGGACGAGGAGCCTGTTGAGCCTGAGTTTGATGTTCCTGTTCCTCCAGTTGTTCAGCCTGTTCAGCCTGCCTATCAGCAGGGTATGTCTGACCCTGAGGCAGCTTTGTTCTATGCCAGAGTTGGCAGGATTGCTTTTGATGGTACTTCTGATCCTTTAGATTTCCTACATGCGATTGAGACTAGGACTCGGACTGCTCATACCGAGTACCAGCGGATCATGATTGTTGAGTTGTCTGTTGAAGGACCAGCTCTAGATTGGTTCATTCAGATGATCCAGCCTTATATGATGACGATGACATGGGCTCAGTTTCGAGAGCGATTCATGAGGAGATTTTGTCCAGAGCCTCTTCGTTTGAGCTATCGTCTCCGTCTGACCAGTATTTCTCGTGGAGATCGATCAGTAGAGGAGTATACCCGAGAGTTTCTTCGTTTGGGTAGATATGCTGAGGATCTGATGCGAGATCAGTATTTCGCTGTTACTACCTATGTTACTGGTTTGGGTTCTGCTTTTACTGGTATGCCCACAGCAGGTCTTACTCTGGAGTCTGTGATTGAGCTAGCTAAGGAGATCGAGCTGAGGTTAGTTAGGCAGGGAGCGATGCCTGATTATTACCAGTTGGGAGTTCAGTCGAGTGGATCGCAGGCTACTCCATATTCGAGTTTTCATGTTGGTTCGAGTAGTCAGCAGTGAGGTTCGACTCAGCAGAGTCAGAGACAGCAGCAGTGAGTGCATCGGAGCAGTAGACATGGTCGTGGAGGTCAGCGTAGATCGTTCAGATTTGGATCAGGTGCTTCGAGCAGCAGCAGTGGTCGTAGTTCTGGATCAGCGGCCAGTGTTTGTCAGACTTGTGGTAGAGTCCATCAGGGACCGTGTTATCTGACACCACTGACATGTTTCAGATGCGGGCAGACAGGACATTTTGCCAGATCGTGTCCTTATTCTGGGTATCAGCAGCAGCAGATTCCGCGATTCCCACAGCAGTCGATTGCTAGTGCAGCGCCCGTGCCATTTCAGTTGCCACCAGCTCAGCATCAGAGTTCTACTCAGTTTGTTCCACAGCAGAGTCGTGGTAGAGGTACTAGAGGAGGTGCCAGAGGTGTTGGCCAGGCTTCTACCAGTCAGCAGGGAGGTCGAGGTCAGGCCAGAGTCTTCCATCTGACTCAGCAGGATGCTCAGGCATCTAATGCAGTCGTGGCAGGTATTCTTTCTGTTTGTTACCTGGATGCATTGGTTTTGTTTGATCCGGGTGCCACGCATTCGTTTGTTTCTCCTGTTTTTGCTTCTAAATCTTGTTGGCAAGCTTCGAGGATGGCTTTTCCTTTGTCTGTTGCCACTCCTCTGAGCGATTCTTTGGACACCGATATTGTTCTTTCTGGTTGTCCAGTTCTCGTGGAAGATAGAGAATTATCCGCCGATTTGATTTTGTTGGATGTGATGGAGTTTGATGTTATTTTGGGAATGGATTGGTTATCTCAGCACTTTGCCGTGGTAGATTGCAGGAATAAGGAGGTGATTTTTAGAATTCCTGGTGAAGTAGATTTTACGTTTGTTGGTGATAGGAGTTCAGCACCTCAGAATCTTATTTCTACTATTTCTGCTAGGAAGTTGTTGAGGAAAGGTTGTCAGGGGTTTTTGGCATTGGTTAGGGACACGTCAGTGGAGAAGTTGTCACTCACAGATGTTCCTGTTGCTTGTGAGTTTCCTGATGTTTTTCCCGAGGAGTTACCAGGTTTACCACCTCATAGAGAGATTGAGTTCTGTATAGATGTGGTCCCAGGTATTACTCCTATATCTATGCCACCTTATCGTATGGCTCCTGCAGAGTTGAGAGAGTTGAAGGAGCAGTTGCAAGAGTTGTTGGATAAAGGTTTTATCAGACCTAGTGTTTCCCCTTGGGGTGCACCAGTCTTGTTTGTGAAGAAGAAGGATGGTACCCTGAGACTGTGCATTGACTACAGAGAGTTGAATAAGGTGACAGTGAAGAACAAGTATCCTCTCCCGAGGATTGATGATTTATTTGATCAGCTACAGGGTGCACAATTCTTTTCTAAGGTCGACTTGAGGTCGGGTTATCATCAGTTGCGGATCAATGAAGCTGATATTCCTAAGATAGCTTTCCGCACTCGATATGGTCATTATGAGTTTCTGGTGATGTCTTTTGGTTTGACTAATGCACCAGCAGCTTTTATGGACCTGATGAACAGAGTATTCAGACCGTATGTGGATCAGTTTGTGGTAGTCTTCATTGATGATATACTGGTATATTCGAGGAGTATGGAAGAGCATGTATATCACTTGAGGATTGTACTACAAACACTGAGAGATCATCAGCTTTATGCTAAATTCTCGAAGTGTGATTTCTGGATGGAGAGTGTTTCTTTTCTTAGACACGTAGTGTCTAAAGAAGGTATTCAGGTTGATCCACAGAAGGTTGAGGCAGTATCTGAGTGGCCTAGACCTACTTCAGTTACTGAGATTCGGAGTTTTCTGGGTTTAGCCGGGTATTATAGGCGGTTTGTGCAGGATTTTTCCAGGATAGCAGCCCCTATGACTCGCTTAACTCAGAAGAATGTTAGATTTGAGTGGTCAGAAGCTTGTGAGAATAGTTTTCAGTTGTTGAAGGAGAAGCTGACCACAGCGCCAGTATTAGCTTTGCCTAATAGTGTGGATAAGTTCACAGTTTACTGTGATGCCTCTAGAATTGGTCTTGGTTGTGTGTTGATGCAGAATGGAAGGGTGATAGCCTATGCTTCGAGGCAGTTGAAGAAGCATGAGCAGAACTATCCCACACATGATCTGGAGATGGCTGCAGTGATCTTTGCTTTGAAGATTTGGAGACATTATTTGTACGGGGTGACTTGTGAGATATTTACTGATCACAAGAGCCTTAAGTACATTTTTCAGCAGAGAGATTTGAATTTGAGGCAGAGAAGATGGTTGGAATTGTTGAAGGATTATGATTGCGAGATTCTTTACCATCCGGGTAAAGCTAATGTGGTAGCAGATGCCTTGAGTAGGAAGTCCTCAGGTAGTCTTGCTCACATTGGTGTTGAGAGGAGACCATTGATCCAGGAATTGCATCTGATGGTGGATCAAGGTCTGATGATGAAGATCAGTAGATCAGGTGGACTGTTAGCTCAATTTAAAGTACGATCTGTACTGAGGGATAGGATTAAAGCAGCTCAGAGCCGAGATCCTATTCTAGAAGAGCTTGCAGAGAATGTCAAAGCAGGGAAGTTCACTGATTTCACACTCGATGATGATGGTGTGTTGTGGATCAGTGGTAGATTGTGTGTTCCTGATGTGGATGATTTGAGAGAAGAGATCTTAGAGGAAGCACATTCTACAGCCTACAGCGTACATCCAGGTGTTACTAAGATGTACCACAGTATCAGAGATTTATACTGGTGGGATGGATTGAGGAAGGATATTGCTGATTATGTTGCTAAGTGCTTGACGTGTCAGCAAGTGAAAGCCGAACATCAGAAGCCTTCTGGGAAGCTTCAGCCTCTTCCTATTCCCGAGTGGAAGTGGGAAAGGATAGCTATGGATTTTGTGGTCGGTTTACCTCGTTCGAAGGATGGATACGATTCCATCTGGGTGATTGTAGACAGATTGACGAAGTCTGCACATTTCTTGCCTGTGAAAGCTACATATTCAGTTGCTAGATTGGCGAAGTTGTATGTGAAGCATATTGTGTGCCTTCATAGAGTACCTGTGTCCATTGTGTCAGATAGAGGTTCGGTGTTTACTTCTCGTTTTTGGCAGAAGTTGCAGGAAGCGATGGGCACTAGGTTGGATTTCAGTACTGCTTTTCATCCTCAGACAGATGGTCAGTCTGAGAGGACGATCCAGACACTGGAAGATATGTTGAGGATGTGTGTCTTGGATTTGGGAGGTAGCTGGGATGATCATTTGCCACTTGTTGAGTTTGCATATAATAACAGCTACCATAGCAGTATTGGCATGGCACCATATGAGGCATTGTATGGAAGGAAGTGTAGATCCCCGTTGAGTTGGGATGAGATTGGTGAGAGAGCTTTGACTGGACCAGAGATGGTTCAGGATGCTGCAGAGAAAGTCGCCGTGATCAAGCGTAGATTAAAGACCGCAATTAGCAGACAGAAGAGTTATGCGGATCCTAGGCGCAGAGATGTGGAGTTTTAGGTTGGAGATTTCGTTTTTCTGAAGGTATCTCCGATGAAGGGTGTGATGAGATTTGGCAGGAAGGGTAAGTTAGCACCGAGATATATTGGACCGTTTGAGATTCTGGAGAGAGTTGGCACTGTTGCATATCGGTTGGATTTGCCTCCGAGTATGTCACAGGTGCATCCAGTATTTCATATCTCGATGTTGAGGAAGTATATCTCAGATCCTTCACACGTGTTGCAGCCCGACAGTTTATAAGTGAATGAAAATTTGACGTTTGTGGAAGAACCTGTGGCGATCGTAGATTATCAAGTTCGACAGTTGCGATCGAAGCAGATTCCGATGGTCAAGGTTTTGTGGCGTAGCGACAGAGTTGAAGAGCATACGTGGGAGACTGAAGCTGAGATGCGAGCTTCTTACCCGTATCTCTTTCCTTCTTGATCTTTTCTTTTTAGAATTCGGGGATGAATTCTTGTAAGGGGGGAAGACTGTAATATCCCGTGTTTTTAAAATATTTTTACACAGTACCGGGATATGCAGAGTTAATGATTTTTGTATTTTATATGATATTTTTACGAGTTGATATGTATTTTAGACCTATTTTAATTAATGTGTTTTATATACAGTGTTTTACGTAAAATTTTCCCGGGACTTGCATTTTCGGGGAAATTTTCACGTAAACAATGTATTATTAATTATTTTAAAGGTATTTACGGACTTGCATGAACTCATACATATTTTTAAATTATTAAATAAAGTCGGTGTGTGTATATTTATTTAATTAGGGTTTATTAATTCCCTAATATTTTATTAAGTATTTAATTGTTTTAATTGTTATTTAATTAATTTTATTTGGTATAAATTATTAAAATATTAATATTTTAATGTGTGTGGTGTATATTTGATGTGTGTAATTTAATATTATTTTAATATAAAGTATAAAGTATATATATATACATATATACATTAAAAATCAAAAGAATTTGCCAAATTACACATTTGCCCCCGATTCCTTCTCCTTCTTCTTTCCCACGCCCGACGCCCGACCACCATCCCTCACCGCTGCAACTGCCGTTCCTTCACCGTCGGTGTGCCTCTCGGCTTGCCACCGTCGCCTCCAGCCGTTGCCCGCCGCCAGCAACCCCTTTCCCGACGAGTTTTGGCCGGAATTAGCTTTAGAGGCCGAAAGTCGAGCTACCGCCGTTTCTCCCTCCTCCGGCCACCGTTTTCGACACCGCCGGTCTCTTTCTTCTCCTTGAGCTCCGGTGAGTGTGATTCTAGCTTTGGTTTGAGCTGAAATGGTCTAGAATTGCTTAGTTTTCGATTTGTCAAATTCGGCCTATTAGGGTTTTCGATTTTTTTCGAATTGTTCTTGATTGATTCATGCTTAATTCCTTCACAAATGTTGTTCCTAGTAGCTTAATCTACATGTATGAATTTTTGTAGAATTTTTGGAGGTTGTTTGGATTTTTGGGTATTTTTGAATATTTTAATATTATTTTCTAATTTTCGGAAATTAATTATTTAAATTATGAAATTGGAGTTTATGGTTGAATTGGGTGTTTAAATGAATTATAGGAATTTATTTGGAATTTTTATGAATTTCTAAGTATTTATTTTTAATTATTGAAGTTTAGGTGATTTTGGAAAATTAGGTTAAATGTGTTTTTATTTGAATTTAATTGGTTAATTGAGTTTAATTATTAATATTATTGATAAATATGTTGAGAAAATTAATTTTGGGTAATTGTATGATTTTTGGTGAATTTTTGAAGTAATTTAAGTATATTTATATATATAGGGGTATTTTGGTAATTTTACCCTAAATTGTCTAAAAAATGTAATTTAATTGGTTTTAATATTTATTTAAGGTATAAAAATGATTTCTACAAAATATTTGGTATTTTTAACTAATTAAAACTATTTTTCGTGAATTATTTTCAATTATATATATAATATACGGTTTTTCTAATAAAATGAGTTTTAATCGGTTTTTATAGTGTTTCAAGGTTAATTATGTAATTTTTATTTATAAAATGTATTTCTGTGATTTAAGGATATTTTTGGTATTTTCTGAATTGTTCTGTGTTGTGGATCCCGGTCGGTAGTCTGGAGTCCGACCGTGGGATTTTGATTGTGTTGAGCTTGTATTTCGAAGTGTGTTTCTTTGCAGGGTCGGCTCTACTCTTTTGAGTAGAGAGATGTCCGTTTTACAGGGGAGGTTCTGTCGGATTTTCGGTAGAATTCTCGTAAAACGTGATATCCAGTCGAACCCTAATTTTCGATTCCGTATTTTAATACTCTAGATTGAATTCTAGGATTTCTGTTAGGTTTATTCTAATGTCGGTTATTTATTGCTTGTTTAGTTGCGCCGAGACCGAGGGCTAGTGGACCAGGCCCGTCGAACCTGTCTCGTGGAGCGCATTAGGTGAGTTACTATATTATATATATATGCTTAGGATGCATGATTTAGAAAATGCATGTTTTATTTTGACTGAATATGCATAAATAATGTGATTTATATTCAAGTATATTTTTGGTATATTTTTGGTATATAATAAATTATATACATGTTTTGTTAATAAAATATATTTAAAATGTTTTTAAATATATTTTTAGTTTAATTCATGATTTGATTGGATTTATTTGACATATATATACTCAAAATATACCTGGTTTATGTTTGGTATATTTCCAGTATATATATGGTTTATATTGTTGATTTATTTAAATTCATGCATCATGTATTTGTGAATGAATGTTTTATTATTTATTAATGAAGGATATCAATAGAACGTGCTACCTAGTGGGCAGCACTAGGACCGAGTACGTACCGGTACGCCTATAGTATTTAGGCTATATTACTAACTATTTGTGGATATTGATTTGATTATGATTATTGATATGTGTGAGATGTGGTTTGGGTGTGATTGCTGGAGCTCGGTTGACCAAGTGTCTCGGGGCCAATCACACTGGCAGTCAGACTGCTGGAGCTCGGTTGACTTAGTGTCTCGGGGCCAGTCTACTGTCCAAATGGATTAAGTGGATATATTTGGAATAAGTGAGCCTGTATGGCCAGAGTGTTGTTTAACACTATTTTCTGAGGTTGCGATATTCTAGGGTTCTATGTGATCCTTCATAAATTAGGATTTTTCAGTAAAATATATAAAAATGATTTTTCTGCATCTGTATGAATTTGCCTGTATATATACATATTATATATATACTGTTGACTGTATGCATTATCATTTAGAGTGTATGTATATATATTATAGTAATTCACTCAGTGAGGTCTGACTCCCCTCCGTTGACTATTTTTCAGGAGAGTCAACTTCCTCAGACCTCAGTAGCAGGTCGATACGCCGGATTTCTTCCGCCCCGGCTTCTTTATATAAATTGTCTACTTGAGTCTTATTGATTTTATCTAGGCACTGCAGTAGTTGTGAATTACAGTATTGGATTTCATGTATTTTGTTTTAAAGGAGATATATTATGTTGAAACTGGATTCTATTAAAGAGATTTTATGTATGGGATGAGATTTTTATTTAAATCCAGTTGATATGGATAATATAATGATATTATGATTTTTATTTCCGCTGCATATTATATTTTTATTGTTATTATGGCATGCTTTATCTTATTTTTAGGCTTGCTACGGGTTCCGGATTCGAAAGAATTCCCGTTCCCTAGCGCCGGTCATGACTCCTGTTTTGGGTCGTGACAAAGTTGGTATCAGAGTGGAGTTCTGTGTCAGGGCTTAGTTATGTGAGTTGTGGCCCTAGTTTTAAAGTTGTGTTTTCTGTTGGACTACTGCAGTGTATTAGGTTCGAGTATGTCTTGATGAGTATTCCTTGCTTTAGTTTTCAGCGTTATTCCTCCGTTGTCTATTTTGTCTGAATCTTTCCGTTTGTCTTTTCAGAATGAGGAGGCGAGCGCGTGTTGCTCCACCGGTCGTTGAGGCCGAGGATGATGAGTCTTTTCAGGATGAGGTTTTACCTCCTGAGCCGCCAGTTAGGCGTAGAGGTCGTGGCAGAGGTAGACCTCGAGGAGCGGCAGGTCGCCGTAGGCAGAGAGAGTTACAGGACGAGGAGCCTGTTGAGCCTGAGTTTGATGTTCCTGTTCCTCCAGTTGTTCAGCCTGTTCAGCCTGCCTATCAGCAGGGTATGTCTGACCCTGAGGCAGCTTTGTTCTATGCCAGAGTTGGCAGGATTGCTTTTGATGGTACTTCTGATCCTTTAGATTTCCTACATGCGATTGAGACTAGGACTCGGACTGCTCATACCGAGTACCAGCGGATCATGATTGTTGAGTTGTCTGTTGAAGGACCAGCTCTAGATTGGTTCATTCAGATGATCCAGCCTTATATGATGACGATGACATGGGCTCAGTTTCGAGAGCGATTCATGAGGAGATTTTGTCCAGAGCCTCTTCGTTTGAGCTATCGTCTCCGTCTGACCAGTATTTCTCGTGGAGATCGATCAGTAGAGGAGTATACCCGAGAGTTTCTTCGTTTGGGTAGATATGCTGAGGATCTGATGCGAGATCAGTATTTCGCTGTTACTACCTATGTTACTGGTTTGGGTTCTGCTTTTACTGGTATGCCCACAGCAGGTCTTACTCTGGAGTCTGTGATTGAGCTAGCTAAGGAGATCGAGCTGAGGTTAGTTAGGCAGGGAGCGATGCCTGATTATTACCAGTTGGGAGTTCAGTCGAGTGGATCGCAGGCTACTCCATATTCGAGTTTTCATGTTGGTTCGAGTAGTCAGCAGTGAGGTTCGACTCAGCAGAGTCAGAGACAGCAGCAGTGAGTGCATCGGAGCAGTAGACATGGTCGTGGAGGTCAGCGTAGATCGTTCAGATTTGGATCAGGTGCTTCGAGCAGCAGCAGTGGTCGTAGTTCTGGATCAGCGGCCAGTGTTTGTCAGACTTGTGGTAGAGTCCATCAGGGACCGTGTTATCTGACACCACTGACATGTTTCAGATGCGGGCAGACAGGACATTTTGCCAGATCGTGTCCTTATTCTGGGTATCAGCAGCAGCAGATTCCGCGATTCCCACAGCAGTCGATTGCTAGTGCAGCGCCCGTGCCATTTCAGTTGCCACCAGCTCAGCATCAGAGTTCTACTCAGTTTGTTCCACAGCAGAGTCGTGGTAGAGGTACTAGAGGAGGTGCCAGAGGTGTTGGCCAGGCTTCTACCAGTCAGCAGGGAGGTCGAGGTCAGGCCAGAGTCTTCCATCTGACTCAGCAGGATGCTCAGGCATCTAATGCAGTCGTGGCAGGTATTCTTTCTGTTTGTTACCTGGATGCATTGGTTTTGTTTGATCCGGGTGCCACGCATTCGTTTGTTTCTCCTGTTTTTGCTTCTAAATCTTGTTGGCAAGCTTCGAGGATGGCTTTTCCTTTGTCTGTTGCCACTCCTCTGAGCGATTCTTTGGACACCGATATTGTTCTTTCTGGTTGTCCAGTTCTCGTGGAAGATAGAGAATTATCCGCCGATTTGATTTTGTTGGATGTGATGGAGTTTGATGTTATTTTGGGAATGGATTGGTTATCTCAGCACTTTGCCGTGGTAGATTGCAGGAATAAGGAGGTGATTTTTAGAATTCCTGGTGAAGTAGATTTTACGTTTGTTGGTGATAGGAGTTCAGCACCTCAGAATCTTATTTCTACTATTTCTACTAGGAAGTTGTTGAGGAAAGGTTGTCAGGGGTTTTTGGCATTGGTTAGGGACACGTCAGTGGAGAAGTTGTCACTCACAGATGTTCCTGTTGCTTGTGAGTTTCCTGATGTTTTTCCCGAGGAGTTACCAGGTTTACCACCTCATAGAGAGATTGAGTTCTGTATAGATGTGGTCCCAGGTATTACTCCTATATCTATGCCACCTTATCGTATGGCTCCTGCAGAGTTGAGAGAGTTGAAGGAGCAGTTGCAAGAGTTGTTGGATAAAGGTTTTATCAGACCTAGTGTTTCCCCTTGGGGTGCACCAGTCTTGTTTGTGAAGAAGAAGGATGGTACCCTGAGACTGTGCATTGACTACAGAGAGTTGAATAAGGTGACAGTGAAGAACAAGTATCCTCTCCCGAGGATTGATGATTTATTTGATCAGCTACAGGGTGCACAATTCTTTTCTAAGGTCGACTTGAGGTCGGGTTATCATCAGTTGCGGATCAATGAAGCTGATATTCCTAAGATAGCTTTCCGCACTCGATATGGTCATTATGAGTTTCTGGTGATGTCTTTTGGTTTGACTAATGCACCAGCAGCTTTTATGGACCTGATGAACAGAGTATTCAGACCGTATGTGGATCAGTTTGTGGTAGTCTTCATTGATGATATACTGGTATATTCGAGGAGTATGGAAGAGCATGTATATCACTTGAGGATTGTACTACAAACACTGAGAGATCATCAGCTTTATGCTAAATTCTCGAAGTGTGATTTCTGGATGGAGAGTGTTTCTTTTCTTAGACACGTAGTGTCTAAAGAAGGTATTCAGGTTGATCCACAGAAGGTTGAGGCAGTATCTGAGTGGCCTAGACCTACTTCAGTTACTGAGATTCGGAGTTTTCTGGGTTTAGCCGGGTATTATAGGCGGTTTGTGCAGGATTTTTCCAGGATAGCAGCCCCTATGACTCGCTTAACTCAGAAGAATGTTAGATTTGAGTGGTCAGAAGCTTGTGAGAATAGTTTTCAGTTGTTGAAGGAGAAGCTGACCACAGCGCCAGTATTAGCTTTGCCTAATAGTGTGGATAAGTTCACAGTTTACTGTGATGCCTCTAGAATTGGTCTTGGTTGTGTGTTGATGCAGAATGGAAGGGTGATAGCCTATGCTTCGAGGCAGTTGAAGAAGCATGAGCAGAACTATCCCACACATGATCTGGAGATGGCTGCAGTGATCTTTGCTTTGAAGATTTGGAGACATTATTTGTACGGGGTGACTTGTGAGATATTTACTGATCACAAGAGCCTTAAGTACATTTTTCAGCAGAGAGATTTGAATTTGAGGCAGAGAAGATGGTTGGAATTGTTGAAGGATTATGATTGCGAGATTCTTTACCATCCGGGTAAAGCTAATGTGGTAGCAGATGCCTTGAGTAGGAAGTCCTCAGGTAGTCTTGCTCACATTGGTGTTGAGAGGAGACCATTGATCCAGGAATTGCATCTGATGGTGGATCAAGGTCTGATGATGAAGATCAGTAGATCAGGTGGACTATTAGCTCAATTTAAAGTACGATCTGTACTGAGGGATAGGATTAAAGCAGCTCAGAGCCGAGATCCTATTCTAGAAGAGCTTGCAGAGAATGTCAAAGCAGGGAAGTTCACTGATTTCACACTCGATGATGATGGTGTGTTGTGGATCAGTGGTAGATTGTGTGTTCCTGATGTGGATGATTTGAGAGAAGAGATCTTAGAGGAAGCACATTCTACAGCCTACAGCGTACATCCAGGTGTTACTAAGATGTACCACAGTATCAGAGATTTATACTGGTGGGATGGATTGAGGAAGGATATTGCTGATTATGTTGCTAAGTGCTTGACGTGTCAGCAAGTGAAAGCCGAACATCAGAAGCCTTCTGGGAAGCTTCAGCCTCTTCCTATTCCCGAGTGGAAGTGGGAAAGGATAGCTATGGATTTTGTGGTCGGTTTACCTCATTCGAAGGATGGATACGATTCCATCTGGGTGATTGTAGACAGATTGACGAAGTCTGCACATTTCTTGCCTGTGAAAGCTACATATTCAGTTGCTAGATTGGCGAAGTTGTATGTGAAGCATATTGTGTGCCTTCATAGAGTACCTGTGTCCATTGTGTCAGATAGAGGTTCGGTGTTTACTTCTCGTTTTTGGCAGAAGTTGCAGGAAGCGATGGGCACTAGGTTGGATTTCAGTACTGCTTTTCATCCTCAGACAGATGGTCAGTCTGAGAGGACGATCCAGACACTGGAAGATATGTTGAGGATGTGTGTCTTGGATTTGGGAGGTAGCTGGGATGATCATTTGCCACTTGTTGAGTTTGCATATAATAACAGCTACCATAGCAGTATTGGCATGGCACCATATGAGGCATTGTATGGAAGGAAGTGTAGATCCCCGTTGAGTTGGGATGAGATTGGTGAGAGAGCTTTGACTGGACCAGAGATGGTTCAGGATGCTGCAGAGAAAGTCGCCGTGATCAAGCGTAGATTAAAGACCGCAATTAGCAGACAGAAGAGTTATGCGGATCCTAGGCGCAGAGATGTGGAGTTTTAGGTTGGAGATTTCGTTTTTCTGAAGGTATCTCCGATGAAGGGTGTGATGAGATTTGGCAGGAAGGGTAAGTTAGCACCGAGATATATTGGACCGTTTGAGATTCTGGAGAGAGTTGGCACTGTTGCATATCGGTTGGATTTGCCTCCGAGTATGTCACAGGTGCATCCAGTATTTCATATCTCGATGTTGAGGAAGTATATCTCAGATCCTTCACACGTGTTGCAGCCCGACAGTTTAGAAGTGAATGAAAATTTGACGTTTGTGGAAGAACCTGTGGCGATCGTAGATTATCAAGTTCGACAGTTGCGATCGAAGCAGATTCCGATGGTCAAGGTTTTGTGGCGTAGCGACAGAGTTGAAGAGCATACGTGGGAGACTGAAGCTGAGATGCGAGCTTCTTACCCGTATCTCTTTCCTTCTTGATCTTTTCTTTTTAGAATTCGGGGATGAATTCTTGTAAGGGGGGAAGACTGTAATATCCCGTGTTTTTAAAATATTTTTACACAGTACCGGGATATGCAGAGTTAATGATTTTTGTATTTTATATGATATTTTTACGAGTTGATATGTATTTTAGACCTATTTTAATTAATGTGTTTTATATACAGTGTTTTACGTAAAATTTTCCCGGGACTTGCATTTTCGGGGAAATTTTCACGTAAACAATGTATTATTAATTATTTTAAAGGTATTTACGGACTTGCATGAACTCATACATATTTTTAAATTATTAAATAAAGTCGGTGTGTGTATATTTATTTAATTAGGGTTTATTAATTCCCTAATATTTTATTAAGTATTTAATTGTTTTAATTGTTATTTAATTAATTTTATTTGGTATAAATTATTAAAATATTAATATTTTAATGTGTGTGGTGTATATTTGATGTGTGTAATTTAATATTATTTTAATATAAAGTATAAAGTATATATATATACATATATACATTAAAAATCAAAAGAATTTGCCAAATTACACATTTGCCCCCGATTCCTTCTCCTTCTTCTTTCCCACGCCCGACGCCCGACCACCATCCCTCACCGCTGCAACTGCCGTTCCTTCACCGTCGGTGTGCCTCTCGGCTTGCCACCGTCGCCTCCAGCCGTTGCCCGCCGCCAGCAGCCCCTTTCCCGACGAGTTTTGGCCGGAATTAGCTTTAGAGGCTGAAAGTCAAGCTACCGCCGTTTCTCCCTCCTCCGGCCACCGTTTTCGACACCGCCGGTCTCTTTCTTCTCCTTGAGCTCCGGTGAGTGTGATTCTAGCTTTGGTTTGAGCTGAAATGGTCTAGAATTGCTTAGTTTTCGATTTGTCAAATTCGGCCTATTAGGGTTTTCGATTTTTTTCGAATTGTTCTTGATTGATTCATGCTTAATTCCTTCACAAATGTTGTTCCTAGTAGCTTAATCTACATGTATGAATTTTTGTAGAATTTTTGGAGGTTGTTTGGATTTTTGGGTATTTTTGAATATTTTAATATTATTTTCTAATTTTCGGAAATTAATTATTTAAATTATGAAATTGGAGTTTATGGTTGAATTGGGTGTTTAAATGAATTATAGGAATTTATTTGGAATTTTTATGAATTTCTAAGTATTTATTTTTAATTATTGAAGTTTAGGTGATTTTGGAAAATTAGGTTAAATGTGTTTTTATTTGAATTTAATTGGTTAATTGAGTTTAATTATTAATATTATTGATAAATATGTTGAGAAAATTAATTTTGGGTAATTGTATGATTTTTGGTGAATTTTTGAAGTAATTTAAGTATATTTATATATATAGGGGTATTTTGGTAATTTTACCCTAAATTGTCTAAAAAATGTAATTTAATTGGTTTTAATATTTATTTAAGGTATAAAAATGATTTCTACAAAATATTTGGTATTTTTAACTAATTAAAACTATTTTTCGTGAATTATTTTCAATTATATATATAATATACGGTTTTTCTAATAAAATGAGTTTTAATCGGTTTTTATAGTGTTTCAAGGTTAATTATGTAATTTTTATTTATAAAATGTATTTCTGTGATTTAAGGATATTTTTGGTATTTTCTGAATTGTTCTGTGTTGTGGATCCCGGTCGGTAGTCTGGAGTCCGACCGTGGGATTTTGATTGTGTTGAGCTTGTATTTCGAAGTGTGTTTCTTTGCAGGGTCGGCTCTACTCTTTTGAGTAGAGAGATGTCCGTTTTACAGGGGAGGTTCTGTCGGATTTTCGGTAGAATTCTCGTAAAACGTGATATCCAGTCGAACCCTAATTTTCGATTCCGTATTTTAATACTCTAGATTGAATTCTAGGATTTCTGTTAGGTTTATTCTAATGTCGGTTATTTATTGCTTGTTTAGTTGCGCCGAGACCGAGGGCTAGTGGACCAGGCCCGTCGAACCTGTCTCGTGGAGCGCATTAGGTGAGTTACTATATTATATATATATGCTTAGGATGCATGATTTAGAAAATGCATGTTTTATTTTGACTGAATATGCATAAATAATGTGATTTATATTCAAGTATATTTTTGGTATATTTTTGGTATATAATAAATTATATACATGTTTTGTTAATAAAATATATTTAAAATGTTTTTAAATATATTTTTAGTTTAATTCATGATTTGATTGGATTTATTTGACATATATATACTCAAAATATACCTGGTTTATGTTTGGTATATTTCCAGTATATATATGGTTTATATTGTTGATTTATTTAAATTCATGCATCATGTATTTGTGAATGAATGTTTTATTATTTATTAATGAAGGATATCAATAGAACGTGCTACCTAGTGGGCAGCACTAGGACCGAGTACGTACCGGTACGCCTATAGTATTTAGGCTATATTACTAACTATTTGTGGATATTGATTTGATTATGATTATTGATATGTGTGAGATGTGGTTTGGGTGTGATTGCTGGAGCTCGGTTGACCAAGTGTCTCGGGGCCAATCACACTGGCAGTCAGACTGCTGGAGCTCGGTTGACTTAGTGTCTCGGGGCCAGTCTACTGTCCAAATGGATTAAGTGGATATATTTGGAATAAGTGAGCCTGTATGGCCAGAGTGTTGTTTAACACTATTTTCTGAGGTTGCGATATTCTAGGGTTCTATGTGATCCTTCATAAATTAGGATTTTTCAGTAAAATATATAAAAATGATTTTTCTGCATCTGTATGAATTTGCCTGTATATATACATATTATATATATACTGTTGACTGTATGCATTATCATTTAGAGTGTATGTATATATATTATAGTAATTCACTCAGTGAGGTCTGACTCCCCTCCGTTGACTATTTTTCAGGAGAGTCAACTTCCTCAGACCTCAGTAGCAGGTCGATACGCCGGATTTCTTCCGCCCCGGCTTCTTTATATAAATTGTCTACTTGAGTCTTATTGATTTTATCTAGGCACTGCAGTAGTTGTGAATTACAGTATTGGATTTCATGTATTTTGTTTTAAAGGAGATATATTATGTTGAAACTGGATTCTATTAAAGAGATTTTATGTATGGGATGAGATTTTTATTTAAATCCAGTTGATATGGATAATATAATGATATTATGATTTTTATTTCCGCTGCATATTATATTTTTATTGTTATTATGGCATGCTTTATCTTATTTTTAGGCTTGCTACGGGTTCCGGATTCGAAAGAATTCCCGTTCCCTAGCGCCGGTCATGACTCCTGTTTTGGGTCGTGACAAAGTTGGTATCAGAGTGGAGTTCTGTGTCAGGGCTTAGTTATGTGAGTTGTGGCCCTAGTTTTAAAGTTGTGTTTTCTGTTGGACTACTGCAGTGTATTAGGTTCGAGTATGTCTTGATGAGTATTCCTTGCTTTAGTTTTCAGCGTTATTCCTCCGTTGTCTATTTTGTCTGAATCTTTCCGTTTGTCTTTTCAGAATGAGGAGGCGAGCGCGTGTCGCTCCACCGGTCGTTGAGGCCGAGGATGATGAGTCTTTTCAGGATGAGGTTTTACCTCCTGAGCCGCCAGTTAGGCGTAGAGGTCGTGGCAGAGGTAGACCTCGAGGAGCGGCAGGTCGCCGTAGGCAGAGAGAGTTACAGGACGAGGAGCCTGTTGAGCCTGAGTTTGATGTTCCTGTTCCTCCAGTTGTTCAGCCTGTTCAGCCTGCCTATCAGCAGGGTATGTCTGACCCTGAGGCAGCTTTGTTCTATGCCAGAGTTGGCAGGATTGCTTTTGATGGTACTTCTGATCCTTTAGATTTCCTACATGCGATTGAGACTAGGACTCGGACTGCTCATACCGAGTACCAGCGGATCATGATTGTTGAGTTGTCTGTTGAAGGACCAGCTCTAGATTGGTTCATTCAGATGATCCAGCCTTATATGATGACGATGACATGGGCTCAGTTTCGAGAGCGATTCATGAGGAGATTTTGTCCAGAGCCTCTTCGTTTGAGCTATCGTCTCCGTCTGACCAGTATTTCTCGTGGAGATCGATCAGTAGAGGAGTATACCCGAGAGTTTCTTCGTTTGGGTAGATATGCTGAGGATCTGATGCGAGATCAGTATTTCGCTGTTACTACCTATGTTACTGGTTTGGGTTCTGCTTTTACTGGTATGCCCACAGCAGGTCTTACTCTGGAGTCTGTGATTGAGCTAGCTAAGGAGATCGAGCTGAGGTTAGTTAGGCAGGGAGCGATGCCTGATTATTACCAGTTGGGAGTTCAGTCGAGTGGATCGCAGGCTACTCCATATTCGAGTTTTCATGTTGGTTCGAGTAGTCAGCAGTGAGGTTCGACTCAGCAGAGTCAGAGACAGCAGCAGTGAGTGCATCGGAGCAGTAGACATGGTCGTGGAGGTCAGCGTAGATCGTTCAGATTTGGATCAGGTGCTTCGAGCAGCAGCAGTGGTCGTAGTTCTGGATCAGCGGCCAGTGTTTGTCAGACTTGTGGTAGAGTCCATCAGGGACCGTGTTATCTGACACCACTGACATGTTTCAGATGCGGGCAGACAGGACATTTTGCCAGATCGTGTCCTTATTCTGGGTATCAGCAGCAGCAGATTCCGCGATTCCCACAGCAGTCGATTGCTAGTGCAGCGCCCGTGCCATTTCAGTTGCCACCAGCTCAGCATCAGAGTTCTACTCAGTTTGTTCCACAGCAGAGTCGTGGTAGAGGTACTAGAGGAGGTGCCAGAGGTGTTGGCCAGGCTTCTACCAGTCAGCAGGGAGGTCGAGGTCAGGCCAGAGTCTTCCATCTGACTCAGCAGGATGCTCAGGCATCTAATGCAGTCGTGGCAGGTATTCTTTCTGTTTGTTACCTGGATGCATTGGTTTTGTTTGATCCGGGTGCCACGCATTCGTTTGTTTCTCCTGTTTTTGCTTCTAAATCTTGTTGGCAAGCTTCGAGGATGGCTTTTCCTTTGTCTGTTGCCACTCCTCTGAGCGATTCTTTGGACACCGATATTGTTCTTTCTGGTTGTCCAGTTCTCGTGGAAGATAGAGAATTATCCGCCGATTTGATTTTGTTGGATGTGATGGAGTTTGATGTTATTTTGGGAATGGATTGGTTATCTCAGCACTTTGCCGTGGTAGATTGCAGGAATAAGGAGGTGATTTTTAGAATTCCTGGTGAAGTAGATTTTACGTTTGTTGGTGATAGGAGTTCAGCACCTCAGAATCTTATTTCTACTATTTCTGCTAGGAAGTTGTTGAGGAAAGGTTGTCAGGGGTTTTTGGCATTGGTTAGGGACACGTCAGTGGAGAAGTTGTCACTCACAGATGTTCCTGTTGCTTGTGAGTTTCCTGATGTTTTTCCCGAGGAGTTACCAGGTTTACCACCTCATAGAGAGATTGAGTTCTGTATAGATGTGGTCCCAGGTATTACTCCTATATCTATGCCACCTTATCGTATGGCTCCTGCAGAGTTGAGAGAGTTGAAGGAGCAGTTGCAAGAGTTGTTGGATAAAGGTTTTATCAGACCTAGTGTTTCCCCTTGGGGTGCACCAGTCTTGTTTGTGAAGAAGAAGGATGGTACCCTGAGACTGTGCATTGACTACAGAGAGTTGAATAAGGTGACAGTGAAGAACAAGTATCCTCTCCCGAGGATTGATGATTTATTTGATCAGCTACAGGGTGCACAATTCTTTTCTAAGGTCGACTTGAGGTCGGGTTATCATCAGTTGCGGATCAATGAAGCTGATATTCCTAAGATAGCTTTCCGCACTCGATATGGTCATTATGAGTTTCTGGTGATGTCTTTTGGTTTGACTAATGCACCAGCAGCTTTTATGGACCTGATGAACAGAGTATTCAGACCGTATGTGGATCAGTTTGTGGTAGTCTTCATTGATGATATACTGGTATATTCGAGGAGTATGGAAGAGCATGTATATCACTTGAGGATTGTACTACAAACACTGAGAGATCATCAGCTTTATGCTAAATTCTCGAAGTGTGATTTCTGGATGGAGAGTGTTTCTTTTCTTAGACACGTAGTGTCTAAAGAAGGTATTCAGGTTGATCCACAGAAGGTTGAGGCAGTATCTGAGTGGCCTAGACCTACTTCAGTTACTGAGATTCGGAGTTTTCTGGGTTTAGCCGGGTATTATAGGCGGTTTGTGCAGGATTTTTCCAGGATAGCAGCCCCTATGACTCGCTTAACTCAGAAGAATGTTAGATTTGAGTGGTCAGAAGCTTGTGAGAATAGTTTTCAGTTGTTGAAGGAGAAGCTGACCACAGCGCCAGTATTAGCTTTGCCTAATAGTGTGGATAAGTTCACAGTTTACTGTGATGCCTCTAGAATTGGTCTTGGTTGTGTGTTGATGCAGAATGGAAGGGTGATAGCCTATGCTTCGAGGCAGTTGAAGAAGCATGAGCAGAACTATCCCACACATGATCTGGAGATGGCTGCAGTGATCTTTGCTTTGAAGATTTGGAGACATTATTTGTACGGGGTGACTTGTGAGATATTTACTGATCACAAGAGCCTTAAGTACATTTTTCAGCAGAGAGATTTGAATTTGAGGCAGAGAAGATGGTTGGAATTGTTGAAGGATTATGATTGCGAGATTCTTTACCATCCGGGTAAAGCTAATGTGGTAGCAGATGCCTTGAGTAGGAAGTCCTCAGGTAGTCTTGCTCACATTGGTGTTGAGAGGAGACCATTGATCCAGGAATTGCATCTGATGGTGGATCAAGGTCTGATGATGAAGATCAGTAGATCAGGTGGACTGTTAGCTCAATTTAAAGTACGATCTGTACTGAGGGATAGGATTAAAGCAGCTCAGAGCCGAGATCCTATTCTAGAAGAGCTTGCAGAGAATGTCAAAGCAGGGAAGTTCACTGATTTCACACTCGATGATGATGGTGTGTTGTGGATCAGTGGTAGATTGTGTGTTCCTGATGTGGATGATTTGAGAGAAGAGATCTTAGAGGAAGCACATTCTACAGCCTACAGCGTACATCCAGGTGTTACTAAGATGTACCACAGTATCAGAGATTTATACTGGTGGGATGGATTGAGGAAGGATATTGCTGATTATGTTGCTAAGTGCTTGACGTGTCAGCAAGTGAAAGCCGAACATCAGAAGCCTTCTGGGAAGCTTCAGCCTCTTCCTATTCCCGAGTGGAAGTGGGAAAGGATAGCTATGGATTTTGTGGTCGGTTTACCTCATTCGAAGGATGGATACGATTCCATCTGGGTGATTGTAGACAGATTGACGAAGTCTGCACATTTCTTGCCTGTGAAAGCTACATATTCAGTTGCTAGATTGGCGAAGTTGTATGTGAAGCATATTGTGTGCCTTCATAGAGTACCTGTGTCCATTGTGTCAGATAGAGGTTCGGTGTTTACTTCTCGTTTTTGGCAGAAGTTGCAGGAAGCGATGGGCACTAGGTTGGATTTCAGTACTGCTTTTCATCCTCAGACAGATGGTCAGTCTGAGAGGACGATCCAGACACTGGAAGATATGTTGAGGATGTGTGTCTTGGATTTGGGAGGTAGCTGGGATGATCATTTGCCACTTGTTGAGTTTGCATATAATAACAGCTACCATAGCAGTATTGGCATGGCACCATATGAGGCATTGTATGGAAGGAAGTGTAGATCCCCGTTGAGTTGGGATGAGATTGGTGAGAGAGCTTTGACTGGACCAGAGATGGTTCAGGATGCTGCAGAGAAAGTCGCCGTGATCAAGCGTAGATTAAAGACCGCAATTAGCAGACAGAAGAGTTATGCGGATCCTAGGCGCAGAGATGTGGAGTTTTAGGTTGGAGATTTCGTTTTTCTGAAGGTATCTCCGATGAAGGGTGTGATGAGATTTGGCAGGAAGGGTAAGTTAGCACCGAGATATATTGGACCGTTTGAGATTCTGGAGAGAGTTGGCACTGTTGCATATCGGTTGGATTTGCCTCCGAGTATGTCACAGGTGCATCCAGTATTTCATATCTCGATGTTGAGGAAGTATATCTCAGATCCTTCACACGTGTTGCAGCCCGACAGTTTAGAAGTGAATGAAAATTTGACGTTTGTGGAAGAACCTGTGGCGATCGTAGATTATCAAGTTCGACAGTTGCGATCGAAGCAGATTCCGATGGTCAAGGTTTTGTGGCGTAGCGACAGAGTTGAAGAGCATACGTGGGAGACTGAAGCTGAGATGCGAGCTTCTTACCCGTATCTCTTTCCTTCTTGATCTTTTCTTTTTAGAATTCGGGGATGAATTCTTGTAAGGGGGGAAGACTGTAATATCCCGTGTTTTTAAAATATTTTTACACAGTACCGGGATATGCAGAGTTAATGATTTTTGTATTTTATATGATATTTTTACGAGTTGATATGTATTTTAGACCTATTTTAATTAATGTGTTTTATATACAGTGTTTTACGTAAAATTTTCCCGGGACTTGCATTTTCGGGGAAATTTTCACGTAAACAATGTATTATTAATTATTTTAAAGGTATTTACGGACTTGCATGAACTCATACATATTTTTAAATTATTAAATAAAGTCGGTGTGTGTATATTTATTTAATTAGGGTTTATTAATTCCCTAATATTTTATTAAGTATTTAATTGTTTTAATTGTTATTTAATTAATTTTATTTGGTATAAATTATTAAAATATTAATATTTTAATGTGTGTGGTGTATATTTGATGTGTGTAATTTAATATTATTTTAATATAAAGTATAAAGTATATATATATACATATATACATTAAAAATCAAAAGAATTTGCCAAATTACACATTTGCCCCCGATTCCTTCTCCTTCTTCTTTCCCACGCCCGACGCCCGACCACCATCCCTCACCGCTGCAACTGCCGTTCCTTCACCGTCGGTGTGCCTCTCGGCTTGCCACCGTCGCCTCCAGCCGTTGCCCGCCGCCAGCAGCCCCTTTCCCGACGAGTTTTGGCCGGAATTAGCTTTAGAGGCTGAAAGTCGAGCTACCGCCGTTTCTCCCTCCTCCGGCCACCGTTTTCGACACCGCCGGTCTCTTTCTTCTCCTTGAGCTCCGGTGAGTGTGATTCTAGCTTTGGTTTGAGCTGAAATGGTCTAGAATTGCTTAGTTTTCGATTTGTCAAATTCGGCCTATTAGGGTTTTCGATTTTTTTCGAATTGTTCTTGATTGATTCATGCTTAATTCCTTCACAAATGTTGTTCCTAGTAGCTTAATCTACATGTATGAATTTTTGTAGAATTTTTGGAGGTTGTTTGGATTTTTGGGTATTTTTGAATATTTTAATATTATTTTCTAATTTTCGGAAATTAATTATTTAAATTATGAAATTGGAGTTTATGGTTGAATTGGGTGTTTAAATGAATTATAGGAATTTATTTGGAATTTTTATGAATTTCTAAGTATTTATTTTTAATTATTGAAGTTTAGGTGATTTTGGAAAATTAGGTTAAATGTGTTTTTATTTGAATTTAATTGGTTAATTGAGTTTAATTATTAATATTATTGATAAATATGTTGAGAAAATTAATTTTGGGTAATTGTATGATTTTTGGTGAATTTTTGAAGTAATTTAAGTATATTTATATATATAGGGGTATTTTGGTAATTTTACCCTAAATTGTCTAAAAAATGTAATTTAATTGGTTTTAATATTTATTTAAGGTATAAAAATGATTTCTACAAAATATTTGGTATTTTTAACTAATTAAAACTATTTTTCGTGAATTATTTTCAATTATATATATAATATACGGTTTTTCTAATAAAATGAGTTTTAATCGGTTTTTATAGTGTTTCAAGGTTAATTATGTAATTTTTATTTATAAAATGTATTTCTGTGATTTAAGGATATTTTTGGTATTTTCTGAATTGTTCTGTGTTGTGGATCCCGGTCGGTAGTCTGGAGTCCGACCGTGGGATTTTGATTGTGTTGAGCTTGTATTTCGAAGTGTGTTTCTTTGCAGGGTCGGCTCTACTCTTTTGAGTAGAGAGATGTCCGTTTTACAGGGGAGGTTCTGTCGGATTTTCGGTAGAATTCTCGTAAAACGTGATATCCAGTCGAACCCTAATTTTCGATTCCGTATTTTAATACTCTAGATTGAATTCTAGGATTTCTGTTAGGTTTATTCTAATGTCGGTTATTTATTGCTTGTTTAGTTGCGCCGAGACCGAGGGCTAGTGGACCAGGCCCGTCGAACCTGTCTCGTGGAGCGCATTAGGTGAGTTACTATATTATATATATATGCTTAGGATGCATGATTTAGAAAATGCATGTTTTATTTTGACTGAATATGCATAAATAATGTGATTTATATTCAAGTATATTTTTGGTATATTTTTGGTATATAATAAATTATATACATGTTTTGTTAATAAAATATATTTAAAATGTTTTTAAATATATTTTTAGTTTAATTCATGATTTGATTGGATTTATTTGACATATATATACTCAAAATATACCTGGTTTATGTTTGGTATATTTCCAGTATATATATGGTTTATATTGTTGATTTATTTAAATTCATGCATCATGTATTTGTGAATGAATGTTTTATTATTTATTAATGAAGGATATCAATAGAACGTGCTACCTAGTGGGCAGCACTAGGACCGAGTACGTACCGGTACGCCTATAGTATTTAGGCTATATTACTAACTATTTGTGGATATTGATTTGATTATGATTATTGATATGTGTGAGATGTGGTTTGGGTGTGATTGCTGGAGCTCGGTTGACCAAGTGTCTCGGGGCCAATCACACTGGCAGTCAGACTGCTGGAGCTCGGTTGACTTAGTGTCTCGGGGCCAGTCTACTGTCCAAATGGATTAAGTGGATATATTTGGAATAAGTGAGCCTGTATGGCCAGAGTGTTGTTTAACACTATTTTCTGAGGTTGCGATATTCTAGGGTTCTATGTGATCCTTCATAAATTAGGATTTTTCAGTAAAATATATAAAAATGATTTTTCTGCATCTGTATGAATTTGCCTGTATATATACATATTATATATATACTGTTGACTGTATGCATTATCATTTAGAGTGTATGTATATATATTATAGTAATTCACTCAGTGAGGTCTGACTCCCCTCCGTTGACTATTTTTCAGGAGAGTCAACTTCCTCAGACCTCAGTAGCAGGTCGATACGCCGGATTTCTTCCGCCCCGGCTTCTTTATATAAATTGTCTACTTGAGTCTTATTGATTTTATCTAGGCACTGCAGTAGTTGTGAATTACAGTATTGGATTTCATGTATTTTGTTTTAAAGGAGATATATTATGTTGAAACTGGATTCTATTAAAGAGATTTTATGTATGGGATGAGATTTTTATTTAAATCCAGTTGATATGGATAATATAATGATATTATGATTTTTATTTCCGCTGCATATTATATTTTTATTGTTATTATGGCATGCTTTATCTTATT
The DNA here is from genome assembly GCA_947683625.1 of Mallotus nudiflorus. Lineage (NCBI taxonomy): Eukaryota > Viridiplantae > Streptophyta > Magnoliopsida > Malpighiales > Euphorbiaceae > Mallotus > Mallotus nudiflorus. The sequence continues at coordinate 797,182 of CANTUR010000035.1, forward strand.
TTTAGGCTTGCTACGGGTTCCGGATTCGAAAGAATTCCCGTTCCCTAGCGCCGGTCATGACTCCTGTTTTGGGTCGTGACAAAGTTGGTATCAGAGTGGAGTTCTGTGTCAGGGCTTAGTTATGTGAGTTGTGGCCCTAGTTTTAAAGTTGTGTTTTCTGTTGGACTACTGCAGTGTATTAGGTTCGAGTATGTCTTGATGAGTATTCCTTGCTTTAGTTTTCAGCGTTATTCCTCCGTTGTCTATTTTGTCTGAATCTTTCCGTTTGTCTTTTCAGAATGAGGAGGCGAGCGCGTGTCGCTCCACCGGTCGTTGAGGCCGAGGATGATGAGTCTTTTCAGGATGAGGTTTTACCTCCTGAGCCGCCAGTTAGGCGTAGAGGTCGTGGCAGAGGTAGACCTCGAGGAGCGGCAGGTCGCCGTAGGCAGAGAGAGTTACAGGACGAGGAGCCTGTTGAGCCTGAGTTTGATGTTCCTGTTCCTCCAGTTGTTCAGCCTGTTCAGCCTGCCTATCAGCAGGGTATGTCTGACCCTGAGGCAGCTTTGTTCTATGCCAGAGTTGGCAGGATTGCTTTTGATGGTACTTCTGATCCTTTAGATTTCCTACATGCGATTGAGACTAGGACTCGGACTGCTCATACCGAGTACCAGCGGATCATGATTGTTGAGTTGTCTGTTGAAGGACCAGCTCTAGATTGGTTCATTCAGATGATCCAGCCTTATATGATGACGATGACATGGGCTCAGTTTCGAGAGCGATTCATGAGGAGATTTTGTCCAGAGCCTCTTCGTTTGAGCTATCGTCTCCGTCTGACCAGTATTTCTCGTGGAGATCGATCAGTAGAGGAGTATACCCGAGAGTTTCTTCGTTTGGGTAGATATGCTGAGGATCTGATGCGAGATCAGTATTTCGCTGTTACTACCTATGTTACTGGTTTGGGTTCTGCTTTTACTGGTATGCCCACAGCAGGTCTTACTCTGGAGTCTGTGATTGAGCTAGCTAAGGAGATCGAGCTGAGGTTAGTTAGGCAGGGAGCGATGCCTGATTATTACCAGTTGGGAGTTCAGTCGAGTGGATCGCAGGCTACTCCATATTCGAGTTTTCATGTTGGTTCGAGTAGTCAGCAGTGAGGTTCGACTCAGCAGAGTCAGAGACAGCAGCAGTGAGTGCATCGGAGCAGTAGACATGGTCGTGGAGGTCAGCGTAGATCGTTCAGATTTGGATCAGGTGCTTCGAGCAGCAGCAGTGGTCGTAGTTCTGGATCAACGGCCAGTGTTTGTCAGACTTGTGGTAGAGTCCATCAGGGACCGTGTTATCTGACACCACTGACATGTTTCAGATGCGGGCAGACAGGACATTTTGCCAGATCGTGTCCTTATTCTGGGTATCAGCAGCAGCAGATTCCGCGATTCCCACAGCAGTCGATTGCTAGTGCAGCGCCCGTGCCATTTCAGTTGCCACCAGCTCAGCATCAGAGTTCTACTCAGTTTGTTCCACAGCAGAGTCGTGGTAGAGGTACTAGAGGAGGTGCCAGAGGTGTTGGCCAGGCTTCTACCAGTCAGCAGGGAGGTCGAGGTCAGGCCAGAGTCTTCCATCTGACTCAGCAGGATGCTCAGGCATCTAATGCAGTCGTGGCAGGTATTCTTTCTGTTTGTTACCTGGATGCATTGGTTTTGTTTGATCCGGGTGCCACGCATTCGTTTGTTTCTCCTGTTTTTGCTTCTAAATCTTGTTGGCAAGCTTCGAGGATGGCTTTTCCTTTGTCTGTTGCCACTCCTCTGAGCGATTCTTTGGACACCGATATTGTTCTTTCTGGTTGTCCAGTTCTCGTGGAAGATAGAGAATTATCCGCCGATTTGATTTTGTTGGATGTGATGGAGTTTGATGTTATTTTGGGAATGGATTGGTTATCTCAGCACTTTGCCGTGGTAGATTGCAGGAATAAGGAGGTGATTTTTAGAATTCCTGGTGAAGTAGATTTTACGTTTGTTGGTGATAGGAGTTCAGCACCTCAGAATCTTATTTCTACTATTTCTGCTAGGAAGTTGTTGAGGAAAGGTTGTCAGGGGTTTTTGGCATTGGTTAGGGACACGTCAGTGGAGAAGTTGTCACTCACAGATGTTCCTGTTGCTTGTGAGTTTCCTGATGTTTTTCCCGAGGAGTTACCAGGTTTACCACCTCATAGAGAGATTGAGTTCTGTATAGATGTGGTCCCAGGTATTACTCCTATATCTATGCCACCTTATCGTATGGCTCCTGCAGAGTTGAGAGAGTTGAAGGAGCAGTTGCAAGAGTTGTTGGATAAAGGTTTTATCAGACCTAGTGTTTCCCCTTGGGGTGCACCAGTCTTGTTTGTGAAGAAGAAGGATGGTACCCTGAGACTGTGCATTGACTACAGAGAGTTGAATAAGGTGACAGTGAAGAACAAGTATCCTCTCCCGAGGATTGATGATTTATTTGATCAGCTACAGGGTGCACAATTCTTTTCTAAGGTCGACTTGAGGTCGGGTTATCATCAGTTGCGGATCAATGAAGCTGATATTCCTAAGATAGCTTTCCGCACTCGATATGGTCATTATGAGTTTCTGGTGATGTCTTTTGGTTTGACTAATGCACCAGCAGCTTTTATGGACCTGATGAACAGAGTATTCAGACCGTATGTGGATCAGTTTGTGGTAGTCTTCATTGATGATATACTGGTATATTCGAGGAGTATGGAAGAGCATGTATATCACTTGAGGATTGTACTACAAACACTGAGAGATCATCAGCTTTATGCTAAATTCTCGAAGTGTGATTTCTGGATGGAGAGTGTTTCTTTTCTTAGACACGTAGTGTCTAAAGAAGGTATTCAGGTTGATCCACAGAAGGTTGAGGCAGTATCTGAGTGGCCTAGACCTACTTCAGTTACTGAGATTCGGAGTTTTCTGGGTTTAGCCGGGTATTATAGGCGGTTTGTGCAGGATTTTTCCAGGATAGCAGCCCCTATGACTCGCTTAACTCAGAAGAATGTTAGATTTGAGTGGTCAGAAGCTTGTGAGAATAGTTTTCAGTTGTTGAAGGAGAAGCTGACCACAGCGCCAGTATTAGCTTTGCCTAATAGTGTGGATAAGTTCACAGTTTACTGTGATGCCTCTAGAATTGGTCTTGGTTGTGTGTTGATGCAGAATGGAAGGGTGATAGCCTATGCTTCGAGGCAGTTGAAGAAGCATGAGCAGAACTATCCCACACATGATCTGGAGATGGCTGCAGTGATCTTTGCTTTGAAGATTTGGAGACATTATTTGTACGGGGTGACTTGTGAGATATTTACTGATCACAAGAGCCTTAAGTACATTTTTCAGCAGAGAGATTTGAATTTGAGGCAGAGAAGATGGTTGGAATTGTTGAAGGATTATGATTGCGAGATTCTTTACCATCCGGGTAAAGCTAATGTGGTAGCAGATGCCTTGAGTAGGAAGTCCTCAGGTAGTCTTGCTCACATTGGTGTTGAGAGGAGACCATTGATCCAGGAATTGCATCTGATGGTGGATCAAGGTCTGATGATGAAGATCAGTAGATCAGGTGGACTGTTAGCTCAATTTAAAGTACGATCTGTACTGAGGGATAGGATTAAAGCAGCTCAGAGCCGAGATCCTATTCTAGAAGAGCTTGCAGAGAATGTCAAAGCAGGGAAGTTCACTGATTTCACACTCGATGATGATGGTGTGTTGTGGATCAGTGGTAGATTGTGTGTTCCTGATGTGGATGATTTGAGAGAAGAGATCTTAGAGGAAGCACATTCTACAGCCTACAGCGTACATCCAGGTGTTACTAAGATGTACCACAGTATCAGAGATTTATACTGGTGGGATGGATTGAGGAAGGATATTGCTGATTATGTTGCTAAGTGCTTGACGTGTCAGCAAGTGAAAGCCGAACATCAGAAGCCTTCTGGGAAGCTTCAGCCTCTTCCTATTCCCGAGTGGAAGTGGGAAAGGATAGCTATGGATTTTGTGGTCGGTTTACCTCGTTCGAAGGATGGATACGATTCCATCTGGGTGATTGTAGACAGATTGACGAAGTCTGCACATTTCTTGCCTGTGAAAGCTACATATTCAGTTGCTAGATTGGCGAAGTTGTATGTGAAGCATATTGTGTGCCTTCATAGAGTACCTGTGTCCATTGTGTCAGATAGAGGTTCGGTGTTTACTTCTCGTTTTTGGCAGAAGTTGCAGGAAGCGATGGGCACTAGGTTGGATTTCAGTACTGCTTTTCATCCTCAGACAGATGGTCAGTCTGAGAGGACGATCCAGACACTGGAAGATATGTTGAGGATGTGTGTCTTGGATTTGGGAGGTAGCTGGGATGATCATTTGCCACTTGTTGAGTTTGCATATAATAACAGCTACCATAGCAGTATTGGCATGGCACCATATGAGGCATTGTATGGAAGGAAGTGTAGATCCCCGTTGAGTTGGGATGAGATTGGTGAGAGAGCTTTGACTGGACCAGAGATGGTTCAGGATGCTGCAGAGAAAGTCGCCGTGATCAAGCGTAGATTAAAGACCGCAATTAGCAGACAGAAGAGTTATGCGGATCCTAGGCGCAGAGATGTGGAGTTTTAGGTTGGAGATTTCGTTTTTCTGAAGGTATCTCCGATGAAGGGTGTGATGAGATTTGGCAGGAAGGGTAAGTTAGCACCGAGATATATTGGACCGTTTGAGATTCTGGAGAGAGTTGGCACTGTTGCATATCGGTTGGATTTGCCTCCGAGTATGTCACAGGTGCATCCAGTATTTCATATCTCGATGTTGAGGAAGTATATCTCAGATCCTTCACACGTGTTGCAGCCCGACAGTTTAGAAGTGAATGAAAATTTGACGTTTGTGGAAGAACCTGTGGCGATCGTAGATTATCAAGTTCGACAGTTGCGATCGAAGCAGATTCCGATGGTCAAGGTTTTGTGGCGTAGCGACAGAGTTGAAGAGCATACGTGGGAGACTGAAGCTGAGATGCGAGCTTCTTACCCGTATCTCTTTCCTTCTTGATCTTTTCTTTTTAGAATTCGGGGATGAATTCTTGTAAGGGGGGAAGACTGTAATATCCCGTGTTTTTAAAATATTTTTACACAGTACCGGGATATGCAGAGTTAATGATTTTTGTATTTTATATGATATTTTTACGAGTTGATATGTATTTTAGACCTATTTTAATTAATGTGTTTTATATACAGTGTTTTACGTAAAATTTTCCCGGGACTTGCATTTTCGGGGAAATTTTCACGTAAACAATGTATTATTAATTATTTTAAAGGTATTTACGGACTTGCATGAACTCATACATATTTTTAAATTATTAAATAAAGTCGGTGTGTGTATATTTATTTAATTAGGGTTTATTAATTCCCTAATATTTTATTAAGTATTTAATTGTTTTAATTGTTATTTAATTAATTTTATTTGGTATAAATTATTAAAATATTAATATTTTAATGTGTGTGGTGTATATTTGATGTGTGTAATTTAATATTATTTTAATATAAAGTATAAAGTATATATATATACATATATACATTAAAAATCAAAAGAATTTGCCAAATTACACATTTGCCCCCGATTCCTTCTCCTTCTTCTTTCCCACGCCCGACGCCCGACCACCATCCCTCACCGCTGCAACTGTCGTTCCTTCACCGTCGGTGTGCCTCTCGGCTTGCCACCGTCGCCTCCAGCCGTTGCCCGCCGCCAGCAGCCCCTTTCCCGACGAGTTTTGGCCGGAATTAGCTTTAGAGGCCGAAAGTCGAGCTACCGCCGTTTCTCCCTCCTCCGGCCACCGTTTTCGACACCGCCGGTCTCTTTCTTCTCCTTGAGCTCCGGTGAGTGTGATTCTAGCTTTGGTTTGAGCTGAAATGGTCTAGAATTGCTTAGTTTTCGATTTGTCAAATTCGGCCTATTAGGGTTTTTGATTTTTTTCGAATTGTTCTTGATTGATTCATGCTTAATTCCTTCACAAATATTGTTCCTAGTAGCTTAATCTACATGTATGAATTTTTGTAGAATTTTTGGAGGTTGTTTGGATTTTTGGGTATTTTTGAATATTTTAATATTATTTTCTAATTTTCGGAAATTAATTATTTAAATTATGAAATTGGAGTTTATGGTTGAATTGGGTGTTTAAATGAATTATAGGAATTTATTTGGAATTTTTATGAATTTCTAAGTATTTATTTTTAATTATTGAAGTTTAGGTGATTTTGGAAAATTAGGTTAAATGTGTTTTTATTTGAATTTAATTGGTTAATTGAGTTTAATTATTAATATTATTGATAAATATGTTGAGAAAATTAATTTTGGGTAATTGTATGATTTTTGGTGAATTTTTGAAGTAATTTAAGTATATTTATATATATAGGGGTATTTTGGTAATTTTACCCTAAATTGTCTAAAAAATGTAATTTAATTGGTTTTAATATTTATTTAAGGTATAAAAATGATTTCTACAAAATATTTGGTATTTTTAACTAATTAAAACTATTTTTCGTGAATTATTTTCAATTATATATATAATATACGGTTTTTCTAATAAAATGAGTTTTAATCGGTTTTTATAGTGTTTCAAGGTTAATTATGTAATTTTTATTTATAAAATGTATTTCTGTGATTTAAGGATATTTTTGGTATTTTCTGAATTGTTCTGTGTTGTGGATCCCGGTCGGTAGTCTGGAGTCCGACCGTGGGATTTTGATTGTGTTGAGCTTGTATTTCGAAGTGTGTTTCTTTGCAGGGTCGGCTCTACTCTTTTGAGTAGAGAGATGTCCGTTTTACAGGGGAGGTTCTGTCGGATTTTCGGTAGAATTCTCGTAAAACGTGATATCCAGTCGAACCCTAATTTTCGATTCCGTATTTTAATACTCTAGATTGAATTCTAGGATTTCTGTTAGGTTTATTCTAATGTCGGTTATTTATTGCTTGTTTAGTTGCGCCGAGACCGAGGGCTAGTGGACCAGGCCCGTCGAACCTGTCTCGTGGAGCGCATTAGGTGAGTTACTATATTATATATATATGCTTAGGATGCATGATTTAGAAAATGCATGTTTTATTTTGACTGAATATGCATAAATAATGTGATTTATATTCAAGTATATTTTTGGTATATTTTTGGTATATAATAAATTATATACATGTTTTGTTAATAAAATATATTTAAAATGTTTTTAAATATATTTTTAGTTTAATTCATGATTTGATTGGATTTATTTGACATATATATACTCAAAATATACCTGGTTTATGTTTGGTATATTTCCAGTATATATATGGTTTATATTGTTGATTTATTTAAATTCATGCATCATGTATTTGTGAATGAATGTTTTATTATTTATTAATGAAGGATATCAATAGAACGTGCTACCTAGTGGGCAGCACTAGGACCGAGTACGTACCGGTACGCCTATAGTATTTAGGCTATATTACTAACTATTTGTGGATATTGATTTGATTATGATTATTGATATGTGTGAGATGTGGTTTGGGTGTGATTGCTGGAGCTCGGTTGACCAAGTGTCTCGGGGCCAATCACACTGGCAGTCAGACTGCTGGAGCTCGGTTGACTTAGTGTCTCGGGGCCAGTCTACTGTCCAAATGGATTAAGTGGATATATTTGGAATAAGTGAGCCTGTATGGCCAGAGTGTTGTTTAACACTATTTTCTGAGGTTGCGATATTCTAGGGTTCTATGTGATCCTTCATAAATTAGGATTTTTCAGTAAAATATATAAAAATGATTTTTCTGCATCTGTATGAATTTGCCTGTATATATACATATTATATATATACTGTTGACTGTATGCATTATCATTTAGAGTGTATGTATATATATTATAGTAATTCACTCAGTGAGGTCTGACTCCCCTCCGTTGACTATTTTTCAGGAGAGTCAACTTCCTCAGACCTCAGTAGCAGGTCGATACGCCGGATTTCTTCCGCCCCGGCTTCTTTATGTAAATTGTCTACTTGAGTCTTATTGATTTTATCTAGGCACTGCAGTAGTTGTGAATTACAGTATTGGATTTCATGTATTTTGTTTTAAAGGAGATATATTATGTTGAAACTGGATTCTATTAAAGAGATTTTATGTATGGGATGAGATTTTTATTTAAATCCAGTTGATATGGATAATATAATGATATTATGATTTTTATTTCCGCTGCATATTATATTTTTATTGTTATTATGGCATGCTTTATCTTATTTTTAGGCTTGCTACGGGTTCTGGATTCGAAAGAATTCCCGTTCCCTAGCGCCGGTCATGACTCCTGTTTTGGGTCATGACATCAGTCGTGGCCAGTAAACTTCCTTATTGTTTGTAGTTATAATAAGCTCAAGGAAGGACCCCACCAAAACTTAATTATAGAAGATGTAGCGAAGAGAAGACTGAGGAGAGAGATTGAACAATCTAGCCATCTGCTGATAGATAAAGTGTAAGTTTGGAATTCCAATTTAAGGATTGTAATTTGACAGGTAAAATCTAGGTGACATCCTAGAATAGCCTTGAATTCCTCTGGCAAGGGGCATATTTCTAAAGAATTGAATCAGAAAACATATTTGCTCAGATCCTAGAATTGAGCCATGACATAGAGAAAAGGAAAGTTGATTCTCCTTACATGAAGAGCTAAAAAAATTAATAGATAGAAGGGCTTTAGTTTTTCCCATGATTCACCAAAGCCCTTTAAGATTTTTTGTACTTATTTAAAACTTCTCTCAGTCATATTTAAGGATTTTTAGGGCTGTTGTAAAAGAGATAATTGAGAGTTGATGTGTAGATGTGAGAGGAAGAAATTGATTTTATTAAGAGAAAAGAAGTTTAAAAAGGGGATCTACGGTAGAGGCGATGAGGCATTCACCTCTTCAATCAGATGGCGCCTCATCATGAGAAGGCATTTAGAAATTGCCTTTTCATGAAAAGGCAACGCTTGAGTGAAGAGGTGATCGCCTCTATGACAGTTGTAGGCATGTTTTGATTACATTACTCAATTTGACTTTTCTTATTTTGATTCATAAATGGAAGATTTGCATGATTGAACGATGTATTTATGTAACATTATATTGAAATGATCACAGATTCCTTAATGAAATTATCACAGATTCCTTAATGAAATGTTTCAAATTTTCTAATAAATATGAACATGAATATGCAAATTAAAGTTGAAATAATTCTGCAATATTAGATATCAGAAAGCAAAGGAAGTTTGGGTCCTAATCTAAGAAGCCTCTATTTTGGTAGCTTCTGAATCATTTTTGTCACCACTCCCATCAATACCATCGCCATCATCATCACCAGAATCCTCCTCATTTTCTTCTTTATCTTCCTCTTCCTTAATTTGAAGAGTGGTAACTTAGCACTAAAGGGTTGTGATCCTGGCCTGACTAATTGCATCATGGTGCTGTTTGTATATAATACAAAGTAAGCACTCATCTAAGCATATGTACATATAGAAGTAGTGAAAAATCATTACCCTCCACTTTTGAGTGACAGTCGTCAGATGGTCACACTGAGCCTTAATCAGGCAATATATGTACACTCCCTGGTTTAGAGGAATCTGCATGATTAAAGATCAAGTATTACTAATGCCTTGTTGAGATTAATTATAAATGTAGGAAAAGGCTTACATGAGTAGCATTAGGAGTGCATATCGATGTCAGGCTATCATCTAATGTCAAGAACTCATGAGATAAGTTCCTTGGAGTCACCCAATAATGAGCCAGTAAGTCAGAAGTGTAAATTAAATGATCAGCGACTATCTGTGAGCTAGAATCGAAAAGAGCTCTAAGAGGTAGTGCTCCAATAAAGGTACTATCTCCGTTGTCAGTGTGAGAGTGCCAGAGGGGTCTCTCATGCACAGGAGGCGAGGCTCTATGAGTGGGACCTGTGGCTACCATCTATAGATGGGAGAGGTTAAGTCAACATGTAAGTCTAAAAAAATAAAAAAGGCAAAGTCAAGTGTATACCTGAGTAGTGGTAACAGTTGAAAGAGGCACTCGCTGCAATAAATTGGCTTTGACAAAGTCCAAGTAGTGACTCTTACTCCTCATAATGTGCATCTCAATAGGTTCCCCTGTAGCTACTTTAGCTAAGTCCTCACCCTACAATAGGTGCATCCAGAACATTCCTGTAGGAGGTGATATGGTAATGTGCCTAACATGGGCACCATAATCCTAGTAAAGGATCCTCTCTCCAATATACACTCTTAACAGCTAGGTCCATAAAGCAGCACTCACCACAAAGATAACAATTTTAAGCGAGTCATCTCTACAAGCCACCTATTTTGAGGACCCTACAAATCATAGCACAGTTGGTTAGAAGATTAGGTAAGTTACATGGATTCTAAAACTATGTGATACTAATGATAATACCTTTATCTTCTTTTAGGTACCTCGTCATAGGATAAGGAGTTTAGCCGCTCCCAATGAACATGCACATGAGCCAAATGCCTCTTTCATGAGTGACTAGCACCCCAAAGAAGTGAATGTCACTAACACGGGTTATCCCCTATATCAACTCTATCTCTAAAGCTCATACCTATAAAAAGAATTATTAGCAAATAATTAAGATAAGAGGGGAATAAAGTTTAGAACTAAAATAGAAGAATCTCACCATGACAACATGCCAGAAACCACAAAATCATTTGGCTCCTCAAACTACCTCATCTATGCTCTTGTACAAATAGGCCAGCGCACAGCTACCCTAATTATAAGAGGATACCTGATCCAAGTCTCAAAGAGGCATCAAAAACATCAAGACAATGGAATTGGCAGTGTTAGTAAACAACGTAGAACCTAATAGATTGACCAAGAATGCCCTACCTATCTAGTCGATCTCTCGATCGATGGCAACGACCTCAATCCTAACACAGGTATAGTGACTATGGATCGAGTCAATCTTGAAGGTTTGGGTCCCTTTCATGTCTAGGACCATGCTAAGCAGCTACTCAATGTAAGCCACCCAATCCAGAGTCATCTGATGGATGCTCATGTCAAATAGGATAGCATCACCTATATAAGTGATCCCAGTAATAGCATTAAAGAAGGTAAGGTCCACCGTGAGCTTAGCGAAAGAAAGGTGAAATGTGTGTGTGGTCTCAAACCACCTCTCTATCAGAGCATATTGCGGCTGATAGTCAGTCCACCCTTAAGTATCTAAAAGTGATAGAATGAAATCCTCACGCCTAGTATCCTGGATGTCATCTTTGACATCATCTATAAGCTCATTGTACCACACCTGAGCCCCACTAAAATTTCCAGCGCCTTTAAATGTGTGGGTATCATATTAGAAATGAACAGGGAAGTCAGAATTTATGTAATTTGCTTACAATCAAAAAAAGAAAAGTGATGAATATTGTTAGAGATGCAATAATTCATTGAAGAGTCAGTGCCTTAATATGAAGAGGCGACACCTTTGCGAAGTAGTGAAAAAGTATGGTTTTCTATCAAACAGGTAACGCCTCTCCTTGATGAGGTGACGCTTGATCGATGAGGTGATTACCTCGTTAAAAAGACGATGCCTCTTTATGTTAAAGCACACAAGATAATTTTTAATTTCTTCATCTTTTTTAATTTAATAAAGTCCATTCTTATTTCTAATTATGAATGTATGTCTACTAATCATAACCTGATGATTATTCACAAGAAAAAATGATTAATTTGGATACTAACCTCTCTAGAAGCCAAAGTGCATATATAGGTGCCCAAACTCAGAATAAGTAGAATCTCATCCTCGATCGAGAATTTGAGGGTTTGTAGAGGCTCTATCGGAGGCATCATCAAGTCCTACTATAGTGGATCAAGGGTGCGGGTCACATCTATTATTGGAAAAAAAAAGAAGATGTAGAAGAAGAAAAAAAAAGAAAAAAGAAAAAAGAGAAAAAAAGAAAGGAAGAAAATAAAGTTTTTTGAAAAAAGAAGAAAAAGAGAAAAAGAAAGTGTTTTATAAAAGGAAAAGAAGAAAAGACCCTTTTAAAAGAAAGAAAAGATATTTTTTAAAAAAATAAAAAGAGAAAATTTGACCTCTCAGTTTTGAACACCGAAGCTAATGGCGTGGATTTTAGGGGACTACCTCTCGAATTTGTATACCTGAGATTGATGATGTGAGCTTCCCAATCGTTAAAATAAAATTTAACCTTTTAGTTTTGAACATCAAAGCTAACGACACAGATTTTAAGGGAGTACTTCTCAGGTTTGTATACCTAAAGTTGATGGTATGAGCTTCATAATTATTGAAGAAAAATTTAACTTCTCAATTTTGAATACCAAGGCTAACGACATTGATTTTAAAGGACAACCTCTCGAGTTTGTATACTTGAGGTTGGCAACATGAGCTTCCCAATTATCGAAGAAAAATTTTGACCTCTCAGTTTTGAACACTGAGACTAACAGCTTGGATTTTAGGGGATTGTCTCTCAAGTTTATATACCCAAGGTTAAAGAAAAATTCAACTGTTAAAGAAAAATTCAACCTCTCAATTTTGAACATCGAGGTTAACAGTGTGGATTTCCTAATGGATTTGGAATTTCTAATCAAAGTGTCAAAATGTTATTGAATTTAAAGTTTTCTGATCGAAGTATCAGAGCTTAAGATTTGACCTCTCAGGTTTGTATGTCTAAGGCAAACAACACGAATTTTAAAGAATTCAGTTTTTTGAGTGAAAATAAAATGAATTTTGAACAATTCAGTTTAAGAGTGAGAATAAAAAATCAAGTATATCCCTTATTATTATGTTATGCATATGCATGTGATTTTTTAAAAACATTGTCATTACATGCATTTATTTTTTCAAAAAATCAAAGGGCAAACTATAGAGACCCTGTTTGATCAATCCGTAGTAAGGGGCAAACTGTGGATCCTCATTTTGATATGCCCATGATAAAGCCTAATGATGAGACATGCCAGGTTTGAATGTAAGAAAAGACCTAAAATCTTCTTAAAAATATACCTGAGACCCTAAACCTATAAATCCAAGCCCAAGCCCATTCTAGCCCAAAGGCCCAATCCTAGGTTAGAGCTAGAGAGGCGACACCTCATAGAAGAGGCATTGCCTCTGTAGTAGTCACTTTAATAAGGCAATGCCTTATGAAAGAGGCATCGCCTCTGTAACAACCATTTGCACTTGCATTAAATACAATAATGACAATGGTGGTTAAATTAGTGGAGCCACTTCCTACTGAATTAAAGCTATGGCATGAAAAAAAGACTTTGGAGAAATATTAATGGGAAAAATGTAGTGATGAGGGTGAAAAAATGGATGTCTTATTAAGGCATAAGGAATTAAAAGGGGAATGGCAAGTGAAAAGAAAGGGTGGGCAATCTTTAGCAACTTTTTAGCAAGTTTCAAGAAGAAAAGAGAGAGGAAGAGCTCTAGAGAGAAAAGAGGAAACATTCTTAAGAAGGAAAAAAGAAAAAGCTAGCTTAAAGGTCTATTCTTAAAGAAAAAGAAAGAGAACTCTTGCATTTAAGTGTGGAGCTTGATATGAAAACCAATATTTGAGGCCAACCATTTTGAAAAGCCACAATTTTGAAAAAACCAACTCATAAATTTGTAAGAATCTCTATTTTTAAGTATTAATTCTTTGTCTTACATAATTTTCCTTTTGTTTATTTGCTTGTTCGTCTATAGATTTATTGTTCATTTTATGTTATATTTATAATGTGATCGTTTAAATTACTAAGTATAGTTACAAGTGTTTAGTTATTTACATGTGATCTTGTTTTACTTGAGATTTAAGAAGTTTATAAGTTATTGTTCCATCTGTTAATCGAAGAGGTGTCACCCTTTTAGCTTGAGGCGATGTGGTGTCACCTCTATGCCTAGAGGCAATGTGGTGCCACCTCTATGCCTAAAGGCGACGCCTCACTAATGAGGCAGTGCCACTCTATCAGAGTCATGTGTAGTCTCATTTTGATTTACTATGCTCATTTTGTAATTTGTATGTTAATAAATAAATAATTGAATAATTAAAGATAATAAAATATAAAACACACACACGGAGACCAATCGTAAAGTTAGGTGGATATTTCAAAAGCCCATATCCAATTTCCAAATCCATTCTCTAAGGACAGTTACTTGGCACCTTTGTGGAATATAGTTATTGTACAAAGTGTCATAGGTCTTATTTGGGTGGCGACTTCATCTCCAATATGGACCTTGAATCCATGTTGTATTTCCTAGTGGGCCTCAAACCTACACAGTACCGTGATCACCAAACACTTAGGATTTTCAATACCCACAATCTTATTCATAAGATTGAGCTTATACAAAAGTTTGAGGCTCACTCTTCAACCTTACACAATCACGAGTTTCTAGGCTCACTCTTAAATCAATTCTCAAATGTTTTAATGGCTAAACACTTAAACCAATTCCACTAGAAAAGAATCTCAGTTCCTGTTTTCTTAATCCTAGAAAAATAGAAGAATAAGAATATCTATTCTAATACTTACTAACTCTCACAAGAGTTATACAAATATAAAATGAATCTGAAGAGAGTTTTGAGAGCTTAATTAAATGATTAAGAGAGTATATTGAATAAACAAGTTTATTAACAATTCAATTGAGCTCTAGGAGTTGTTTATATAGTTGAACAACTTAAATTATGGTTGTTCAAGCCAATAATTATGTCTTCAACGTCTCTAAGCTTTGGCTTTTTCAAATTTGATTTGTTTTTGTTAGAACGCCGCTCATAATCGTGAGGAGCATGTCCTAGCTTATGAGGTGTGAGAATGTAGTTGTTGCATTTGAAAAAGTCCATTATAAGTTGTCTCTACTACCTTTACGAGATACTCACAATCATGAGGGTAGCTCATGAGGAGCATTAGACAACTTTGCAAAATGTGCTTGAATAGGCACTATTTAAGGTCGGCTAGTAAGGGGCTCATGAGCATACCACTGTAAGTCTAAAATTATATATTTTTTATTTATAATTGCTTCGTATTGCTTAGGGACTTGCATAGGATGAAATACTTCACTAAATACATATTAATACTCTTTTAAGGAGTATTTTAACATTTCCAAACATTGAGCACTTATATTTTGCAATCGATTAACTTTCTACAAATTTAAATGAAATCATTACAATCTAAATTATTTTTTAAAATATAAAATTAGGAGTTTGATTATGCAAATGGTCAATAAATATGGATTACAAAGTCAACCTTTTGGCTAAAATTGGTAATTTGGTTACTGTTAAAAAAGGATAACAACACTGTTAGTTTTATAAATTATATCATTTTTTCACTTAAGTTCTATAAGAATTTTTTTTACAATTGAATTTTATAAATTTTAAAAAACCTTTCCGTTAGGTAAAGAAAATTTTTTGCTAGTCAACCTTTAAAATCAATTTTTTTTTTACATTTTAGTCCTAAAACTATAAAAATATATTATTTTTTATACTTTAAATAAATAATATTTTTATTTATTTAACTTTTATAATAACTATATAACTCACTAAAATAATTCTAAGAAAATTTAAAATCAAAAAATATTTTTTTCTTAAATTATTATTTTATTAACTATGATAAATAAAATTAATTAAGTATTTTTATTATTTTAAAAATATAAATTTTAATTAATATATCTTAGATGAATAAATATTTTTATACTTAAAAAAATATTTCTTTAAATTAGACTATTTTACAAAAAAAAATTGAAAAATGACATATTTTATTAATAGTTTTATTTATTATTATAAAATTAAATTAATTTATAGTAAAATAGAAAATTTTGTTATATTTTATCTTAAATTAATTATTTTTATTATAAAAATTAAAATTATAATAAGAACATGTTACATTATTTCATTGTTGAAATATTTATTTTAAAATAGACTCATTTAAAAAATTATTTCTTAAAAAATTTGACTAACTCTAATTTGATCGAGTTTAATTAATGTTATTTATCATTTTCAATATAACTAATAATTTAAGAAAAATATAACTTTTATTTTTTTATTTTAGTGAGTTACATAGTTGTTATAAAAGTTAAGAAATAGAAGAAGTCACAAATAAAAATAAAAATATTATTTATTTAAAATACTAAAATAACATTTTTTTATATATAGTTTTAGGATTTAAAAAAAAATTACTTTTAAAGGCTAACTAATGCAAACTGTTTTAACTAGCATTATTAATGTTGTTATCCTAAAAAATGGTAATTTGCGCGTCCACCTGAAATAAAAATCTCCATGTCCATCCAGCCACAGGCAATCCATCAACGTGGCAGTACCTGAACCCATGTGCGCATTGCGCACCTCGTCTGCTCGCGAACATTATTCATTCGACCCAACACCACCTTCGCCTCTGTCTCTCTCTTCTCATTTTTTTTCCCATCTGCTGAGCGCTCCATCTCGTGCGGCCCTCTAATGTCCTTTTTTTCTTGTATCTTTTCCAGAGAAAGCTCAAATTTTATTGATTCAAGGTGAATCCCTAAATTCTTCGTTGTTTCTTTATCTTTACTAGAAACCAAGCCCTTATTAGGCTGTTTGCCCTTTTTCTTTGGCTTTTTTTTTTTTTTGGAAAATTTAGCTTCTCTTGGAGTTTGCATGGTACTAAAATTGATTCTGTAAGTCTCAGTTTCTGATTCGATTTTCCACTTTTGGTAATTTGATTTCTTTGCAAAATCAATAAAGTTAAGTTGGGTTTTATCTTTCCTAAGTCACTTTTCCAGTCTTGTAAACAGTTAAACAGATTACAACTATTTCGCTACCCAATAAACTTATCAGCTAAAAAACGTCAACAATAGCGTTCCTCTCTCTCTCTCTCTTTCCGTAAGTTTGTCCAAATATCACATGATTTATTAAATTCAGGCCAAATGTCGGTCGAAAGATCATTTGAAGCATGGGAGGAGGTGCAGCGGCAAGGCCAGGATCTGGCAGACCGGTTGGCTCAGGGGTTTTCAGGTCTAATCCAATCACACATCACTAATCCTCCGGTATTTCCCTGGCCAAACCCTCCAAAATCGAAGCTTTTTGATTTGGAATTTCCAGGACACAATTTTAGTAAAAGGGATTTTGGAATGATAGCTGATAATAATGGGATAAGTGGGATATTTGACATTGGGATTAGGATTGGACAAGCTGGGGCTGACTTTGGGGCTTCTTTAAATGGGTTGATGCAGCAGTTCTTTAGGAGGCTGCCTGTGCCGTTTAGGCAAGAAGAGAATTTTGGGATGGAGGTAGTGAGGATGGATGATAAAAGGTATGATGTTGGTTTGAGGTTAGAGGGGGAGCTAGGTTTGGTGAGTGAGAGGTTGAGGGATTTTGGATTTGCGGAGGATGGTGGAATTGACGGTGGCGGGGGCAGTAAGGTGGATGGTTCTTTAGATGAAGAAATTGGTGGCTTTAACTTGAAGTCTGTGGGGCATCTTGGTAAACCACTGGTATGAAATTTTATTGCCTAAAGTTTATTGCAGAAGTATTTATTTCAACACATAAGTTTTGATTTTTTTTTTGGTGCATATTTTAGCATTTTAATGTGGATTGTTACATTGTCGTGTCCGCATATTGAATGCATGGATGGAACTTTTATTAATTGGAACTGATGGGAAAAAAAAATTCTTATTTATGTAGTTTGTTTTTGTTTTTCATGGAAATGACTGTAGGATAGAGTTGCTTGACTATATTTGGTTTTTGTATCTAACGGTGTAAATGTTTTGTAATTTAGAGCTCAAGGGACTTCGTAATAACAGGAGCTGCTGATATGGTCCCAGGTTGTGGCTATTTTCAACTTCTAATATATGAGGGATAATTCAACTAGAAATCTAAGGATGACAAGGGCTCATTAAGAGTGGATCCTTTGATCTCTTGAGTTTTAGGAACTCAAACCTTTCTGGCATTCTCTGAAATTCAGCAGTTCAGCTTACCTTTCATCAAGACTTACTATTGAAACAGTGAGGACTTCATAACTACCTGTATCAAACATAAGGAAACTTGTGCCATACCTACAGCATACATGGAAGTTACATAAAAAGTGACTTAGATAAACTCCACATAGTTGCCTATAAACTGCTCCCCTTCTCCTTAACTTTGCAAGTCTGCAGATGAGTTGAAACAGCTTGTGCAGGCTTTAACCTTTGATAATGTAGACCAGTTTTTAAATACAAAAGCAGAGTGTATGCTGCCTCAGATTTACGTCAGCAAACCAAAAGTAATATGATAAACAAGACATACTTCAAATGTCTCTAAAATTGTTGGAAAGTAGTATTGTAGCAAATTATTATGGTGCATAGAACACACGAGTTGAACAGCAATTTAACCAAATTAAGGAAAGTGGTTGCACAAACCATTTTCAAAGTTTACTCTTTTAGTTTTATCTTGTTATTTTCTTTTATGAAATTCATTTGACTTACAAAACAAAAGTGAAACTTTTTGTTCTTAAAGCAAATGAAAATCACGTTGGAGTTTATTAGCTTATACCTGTTTGATCCTTTTCTTCCTCTCCCAAAACTTGTTTATAATCACTATGAAATTTTCCAAGTTACATAGCACAATTGGAGCTTTCTCGCTACAAAGTGCTGTTTATTAGGTTTAGAATCTACTGACAATAAACATAGTTGTTGAAGGCGCGCCTCATGTGCAAGGCTCAAGAGGCTTAGACCTTGCGCCTCAGCCTTTAAAAGGCAGTGTTATAAAGGCACGCACATTTGTCTTTTTTAAAGTTTTAGTCAGATATAATTTGATCTTTTAAAGTTTTAGTCAAATATAATTTGGGCCTTTAATATAATGGGCAAACTATGGGCTTAACACATGCAAGTCATCCTAAAAAAAAAAAAAAGAAGAAGAAGAATAAAGGAAGAGCTAGTGGAGTTGAAGTAGATGCCTATAACACTAGATTAATCAAAGGCAATGGTTCTTGCATCTAAATCCACTCCAAATGGTAGGACTGAACATGTAAAAAAGGCAAAATTATCTTCCTAGTGGACCAATGGTTCTTTAATAATTAGAGATGAAGATGTTGATGTTGAAGAACAGGATAGAGGAGAAATTGGAAGTGATCATGAGGAATTTGACGAAGTTAAAGAAGATGAAGGAGGTGATTTTGTTGAGCTTAATGATGATGAATAGTTGTGTTGTGGAATTTAGGAATTATAGATATTTAGTAGGCTTAGATTTATAGTTTTTAAACCTCTTGAACTTTTTTATCATTTTAGATTTAGAAAAGATTGATGTCAAGTTTATTGTTTTTATGCATGGGTTGCATTTTGAATGTTATTATATAGAATTCTTGTTTTTTCTTTGTTTTTTTTTTTAATTTTGTGCACTTCACTTCAATAAGCCGTGCACCTGCGTCTTGTGTATTGTGCCTTGTGCATAGGCTTCACAACTCCTTTGCACTTTGATATGACAATCACCTTTAACAATTATGACAATAAATATAATAATGAACATACAATATGGTAATTACAAATGACTGAATGAATTAAGATTTTGCATACTTGCAAGGACATCAAGTAATGCCTGTAACTTTTTAATTGATTATTTTTATTCACTCTACATTAGGAGTGGCCCTTGTAAGTTGCTTTTTATGCTATTATTTTGAAACTTGTTGTAGAAAATTCTGGAGTTGATAAGAAGGCAAATCATAAAATACCAT
Source organism: Mallotus nudiflorus (assembly GCA_947683625.1). NCBI lineage: Eukaryota > Viridiplantae > Streptophyta > Magnoliopsida > Malpighiales > Euphorbiaceae > Mallotus > Mallotus nudiflorus. The sequence continues at coordinate 816,797 of CANTUR010000035.1, forward strand.
ATTTTTAGTTTTAAGTTAGAGATTTGATGATGATAAAACAGTCTTAGATGTGTTATTGGTAGTTATTAGAGATGACTGTAGTTAAATGTTTACTCTATGATGATGCTCCACTCTCAGTGCAGCAACCTGCCAAAGACATTCTTTCTCTGTGACCATGATACTACACGCTAAGGAAAAGGCTTGCAATGTAAGTGATTTGGTAACGGGTCTGAAATAGAAAATAGGGCAGAATTCTGTACTAAGATGGTTGATTGAGACTTGAACCACAAAGTTTATTTAGGTTTTTTTAGAGAAAATCTCGAATTATTTTTATATTGATAACTTGGTAAATAGTTTTAAAAAGATTATCTTTACTAGGGTTGTATCATATAATGATTATTAACCCTTTATTTTCCTATTTAATCATAGCCATCCACCTAACTTAAAAAGTCACATGCTACTCACATGACTGTTTTATTAAGAAATAAATGAACTGAAACAAGTAATTAAAATAGAAAGAGTTACACTTGTGCATCTTTTGGTCAAGCATAAGGCACAGAAAAGGCACACATTGTTCGTAGTCCTTATATTTGTGCTATTATTATTATTATTATTAATTATTATTATTATTATTATTATTATTATTATTATTATTGTTGTTGTTGTTGTTATTATTGTTTATTATTATTATGTCTAAATTTTTTTTTATCATCATACAACCTGTACCATTAATTCAGACAAAGAAGAAAAGAGCTTACCATCCTTCCACACACAAAATATCATTCAAAAGAAATTAGATTTTGTTTTGGCATAAGATGGGGTTGTTATATCTACAGGAGTTGAAAAGGAGGCCCATCATTGAAGTTTGTGAAAGTTGAAAATGTTATATGCATGGATTCAGTCCTAGCATTAGGCCTTAGCCAATGGAAAAGGCAAGTGTGTCTTTCTAGAGAGTCAACAATCCTCTAGTGCTTGGAGATGAGGAAGATGATCTTTGAAAAGAGGATGAAGAAGATGTTGAGGAAGCCTAGAGTGGAAGCGGTCAATTTAAATGTGATGATGATGATGAAGAATATGATTGTGTTGAGTTTGATGATGAGCAAGTCTTATGGTTGGTTCGTAGATTATTTCTATTTGATAGGAGTATTAGTTTTTATTTTGGATCAGAAGTCAGTGATGTAAGTTTTTGCATATTTTACATTAGGAATATTAGTTTTCTTACATCATACAGTTTGGTCTCTTTTTATTTTGCGGTTCACCTCTATTAGGTGTGCATCTGTACCTTGTGCTTATGCCCATGGACCCCTTGTTGCTTTGATGCAGCATGTGCCTTTAATATCTGTTTTTATGAGCGACTTATTCAGCTTGTATTTATTGATTGAATAAGATGGACAAGGTGCATATAGTTGCTGTGGATGTGATGATAGCATTTTATGATTGATTGGGTGGAACTTGACTGGGTTCAATCATATTTTTCCTTTTTCAGTTCTAGAGCTCTCCTTCACTTATGCCTGTTCTTATGTACCTTAATTTGCTTAGCAATTGATGTAGTTGATTGAAAGATGTTTCTTATGACCAAGCAGATCTCCCATTTTGTTTACATCTATTATGGCAATGAAATGTTTCCCTGTGATATTAGTTTTGTGTTCATATTGTTCTTGTGACATGTCATTGAATGCTAGCAAGTGCCATTTTTAATTAGAGTCGATAACTGTCATTTTACAGTGGTTGATTTTCTACTGGGCAGGGGGTCATGAATATCACATCAACTTATGACAGTAGAACTCACAACATTGAGAGTTCTTTGGTTGCAAGGGGAGATTTATGGAGAATTGAGGCATCACATGGCAGTTCCACCTCCACATCAGGAAATGATAATTCATCTCTATTTCTTATCCAGCTTGGACCAGTACTATTAGTCCGTGATTCAACATTTCTTCTGCCTGTTCATCTGTCAAAACAGCACCTGCTTTGGTATGGCTATGATAGGAAGGTATGACAAATTTTTAGCTGGTTTGTTGTTTGAGTAATTGTAGATGTATTGGATATGGGTGTGGTATAAGCTGTTTGAATATCCTTTTAACAGCCTGGCCAAACAACTTCAACTAACATAAATTGCTAGAAGCTCAGATCTTTTCTGAAGGTCTATAACAATCAGTATGCAAATAAAGAGCTTTAACGTAAATTGCCTGCTTAGTCCTAGTTAATTTACTTATTTGTCTCTCTATCCTGGTTGCTGGGCTTTTTTTTAATTCTCAAATAAGCTTGCATGGTGCAAATAACTTCTTTTGGACTTCATGCAAGATTCGCTTAGTGGTGCAAACACTGATATGCTGGCACTGATAGTTACATGTTTATGCCTGTGATACCAGATGTTACTGTATGTTTCTCTCATAGAACCGGTTTACAATGTGTTATATACCCAAATATACAGCTGAATGTTTCTTGCTTGTTGCTTTTATTTTCCACAGTTCTTATGCACTGTTTGTTCTATTTTGTCAGAATGGGATGCATTCGCTCTGTCCTGCTGTATGGTCAAAGCATAGAAGATGGTTGTTAATGTCAATGCTCTGCTTGAATCCTGTAGCCTGTGTAAGTGAATAGCTCCTTCTGAAATGTGAGACTGAAATCCATTATGTATGTTTGAATCTATTAAAATGGTTGAACTCAAAGGTGCAGTCAGATGTATGATCTGCCCCCATGGTTAAGTAAACAAGTATCATATTGTCAATTGTGACTTTGCAGCTGAAATCTCAAATACCAATTTGCCTCGAACATAATGCATTAAAAAATGATCAATCCCATCCACACCTCTTTTTTTTTCCTTCTTGCCATTATCTCCCCTCCTCTCTCTCCCTCCCTACAGTGCATGAAAGAGAAAATTGAGCTTTTAAAGCAATCAAATTGTGAAATCAGAACCAAGCATTTTTTTTAAATGCAAAATGATATGAAGAAATGGGAATTACTTAAGTTTCCTTGAGAAGCTTGTGTTTTAATTATGGATTTATTTAGCAAAGAGTGCTGCCGTAGATTTTTTAATGTGTTAAACCATCTATAAATATCAGCTTCTTGAGATGAACTTACTAATTTGCTACTGTGCTTTCTACATGCAGTCATTTGTGGATTTGCAGTTTCCAAATGGTCAGTTTACTTACGTGTCAGGTGAGGGACTGACTACAAGTGCTTTTCTACCATTTTGCGGGGGACTTCTCCAAGCTCAGGGTCAATATCCAGGGGAAATGAGATTTAGCTTCTCTCGTAAGGTCAGTTATAATTTAATGTATCTTGTATTGATGGATTTTCATTGTTTGTAGTTAGAAAATCTGACAGTTTTATGTAATTTTAGTACTTGAAATATAATCGTTTATTCTGATGTCTTACCAGAACAAGTGGGGTACTCGCATCACGCCAACGTTTCAGTGGCCTGACAAATCATTTACACTAGGTTTTTCACAAGCCTTAGCATGGCAGAGATCAGGTCTAATGGTGAGGCCTACAGTTCAGTTCAGGTAAATGTTTATGTTTGTCTTATAAGTCGAAATGTGATTAGTCATCTTTATTTGGCTAAATGGTGGATAAGGTAAGCAGGATAACTGCATTAAATTCATTATTTGAAGCCCTGTAGCATCATCCTAAAGAAAGGTTTACGCATATAGACTTCTTTATGCCCTTTTTCTTTCCTTCTTGGTGGCTGATTTGGTTACATCCAATAGTAGAACAATATCTTGAGGTGATAGGAATATTTGTATATTTCTCAATGCTAAAGCATAGGAAACTAGGATATTTTGATAAATTACAACGAAGGAAAAGGGAAGAAAAAAGTGAATTAGTGAATGCTGAATGAAATGCAATATTGACTGGAAAAGAAAGGACTTCTGGTACTAGTCAGTTTACTATTTTTATGTGTTACATTTAGCGAATTCTTAATTTTGGCACGCTACCAATTTGGCTAAAATTGAATAAAAAGTGTTAATGTGGCACTCAAATTTAGGTATAAGAGGTCTAATTTACTGTAAATTGATTATTTAATTTATAAATAGTTGCCATTTTAACTAAAAACACAGCGATGTTTACTTTCCTCCCTGTAAAAGGCATTAACAACACAAACCACACTTTAATTTTTGACCTTTACCACTGAAATGATAATACATTAACTTCATACTAACCTTTTTTTTGTTTTTCTCTTTCTTAACTAAAATCTACTCTCTCCAACAAACCTTTGTCCCTGCAAAATTACCCAAATTTTCTAAATTTCATAGGGGGCCTATTACATAGAACAATGAGTTTATTGCATTGGGTAATGTCATTTTCTCCTGGTTTATTTTATTTTGTGTGTAACTGTTGGTGGAAACCGTTTCTTCAGTTTCAAAGTTGAGAGCTTTAGTTACATCATTTTGAGTTAAAAGCGATAATATTCAATCTCATAATCTAGTTAAAAGAAAGAATGATTAAGAAGCATGTCATTCTTGAGCTTATCAAATAAACAGGAAGGCCAAGAATGGTTCATTGTAATGTCATATTCGCTGAGGTACTTATGCTTTTGGATGATGATTCAGAAAGCATGAGTACATTATGTACATTACGAGTTTGAGGAAATGGCTGAATTTTTACCTTGTGCACATCCTTCTGATACAGGATCCTTTCAGTTTAAAACACATTTTACACTTTTGAAAAAGTAAACCAAATCCTCACTTCATGACTAGAAATTTCATATGAACATTAATGTGCTTTTAGTTAGAATTGCAATTATTTTTTAGTATTTTTCAAGGCCAAATTTTGTGTATCAGCACTCTATTCAATTTTGACCAAATAAGTAAATGTGTTAAATTGCCAATATTGAGACTGAATTGAGATTTTTTTTTTTTTGGACAAAATTAAATGGTTGGGATAAAATTACAAAAAATTGCAAATGTTTGGATTTGTGATAGCAAGAAGCTTTTAAAAGAATTTTGAAAGGATAAAATAGTCAGTTTATTCAAATAACATAAAGCTATTCATGAAAAGCTACAAGTTGAAGCTGATATAAACTAGAAACAGCTGGTAGTTAAAAAACTAACTAAACACGATGTAGCTGTTGGAAACTACACAAGTAATAGTTCTACCCATGTTTATACTACATGACATTGAGTTTATGCTTTGCTTCATTTTACCTACTTTTGACTTTAGGTAAACTATAATTTGGACATGAGAATGTGGACTTTTCCTGCTACTATTGAATTAGCTACAGATAGATCTGATCATGGGTGAAAATTCATGCCTTCCTATGCATATCTGAGTCTACCTGCTACTTACAGCAGAATTATCCTTTTAAAGCAAATGCAATGATGCCAGTTAACAAAGTCTAGCCTCATCAAGGTCCTTCAAGTCAGGAGGCATCTTCTTTCTCATATGCTCTCTCTTTTGTTCCCCCACCCTTCTTCCCTCCTTTTATCCATCTAACGTAGCTCTCAATTAACCCGGGACTTTAACATGTCAGCTTTACATTTCAATAGCATTATGAGAGCGAAACACTGTTTTAGGGCTGTTGACCACTGGTTATATTCTTGTGATTGCAGTTGCAACTTTGTCATGATAGGTAGTATGGTAGTAAGAGGTGTTTGATGTGGGAAATTGAGTGTGAGAGCAAACATGAGTAAGAGGCTTGCGCACAATATGTTATTGTTTTTTTTTTTTTCAGTTTCCATTTTCACTGCTCATTAATTATTATTTTCAATCAGGGCATGATCATCTTGGATTGGAGACATATATAGCTTCTATTTTTTGTCTTCACCTCCCCCCCCCCCAAAGATTGATATTTGATTAACTTTGTTCTGAATCGATGTCAGCTTGTGTCCCACTTTTGGTGGAAGCAATCCTGGGTTGCGGGCAGAACTTATTCATTCCGTGAATGAGCAACTTAATTTGATATGTGGCTGTGCATTCATGGCTTACCCTTCCGTATTTGCTTCACTGTCTGTAAGTTGTTTTGTTTAACCAGAATTTTTGGTTTCCTGGTGCATATCGCATATCTCTCTTTTTTTCTCCTCATTTTCTTTTTCTTTTTTTAACCAAAATATCTGAAAGAAAAGTTGATAGTTGTTTTTATTGTTTTTAACACAAAAGTCTGAAAGGAAATGGATAAGTTCAGGAAATTCTCTCAGAAAATTACCACTTCTGCAAAGGATGTGAAATGGGTGGAAAGAAAACAAAGGGAGGAAAATTTTGAAAAGATTCTGTTACTCTCTTGTTTGGTAGTGGTGGCAAAGGGAGGGGAAGTTATTCCCCCTTTGATGCAGCAACAATTGCCTTATTGAATTGACAAGTGGAGTGAAACTATTCATTTTCCCATGATACAATATTGCACATAGATAATGAAACTACTTATTTTCCCATTTCAATTATCTTATCTTCATTCAGTCCGAATAAAATAACTTAAAAATTCATTTTCTCATTTCACTTTGATCATCTTTCTATTCTCCAAGCATAGAGCTAGTTTGGCTCCTTTTGTGCCTACTTAATGCAATGCACTGTATGCACAGGCTAAGGCCTTCAAACACAAGCTTCTTGAATAAACTAAGAAGCAATGCTTTTTACAGAAGCTGCACTTTTTATCCTATGCTTCTATGCCTAAGAGGCCAGCAGTGAAGTCAATATGCTCTACAGTGCATTTGGCTGAACATTGATCATCATGAACATACTATTTTAAACACAAATGATATATCCAGTTAAAACCAAAATAATTCTTCTCAAATAAGAGGAATGTAGTTGCAGTTTGCTTGGCTAACTACCATTTTATATGTAGTATACTTCTGTGCTACTGAAGCAGACAACCATACATCTATACATCTAAAACTATTTAGTGCAAAATGTATTTCAACAGAGTATTCAGGGTAAGGATTGAATGGTTAATGTTCACTTCCACCCAACATAACCTCATACTTATTGATAGAGTGTCACTAGCGCAAAATGTTACATTCTATCTTAGCAACTCAGCTTATGCAAACAGTTTGAAGAAAGCAACAACTCATTTCTCAATCTCGATATCAACATGTGTTAAAAAAAAAAAAAATTATGCGTAAGTGCTGAGGCATAGCAGAAAATGGGTCCACTATTCTTCACTTTCTCCTAAGCCTGCACTTTTTCCTGGGTAGTGCAAGGCAGAAGAGCTCTCACTATGTTAGAATGATTTTAGACTGTTCATGTGGTCTATTCCATCCTTGTAACAGACAATTCAGTGTTCTTTGATTGGTGCTGTAGTGCTTAGTGTCTATTTTCTTTTTATTTTATCCTATTTTCAACCCATTCCTTTGTTGCATTTCATTACTTTTCCAGTCTTCTTTTGTCTCTATGCTTCTCATCTGTCTGTTCCTTTTCCTTTTTTTTTTTCTTTTTTATATTCTATTGGCTTTGTATTCAAAAAAATTCCTGAGCTGCAGGGCTATAACAACTTTGGCAGTTCTAATTTTTTCAGTGGAGGGTCTAAAGTAATTTTTTTTAATAGTTACGGGCTTCATTATTAATTAATTAATCATTCAAAACTAATGAGCACACAGTTTGCATTTTAGGCTATAGAAGGCACCTTTTTCACTGTTGACTGTGTAATCGATTTGGTGAACTTAATGGATAACTGCTGTTATTGAGGTGCAGCTGAAATAACTCATATGAGAATTACGTTATGGGGTTTGAACAGCATCATAATTGTGCCGTCCTCCTTCTCTCAAACATACACACACATATATGATATGCATTTGTTTGTATTGAAACTGTTTGAGCAGAAGCAAAGCATACAATGACTAATATACTACATCAGTGCATGGGGAATGCTTGGACAGGGCCTTACACCTTAGGGTCCTTGGCAGGTTGTGCTGCATATGGATGTGTTAACTTGGTCCCAAGTCAAAATTTTACATGGTATAGTTAAACGCTAATTAACTACCCAGACTGAGGAAAGTACTATGAATGGGTTAATTATGTTTTATTGATTTCACCCTTTAGGTAGAGATAAATAGCATATTTGATTATTTGTAGTTGATTTTTAGTTCACCTATTTTCTGCACATTTGATTCAGATTGGTCGGTCCAAGTGGAATGGTAATGTTGGCAGCTCAGGAATTGTTGTGAGACTTGATAGCCCACTCTCTGATGTCGGACGACCATCATTTTCTGTTCAGATAAATAGTGGTATTGAGTTTTGAATTTCTGGCACCAGATATCTCGCACTGGAAATGTTCACATAGAGGTATTGTGTTTGACTCTTGCTGTAGAAATGTAAATAGTCATCATTTGACCATACAACGCCATGTGTGCATATTTTGATCATTATATTAATTATATGATTCCATCTTACTTGAAATTTTTCTTTATTTTCTAATGCAATTTTTTTTAAGGGATTTTTTTTAAAGGAACTTTTTAAATGGTATCAACTAAAATATCCATATTTTTCATTAATTACAAAATTTGTCCAACTTATTTGCACGTGTCCCTTTTAATTACAGGCGTGTCCTTTTCTTCCATATACTTTATTTTTTCTTCTTTTTATTTTCTCCTTCCATTTTTTATTTTTTTCTTTCTTTTTTCATTTTTCTTTTTTTTAAAAAAAAATATATTTTCTCCTTTTTTTTTCTTTTTTTTTTTTGATTTTTTTTTTCCTTTATATAAGCAATTCACATGTAACAATTTTTCTATTCATAATTGATTACTCAAGTTTAATGTGTAAAAGATGATGTTTATGCTCAAAACAAAATTTTTTGGATTTAAAAAAAATTCAGCCCATACAATTGTCTTGAGAAAGGAAGAAATTTGAAGCTTCTAGAATCTTCTGGTGCGTTAAGGAAGTGGAAGATTAAGAAAATGAGTTGGGGAAAAGTAATCGGCGAGCAACATTGTACATAAAGGTTAGGAAGATACAAGGGAACCAAACACAACCAATCAACATCAATACAATCATCATCAGCAACCAATCAAATATGACACAAACCATCAATTAACTAAAATCAGTCAATTAACAGCTTTTAGTTTAAAGAGTTCAAGCAACTTTATTTTACTTTTCTATTATCATATTTTATTTACCATCAGCTTGTAATAAAATCTTGTTCATTCAAAATTCTATTTTTCTTGCTTTTGCACTTTAATCAAATTCAGAAAAATTTTATTTGAATTGAAACAAATTATTTTTTTGAGAATGAATCGAAACTAATTGCGGTAAAAAAGTTTGAAAATTTACAATTGTCTAAAAGAAGTTTTACTTTGAGAAAATATTTCTCTGGCATGTTCGAATATTGAACCTAGTTCATCCAAAAATTCACCAACAATTTTTTGCATGTACTAAAAATTGGAGTGACAATCTTTTGGCATGCATGATGAGATCCATTTTAATGAGATGAAGTTGGTTAGTGGATTAATAATTCACCTGTAAAAAACATATGGTTTATGGAAACAAATTAATGGAGGCTTAGTGTTGGAGAATCACTTTTTGATTGAGGTGCCTCTTGGCTTTACATGCCAAAATTTAGAAATTATTGATAATAATAATACTAGTAAGGGCTTAAATGCTTAGACTATTTTTGTAGAAGAGATGAAACAAATACAAGATTCAATATCACAAATGAATAGTGCTTTTCAAAGCTCTATGCAAGGTAATAATTCTCTCAATAGTATTGCTCAAAAAAGTTTGTAGTAAATCGCAACCAAAATGAAGGACAACTTTCCAAACAAGTTTTCCTAAAATAAGTTTTAAGCTGAAATTTTTTATGATTGCCTTAGAGAATTAATGTGAAATGGCTTGAATAAGTTGCAAAGATTGAAAAACTCATGAATGGAGCAACTCCGATTGAAGATGAAGACTAGGCTGCTGTGATTAAGTTGAGTGGAAATACAACCTAGCGAAGGCCATAGGTTGGCAACACAACAAGGGAAGCTTGGCGTCATGAAGCAACACCTGGGTGTTGACTGTAGAGGCCGAAGATCACTGGGATGCTGCTACTTGGTTCAGTTGTAATTGTTTGCTTGATGACATTGTGTGAAGTTGCTAGCGATGGAGATAATCTCATTTCTAAGATTTCAAGTAGTCTAATGTGTTTGTAAAATACAAAGTAATGCCTCATAACTTTAAATTGAAGAAACAAAATATATTGTAAAGAGTATATTGTATCAAAAACATAAAATATATGAAAAATAAAAATATTGTATCAGAAATGCAAAATATACGGAAAATAAACTAAAAATATATGAAAAGTAAATCAAAAGTATACAAAAAAATATTTTAAATTTAAAAGAAGAAAAAAGAAGAAGAAGAAAAAGAAAATTATCATTTTTTGTTTTTTGCACTTTAGGTTTGACGGAGAAGGGGCAGGCAAGTAATTATTTTTATGGCTTGGGACATGCTAATAATTAATAAAAAGGAGTTTTTTTTATTGTTAAACTGACTTTTTAGGTCATTTTTGTAAAGATTTTTTTTTTTTAATTTCAAAAGTTATTCGGTCAACTGTTAAATGGAAATTTGACCTTTCTAGTTCAGAAATGAGGCCATCTCAAAATAAAATGGGTATTTGAGGTGCACAAAAGATAAGCTCTAAGCCAACTATATTTTTTACATTGATTTTGTGTAATTGAATATTGCAACACCATATTTGGCACTGCATTATTTGCGCCAAACTTATTAAAAAAACATAGAAAGGCAAATTTACTTTAAGTTTTTATCTTCTAATTTTTTTAAAAAATAAAGAAATATATCAAAAATGATATGAAGTTTATACAAATATATATATTTGCCTTATAATTAGTAAGAAATTATTAATTTATTAATGTTTAAGGAAAAGCCACCACTTTACAATAAAGTTTAAATCAAGTATTAGTGATACATTCCCCTTTTTGGAAAACTAATGTCAATTTTTTAATAAAACTAATGCTAATTTGTAATTAATTGTCTTAACCCATTACACATCTAATATTGAACTCAATTATAATAACTATTCACATAGCAAAACAATTGAAAATAACACTGAAATGTGCAATGTTTATGGCCAAAGAATCTCGAAATAATTATAAGGATTCATAACAATTGAAATAGCCTTTTAGCCTAATAATAGTGTTGCATCATCATGATCTCTAGTATCATCTCTAATTGAGTAAATCCTCCTATTATTGATAATGATTCCAGTATCTTCAATTATGAAAATAACCATAAGTATTATATGCATGCATGTATCCATATATATGGCTCAGAGAAGCAGTAAGTAATTACAGACATCTATAAAAAAGTATAAATAAACACGTAAAGTAGGGCGCGAACTCTAGAAGCACCTAAATAACAATCAAAACATCCATATGCCTACACTAACACATGCATACACATTGACACTACCTTATGCCTTAGAAGGGTATATCTCATCATCTAAGATTTCAAAGACTATATAACACTCGCCTAATGTCTCAAAGGTTATGCAACGTTATTCAGTTCTTCATTTAATGTCTCAAAGACTATACAACATCTAACATGATGTTCAAAAAGATTATGCATACTATTAGTAGGTAAAATATTAAGCACAATAATAAAATCAAAGTTCATTATTATTATTGAACTAGTACATGATTAAGAAGTTCTACTCATAACTGCATTATTGTTGTTTAATATTAGAATCAACAAAATTGGCATTACTTAGTACTTATAGTCTTTATAAAACATGAGTCATGTTGTTCCTTTTCGTTTTTCACATAGATCAATGAAGTCTTTGGTCTTAAGAGCAATCTTATCTTTAATGTATAGCTAGGTCGAATATTATTTCACATTCCTCGCATATAAAGTTGTGCAGAGTTCATGAGCATTACAACACATACTCAATTACACACTACCAATATAGACAGTTCATATAAGAAACATAATAGTATTAAGTCACTTATAATATAAGGTTTATAAGCATTACAATGGTTATTTAATGTAAACAGATCTCACTTTTGACATGCTTATTACAAGTTAGTCATTTATTACTTTCAAAATAGATTTTCTTAACTTATGTCTTCCCTACTTTAAAAGGAATAAATGTCAAACATTCATACAAATTGTTTGAAAATGCCCTAGAAAAGGGGGTGAATAGGGATAGTGAAAGACTAAGAAAATTAAAGGCAAATTTAAAGAATGATTGAGAGAAGGAGATGAAAATAAGAATTTAAGGAGTTCAGATTCTTAACCCATCCTACATCTCCACCTAACTTATCCCTAAGTTAGGATTTTCAACCCACTCCAATCTGTTTACTTAAATTAAGTTTACAAGAGAGTCTTTCAAGGCTCAACTCAAATTTTTACAACATGAATTTTCAAAACTCACTCAAAACTTTTTCTTAAGTGTTTTCAAGGCTTACACTTAAACCTTACACAAAGAGTTTTTTTAGTTCACTTTTAAAACCAAAACTCAAGTGTTTCAATGGCTAACACTTAAACTAATTCCTTCTAAACTTAGTTCCTCACTTCCCTTTTCAACCTAAGAAAAAAGAAGAAGAAGAACCTAAGCTAGAACACGAAACCCACACTGAAAGTGTGTATTGAATATAATGAATTTTAAAGAGCTATAAAACACACTTGAATTTGTAAGAAGGAATTTGCTCAATCACTTATCTCAACCTTTCAGTGAAGTCTTTATGTGTGTTCTTAAGTGTGGGTTGGCGAGTGTTTAATTCCTTTATTCAATAGCTCAATAGTGACATTAAATGAGGTAGGTTAGAGTTTTATTTACTTGTAAGCTAAGAGAGTTATTCTTAGCATTTGGGTTAAAGTGAGAGCCTTAGAAAACACTTGGGTTTGAGTGTGAACCTTGTGAAAAATACTTGAGTGGCTTAGTTTAAGTTTGTAAGGGTTTAATCTACACCTTGAATTGGATTGATGGTGGATTGAAATTCTCAATAAGTGGTTAAGGAGAGGACGTAGGCTTTGAGGGCCCAACCTTTATAAATTCTTTGTGTTTTCTACCTCATTTCATATTGCTCTAATTTTGTTTCTGGGTTGCTCTTTTTTAAAAATAAAAAATTTCTTATATTGTTTTAAAAGCCAATTCACCTTTTTTTAGCACTTGTGGAATTACAACATGTTTCATAATCTAAGATATATAAAAGTTGCATCACTACTAAATCATAACACCTTTTGCATAGATCTTAATATTAATGGTGGTTACTACTCTATAGATCCTAATGATAGAGGTAGTGATGATTGTTTTAGTATATCTTTGATGTTGCATGGAGAGTGATGGTAGCAATGATGGTGGTGTTATTAAAGGTTGCATTTTTGAAGAAATAATAATAAAAAATGACTATTGATGTTTGATGTTATTATTTATGATGTTGTTACTATTAAGTTATTATTGCTATAGTTGTATTCTTATATGGATGTGACAATGACGATGGTGCTATATTGAAAGTGCCAATAGCAATGGCAATATATGGGTAGGTGTTGAACCACGAAGTGATTCATGGGATGAAAAGGAAGCTGGAATGCTAAAGAAGAATAGAGCAATTGATAAACAAATTTTATGGTATAAGATAATGAGAAAAGAAAGATCCATTAGGTAGCTTAGAAAAGATTAACAAAAAATAAGAAGGAAAGTGGTTTGGGGTTCATAGTTATGGCACTCTTTAATAGAGCCTTACTTGCGAAACAATGCTGGAGACTAATTAATAACCCTCATTTGCAAAGCATTAGACTTTTGAAGAGCCTTTATTTTCCACATTTAACTTTACAAGAGGCAAGGAAAAGGAAATAGGCCCTCGTGAATTTAGAGTACTCTACTGCTTGGTAAAGAGGTTTTGAATAAGGGGTGTGGGTGGAATGTATCTTCAGGTAACTAAGTCAGTATATAGATGAAAAATGGATACTAGGGGTTAACAAACTTTAAGGTCAGCTCCACAACCCCATCAGGCAATTAGTATCATCTTGTGCAAGATCTAATAAACCTACTGCAATGGAGATGGAATAAATATATACTTAGGCAACTCTTCAACCAAATAGAATTGAAGGCCATTGAATAAATACAAATCATAGGTAGTAGGGGCTATAATAAACTGGTATGACACTATGAAAAAAAGGGAAAATATTCTATCAAATCAAGATATAACTTCCTAAAAAGCATAAAAAACAGAAATCAATGTATGTTTATTCCAATTTCTTTATTAGTTCCGAACAATAAAGTATAAAAATTGATTTAGGCAATTTAAGCTATGGAAAAGATTAAATTCTTTATTTGGAGGTGTGTGAATAATTATGTAGGAATTAAAAATAACCTAAGATGAAGAGGATGTGCAATGGAGGTGACCTGTCAAAATTATAAGTAATGATGAAACACTTGAACACTTAATGTTTTTGTGCTCTCAAACAAAGTTGGTCTGGTCTAGTTCAAATTTCAACTATAGACCTTCAGAGTTGGGATTCTAGTCTTTTATCACTTGATGGAAAGAGGCAGTTAAGATGCTCAAACAAGAACATGAAGACAAGAGGCTAGAACTAGCAGCTAACATATATTAACAACTATGGAAACATAGGAACAAAAGTATATTTGAAGGGGAGAAGGGAGACATAAAAGAAATAATCAACAAAGCTCAAAAGCAATGGACAGAGTAGTTGTAAAGCCATGGAACAACAACAAGCTAGCAGTAGAAGATCAAAATAAAATATGAAAGCTGCCAAGGGAATATAAAGTGAAAGTCAATTACGATACAATATATGATAAAGTCAAGAATAAAGTAACAACAACATTCATTTGTAGGAACTAGAGAGGGAATGTGACACTCTATATCTTTACTATTTAAATACCTTAAGTCTTTATTTGACAAATTAATACAACCATATTATTATTTAAATACCCTAAGTCATGATTATACAAAGTCAACATATTATTTAAACACATAAAAGATCATAATAATTTCATTCATATAACACATATAAGCTATATTTACATATAAAAACAAAACATGTATACTTATCAAAGTGTATGCTTATGATACAAGGAGAGAGAGTATGAGGGTTCGGCTGGTGACCTTTGCTCCATTCTTTATTTACAATGCATAATGCTTCCAAAATGTTCACACCTTAAGCTTTACTATCTGGGAAAAATATTTGCAATTTGGTAAGTCACGACTTAGTAAATATAAATATCAATTAAATTCTATAGATACCAAAAGCAAATAGATAATATCAAAACACAATACAAGTGTGATTCATTCAAATGCAAGTGCTAATGAATTATTCATTGATTATGTTGTGGCCTGACAAGACAAATATTGCTTCTGAGATTCATGTGAAATAATTGCCATTTGATTTTATTGGCCAACTTATAATATGTGAATCATGTGATTTTCTTTGATAATTTTCATTTGCTATGTGATTTGCAAATATTTTCCAAGTCGATCATAATGTCGTTTTATATTTGTATGCAAGTGCTCAAGTATAAGTTTGTATAACATTAGTCATTAAAATCATAACATTTGTATTTCACTTGTAAACACTTATGAATAAACATAACCAATTAATAAACAAACTATACACATTTGAATAATCAATAGACAATTCACTTCAAATCTCATAGAATACATATTGTCAATCCAACTATAACTCATTCATTGTATGCTCACACCTAACTCAAACATATAATTTCATCCAAGGATTTAATTTATGCTCATACTTGCCTTTATGATGTCAAATACTCTATGGATGACTTATATCACCTTTTTGAGCTTCACCACTGCTTTAAGACCCTATAATATGACATATACTTGATTAAGAATATGCCTATAATAAGTATTCATGCTTAACATGCAATTAGGATATGTTCTATACATGTAAGCCTAACATTTATTCATATTCTTCCTTGTTGGACAGTTTGACCTTACTAGACCTGAGAGTGAATAACTTTCACCATGTAACTCTAAATTACTTTATTCTTTTTTTTTTTAAATAAACTATATATACAAGATATAACATATCCAAAAATCAATTCAATATATGTTTTGCACAATAAATGGTGAAATTTTGAATTCAAACATGTGTTTTGTATAAAAATAGTTTTCATAGGGCTCATTCAGTTTAGAATTTTTCAAGTTATACAAGTCTAATTATGAAAAGTTTTTTAGGAACTTTTTTAACACATATAGAAACAACTTTCATGCTTTATACTTTATCTAATTCAGCCTCTAAGATCCTCATATTAACTAGGAAAAATGCGACTACCTACAGACGTAGCAAGTAGAGTCAGCCCCTCTCCAAGGATGATTTCTCATTACTCACACATTATTTCACCAAATTGTTTTAAAGGATTTTAGATAACATATAAAGGAACAAAACTCATGTTTAACAATTTGCCTAATTCAACCCCTAAGGTCTTATTTATTAAGCAAAAGCAAGCTACCTGTAGAAGACACAATTTAAACCAGTCTCATTCAAGAAAAAATTTCTCATCACACACACCAAATCTCATGAAAAAAATTTTCAAGCATATAAATAATATGTTTTGCATTTCTCTTAATTCTTCTTCTATGGCTATGAAAATAAGGATGCAATATTTAGCCTTAAAATAGAATTCACAAACTATAAAATCATTTTCACATCATCACCATATAATTTAAAAGGAAAATAATGAACTTACCAAATTAGTAGCTGAAATCACCAAAATTTGATGTTTGAGAGCTTGAGAGAAAGAGAAAGAAATTAGGTTTTTGATGGCAAAAGAACTATGGCTTATGGTTAAGAAAGAGTAGAACTTTCTAGTTTTACTACAAGACAAGTCCTATAAATACCACTATGATATATTTTTTAAATTTTTTGTATTTTTAATCAATTATCAAGCAAAATTTCAAATCAATACTCATTCTATGCAAAAGCTCAATTTAGTCCTAAAAGTTACTCATGTAAACAAGCCAATTAGATTCAATTATTTATATATTTATTTATTAACTAAATTTTCAATTTTATAATACCTCAAATACATCCTATTCTACATATGCTCAAGTATACTATTGTAATGCACTTTGACAAATAGAAAACAAATGAAAGAGTGTAAAATTCACATAGTGAAATGGAATGATTTGAGATGCATATGTCTAAGTGAATTATGTGCAATGCATACAAATTTAAATCAAATGTTTATGATTAAGGTCAAGGATGTTACAGGGGAAGTTATACAAGCGGAAGCAAGGAAGTGAAATCCTCATCTCCATTGGTTGCGGAAGCACTAGCAGTTCGAGAAGCTATAAGGTATGTAAAATATCGAAGTCTGAGGAAAGCTACAATCGAGTCTAACACATCGGCTGTAGTGCAAGCAATAGGAACCAAACTAGATGAGGTATAGTGGAAGATTAAGGCAATTATAGAAGACATTTAGCAAATCAAAAGTGAAATAGGTGAAGAAATCGTCACAATAGAGCATATAAGTAGAATTGTAAATCAAACAGCTGATTAGTGTCAAAAAAATGATTTCTTGTTCTCAGAAAGAGAAAAGGTGTAGTAATGTACCTACACAACTACGAGTCATCTTGCAAAATGATATTTTGTATTCTACCATTCAAAGTTAATGAAAGCACGTTTCTTCAACAAAAAAAAATATGGGTGGCTATTGATAAACAAAATTTTTAAAAATACAAATCCATAAATTTGATCACTTTTTGAGAGAGAAATTTGATTAGTTTTTCAAATAATAAAAAGGTGATTAATTGGATATTAAAACAATTTAAAAAAGTAAAATTTAATCTTTTTAAAAACTTTTCATGATTAATGTGATATTTTAAATTAGAAACTAAAACAAGGTGGAAGAAAATTAAGAAATAAAATTTTTAGTGCATGTAGGATTTTATAGAGATGTCATGTTAATATTTTTGTCGGAATTTTAGTCGGGAAAATGTTTTATAAACTTGAGCAGGACCAAAACTAAAGAGTTTTCCATGATGAATTGAGAGTTAGTATTCAACTAAAAATTTAAAGCATGTGGTTTAAATAAATTTTACAAAATTTTATAAAATACATTTCTAAATGCAAGTGAACATGTTTGATTTAAATAAAAACCTTATAAAATTTATTTTCAATTTTAACTTTTTAATTTTATGAAATTGTTTAATACTAAATCCATTTTTATTTATGACATATGTTTGATTTAAATGAATTTAGGATTCATTTGTAAACGAATTCTCTTACCCACTTTTTCTTTGTTCTTTCTAAAAAAAAATTTTCATTTTCGATCACTACTAATCATCTTTTAAATCGGCTATAATCCCTTATCTCCTTTTGTAAGTTTTTCTTTTGAGGGATAATATTTCTTTATGGATTTTAAACATTTTTCTTTTGTGAAAAATTGTGCATATATTTTTATAATCAAACTTATTTAAATATTAAAGAGTCGATATATAACTAATCAAAGTAATTGAGTAAAAAATACAATCGTCAAGTTGTAAATTAAAAAAAAAATTCTATTAGTACAATTGAAAAATAACGATAATTTTTTTTTTTTGTGATGGTGAGGTTATATTTTAGTAATTCTTTACTGTTATTTATATTATTTTTTTCATTAAAATATTTTTTTAAGAATCAATTTTTTTTCCTAAAATAAATTGGATATGTTTTTGAAGGATTGTTATATCATGGACCCTTATTCATATTGCAATATGAACCAATAGTCATTGCACGTGCGAAATAAAAAATGTGCGCATCTTTTTTTTTCGTCAATGTCTTTTTTTTTTTTTGCACAGAGTCATTTACCTTTACTTATATGTTCAATGAATTTGCAGGTAAATATCAATAAGTCTATAATATGTTAATTTACTTCTACCTACATATTCATTGATTTTCATCTGAAAATTCATTGATCTTTTACTACAGATTCATATCCATTTATAAAGCCAAAACCTAAAACATCAAAAATAAAAAATTAATTGCACAATCTCTATCTCACTTCATCATCACTATCCATTTACAAAGACAATAATAGGCATATAAAAGCTAAAGATGCTATTCAAATCAACTTGACTATACAATTCAAAATGAAAAAGAAAGAAAAACAAAAATCCAACCCATGACATTCTCTACCCATCACTATGATCTTCTATCAAAAGAAGAACTGTGGTGATGATTTTAATTATGTGAAGGAGAAAAAAAAATGCAAAGAGAATCCATTAGACTAGGGGTTAAACTTTGTGTTAAATTTTATTTTAATTAGTTAATTTCTCTTTATACTTGTAGTAATTCATAGGTTAATTGATCAAAATAATGAAGTTCATTGATCTTCACTTGTATATTTATGAGAATCAATGAATTTCTAGGTCAAAATCAATGAGTCTGCTGTAAATTTATTGATCTTTTTTTGCCTACAGGTTCAAATGAACATGCATGTCAAGATTAATGAATTTTATAGTAGGTTCATTGACCTTAACTTTCAGGTTCACAGACTTTCATTTGCAAGTTCACAGACTTTCATTTGCAAGTTCATAGACCTTCATTGCAGGTTCACATTCAATTTAATCAAATGCACGACTTCTCTTCTAGTTATTCATTTATAAAGAGTTTCATAATGGTGAAAAAATAAAAAGAAAGATAAGAGTAAGAAGATGCAGAGATTAATAAAAAAAAAAAAGCTAGAATGTGAGGAAAGAAGAACAAAAAGAACATACCCAAAAGAAGAAGAAGAAAAAAGCGTACAAAAAAAAAAAGACCGCGAGCTTAAATCATATGTGTGAGACACAACATATGAATCTTTTCATTACAACTAATGAATTTATATGCACAAAATTAAATAAATACAACAAAATCAATGAAAATCAAATATAAAAAAAATACAAAAAGAAGAAAAAGAAAAAGAAGAAGAAGGAGCAGCTGTATACACTAGATACTTTACTCTCAGAGAGTTTGTGACATCAAGATTGGTGAACTTATGATTGAAGCATATGTACCTTCCAATAGCTTGTGCAATGCTCAAACAGAATATATGGACACTGCACACATCATCAAATACATGACTTGTCTTCTAGTTATTCATTTATAGAGAGCTTCACAATAGTGAAGAAATAAGAAGAAAGATAAGAGTAAGAAGATGCAAAGATTAATAAAAAAAAGTCAGAGTATGAAGAAAGAAGAACATATCCAGAAGAAGAAGGAGAAGAAAGCGTACAAAAAAAAATACAAATTTACATCACATGTATGAGACATACATAGTATCATAGATAGGGATTCATAATATAATTTACAGTTTTTAAATAACTAATATAAATAGTTAATTATCAAAACTTTTAAACAGGAAGAGAAAAAGGGTGAAACATTCAAACCCCACCCTTTTTAACTAATTGTACATATATTTTAGTATTTAAACTACCGTGGACAAATAAATTGGATTTGTTTGGTGAAAATGATCACTTACAAATTTGTAGCGAATCTGTTCATTTAATCATACAGAATGGCTTCCTAAAAAATTAAAAAAAGTCATATCCAATGGTTGGATGGCACCTGTTATTCTGACGTAGCCATATGAACCGGCCATCTCCTGCATTTTTCTTTCTGTCCAGATTGCCGTGCTCACTTCTCTACTCTTACAAAAGAGCGATAACCTAGCCTCGCCCCTTTCCTTGTTGCTCTCATTAATGTCAAATACTCTATCTTTCATGACTCTTCTTTCTTCTTCTTCTTCTTCTTCTTCCCTTCTTCTGCTTCTGCTTCCAAAGATCACCACCGCAAATTTGTCAATTCCTCAAAATGCCCTCCCGTTTCCTCTCTAATTCCCCTTCTACCCCTTCCTCCGATCTCCCTAACGACGCCGTTTCTCTACCCTCTTCATCTGCTGCCTCTTCTTCCAATTCTGGAGATATGTGGAACTACCTTTGGATCCCTATTCTCATTTCGCTTTCTAAAGAACTCAGCTTGGCCAAAGCATCTCAACCAAATATTCTTCTTCCAAGTCAGCTTGATGATGAGCCCATTCCCAGGTGTCCTGCTCCCGACCCTAAGCTGAACTACAGACCGGTCATTGGAATCCTCAGTCATCCTGGCGATGGTGCGTCCGGCAGGCTGAATAATGCAACCAATGCGTCTTACATCGCAGCTTCTTATGTAAAATTTGTTGAATCGGCGGGCGCTCGTGTTATTCCTCTTATCTACAATGAGCCGCCTGAGATACTTTTCGAGGTAGTTGCAAAGTTGCAAGACTGAATTACTGAGAAGAGAGTGATCACTGTGATGTTTTGATTAATAATTTATAGAGTTGTTGACTATATAAAGATGTTTTTTTTTTTAAAAAAAAGTAGTAGTTGACTATAGTATTTAAAAGGTTTGATAAAGATTAGAATTTTGATCATCAAAGTGGAAGTAGATGTAGATTAAACAAAAACAAAGAAAATCTGAAACTTGAAGCTGATATATATTTTTTTCCTGAATTGTTTAACATGTTTAGCTTTTAAGCTTAGGAATGTGTGCACTTGTCATTGCATTCACGCCCTATATGGCCATAATTAGAACAACTTGGGTTATATGCATCATCTTAGTTAGAAAGATGAATGTACCTTATGTGAAATATTTTGTTAACCTATGCTTTTGTTATCTTACAGTTTCAGAGAATGGAAAATAACATGGATTCTTTGGATTTTACTTTTGGCTTAAATTTAGTGAATTTCCATTTCTTACTAATAGGGAGTAGGTAATGTGCCAGGATTATTTTGATTCATCTGTTTCTCAAATTCATGTCTTATTCTGTGCATGTTACTGTTCCTTGCTTTAAATTTTTCTATATGTAATTTATGAATGGTTAAATGTCTTATGTCATCTTACTTAATTTTCTATGGAAACAGTATGTTTCTTAACTATATCGTACCCTTTTATTGATAACAATTTCAATGATTTTTTTGTTATATGCTGTTGTGTTGCAGAAGCTTGATTTAGTTAATGGTGTTCTTTTCACTGGTGGTTGGGCTAAAAATGGTTTATACTATGAGACTGTAAAGGCCATTTTTAAGGTACATTATTTTATCCATTCTCCAATCAATTTATGAATGTATACAAGTAGGTTTGGCAGCCATTTGCAGCTTGAAGCAGTTTGGGTTTGTACTGGTGGCAGAATAAATGCACTGTCTCCCAAAGTAAATGCATGCATTGAAGTGGTTGCCTTTGAGAGATCAAAGAATTAGATCACTTGGTCATTACTAAATTAAATACTTCTAGTAGCTTACATGGAGTTGGCACTATATAGTGGGTTCTTGTTTTACCGCATCGATGAGTGGTATACGTTGTGAAGTGATGGGCACTCAATTGCATAATTGGGTGATGGAAGCCGTAATTAGATGATTGACCTGAATCTCACCAACACAGCTATATTATGGCAAGGTTTTTATCAACCAATTAATCACACAATTGCTATATTTCATGATGACTTGTCATAGTTTCATGAAACAAGAACATTGAATCAGGACAATTTTTTAATCTGTCAAAGTTGCCAAAAGTGGTCAATGAAAAGGAGAAAGCAGACTGCTCGTCTTGTATTATTTTGAAACAGTAAAAATATATTGCAGATTATTGAATTTAGTTTAGATTACAGTTGGCCACAAAATTTCCAGGCACTTCTACTGGAGGGATTTATACTTTTGTATGATTTGAAGATGGGCATTTTAGGATTGCTGTTCTCTGTGAGTCATCCTTCCCTTTTGGCATATTTGAGCAACCCAGGGTTTGTTTGAGCACAGATAACTCATTCTTTGAGCTGTGGATGCAGATGAGATCAGCTCGAAGTGCTTAATTGTGTTTGACATGAGTTTGCAAGCTAAAGTCTAGATACCTGAACAGCATGGTTCTCTCAACTTAATTATGAAGAAGAAAGAAAAAGAATGGGATCCTTTATGTAGCTCAAAATTCACCGAAAGTAAAATTTATTGGATAATTTTCCTCATTGACTATATGAGATTATTTCTTATGTTAACCCTTAAGAAAATGCAAATTTAGTTTGATGAAATTTGACATTTACTTTTGTACTTTTATCCTGGTTTTTACTATAATTATGCAAGCCTGTTATCTAATAATTCTGTTGTTATTTTGTTTCAACATGTGACATTGTGCAAGCCCAACATGTACTTTTGCAAATTCAGTTTGATGAAATTGCAATGTCTAACCTTTATACTCTTATCCTGGTTACACTATAGTTATCATAGTTTGTTTTCTAATAAATTCTGTTGTTATTTTGTTTCAATATGTTACCTGGCAAGCTGAAAATTATTTTATTTTCCATAAGATAAATTATATTGTATGTCTTGGAGGTAGCATGTTTGCAATCCTTCAAAGTAAAGGCAACTAATTTACTTTTAATCTTTTGAAAAGGTTTGCAGTTCCTAAACTACTTTCAGCAAGAATTTGCTTTTGATGGCAACTATCTGATGCCTTTGGTGAATTGTACTTTTTTTTTTTTTTTAATATCTGCACTAACAGGAAACAATTCAATTATTTATTACTTGCAGAAAGTTTTGGACAAGAATGATGCAGGATGCCATTTTCCTTTGTATGCTATCTGCTTAGGTTTTGAACTCTTGACAATGATCATTAGCAAGGTAATCTGGCTTCACTTGTTACTTTTTTTATTAGCTTTTCATCCATATTTATTTAGCAGATTTTCATACCACATATTTTATGGGACTAGAATGATGGTGAATGGTGATAGTAAGTTAGTGCTATGATACGTTCCGTAAAACTTTGGCTACTTGTTATACAACTCAGGACAGCTATACTTTCTATTGTCAGCATGAACGATTTGCATCCCTGATGAAAATATATGGCAACATTATATTTTGTGTTCCCTTGATCAGTCTTCAGTTCAAAGCTGTCCAATTGGTCCTTTCATTGTATGACTAAATTTCCATTGCTGTTATAATTTCTTTTTTTTTTTTTCATCTTAACACAAATTTTTTTAGCAATTGGTCTTTTGCTCTGCTTTTTTGATGTTGTAAATCATGAGAATTTTCTTTTTTTGATAATAGGACAGGAACATTTTGGAATCTTTTAATGCTGCAGATCAGGCTTCTACACTTCAATTTATGAAAAAAGTTACTATAGAGGGAACTGTATTTCAGAGGTACTTATTTTTAATATTTTCTTTCTTTCCTTCCATGTCACTAAACTGTAGCATGAACAAAGATAAAATTTTCCCTTATAATAAAGTATAAACATAGTCAAACTCTTAATTATGCCAAATAATTCATTTTCTTCCCGTTGTTTAGGAATTGGTTGCTTCAAATGAACCACAGAACCATATTAATGAATATTTAAGTAGCACTTAGACAGATGCTGATCCTTTTAATTAGTAATTTCAGCTTGGCGCTTATCTTTTTCTTTTCATCTTCTTCCTTTTGTCACCTTCATATGCAAGCAGAAACCATGGAGCCTAATTAATAGTTGATAACGGTGTGTCGTAATTGATTGGAGTAACTGAATATCCTTAAGGTTCTATTGGTTATTTGAGTTAGCCATGATACGAAGAATGATAGTGGCTCATTATAAGCCTAAATGGAAAATATTGATAATGAAATTTTAAAATAATAATAAAAATGTATTTATTCATCTCATATTAACTATTAAATATTTTTGTTGGAAAATCTAAATTCATTCTGTAATTCTGTGTAAAACAGTTTTGCTTCTTGACTATTGTATAAAACACTAGATCTGTAACTGGGAATGGATATATGAACTAGGTAATGCTTTCAAAGCAGTTCTACTTAAATTTCATGGTAAAATTGACTACTTCGATGAAAAATGGGAATTAGGCTTAGAACCATATAACAGGAATAAGTAGTCTCCAGTTCACTTTCTTATATTCCTGAATCAAATAAGGCCTGAATAATCAAATCTTCTCCTTGCATAATGCACTTGTTTCTTTCTCCCAACCCCATGTGTTTTCATGTCACGTTTATTTTTAATGTAACTCTGGCTATTTGAATAAAACATTTTGTGGTGTTGATGCATTAGTTTTTTCACATTCATGTAGAAACTGTAGATTTATTTCATTTGTGGTCCCAACTTGAAAATGCAAGGAGAGAGCATGCACTGGATATATCTAATTTTCCTGTCTCAGTTAGCTTAATTTATTATAAAATTATTTTTTTTTAGAGTTGCAATAGCCAGGTTTCTGTTTCAAAAGCTGTAGAAAATTGAATTTTTCATGTCCTGTATTGATTCACCTTTCATTTGTAAACTGTTTGTGAAGAATCCCATATGTTAATCTGTTAAAGGAACTGCTGAATAAAACTTCAGGTTAGGTGGCCTCCAATTATGTTTTGCTATCAAACTATTCTTTTTCCACAAAAATTGCTCACACACATGATTTCATGTGTTCTTTGTATAATTATTTGGTACCATGTGGATGTGGCTAGTTCTGTGTTCTTCAAGTTTATTTGGATTATGATCCATCCCTCTGAGAAGCAGTATTGCATGAATTTGTTTTAAGATCAGTTACCTTGTTATCAATTATGATACATGAAATAACATTATGGTCCTTTCCTTTAGTTTTCCTTGACAGTATGACTAATAGCTAAAATGAAAGACCCTTCTTGGGAAATTTTCTTCAGTCAACTGCTTCCTCTTTTTTTCGTTTTTTTTCCAAAATTTTTTTTCTACTCTAAATATGTGGTTTAGAAGCTCTTCCTCTTTTTGTAGTGTTCCATCATACCAGTTGCCCAAACCAAATTAGGTATAGTTTTCCAGTGAATGCTGTAAAGCATAGCTCTGCATATTAATTTAGTGACACATGAAGCTTGCACTGGGGCATTCATATGTGGTGTCATCTATTTGTGATGAGGTGCTGCTACCCATAAGATTTTGCAATTTGCATAATTTAACCTTGGCACAGAAGCTTATATCATGATTCTTATCTAAAAAAAAAATCATAACATCTGTATGTCCTAAGCAAGAATGCTAGTTAATATTCATCACTTTTGCAGGTTTCCACCAGACTTGCTTAAAAAGTTGAGTACAGATTGCCTTGTGATGCAAAACCATCATGTAAGTTCCGTAATAGTGGTAACCTGGTAAAATGCAGTGAACTACATATTGTGCATTTACATTAATTTGATGGTTCACGTCATTTGACCCTTCGTTTGATAGGGAAATCTAATTTCTACTTTTTATTGTATGGCTGTATCTTTGTGTTAAACCCCTTATTTTGTGTTTTCTATTGTCATCATGATTTGATATGGACTTTCTTAAATTAGGCTTTTATAAGTGCCTAAAGATGATCGGAATCATACAAGTATATGTTAATAAACATAGCGCTTGAAATCTACACAACTGTTAGACTATCTGTTAAACGGTGAGGTTTTGATACCTTTTTTGATATTGAAGATGACTTGGGTTGCCACTAACCACTAAAGTAAACTCCATGCTTCAGGATTATCTTAACAGGCTGTATGCTTCAAAGTTTTACACCCATGGAATGAGGTCTTGAAAGTCCAAAACAAAGACAAGACATTCAGATGGGGTAAAATGAGCAACCGGAGAAAACATTTCTTGAAATTCATAGTTTAAAAGAGACCTTACCTAAAGTTAGTCAATGGTAATCCATTATAGACTGAGCAGTATTGAGTTGAAATAAGGATATTGCTATAGTACATTCAATCCAATTCCTTTTTTTTTTTCCCTCTCTGTCTTCGAAGTAGTCTTGATTCTTATGTTTATGAGCACTGATCGAATGGCAAATTGATGATCCCAACTCTTTTCATAAGGAAGGATACTAGAGTTGATCTAGTTCTGGAACAGTAATTTTCTAAAATCAAAATACCTTGCAATGAATTAAAGGAACTTATTTTCTTTTTTGTCTGATATTTCTGATTTTACACTGCAACAGTATGGCATCTCACCAGAGCAGCTTAAAAAGAATGAGGATCTATCAAGTTTCTTCAAGATATTGACTACTAGTGTGGATACAGATAACAAGGTACTGGATGTAGTTAATTTTCTATGTTATGATCTACTCACCACTAAAAGAAGTTTTAATATCTCTACTGATACTATCTGTATCAGGTTTATGTCTCCACTGTACAAGCACACAGCTATCCTGTGACTGCATTCCAGTGGCATCCGGAGGTAACTCCTATTCTATTTGCTTTTAAATAACCCATTGCATGGTTATGATCTGTAAATGCATATAGTTGGCTCAGTAATATAATTCTTTATTATTTTCCCTAACTTCTTATGAAAGAGCATACAATACAAATATATCATAAATATTCTGCATTTTTAATTTAAAAAAGTTTGTTGTGATTTATGAATGCATATACTTGATCCAATAATTTGATTCTTCTGATTTTTCCCTGCAGCATACAAAATGCAAATATATCAGCATTACACTTTTTGAATGTTGGAAAAAAGAGTGATAAGATGCTTTTTGCAGTATGTAGATGGTTCCAAAAATGGAATCTCCTGAATGTGCAAATTTGTAACAAATTTGCTTTGAACTACTCAAAACTCAAAAGTGCAGATACAAAGTGGGTTCATATTTGGATAACTGTTTTGCATAGAATATGAGGTTTAGTTGGGTGTAAACAAAGGAATAGGGTAAATCACATTGAGCTATGCAAGGTTGACCTTTGTTCGTGGGTTGTGCATATGTGCCTATTTATTCGTCTTTTCTGGTTTAGTGTTTCTTATATTATGCTGGAAATTGTGGGGTCATTCTTTCTCTATTTGAAAAATATTGCAGAAAAATGCTTTTGAATGGGGTTTATCTATGATTCCACACTCGGAGGATGCAATTCAGGTGACCCAGCATGTTGCGAACTTTTTTGTAAGGTGAGAAGTGGATTGTTGCTGAGATGTGCTATTAATTATATGCTGCAAATTTTATTTAATTTAAAAAAAAATAAATTCATAGGAGGTACAGTGAGGCAACATCAAAGTTTTGACATTCTAAGGACGTACATAACCTCTGCAAGTAATAATAGTTTTGTTCCAATTCAATGAGGCTGTTTCACATGTTAGGCAATAGCTTGCCCCAGGATTTGTAAAGGAAATACTTGTCATAAATACAGGATACATGTTAAATTTTGGAACAAGGCAGACTCATGATTAGAAATTACTTATTTTCTAAATGACTGCTGTGCATTCATTACCAAAAAAAATTGGACATGTATATGTGGTAATAGGCTTGTACTTGGACATTCAACATTTCGGCAAATAATTAGTTTATGCATCATGCTATGCCAGAGGAATGACTCATTTTGATACCAAATATTTGTGTTGCAGTGAGTCTAGGAAGTCTCTGAACAGGCCACCTGCTCGCAAAGTCCTTGACAATCTCATTTACAATTTTAGTCCCACATATTGTGGGAAGGCTGGGTAAGCTCAATGCCCTTAAGCGGATTACTCTATAGATGGTGTTTAGCACTTAAAATTGCTGATTTGATTTTATGGAATTTGGTCCAACTGCAGGAAAGGATATGATGAAGTATATATCTTCGCATGACAGTAAAGAGCAAATTTTATGCTGGTTTAAGCTCTGTAAATTGCAAGACTCTGAAATGAATGTAAATTGCAGTGTTATCAATAATTAAACATCACCATTCAGATATGCTGCATTAAAAAAATTATTGCTTGGTTGGGCTCATTCATCATATGGGGATATAGTATGTGTTATTATAATGCTGTAAATACTTCTTCTCTGTACATTGGGGTGTTGCATGGCAATAAATTGCATGTTCACCTTGAACTGTCTACTCATATTACGACGTTGTTCTTAATTTTGGTTGGAACGTTGATTCTAAGATGGTGATGAAAGAAAAAAAAAGAAAAGTGTTGTTTGAGGCAGCTAATTCTTATTTTGATTACATATGTTGTCGGCAAACGTTGGGAGTTTACCCTTTGGATGTGCTTCAATTGACATGAATTCCTACAAATTGTAGGAATTTAAAAAAAAAAAAAAAACAACCAAATGAAGCTTGTATTAAATGGTTCAAGTCATAAGACTCTAGGTCCTTGATTTAGGCCTAGCCACAGGCTGGACCTTGAATTGGAATTAAAATTGGCCCATCGTATAGTGGATCGGTTTAACATTAATTCTTTTCTAAATGGAACCGTGAATTGATCAGTTCTTTTATAAATGGAACTATGAACTGACAGTTCATGATCCGGTTATGAACTGATATTTTGAATATATATATATATATATATATATATATATATATATATATATATATAATTTTTTTTAATTTTTCAATTTCAAATCAGGTTATTGTAATTTTTAATTTATTTTTATAATCTAATTTTTAATTCAAACCATTTAATTTTTTTTTAAAATATGTATATAATATAAATATTTTCAAACTATGTATATGTATTTTAAATTTTGTTATATATATATATATATATATTGTAAAATTTTTTATTTCAACCAATATTATATAAAAACTAACATAAAAATAATTTAATTTTTATCTTTTTAAATTTTTTTATCTAAAATTAACTAGTTAATTTATTTTAAGTTTAGTCAAAGTAAAGTATAATTTTTTTTATTTTTTATATATTTTTTTAATTAAAAAATAACTTACTAAAATGTCATAATAAATTTTTACTTCAACTTTATGCCATAAAAAAAAAAAAAAACAAAATCGAACCGGTTTAAAATCAGAACTGGTCAGTTTGAACTAGAATCAAAATCGAAACTAAATGGTCTTGTTCTCGGTTTCAGTTTGGTTCCTCTGACCCTAGAACCAGGAACCGCCTTGGCCAAGCCTACCTTAATTAAATCCTGTAGGCATAATAGTTCAACACTCTATATAATAATAATAATAATAATAATAATAATAATAATAATATATTGAAATTTTGAATTGTAATACTCTGTTGTTCAAAAAGGAATTAAAAAAATTTACAATTATCCTTTCTTTATAACCTAATGGCTCATGTGATGAATATTGTAAGATGAGGTCATAAGTTCAATTTTCACTTCCTCTTACCTCTCACTTGTTAAAAAAAAATATAATAAATAAATTACCATTTGAATAAATAATGATGTTAGTTTATTTCATATATACCTATGAAAGAACATTTTCAATACAATGATAAAAATATTAATGAATTTTTTATTTGAGTATTTATATTTCATTCATTTCAATTTTTAACGTTAATATCATTAGATAAACTTTAATTAATATATGAATTTAATTTTAATTATTTTCTCATAAAAAATAAACCTTCTAGAAATATATTAATTTTAAATAGTAAATTGACCTTTCTTTTACATAATATATTATTTTTATTTAGAAATTAAATTTGTCACTCATTATATTAAATATTTTTAAAAATATTTAATATTATTAAAATAAAAGTTCAACTATTGTAAATAAAAACAGAGATAACATATTTTATTAAAATTTATTTTTGTGAAGGAGTGTGTCATGTCTAGTATGTGGTTTGTATTATAAGTATTAATTTTTTTTGTTTAGATTCATTTATAAATAAAAATATTGAATCAAATTGTTATAAAAAGATTTCATAGCATAATTTTTGAAATTTAATTAAAATTTTGAATTAACTTGTTAAGTGTAAACTTTATTGAGTAAGTTTTCACACATAAAATGATATAAATAGTAAAAAGATAAAAGAATTTATATTTTTTATCCATCAATCGACAGTAAAATCAATAGATGAGGGCTGAATTGGTGCAATAAAAATAAATTTTAGAATGTCAATGCATTTTTAAAAAAAGAGAGATTGACTTATATATTTAAGTAAATTGCATGGGGTTTATTGTAATATGTCCTAAATGTTAATCCACCAAGTCACACAAAATGCACGTGACATAGTTAAAGAGAGGATCATCGTCCAACGACAAAATTCGATGTCCCTGCTGCGCGCAGCGGAGGAAGAGAGAAAATGGCGGGAAAAAGAGTGTGCTTTTGAGAGGGAAAAACCGCACGAACGAACGATACACATACGCTTCCCATTGGAACTCAGGAAAAAGAACACAGAAAGGAAAAATAAAAATACTAATTCCGCAAATGGAAACCCTAGGCATTCTCGAAGAGATCGAATCACTTGTCTCTGATAAACTTGAAGTGGTAACTTCTCCTCTCTAGTATTTTAATCCCTTCTATTCACCTCGCCGTTTTCTCGGCCTCCTGATCGATAAACCTGACGCTGTTAAAGTTTTCTTATTTTTCGGAATAATTTACTGCTAAATTTCTTCATAGATCTTTAGGTCTTGGGATTAGGGTTTATAAGCTATATATTTTAGTATTTCTGCGTTTTAGCTTTTCTTGTTTGGAAGTTTTTTGAACTGGAAAATCATGGGTTCTTGACATGAATTCATTGTTTGAAGTAGTCCTAGTGTTATGTTGTTACGAATTTCAAATTCTGTTTTTTTTTAAAAGCCATAAATTGAATTTTCATAGTGTTTATTTTGTAATTTTCATAGATGAATTTCATTTTCCTGAGGAATGAAAAGGAAAATAGATCTGTGTTGACAGCTCTAATTTGACCAACTGTTCTAGCATTTTACATTGCTCTTATTCTGCTCTGTCTTTACGATTTTATGCTTAGGTAGTAGGAGAAACCTTGTAACTATAAAGAATTTGTCTTTTCTTTTCGATATATTTCATATCAGTTAGCTGATATTAATCTTGCGTGCTGCTTATTCTGTATTCCAACATAAATGGCAAAGTTCATTGATCTTACTTCCATGTGGAATATTGTTGAGAGCTAAAAATTCCACGCAAAGATGTTAATGTTTTAACACTGCTTTTCAGGTTTCTTACAAGTGGCTCAGTCGCAATTTCTTAGTGTCATCAAATGCTGCAAAGAGGTATTTTTAAATATCATGTTTATGCTGATAGTTTCTTTATTTTTTTCCTTTCTCGAGTTCTGTTTCCAACAAATCGATGGTGTCTCTATAGGTTGCTTCAAGAGTTTGCTGAGAAGCATAAAAGTGGTCTGGAAGTAGTATATGCTCTGTCCGGATGGTTGAAAAACAACCCTCAAAGTTACCATATAAGGCTTGTTTCAGGACCCAAACTTGAAGGTTAGATCTCTTTATTTTTTTTATTTTTTATTTTATTTTTTATAATTATCAAAGGATTTCTAGATATCATACTGTTATCATTGAATATCCTAGAGAGAAAGAGCTATAAGACTGTTTAGACTTCTACTGTTACAATTGACAACCACTTATATTTAAAAAAAAACATGATTTTTGGCTAATTGAGTTCTGTGAATTGTTTTCCTATGCTGCTTTTTATGCATGCATGTATAAAGATTTAGGGCATGCATGCATCATGAAGAAAGTCTTCTTCTTATCCAGAATAATGAATATATATCCTTCCTGTAACATACACCACCCTTCTCTTTGCCACACAAGGTGGGAGGGCTAGCTGATTAATCATAGGTTATTGCACTCACCTAAGCAATTATATTATTCCTGACTCATAAATTTGCACATATCATATATCAATCCATAAAATTTTAGAGCATTTATTGTCTTGCTTTCCCTGTCTGTAAGGATTGTACTTTTGTTGGAATTGTGCCCAAAAGTTGCTATCGAATTGTAAATGAGGAATTGTAGGATGATAAAGCGTAGTAAAGATGATTATTTATGATTCAGGGTTTTTCTTTTGTGTGACTTCTTCTGAGTTTCAATACTTTAACTAATTGGAATTAGGATTGATGCTATTGCCTCATGGACATTGGTTGTGGAAACCTGATGCATATCATGTGTAACATGATAAGAAAGTTTTAGTTAAATTCTATCTTGTTCTTGTGACCAGGCTTTTGCTTGTGCTGTTGATGCACGTTAATATCTATTCAAAACAAGAGAGAGAGAATTCACAATTACTTTACCTTTTTTCTTCAGAGGCTAAAAAAGAGTTTGATGGAAATTGCTCAATTCATGTCTATAGTGTACAAGCTGCTGTGCCAAATGATTCAGCTGTTCTTTGGAATGGTGAATTTGTACAGGCAGAAGAGCTCTTCAAGCAGCCCTCTGTTGTTGATAATTGTTTAAGAGATAACAGGTACAGTGCCCCTCTATTCTGTAATCTCTTTCTTTCACGCTGGGCTTGCATGTGGTGAACCAGAGATATTTGTTACTGGCATTAACTTCAAAGAAACTTGTCTTGTTTAGGCTATAAAATTAGCAAATTTTTTATTTGTTGCAATTGTAGCGGTGATCATGGCAAATGTATTAGCTGTCTTTTTTGCTTTGTATGTGCTGACAGAATGAGTCCATGAATTCTTATCGGGGATGATTAAAACATTTTGTGTTTAGAATACCTTATCAAGGTATTTCTAAGAAGTGTTTTGCACAGGAACAAAAATTGCCAAACTATGGTCACTATGTCTATCACAAGGACTAAGTCTATTGCTTTTTATTTATTTATTTATTTTATTGATGGTTTTTTTAGATTGATTCTGCTTCTTCTTCTTCAAGGCTATTAATTATTTAAGGTGCAATACAAATTGTAAGTTACCTTATGTTTCTTTAGGTAACAAGGAGTTATCCTACTCAAACAGGGTTTATATTTTGTCTTGCAACAGTCACGCCTTTCTATGGAAGTGGGAAAAGGGAGAGTAGGGAAAAGATTATTACGCTTATGCACTTTGAAATATAATTGCTAGCTTTCAAGGGAGACTACTTATGTGTTCTTCAAAGTCTTATTAATTTCTTGATGTGGGATTGTGCCCATCGTTGTTTGTTTTTGTCTATCAAAGCTGTGCATTTGAGGGAAAGGTGATTTACTTTGACCCTTTCTTGAATATTTAGATACTTGTGAATGACATGAATGAGGGTACAATGGACCCTAGTTCAGCTGGGTGTAGTATCTCTGGCTGAAAGAAAACATTTCTTTCTATATACTGCTCCCACCCATTTATTAGAGAGACTAAAATTCTCGTGTGGGATGGATAAAAAAGGTAGAAGTAGCGGCGAGGAATTTTCTGGTTTGACATTTGTAATTGTTTTGACCTTTATATTCTGGTTCTAAGTCAAGCATATTTATACATGAGATGCACTTATCATCTATGTGTTTGTGTGTATTAATTATTTATTTCAAATTTTTATTCTTCATGCTCCTTTTCCCCTTCCTATCAGGTTCTGTGGGATTCTTAATCCCTTTGTGAAACGCAATGTTGCTGGAACTCCATTGAGTAATGCAGCTGCACAACCTAAAAGTTTGGGTGTCCCAGGGCCATCTGAAAGTAACTATGCACATAAAAACATTAAAATTGTACCTCATAAAGTTAAAGTTGAGCAATCAGATTCAAAGGCTGGTAAGCAATCCACCTTATTGGCAAAAGATGTAAAATCTGAATGTCATGAGAGAGGAGATCAGTCCCCCAAGCTCCCTGTACATGGAGAGAAAGTCCCTCCGTTGGCTGTTAATGAAAAGAAAGGGCAAGGTGATAAAAGTTCCAATTCATTGGCAAGTTTTTGGAGTCGTGCATCAGCAAAGCCGAAGCTCAAATTGGTAGAAGTTAATGACAGTCTTATTTCAAATTCTACTG
Organism: Mallotus nudiflorus; assembly: GCA_947683625.1. Lineage (NCBI taxonomy): Eukaryota > Viridiplantae > Streptophyta > Magnoliopsida > Malpighiales > Euphorbiaceae > Mallotus > Mallotus nudiflorus. Next base: position 851,222 of record CANTUR010000035.1, read on the forward strand.
GTTGGTTTTCTTTCGTTTCTTTCTACTGAAATTTTCTTTGCATAGCTATGATGAGAGAATAAAATTTTGTAATGCTATGTTTGGATGAAAAAGATTTGGATTTGAATCAAATTCCTTGTTTGGAAACTATGTGGATTTTTATTTTAAAACAAATCCATATTAAATTAAAAAGGCCATTAATGAGGATTTGAAATGACTTCTAACTAATTTTTTTAACATTCTTTTATATTAAATTTAATATTAAGGACCTGAAGACACTCTAGTCAGTACAGTCTTGCAAATGTTTTTTGTCGCCCCTATGCTAGTGGTAATAACTTTTACTTTCAAGGACATTTTTGGGATAGCATGGATGAGAGTGTGTTCAGTCCAAATTGTGCGTGCACACACACACACACATAAATGACCCGTTCTTTTAATGGCCACAAAACTTTTTCAATGGTTTTTGTTATCATCACTGGACTGTAATTTGTCATAATGAGATCATATTGACTTTTATTTCATTAAAATTATGGTAGTCTCACTTAATTTTGGTGAAATTTCCTTGAGACCTCCAGTTGAGCGTATTGTCAAACTGAAAAAATGTCGGGTAGAATTAAAACCAAATTGAAGAGACCTTGATAATTTGACTTCTTTAAAAATCAAACTGAATGGTATATTGGGTTTCGCATTGGGATTATGTCAAAGTAACTTATTTAAAAATAAAATTTACAGATATAGATCTTTTTATGAAAGGTTTTGCTACCACCATGAAAGTCAATATAACTGGTAAAGGCTATTAGAATAATTTACCCATATGATGGATTGTTTTCGTTGTGCATATGGGGTTAATTCATGTTCTATGGTATAGAATTGGTTATTGTTTGATAATTTGTTTTCTAATTTGGGGCTGGTTCATTGATGTTATTAGCCAGTGCAGAGGCTCAAATTAGTGCTTGTGAAGCATTAGAGGATCAGAGCAGCGATGATGAGGCCAAAGCTGTCAACTTTAAGCGCACCTCTAATGGTGAAGGTAGTAGAAAAAGGAAGGTAGTTTTTGATTACTCAGATGATGACTGTGAAGATGTAGTCAGCCTAGCATCGCCAGATCTTCTGAAGGAGAAAAGCAGTATAGCTTTGCTTTCTGAGAAATCCATTGTCAATGGCCAAACAGAAGATAAATTTAAAGTCAAAGAAGAAAAAGCAAGTGCCAGAGCATCTAATCACGCTCCCAAAGAAAATTCTTCAGTTTCCGGCATGAGTACCAACTCTAATGAATCCTCTAAAGAGAAGATGCGTAACTATATTACTTTAGTTGATGATAAGGCAGATATGGTCAATAAGGCTGCCCCAAATTCACCTCAAAGGAGGAAAGTGTTAAGGAGCCACATTGATGAGCGTGGTAGAGAAGGTGATTAAGTGCTTAACTGCTTTTTCTTAATTTCTAGAAAATCCTCAATAATCTGACTTGGCTTGTATTTTTATTTTCCCTTTTATTGCTTCCCATCAACTAGATCCTTATGTTTTGCTGGAAAATTCTTATACCTTTTTTATTTATTCCATTTTAAGTTTTTGGTCATGCATATTGGTACTGTAAAGTAAGAAATTCTTTGATTTAGAAAGTATTCTAGGGCATTCTATGATGGGGCATGATGGCTGTGCGTTTCAAAATCTGTCCATTAAGAAATTTGAAGGATGTGCCTGTTTAAGATATGTTCTATTGGTGCCAGTTTCTTGTGTCTCTTTCCATTGTATATTAATACATTTGGTTCCCTGCTGCAGTAAATGAGGTGGTTTGGGAAGAGGAAGATACATACACAAATAAAGCTGACAGTAATGCAATAAAGAAAGCTGACAACGACATGATGAAAAAAGCTGAAAATAGTGCAATTACAAATACTGTCAACAACAGGTTAGAAATATTGATAGAAGCATAAAAGTTTTTACGAGTAGCTAAGAGTAGTAATGTGAAAAATCCATTTAATATGTTGATAAAACAAATATAGATACTAGAATGCTCAATGTATTCAAGGGGTACATTTTTTGAAAAAGAGAAGAGCAGGAGCTTTCCAATTCAATGAAATAGACTTATTATTTAAATTGATCTTGGAGGGGAAACTGCTCAAATAGAGTCTTTTCACTTCAGTGTTTGTTTATCTGCATTTTGGATAAAATCTTTAGATTTGCAAAATATTAGAGGGTCTCTTTTGCAATTTAGATGGTATTAAATGGAAAAACTTGTGTAGGATGGCCATGATTCTTGAGTCTTTACTTTTGATTCTTGATACTGTAAGAAACAGCTCCTTGCCTGGGAATCATGCTTTGTTTTAATTTCTTGAACAGTGAAATCATGCTTTTTCCCTGCTTAGAATTAAGCATAAAATTTAAACGTTTGAATTGAACTTCATGGATAATATAGGCACTAGAGTGTGAATTTATCCTTATCCTCATTCTTTTGCATTTGGAATCATGCATTGGAATTTGAAATTTTAGATTGGAAATATTAAAATTTGAACTAGTGATTTCAAATCACATATGATTTAGGTGTTATTAATTAGCTTTCATACTGGCTATGAATTTGTTTCAAATCTTCATTAACACAAATATGTGTGGATCCAAACAAAGTGTTCGTTGCAGATCAAAATCCATGATATAAAGTATCAACATCAAAATAAGACAATGGTCCATTCATTCTGTTGTAGATAATAATTTTGGCCATCATAATTCTGAATGCTGATACCAGTTTGCAATGTTGGGCAAAATGCTATAATCATACATTGTGGTGTGCTAGATTCTTATTGATCAACTGCCGTTACTTATTAGCTGGTAAAATTTAGCCTGTGTGTGGTGCATAACAGTTGAATTTGGATTCAAAATTCAGGGCACCTGCAGCTAAGAAGTCTCCAGCAGTCGGAAATGGGGCTCCATCTAACCCAGGAGGCAAAGCAGGTATCAAAAAGGGGGGATGCAAGGACCCTAAACAAGGCAATATTCTATCATTCTTCAAGAGGGTTTGAACACTTGAGTGTAAATGCATCATGACTTTTTATTTGTTTTTCTTTTTGGTTTTCCTTCCGGGTTCCTCCCATTTTGATTTTTAATTTGGTCCTTTAGGTAGGGTGTTAGGCCAGTGTAGTAGTTTATTGTTAATTGTTTGTGTTTCACTTTGTATATTAGTGGGAAGTAAATATGCAACATTCCCTTTTTTTTTTTTTCTTTCTTTTGACTCATTGGAAGCTTAGCGCACTGAGATTTCAGCGAGGTGACTTGTTACCCTTGGCCTTCTCCTTTACAAAATGTTTATTATATGAGTGATAAATTCTACTTTAAGTTTGTGGATGGGGAGAACAAAATTCTTAGAATCTTAAAAATTTTATGGAATTTTAAATTCAATTAGTTTGTTTGTTTTAAATCAACAATTTACGAAGTTCATTTCCAATTCTTTTTTTATTTTTATGAAATTGGTTATTATCAAATTAAATTCTAAAGATTTCCAAATTAATCTCAAAATTTTAAGTTTAGTTCTTTTTCTTTGAAAACTTTTATTTCATAAAATCAAACAGATACAGCAACAATAATTCTCTTGATGGCTAGAGGTAGCTCTTGCGACGACCGTATATTGGGGAGAGATTTTGTCATTTTAGCAATAGCATGAGTTGCTATATTTGCCTTCTGATAGGCAAAACAACATTAATATTCAAACAATCAGACAACAAAGCTTAATATTGAGCTATGACAAAACCGAATTCAAACTTATAAACAAATTGAGAATATCAACCATCAACTACTAGCTATGCGTCCATTTCCACTACTACGTTACCCCATTGCCACTCTCAAATCCAACTGAGAGCTTCTTTGAAGCCACAAAAGCCTCAGCCAATGAAGCTGTTGTTGATGATCTTCGAAAGAATAGAAAGAGACTGAGCAATGTGAGCGAAATGAACGTTCTTAGCGACAAAGACATTTTGCCAGAATAACAAGTTTCTGTGATGCCAAATCACCCACAAAATCACGTAAAACAACTCTTTTGTTTTCTCATCACAAGCTGTCATCATCAAACTGAACCAGGTAGCAAAATTGTCCTCATCGTTGTTGATTAACGTTTTATCAACTTCCTTCCAACACTGCACAAGATAACTACAATAAAAAAAAATAAGAGACATCACCAACAACTCCACAGAAAACACACAAATTATCAATGTTCATCCCCTTCATATAAGATGAACAAATAGGGAGAAAGAGGATCTCGCAGATGAATTCCTTTTTGAGGAACAATGTTGTCAGTATCATGCCCATTAACAATACATTATAAGACACCGAACTAAGACATAACATCATCCATTGAACACACTTATTATGAAAACTAAGCTACCTCAATACAACTTCGAAGTAAGACCACTTAATTCTTTCATAAGCCTTACTTATATCAATTTTAAAAATAATAAAGCCAATCTTACCATGAGTTCTTCTTCTCATGAAGTGAATAGACTCAAGCAACTATTATGTTATCATCAATTGATCAATTTGGAATAAAAGCCAATTGCTCTTAAAAAATAATATAAGGTAAAACAACTTTTAACCTATTAGCAAGGACTTGTTCCATAATCTTATAAAGCACATTACACAACGGGATAGTTCTATAATTAGTTAGAAACAGTGGATTATCCTTCTTTGGAATTAATGTGATAAGATTATCATCCAAATTAATTGAAAATTTATTGGCTTCTAACCATTCACAACAAGAAGAAAACACATAATTACTCAATAAATCTCAAAAGTGTTGACAAAACTTGGAGTTAGACCATCTGGACCAGGAGTCATATCAAGATGTATTTAGAAAATAGCCCTTAAATCAATTTGAGAATCAACGTAAGGATCACTAGATAACAAGTCTAATGATGAGAATTAGAACCCTAAAGAAATTAAGTCCTTAAAATCCCCAATCCAAAAAAACACCGCAAGGTTTGACCAATCCCTTGATAAGTCTAGTTTGCATGCATCCAAGAATAGAAAGAAAGCCAAGCTTTTAGAGAAAAACTCTCAAATTCATATAAAATCAACCAAGATATGTTTAACAGCCCTAAACAAGCTATTTATATTGTTATTAGAATAAAGGGTAAAATAAACATCAATGATGGCTGAAAAACATGCATATAAAAACTTGAAATTTAAGATGGTTCTATCATACATGGCTATATGCAAACTTACACATGGCCATGCGTAATTCTAAGCGTAAAACATATAATAATTAGGCATGGCTATGTCTAAACACATGCACAGTCGTGTCTGATCCTTTAACCCCTGAAGACGATAGTATTAGCTCAAGTTCTCTTTATAAAAGTTGTAGATATTTGTCTTAGAATTCCAATGCAATTTGAATCACCTAAATTTGAGTTTACTAGCAAAATTTATGATAAAAAATACTAAAATATGCTACCAAGAGATGCACAGCTCTTTAACTTGCATTATATGAAAAAACTTAAGCTCCTTTTTGACTTGGACATCAACACTTCTTGAATCTTGAAAAATAGATTTCATAAAGCCTTGTAAAGCATCCTTTAATCTTCTAGCTCTTGATATTGTAATTGGACCTTAAGGATACTATAAAGCATCCTTAGTTGAATTCTCTAATCCTCCACTATATCAGTCTTCTTATATATTAAGTCCTTGTTAATTCATATCATTCCCCCTCTCCTCAAAAGGACTTGCCCTCAAATCTTCATTACTAATATCAAAGGGAGAAAGATTAATAACATCAAATGTAGCACTAACATTATACTCACTAGGAAGATCCAATCGATATGCATTATCATTGATCTTCTGAAGAACTTAAAACGGTCCATCTCCTCTTGGATCTAACTTAGATTTTCATTATTGTGGAAACCTTTCCTTCCTAAAGTGTACCTAAACCTAATCACTAGGTTGGAACACTAATTTCTTCTTTCCTATATTGACTTGAATTGTAACTTTTAAATTTTGCTTTTCAATTTGATCCTTCATTTGTTTATGCAACATTTGAACAAAGTCAACATTTTATTTTCCATTTAAACTAACAAGCTTATTAAGAGGCAAAAAAAGCAAATCAATAGGAATTATTGGATTAAAACCATAAATAATCTTAAATGGAGAATGACCTATAGAACTATTGTTGACCTTAGCAAGTTATCAATCTTGATTTTGATTTTAACAAACTTAATTTTTGAGTAACTAATGTGTTTGCTTTAAGTGTGTATAAGTTAGGAGCAATTTGGAAGGAAAAATAATGATGAACTATCAAAGAAAAATTATTCTGAAAAGTCATCATCAATACTATTTTGACCGGACTCATTATAAGGACTAAATTGTACAAAAAAGTGCAATTCTTGTCATTGTCCCGATCGAGACAAAAGAAGTCCCGATCGGGACCAAGGGAGATCAATTTCTGCATAAAACTTAAAAAATGACAAAACCCATCCTAATCCAATGTCTTGATCGAGACACTTCTCTAGACATGCCAATCTCGATCAGGACATTGATATTCTGACTGGGACCAAAGCAAAATTTCAAATGCAATGGCTAGTAATGACTATTCAATGCTTGTCCTGATGGGGACTGATGATATCTTGATCGGGACCTGATAAAATGCAGCTCAAAAGTCCAAATTTCATTTAAATGGACTTTACTTTTGTTGGGAATGAAATTATTCCTTCCAATAGCTATAATTGAATTGCTCAAGTATAAATATGACCTCTGAAGATTATTTTGAGGTTAAGAAACTTGATTATTCATTCTATACTTTCAAGCATTCAATTAAGCTCTTTAAACTCTTTTAAATTCATTTTATTATTGTATATTCTTATGAGAGTTAGTGAGTGTTAGAATAGAAATTCTTATTCTTCTATTTTCTGGGGTTAAGAAAATGGGAAGTGGGATTCTATTCTAAAGGAATTAGTTTAAGTGTTTAGCCATTAAAACACTTGGGAATTCGGTTTTAGTGTAAGCCTTGAAAACACTTATAAATTGATTTTTGAGTGAGCCTTGAAAACTTAAGTTGTAAGGTTTGAGTTGAGCATAAAACTCAAGTTGTTAAAATCAATCTAGGTAAATAGTTTATGATGATTCAAAATCCTAGCTTGAGTATGAGTTAGGTGGAGACATAGGATTATTGAGAATCCAAACTCCTTAAGTTCTTATGTTCATCATTCTTCATTCTCAACATTTTTTAATTCTTGTTCAAATCTTTTCAATTTCTTATTATTGTTCGATAGTCCTATTCGACCTCCTTTCTAGGACTCTTTCAATTAGTATCAGAGCCTGGATTCTAAGAACTTAATTGCTAGAATACAATATCATGGGGAGTGAATCTCAACATATGTCTTCACTTAGACCATTCTTTGATGGTAGTGATTATCCTCATTGGAAGTTCAAAATGGAACTATACCTTGGTTGTGATTCCATCAAACTTTGGGATATTGTTCTAAAAGGTTAGCAACCACTTACAATTACCATTGATGGTATAGTAGCTACTCTTGCAAGAAGTCAATAGAATAATGAACAAAAGGAGGAAAATCATAAAAAAAAAGGATATGATCACTTTAGTCTCTTCCATAACAAGAGAAGAAGGAGACAAGCTTCAACATTGCATGTTGGCCAAAGAAATGTGGGAGACCTTGGAAAATCATTATGAAGGCAACATGAAAATTAGAAGCAAGAATGTTTAACTTCACATGTATGAATATGAACTCTTCAAAATAAAGCCTCAAGAATCAATCACAAAGATGAAAAACCATCTTAATGCTCTCCTCACAACCCTTAAAAAACTTGAAAAACATTTCTCCAAGGAAGAGGTGAATAATAAGATTCTAAGAATCCTACCTAAAAAGGATTAGGAGTCTCGAGTCACTTTAATTGAGGAAGCTCAAGACCTCTCTACTCTCTTAACCAATGCGCTTATTGGAAAGCTCTTAAGACATGAGCTTACAATCAAACAAAGAGGTGAAGAGCAAGAAGAGAAAGAAGAGAAGAAAAGAGCATAACATCAAAAGCTCTTCAAAAAGATAGTAAAGAGGAAAGCATTAAAGATTCTAGTAATGAAGATGGTGATATTTCCATGGTCATTAGAAACTTTAAGAAGTTTTTGAGAAAGAAAAATTTCTCAAAAGCAAGGGACTCCAACAAGAAGTTTGAAGGAGATGGTAAAAAGAAAACCAAAGAAGTTACTTGCTATGAGTGTAAGAAACTGGGAAATATCCGAAGTGAGTGCCCCAAACTCAAATTGAAGAACAAGGGAGCAAAGGATAGGAAGAAGGCCTTCAAAGCTATATGGGATGACTCCTCTTAATCCGAAGAGGAAGAGGAATAATAAAAAGTGGCCAATATTTGCTTTATGACTCTTGAAGATGAAAAAAGGTACCATCTATTTCTAACTCTTCTTGTGATAAATATTGTGTTTGTAATGAATATGGTAATGATAATGACGTTGAGAGTTCTATTGTGAAAAAACTCCTACTTAAATGCAAAAGCTTGCTTTCTAGAAAGATGCATTATAAGCATGAGTTAAATAGCTTAACTAAGGAATTTGAGAAGTTGAAATTTGAATTTTCTAGTCTTGTTAAATCAAATGATAAACTTGCTAGTGATTTAAAATCTTTTAATTCATTGGAAGAGCAAGTTAAGAAAGCTAGTGATAAAAATCATAAACTTTCTAGTAAGGTAGTTGAGCTAAAAAATTCCATATCAAAATTTCAAAGAGGAAAAGAGAGTTTAGATAATTTACTTGACTATAAAAAATTTCATGAAAATACTTAAGGATTGGATATACTAATGGAATGACTTCATCTTCATTATATATTAATTTTGTTAAAGCCTTACATGACTCCATTCCCTCTACTTCAAAACTAATTGAAACTCAAGTTTTCAAAGCCAATAAGTCTCATGTGTCAAATATTAAAGGGAAGTCTCATAATACTCAATCCTATATAATACAAAGAGGTAAGGCTAAAAAAGGACCACCTCAACCAAAGCATACTTACATGGACACTAGACACAACACTCATAAGCATGTTACACAATACAATGCACCAAAATATGCTCCACAAACCTATCAAAATACACATTGTCATTGCCAACGTATGTCTCATACTCAAAATAATACAAGACACATTCCATCACGAAACAAAAGGAATGATTCACATACTAGGAAAGCATATCATCTTAGGAGAAATAAATTTGAAAATGTTGTATGTTCATATTATATGATAAAAGGACATACAAAAAATGTGTGCTTCTATAGAAAACTACACATGAATTTACTTCTTATGGATTATCTTGAGACTAACCAACCTAGACCAAGAAAGGTTTGGGTTCAAAAGAACACTTAAATTATTTTGTGTAGGTGTGCTTGAAATCCATAAAAATGAAAAGCAAGTGGTATTTTGATAGTGGATGTTCAAGGCACATGACAGGAGATAAGGAGCAATTCAACAAACTTGATGAAAAGGATGAAGGACATGTTACATTTAGAGACAATGCAAAAGTAAAGATTATTAGCATTGGAGAAATAATTAATCCTCAATCCTTATCTATACATCATGTATTGTTTGTTGATGGTCTTAAACATAATTTGCTTAGTATAAGTCAATTATGTGACACGGGAAATAAGGTGACTTTCTATCCTAGAATTGCTTTATTAGTAGTCTTGATAAAAATAAAGAAAATTTTAATGGTGAAAGAGTAGATAATGTTTATATTATTGATTTGAACAAAATTTATAACAAAGACATCAAATGATTAATGTCTATTTGCCATGACACATGGACATGACATAGAAGGTTAGGACATGTGAATTTTGAGCTTTTGAATGATTTTTGTAAACATGAACTTATGATTGGTTTACCTAAGCTTGAATTTATTAAGGATAAACCTTGCGATGCTTTTTAAAATTGGAAAACAATCCAAGTCATCATTTAAACTAAAAAAATGTAGTTTCTACTTTTAGACCACTTAAACTTCTACATATGGATTTGTTTGGACTAACTAGAGTTGCTAGTCTTTGTGGAATGCACTATGCATATGTATTGGTTGATGATTACTCTAGATTTACTTGGGTATTTTTTCTTTCTCATAAGAATGATGCATTTAAAACTTTTGAAAATTTTACGAAAAGAGTTCAAAAAGAAAAAGGTTTTTGTATCTCTTCTATTAGAAGTGATCATGGAACCGAATTTGGAAATGAATTTTTCAAAAACTGTTATAATAAACATGGTATCTTATATACGTTTTCCTCTCTTAAAACTCCTCAACAAAATGGGGTAGTCGAAAGGGAAAATAGAACTTTTATGGAAATGGATAGAACAATGCTTCATGAGTATAACTTGCCTCTATACTTTTAGGTAGAAGCCGTTAACACATCTTGTTACATCTCAAATCGAGTTTTCAAAAGACCAAATTTGAACAAAACATCTTATGAGCTATGAAACAATAGAAAACCCAAAATCTCATATCTAAGAGTATTTGGATGCAAGTGCTTTTATATTAAACACTAAGAATATTCTTGGAAAATTTGATTCCAAAGTCGATGAAGGTATTTTCATAGGCTATTCTATTTTTAGTAAAGTATATAGAGTTTTTAATAAGAGAACTCTATTAGTTAAAGAGTCAGTGTATGTTGTATTCGACAAATCAAATTCACTTAATCCTAAAAAAAATGTTTGTAGTGTTGATGATCTTGTAGGTGATAATGAGACTATGGATACTCACGAAGAAAATACTAATAAGCCTTTGGAACTTGAAGGTCCAAGCAAGGAGCATAATGAGGAGACATCTCAACCTACCTTAAAGGATGAACTTCCAAAGGATTGGCAATCCAAGAAAGCTCATCCTCAAGATCTCATTATAGGTGACACTACAAAAGGGGTAACTACTAGATCTAAATTAAAGTCTATTGTAAATTTAGCCTTCATTTCTCAAATTGAACTTGAAAATGTTGATGATGCATTAAATGATGAATTTTGGGTCCTTGCTATGCAAGAAGAGTTAAATCAATTTTAGAGAAACAAGGTTTGGACGTTGGTTCCTTGACCTAAACATCATCCTACTATAAGCACCAAATATGTGTTTAGAAATAAGATGAATGAATAAGGTGTCATAACTAAGACCAAAGCTAGACTACTAGCTAAAGGTTATAATCAAGAGGAAGACATTGATTATGATAAAACCTTTGCCTCAGTTGCAAGGTTAGAAGCTAGTAGAATGCTACTTGCATTTGCATCATTCATGGATTTTAGATTTTATCAGATGGATGTTAAAAGTGCATTTTTAAATGGTTTCATTGGATTGGAGGTATATGTTGAGCAACCTCCTAGTTTTGAAAATTTTGATTCTCAAAATCATATTTTTAAATTGTCAAAAGCATTGTATGGATTGAAACAAGATCTAAGAGCTTGGTATGAAAGACTGAGCAACTTTTTACTAAAGAAAGGGTTCTTTAACACAAATATTTTCATAAAGAAATCCAAGCATGAATTACTAATTGTTCTAATATATGTTGATGATATTATTTTTGGTGCTACTAACCATTGCTTGTGTGAGGAATTCTCCAAGTTAATGCAAGGAGAATTTGAGATGAGTATGATGGGAGAACTCAAGTTCTTTCTTAGATTTGAAATCAAGCAATGTAAAGATGAGATTTTCATCAATTAAACCAAATATGCAAAAGACATTCTGAAGAAGTTTGGCATGGATGGAGCTAAGATGAGTAAAACTCTAATGAGCACCACAACCAAACTCAATAAGGATGAGAATAGCAAACCTGTTGGTGAAAAGCGATTTAGTGGTATCATCGGATCTCTTCTTTATTTAACTGTTAGTAGACCCGATATTATATTTGCTACTTGCTTATGTACTAGGTTTCAGTATAGTCTTAGAGAGTCTTATTTGAATGCTATCAAAAGGATTTTTAAATATCTTTGTGGAATAATGCATTTAAGAGTTTGGTATCTTAGGGGTTCCCCCATTGACTTAATTAGTTATTTGGATGCAGACTTTGCCAGTAGCTTACTAAATAGAAAGAGCACTTTCAAAACTTGTCAATTTTTAGGACAATGTTTAGTTTCTTAGTTTAGCAAGAAACAAGTTTCTCTTGCCTTGTCCATTGCTAAAACTGAATATATTGCAACAAGTCTTTGTTGTTCGCAAGTCTTATGGCAAAAATAACAATTGTTAGACTATGATATATAACTTGATCACATTCCAATCAAATGTGACAATAAAAGTGCCATTAACCTTAGCAAGAATCCTATTCAACATTCTAGAACTAAACATATAGACATTTGACATTATTTTTTGTGTGATCATATTCAAATTGGTGATATCTCACTTGAATTTGTTGATACAAATAATCAACTTGCAAATATCTTCACTAAACCTCTTAATGAAGAGAGATTGAATTTCATTAAACATGAACTTGGAATGATTGATTGTTCTAGTATGCCTTGATTTTGATGGTCCTTTGAGTTTTCTTTATGTTTATTTTTAGTATATGATACATGTTCACTAGATATTTTTTTATTTTTATTTATTTTAAATTTTAACTTGTAAAAAAAAAAAAAATGTCGTGTTTATTTAATTACTTTGATCTTCTTAAATTTGATTTTTATTAATTCTTTTTAAAAATTTATTTTCTTGTAATTCTTCCTATTTTGTAAAATTAATAATTAATTAATGAAACACTCATTAAATTATTTATTTTAATTTTTGCAAAAAATATCCTTCCTTAAATGAGTTTATTTCAAATACCCATTTATTTCTTCTAAAAATCTTCAATTAATTCAAATAAATGCATATTAAATTTGTAAGGACTTAATTGTAAGACATTTTGGACTTAATTGTAAACTTTTTTCAAACTTTTCTTGATAGGACCTTGGTCCTGCTTGGGACTAGATCATGTCCTTATTAGGACATGATCTGCAAATTATATGTTTTTACATAGAACTAATCTTGAACGGATATCCCAATCAAGATATCACCTGGAACATCATGTCCCAATCGCAATGGGAGCATGTCCCAATCGGGATGGAGCATGTTCCAACTGGGACATAGCTCTTGACAACATTAGGATTTCAAATCCTTTTAACTTTTTAACTCTCCAATCAAAATCAGGAACAATATTTGAGGTTCCTATTTAGTTCAAATTCAAATTTTACACTATTTCCAACCCAAATTTCTTGCCTATAAATACCACTCTATTCCTTTTAGATTTCTCATCTCAATTAAGCTATTCTTTTCTCTACAAATTCTATTCCTCTTGGATTTCTCATCTTAATCAAGCTCTTCTTTTGTCTATAAATTCTTTAACTATTCTTCTTTTCTCTCCTAATGGCTCTTAAGAAACTAAGCAAGGTTCCTTCATCTTCTTAAGCTCCTCTTTCTAAAAAGGATAAGTCTAAGAGAACACACTCTCCATTCTCCTACTTTTCTCAAGAAATTAAGAAAAGAATGTATCAATTTCAAAAAAGAGCTTTCATTCCCTCAAGATTCATGGATGAACCTACTCTCAAGGCTATTGGTTATTATGAAGAAGTACAAGATCTTCTTCTCAAAGACGGGATTATTGAGTTTTATTATTGAGTTTCTTTCTTCATATATTATTTATTCCATTAAATTTGGTGATGAAATTCTCTACTTCTCCATGAGATTCAAATTGGGAGGGAGAGATCGTTTTAATGACTTATCAAGAGTTTGATACTCTTTTTGGCTTTTCTCAAGAGGGACACATTCAAGTTAATCCGCATTGGCTTGCCTCTTTATATTAGGATGAAATCAAAGCTCCTAATGCTCCTCAATTCTCCACCGAACATACTAAAGCCTTATTCAATCCAAAGCACTTTGGTATGTTCATCATTTTACTACCTACTCAATTAATGGTAGAGCTCTCTTAAATGAAGCCCTTTCTCTTGATGATTTTTGTATTCTTTATTATCTTCATCTTAATGAGAATATTGCTTTGGAAATATTTTTATAATGGAGAATTTCGCTAATTAGTGATAGTCATACTGGTGCAATTTGTATTGGTGGAATTGTCACAAAGTTAGCTAAATTCTATGATATTAATCTTGACTCTCTACCCTCTACAAATCCCATGATTCTTGATGTGTCTTTCATTTGAAATTCTAAACAATTCACCTCTATGAATGGAGTTTGGGTTTGGAAACATGACCTTGTAGCTAGTGAAAACATTAAAGCAATGTTTCAAGAATTGGAAGAACAAGAAGCTTAAGACCTTAGGAAAGAAGAATAAGAACCTCAACCTCATGTTTCCTTTCTAAGGAAAAGAACAAAAAGTGAAGGTGCATCAACTTAAGGTGCTTAAGCTCAAGATGATGAACCTTCTTAGGTAGGACAAATCTTTAAACGCATGTCCTTAATAAAATCTAACTTCAATTCTTGCTTTGATGAAGTTGAATCCAATTTAAATACGTGTTTCAATCAAATTGATGGCAACATTGCTCACCTTCAACATGATGTCCATAATATTTATAAGCAACAAGGCTACATTTGCACCTTTCCTCCTCCTCCTTCATCCCCTCCTCAATAATAGATCTTATATGTACCTTTCATTTATTTTATTTTCAGTATATGTTTGGTTTATTTTTCATATATGAGCCTCTAGCTGCTAGTTTATTTTTAGGCTCATTTTATGCTCGTTTATGTTTGGTTTACTTTTAGTTTATTTTCTGTATTTTCTCTTTGTATTGGATTCATTTTTCTTATTAATGAAATTTTTCTTTCTTTAAAATATAAATTTCTCTAGTATTCATTATTTTTTATTTTTGACAAAGGGGGAGAAATATTTGAGTTTGTTCATTGTGTTAATTTTGTTCAAATTATTATTTATTGTGTTAACTTATTATTTATGAATAATTATTTTATTTTTATTTATGCATAATTTTTTTTATATACATGCAATTCTTCTTATGAATTGTTTTGATCTTTTCTTTGCTTTTAATTAAGGAGAAGTAATAATTGAGTTTGTATGAGTATTTAGTTAATTTCTTTTAAGAAAAAGAATTTTTTTTTACAAAGATGTGTTTATGTTAGTGACATAACTATGTGATAGTGTGTCCTAAATATAATTTTTTTAATAAGGGGAGAGAATTATTTTATTATTTTTAAATATGCTATATTAATGATTTTTCTTTATTTTGGTTCATGGTCTTTTGTTTCCTCTATTTTTCTAAAAAATTGGGAGAAAAAATAATGTGATATTTGTGCTTAGTGTTTATGATTTTAATATGCTAAGTGCCATATGATAAATTAACTAGCTAAGCTCTATATGATCATGTGTGGTCTTCTCATGTGTACTATTTTTGTGATGCATTATATGCATATATATTTGAAATTATTTCCTTCATATTATCAAACATTCTCTTTATATTTTTAACACATTTATTATGGAAGACTAATAAATTAAAAATTATATTTCTTATCATGTCTATATTAATAGGGGGAGAAATAAAGAAAAATATTTGATCTCATTTAATATCATCATTATTATCACAATTTTTATTAATCACACACTTTACCTTATATTTTTTTTATTTAAAATAAGTTTGTCAAAATAAAAAAGGAGGAGATTGTTGACCTTAACAAGTTATTAATCTTGATTTTGATCTTAACAAACTTAATTTTTGAGCAACTAATGTGTTTGCTTTAAGTGTACATAAGTTAGGAGCATTTGGAAGTTAAAATAATGATAAAATATCAAAGAAAAATTATTCCGAAAAGTCATCATCAATACTATTTCGACCGAACTCATCAGAGGCACTAAATTGCATAAAAAAGTGCAATTCTTGTCATAGTCCTGACCGGGACCAAGAGAGACCAATTTTTGTATGAAACTCAAAAAATGGCAAAACCCATCCCGATCCAATGTATCGATCGGGACACTGCTCAGGACATGGCAGTCCCGATCGAGACATTGATATCCTGACCGGGACTAAAGTAAAATTTCAAATGCAATGGCTCGTAAAGGCTATTCAATGCTCATCCCAATTGGGACTAATGATATCTTGATTGGGACTTGATAAAATGTAGCTCAAAATTCCAAATTTGATTCAAATGGACTTTGTTTTTGTTGGGAACGAAATTGTTGCTTCTAATAGCTATAATTGAATTGCTCAAGTATAAATATGACCTCTGAATTGCTTAAGTATAAATATGACCTTTGAAGATTATTTTGAGGTTAGAATGCTTGATTATTCATTCTATACTTTGAAGCATTCAATTAAATTCTCCGAACTCTTTCAAAATTCATTTTATTGTTGTATATTCTTGTGAGAGTTTGTGAGTGTTAGAATAAAAATTCTTATTCTTCTATTTTTTGCGGTTAAGAAAATGGGAAGTGAGATTCTATTTTAAAGGAATTGGTTTAAGTGTTTAGCCATTAAAACACTTAGGAATTCGGTTTTAGTGTAAGCCTTGAAAGCATTTGTAAATTGGTTTTTGAGTAAGCCTTGAAAACTTAAGTTATAAGGTTTGAGTTGAGCATAAAACTCAAGTTGTAAAAATTAAACTAGGGCAATAGATTATGGTGATTCAAAATCCTAACTTGGGGATAAGTTAGGTGGAGATGTAGGATTGTTGAGAATTCAAACTCCTTAAATTCTTATGTTCATCATTCTTCATTCTCAACATTTTTTTTTATTTTTGTTCAAATCTTTTTAATTTCTTATTATTTTTCAATAGTCCTATTCACCCCCCTTTAGGACTCTTTTAACTATCAATAATTCTATTTTAAGCAAACTCCATAAAAGGTAAACACTTCTCTTATGATTTAATGTTATTTTGAATAAGAGTCGCCCTAAGCATATTAGTTAATATTCCATTAACCACTTTAATATGTTAATCTATTTATGGGTGAAAAGTAGTAGAAAACAACAATTTTGTCTCAAATTTAGCCTACAAATTCTCTAAAAGTGACTAAGAAACTTAACATTTCTATCACTTACAATGCTTTTAGGCACTTTATATAAACACACAACATCTTTAAGGAACAAATCAGTGATATTTGTAGCATTATCAGTTTTATGACAAGCAATAAAATGAGCCATTTTACTAAATCTATCAACAGCCACAAAGATGCTACATTAACCCTTTTTTTTCCTAGGCAAACCCAAAATAAAATTCATAGATAAATCAGTCATAGGTTCACTAAGTACAGGTAAAGGTGTATATAACCATGGGGTTTCAACTTAGATTTAGATGTCTTATAAGAAATACATTGATCACAATTTCAAATAACATTATGTTTCATATTATTCCAAAAGGAATGTTCAATTAGAATTTCATAAGTCTTATTAACCCCAAAATTTCCCTTTAAACCACCTCCATGTGATTACCTAATAAGCAATTTACACAATGAGCATTTAGACATACATAATCTATTCCTTCTAAACAAATAACCATCATGCCTATAAAACTTAGTAAATGTAGCTCTATTACTACATGCATTATAAACCTATCCAAAATCATCATCATGCTTATATAACTCTTTGATATGTTTATAACCTAACAACTTAGAATTAAGAGTGTTAACCAAAGTATACCTCTTAGACATTACATAAATCACTATATTCTCTTTACTTTGCTTGTATTTGATCACATATGGGAATGTCTAAACAAACTCCATCCACTTAACATGTCTTTAATGTAACTTATCTTGGCCTTTCAAATGCTTTAAACTTTTATGATTAGTGTGTATGACAAGCATTTTAGGCCAAAAGTAATGTTGCCATGTCTACAAAGCTCAAACCAAAGCATATAATTCTTTGTCATATGTTGGGTACCTCAATGCTGCCCTATTAAGCTTTTCACAAAAGAATGAAAGTGGTATTTGTTGATGGTGTGACAATCCACACACATCTACCATGATCCATCCTTCTTAGGCACCAAAATCACAGGTACAACACATGGACTTAGACTTTCTCAAAGATACCCTTTGGAAATCAATTCCTTTACTTGCCTTTAAAGTTCCTTTATCTCCTTAGGATTACTTTAATATGCTAGTCTATTTGGTATGGTAGCCTTGGGGTATTAAGTTTATTTGATGTTCTATCCCATAAATAGGTGGTAAGCCACTTGGCATTTACTCGAGAAAAACATCTTTATAGTCTTGCAAAAGAGAAACAACCAACACTAGGCAAATAAGGGTTAAAGTCATTAGTAGAAAAATAAGCCTCTTTATACAAAAGAAAAAAATATAAGATGTTTAGTATAAATTGCATTCCTAACCTCACTCGCCCTAGCAAAGAAACTCTCATTTCTCTTACTTTTCTCTCTAGGCTAAGTAGCCAATTCTTTTCCTTCTTTATTTTTATCACTCTTAACTTGACTCTTATTTTCTCTCTTACTCTTACTTTTCCCACTCTCTAAATCACTTATTTTCTTTTGACTCTCCTTTTCTTTTGAACTCTTAGCCTTACTCTTTATAATTTGATCTTTTTGTATTTTACATTGCTCTTCATAAACTTATCTTAGAGTCATTGGTACAAGAGTCACTTTTCAACCATCTTTCACAAAAGAATATCAATTCAAGTAGCCATGTGTAACCCTTCTACCATATTGTCATGGTCTTCCAAGCAATAAATGACTTGCATGCATAGGTACTACATCATATAAAACTTCATTAGAATATTTTCCAATAGAAAATGATACTATAACTTGCTTATTTACCTTAAGCTCACCATAATTATTTAACCATTAAAGTTTGTAAGGCCTAGGGTCTGGCATAGTTAGTAACTTCAACTTCTCGACCAGAATAGTGCTTACCACATTTGTACAACTCCCTTTATCAATGATCACACTACATATCTTATTTTCAGCATGGCATTTATTCTTGAAAATATTGTCTCTTTGCTGCTTAACATCATCCTTTTTGAATTGCATGTGCTCATTTTGCTATTAATGCCTCTCTATTAACTGAAATCTTTATGCCATTATCACTATAATCTTATAATGGTGGCCTCTTATCTTCATCACTATACTCCTAACTTTTAGTCTTTATAGCTCCATGCTCCTTTATTACCATAGTTCTTTTATTTGGGCATTATGATGCAATGTGGCCATATCCCAAACACTTGAAACATTGAATGTCCCTATTCTTGCTCTTTGGAGCCTCATTTTCCTTTCGAGTTGAATTTCTTTGCCTTTAATGGATTTAGTCATAGCTTTGGTTCCCCCCTTTTCAGTCCTTTTCTAAAAAGAATTCCAAGTATTTGAAGAATTTGAAAAAGGTTTAGTGGCATACCTAGCTATCCCTTTACGCTTGAGTTGCCTTTCCACTTTAGTAGTAATGTGAAATAGCTCTTCTAACTCCTTATAATGTTACAAGTCCACTTGGTCAGTAATATCTTTATTAATTTCTCCCAAAAATCATGCTACGGTTGCTTCTTTATCCTCATTTACATCAAGTCTTATCATAAGCATCTATATCTCTATAGTGATCTTTAACACTTCTAGTTCTTTATGTAAGGGACTGAAGATTTTGATGTAGATCATGATAATGTTTAGGCATAAATATTTTTCTTATCAAGGACTTTAATTCTTTCCTAGTATCAATTAGCCTCTCTAAATTGTGCCTCTTACTATTCATAACCTGATCCCACCAAATAATAGCATAATCAATAAATTGGGTAATAGATAATTTTACCTTCTTCTCGTCAAACAAGTTGTAGCAATCAAAGATGAGTTCCACTTTTGATTCCCACTCCACATAAGCCTCGAGATATGTTTTTCCTTGAAAATTTAGAATCTTTATCTTGATGTTTCCTAAATTTTTGTCAACATCATTATCAACCCTTCGGTTGTTATTCTCATAACTACCATGGAATTGGTCTCTTCCTCCTCTTCCTCTTCCTCTTTTAGCTATATAAACTCAGCCTATAGGAATATATTCTACTTCCTCATAATCAGATTCATGCCTCGTATTACGATTTTCATTGCTGCCTTAGTTTTGTGGAGTCATTTCCCATTTTAGATTCTTCTCTAGTCTATCAGACTTCTCTATCAAAACCATATATAGTTAGGCAAACTGTTGCTCCATAGACTTCATCCATAACTTCATAACTATTTCCACTTCTCGTTTTTGACTATTTGATGTGTTTGACATTATTCTTGTAATAAAAATTAGTAAAAGAAAAATTTTCCTCACAAAGCACTCCCTCATGTGTTTCACTTAATAAAATAGAATACTCTTATGTTTCACTCACTCTCTAGGGAATTACCTCATTTATGCCTTTTCTCTTCAGCTGCTCCCTTTTGTCGTTCTTAAGTGAATCAAATTGAACACACAAAGGAATTGACTAACTAAGTGAAAAATTCACAAGATGAAATTTTAAAACACTCAGTTGAGGCAAAGCATAAAAATTATGAATAAAATCAATGATATAACCAAAAATTATGAAAATTATCAAAAGAAGCAAATGACATACAAAGAAAAGACTATACTATAATGAGTTAAATAATTGAACCTAATGAAATAAAGAAAAATTAAGTAATAAATTTAGGGCTGAAATATAAAAAAAAACCTAAAGAATTAATATTAGACTTAAAATGTTGATTTTCTTAAAAATGAAACAAGAAATTAGGTATGAATTCTACAAACCCCAATTTTCTTGATTTAGTTCTTTTTTTTTAAAACAATAATGCAAGCTCTTTCTTTTTTTCTTTTGATGGCTTATTCTCTCTTTTTTCGATAATTTTTATAGTATTTTTCTTTTTTTGAATAGAGATTAATAAAAGAAAATTGAAACAATCAAAAGAAATACAATCACAAGCAATTGAATGAAAGAAATAAGATGGAATAATTAAAAACACAAAAGAAATGAATGGAGAAATAAGAATAGAAGAAAATAAAAATGAATGGATGAAACAAAATAACAAAACATAAAGATTGAAAAGATGGAAAAAACAAAAACACAAATAAATATGTACCCTATTTCTAGAGCTAAAGCTCTAATACAAAATGATAGAAGGACCCACAAGCAATAAACTTGTGAACCCCTAAATCAATTTGAGAATCAACCCAAGGATCACTAAATAATAAGTCTACTGATCAGAATTAGAACCCTAAGAAAACTAAGTCCTTTAAACCCTGATATGAAAAAGATGCCATAAGGTTTGATCAATCCTTTAATAAGTCTGGTCATAAGAGATTTGAAAGTTCCTTAAATGAAAAACTCATTCTTGATTTGAAAGTTACAACTTCTTTGAAAGATGAGTTTGATAAAATGAAGAAATAGAATGAAATGCATTCAAAAGAGATTTTTGAACTTAAAAACTCCATTTCCAAATTCCACAAAGGAAAATAAGCACCTGATAATCTTTTAGACTCTCAAAGATTTTCATTGGAGAAATTTAGACTTGGTGATGTGAACCAAGCAAGCACTAAACATGTTAACCAACATAATGATCCACTTAAGTATAATGGTCCAATGATTGGAACATGCATCAAGAAGTTTAAGGATGATTTAGGATTGTTCTTAAAGCAAAAGATCAAGTTTGGAATAGAAAATCAATGCGTAAGTGCAAATGGAGCTCAATTAAGTGAATTTGAAGAAAGTATGGCATAAGGGCAAAATCATCCTTTCTATACCTTATTAATATATTTTGACCTTCAAAATGAAGAATTCATGTTAAGCTCTTCAAGTGGAGTGATTTGCATTCAAAATACATATAGTGCAATTTTGAAGATTTTAGAAGATCTAGAAGATGCTAAAGGAATCTACAAGAATCAAGAATCTTTCAAGAATATTCTCTATAAATAAAACCATAAATGTGATGGAGAGTGGCTACTACTCATATTTAAAGAGTTGGTGAAATTTTGCTTAGTTGTCATGAGTTGTCAATGTGACTTTTTAAAGCTTAGTTTTCATGAGTTGTCAATTTGACTTTTCAAAGCTTAGTTGTCATTAGTTGTCATATTTTTTAAAGGACCCAATTTAGTTAAGGATTTTCCTTTATAGGAGTCTTTAGGAATAAGTAAGAAAACCTATTCCTTTAAGGATTAGGATGTTTACATGCCTATATAAAAGCCATAGCAATGTGGCACGAATTTTAATAAAGTTTTATCAATTAAATTTCAATTCTTATGGTGTTAAAGTCCTTCACTTTTGTTCTTAAAAGAACTTTAGTGAATTTATCAAGTAAAGGCTTGGTACATTCAAACCTAGTTTAATTTAGACTTAAATTGACTTTGTTAATATTAGATTTAGATTAAACAGCGTATAATTTTTTATAATTAAGATTCTTAAGTACAAGTTATTTAAGGGTCTTATTAGGAATTAGAGTTTTCCTTTGCTTGATTTATGAACAATCCTTGGCAAGGTTAACAAGATTGAATACGAGTATAGTACAAGTTAACCACGTTTGTATCACTTGGCTATCCTAATGGAGCCCCTACATCATTAATCCCTCAAAATTTTTCAAGGTTAATCTTTCCTCATCCCCCATTTCTTGTAAGAGCTCTAAAGCTGAAGATTCTAAGACTAAGAGTATTAAGAATCCAAATGGCAAAGGAGAGCCTTTAAAGGCTAATATTTCCAAAGCTCAAGGTTTTAAGGCTATGGCTAAGAAAACCCAACCCTATTATGCATTCATGTATCATATTAAAAGGCACACACATATTCATGTTAGACCTAAAAAATTTATGCATTATTGTGATTATGAGATGCATACTCATACTAGACTATTTATGTCTAGGAAAGCCACTAATCACCTTAGCCATGATTCATTTTCAAAGGTTAGTAAGTAAAATATATTTTCAAAAACCAAATGCTTTTATTGCTTGAAATTAGGACACACTAATAATGTGTGTTACTATAGAAAACTTTATCTAAACCTTCTACCTATGGACCACCTTGAGAATCATAAACCTATACCAAATAAGTTTTAGGTTCAAAAGGTTGTTTGATGATTTTTATTTTTTGTTATGTACTAATTATTGATATATTGATAAATTTAATCTAATTATCTTATCAATAAAGATTCCCACATCAAATTTCCAAAGAGAATTTGACCCTTTGCATGATTCTAAAAATTGGATAATCTTGGAATGCTATTTTTCATTATCTTTCAACATTTTTCATTAGGTATCCTTTAATTGGCATCATTTCTTTTAATATGCCTTAAAGTACTATTAATGATGATTTCTTTTGCCAATACTCCTTTATGTATTATGCTTGGCACTAGTTTTACTTATCATTTAAAATCATGATTAATCTTTCTTTACTTTATGATTAAGCATCATTTAGTATCCTCCCTCCATTGTTTCCTTCCTTTTTTAAGTAAAAAAGGGGGAGAGAAATTTGGCATTTTGAATGATAATAAATATGGTTGAATTATAAATAAAATGACAAACAAGGGGAGAAACTAAATATTTATTTTGATTGAGTGAAATTTAACATGTTTTACTCACCTTAACATATATTGAGGGGGAGAAATTTTGAAACTACTTGGTATATGATTGAGGGGGAGCATCATAAAACAAATGCACTTAGCAATTTTTAGTTATCATGAAAAAATTGGTTGTCAAAGTAAAAAAAGGAGAGATTATTGACCCTTTGCATGATCAAGGTCATAATCAATCTATAATCAACCTTGGTTTCGACTTTAACAATCAATTTCTGTTGCTAATATATGTATTTAAGTGTGATTTTAGTTAGGTATAAGATATATGTTAGTGATATGCACTAGGTCAATCATTTGTGATTATGTATTGACTTTCTTATTTTATTAATAAAGAGGTATTATATTATCATTTGATTTTATGATAATTACATGAATGGTTAATTCTTATTAAGGCCATCAAGTATGTGACTTGATAGTAAAATCCTTAGATTAAAATAAGAGTTCTATTCTAATTATCCCTAGCCATTTATTCATTATATGAATATTAAAGTATTAAGGCTATTATGATGTTGATTGATGGTTATGTTTTACTAATCATAAATATGAGATATTAAGTCAACTCATAGGTACATGATGAGAGATCATGTACTGGATTGACCCACTATGAGAATACTACATAGATTATTGTCATAAGTATTTCTTATCACAGTAATTTTATTTCGGTCCTTTGACCTTGAAATCATCATGGATTTCTACATAGCTATTTTATGTTTTGACACATTCTAACATTGTCTTTAACCAGATGATTAAAAGAATGTTGGTGGATATAAAATTAGTTATATGAGGAATGTGAGTGATTTAGAAGGAATTTATCCCTCATTAATATGAGAAAGATATCTAAAGGCCCCTTGATAAGATAGACTGAATGAAAATGCATGGCCATGCTGAAATGAATTGATAAAGAGTTATCATTTTCAGTCTACTTGGAATCAAGTCATAATATTGAACTATATAAGGATGACATTCTGTGCCTTATGTTCAATTAAGATATCATGTGATAAAGGGACAATAAAATTCACTGTAATTAGGTTATATCGGATTATTGACTTCACATGACTTGGGTAGTCATAATGTCTTGCTAGAGGCCACTTATGACTTGTAGGCCTAAATAGAGATTTAGGCCCACTGCCAATGTTATGTGAACCTACAGGGTCACACACTTAGAACAAGCCCAAAACGGATATGGGTTTAATAAGCCCAAAATAAACTCTGTGGAAATAAATAATTAAAGTGTTTTATTTATTTATTTATTTGTTTATTTATTTAAGATAAATGTTATTTTAAATAAATAAATAAGATATTATTTTTGATTTGTTTTTTAAACAAAATTAGAATATAATAAATGAAAAATTACCAAAAGGTTATTGGTAAGTGAAACCCTAACTTGGAGTCTATAAATATGTTATATTCTCTAGGGTTTTACACACTTGTTTTTGCCTCCAAATTCGTTTTCTTTCCTCTTAGGAAACAAAGACAGAGTTTTTCCTTTTGTTCTTGATTTGTGAGACAGTCAAGAGGTTGCTAGCACACACACTCAAATTCATTTTGTGAAGGGCTGTTCGTGTGGATACCTATAGAGGACGCATCCTTTAGGAGACGTCTTGATCCGAACAACCAAGCCAAAAAGCTCGAGGTAAGGTGTCACCGGTGTGAACCTCCTCTCATCCTTTCAGAGAATCTTTCCTCTTTTGCGTTTTGGTAAGATTATTAAAAACCCTAGATTTAATCTATTAGTCGAATTACATGGATCCTGGCTTGGGAACGTGATAAAACTTTAATTTTTCTGCTGCGTTTGCATCACGGAACCCAATAATATATTCTTTGGATGGAGTTATGAGCTCAAAATTCATCCAAAATATGAAGGCAAGGATTCTCACGAGTGGCATAATGATTTTGAGCATTCTCATGAGCCAAATGCGAGTTAAATTCAAGTTTATTTAAAATGGTAGTGATGCTCTTAGGTGGATGGCCCAATCATGACATTGAATATCCTAGTCATGACATTGAATATCATGGTTGTGACATTGATGAGTCACTTTTGAAACGGCTATTTCATAGCTCTAATGGCTACAAAATCAAAGGTCACGATCGTGACATGGCATATCATGACTGTAAGCCTCATTTTTCCTACAAAAAAGAGAAAGAAACATTAAATGAAGATGGAGATTTGTTGGGGAGAAGAATTAAAGCTCCAGTAGCCATATTTTGGCCCCTCCACTATAAATACAAGCTTAAGACCTCACTTGAATAATAAAAGAGAGTTTATAGTGCAAATTCATTATGAAAATTCATTGAGCCAAACTTTAATTCTTTCAATTTTCATTTTATATATTCATCTCTTGGAGATAAACTCTTGTTGAGTTTATAACTCCTCATCTAGTGAGTGTGGGTGAGTGCTTTAGCTTAGGATTTCTCTTATTCTTATTTCTTAGGATTAAGAAAGGGAGTGAGGATCTAAGTAGAGGAATTAGTTTAAGTGTTTATCATTAACAAGCTTGGATTTTGATTTTAAGAGTGATCCAAGAAAACAATTATTGTAAGGTTTAAGTGTGAGCCTTGAAAACACTTGGAAAAAGAGTTTTAATTGAGGCTTGAAAACTCAAATTGTAATGGTTTGAGTTGAGCCTTGAAAAACTCTTATATAAACTTTATCTAGTGGAATAGATTGGAGTGGGTATTGAAATTCCTAACTTCGTGATAAGTTAAGAGGAGACATAGGATTATTGAGAATCCGAACTTCTTAAATTATTGTGTTCATCTCCTTCTCTCAATCATTATTTAAATTTGCTTTTAATTTTCTTAATCTTTCATTAGCCCTATATATATATGTGTGTGTAATTTCCTTAAGGGGTTGTTAAGGTTTATAGTACTTATATTTTCACATTTAATTGGAATGTGATCAATATCAATGCCATAGTCCACTAGTTATTGTTTTTGCTACAAAACTTATGAGCAACATGATATGAACCAAGTAAGCACTGAACATGTTATCAACATGATGATCCACTCAAGTATAATGGTCTAATGATTAGAACATGCATGAAGAAGTTTAAGTTTTAAGATTGTTCTTGAAGAAAAAGATCAAGTTTGAAATAGAGAATTAAAGCACAAATGTAAATGGAGCTTAATTGAGTGAATTTGGAGAAAGTTGACACAAGGTCAAAATCATCATTTTTTCACTTTGTTATCATACTTTGACCCTTATAATGAAGAATTAATGTCAAACTCTTCAATTGGAGTGATTTTCATTCAAAATACATAAAGTGCAATTTTGAAGATTTTGGAAGGTTCTAGAAGGTGCTAAAGGAATCTATAAGAATCAAGAATCTTTTAAGAACATTCTTTATAAATAGAACCCTAGATGTGATGGAGAGTGGCTACTACTCATTTAAATACTTGGTTAAATTTTACTTAGTTTGCATGAGTTGTCAATTTTACTTTTCAATGGTTAGTTGTCATGAGTTGTCAATTTGACTTTCAATGTTTAGTTGTTATATTTTTTGAAGGGATCCTATTTAGTAAAGGATTTTCCTTTATAGGTGTCTTTTGGAATAAGTAAGAAAACCTATTCTTTCAAGGATTAGAATGTTTACATGCCTATATAATGGCCATAGCACTGTAGACCGAATTTAAGATAAGTTTTATCAATTAATTCTGAATTCTTGAGAGGTTAAAGTCCTTTTCTTTTGTTCTTAAAAGAACTTTGGTGAATTTATCAAGTGAAGGCTTGGTACATTCAAACCTATTTTAATTTAGATTTAAAATTGACTTTGTTAATCTTAGTTTTATATTAAACAACCTTTAATTCTTTATAATTAAGGTTTTTAAGTGCAGGTTCTTTAAGGGTCTTGTTGGGAATTAAAGTTTCTTTTTCCTTAATTTATGAACGATCCTTGGCAAGGTTATTAAGATTGAATATGGATTTGGTACAAGTTAACCATGTTCATATCATTTAGTATCAGAGCTTTGGCTCATTAATCAAGTACTTATCTTTACTTTTCATTCATTTTTGTTATTAGCAGTTAATTAAAAAAAATTAATTATTTTTTATTTCATTCATTTTTGTGTCTTGTTTGATATCAATTCATTTTCTTTATTATCGTAGAGTTCAAATTTGTTTTTCTTTCTTATCTTGAGTCAATTTGATTATTTTCTTCATATTCCAACCTGTTTTAGTCTTTAAAAAAAATCAAATTCATTTTTTTTTATTCTTATTATTTTGCATCTTAAGAGTCTTGTTTGTCAAATACATATCAATTTGAGTTTTTCTTAATTTGGTCATTTTAGCATCTATTATATAAAAGAAGAAAGGAAAAAAAAGTTTTGAATTGTGAATAAAAAAAGAGGAATTGATTAAAGTTGAATTCACTCGGCCTATAACCATTCCAATTTATTATTTTAATTCTAAATTCCATACCTTGCCTTATTTCAAATTTGAATATTCTACTCTTCTTCTCAAGTTGCATTTAGGACAGTTTAAAACACTTATTCCAAATTTTCTTATTTTCGTTTTGTTTAGATATTGTCTTTGTTTGTTGCATTTTCTTTGGCTCTTATAGTTAAATTTGAGTTAAATTTATTTTTTTTGTTTTGTATTGAGCTTATTTTGATAATTAGCAACTTAAGTTCCTTAAGAATTATAAGAAAGGAATTTGAGAGGTAAAAGGCGAGTGGTGAGCTCATAAGAGGGTAAAAGCCTAATTGAGTGAAACACAAGTGTTAAGTGACATTTTTTAAGTGTAAACATGTGAAGGAGTGTTACTTGTGCATTTTTATTTTCTTTTGTTTCTTTGTTTATAACATGGCACATCCAAAGGAGGTTGAGATAGATCTTGAATGGAAGCTCTTAATGAAGATGATGCAAGAAAAAATGAGCCAATTGATAAATAGCCATAAAGAGGTTCAACTGTGAATAGGGAAGATGGAGCAATGTCATAACACAATAGCCACTAAAAATCAAATCGCACCAATACATGTTCATAGAGGGAGGTGGTGTGATGATGATGATGAATCTGTTGATGAAAGAAATCAAAGGCATAGGAGGCAAGATAACAACCTTAGGAGCGTAAAGATGAAGATACCTAATTTCCATGGCAAAAGTGATCCTGAAGCATATCTAGCATGGCAAAAAAAAGGTAGATTTTGTGTTTAATTACCACAACTACTCTAAGGCAAAGAAAATTGAGCTTGCAATCATTACATTCATGAGCTATGTATTAGTTTGGTGGAATCAACTAGTGATCTCAGGGAGGCATTATGGAGAAGAACCTATCTCTAAATGGCAAAAGATGAAGACTATCATGAGAAAGAGGTTTGTGCTAAATCATTATTATAAGGATTGACAAAATCACTTTTAAGGGCATAAACAAAGTTCAAGGAATGTTAAAGTCATTGAAATGGTTGAAAGACATGATGAGAGAAAAGAAAAGAGGGAGTTGGGTGTTAAAATTGAGTTGAGTGAGTTAAGTGTTGAAAATGGGTTGAGTGAGCAAGGTGAGAAATATAAAGAGCAATTATAAATTAAAGTAGATGATCAGGTTATTAAAAAGGATGGCAACATTCATGTTTTGGTGAATGAAGAAAGTGTGAATAATGATTTTGAAGAGAAAATAGTGGATGAAGAAATTGTGGAGATGTTAGAGCAAAATAATGCCAAAAGCCTTAATGAAATATTACAAGAAGTTGAAGATAATGGCAAGTGTGTACAAACTAGTAAAGAAATTTATGAGACAGCGCAAATCTTTGAAAGTGATTTTAAAGGAAATTTTCATGTCATGAAGGATAAGTAGATGATTATTCATCACAACTGCACTAATAATTTTATTGTTTATTTTCCTAGTGACTTAAAATTTATTTTTCAGACCTTGAAGCCATATGAAGATCATTTGATGATGTTGTTGCAATGCATTACAAGGTCAACAATACCATTGAAGATTTCATTCATGACATGAAGTTTGAGAAAGAGCAGCAATATTTTACTTCTTTTAAAGGAATCCATGGATTTTTTTGTTTATAGCAAAAAGAACTTAAGATATTCATGTTTTAAGTTTAAAAGGAAACAATAAGGATTTAACATTTATAAGTTTGTGAATACTAGTGTTGCATTTCTAGTAAGTCCTCAAGTTCAAGGAATTCTAAAGCTGCTTATGTGCATCATTGCTACAAAGGAGAAGTACTCTACTAAGGTATTTGTATTTGATTCTAGAGGACATCCATATATACCAACTTTACAAGATGGGTCAAATTTGAGGATGAATCTTCCCAAGGAAGGAGGGAATGGTGTGAACCAAGCAAGCACCATACTTGTTATCAACATGACGATCTACTCAAGTATAATGGTCCAATGATTAAAACATGCATGAAGAAGTTTAAGGGTAGTTTAGGATTATTCTTCAAGAAAAATATTAAGTTTGGGATAGATAATCAAAGCACAAATGCAAATGGAGCTTAATTGAGTGAATTTGGAGAAAGTTGACACAAGGTCAAAATCATCATTTTTGCACCTTATTATCATACTTTCACCCTCATAATGAAGAATTCATGTCAAACTCTTCAAGTGGAGTGATTTGCATTCAAAATACATAAAGTGCAACTTTGAAGATTTTGGAAGGTTCTAAAAGGTGCTAAGGTAATATACAAGAATCAAGAATCTTTCAAGAATATTCTCTACAAATAGAACCCTATATGTGATGGAGAGTGGCTGCTACTCATTTAAAGACTTGGTTAAATTTTGCTTAGTTGTCATGAGTTTTCAATTTGACTTTTCAATGCTTAGTTGTCATAAGTTATCAATTTGACTTTTCAAAGCTTAGTTGTTATATTTTTTGAAGGGATCCTATTTAGTAAATGATTTTCCTTTATAGGTGTCTTTAGGAATAAGTAAGAAAACCTATTCCTTCAAGGATTAGAATGTTTACATGCCTATATAAAGGCCATATCATTGTAGAACGAATTTAAAGGAAGTTTTATCAATTAATTCTGAATTCTTGAGAGGCTAAAGTCCTTTTCTTTTGTTCTTAAAAGAACTTTGGTGAATTTATCAAGTGAAGGCTTGGTACATTCAAACCTAGTTTAATTTAATTTAGGTTTATATTAAACAACCTTTAATTCTTTATAATTAAGGTCTTTAAGTGTAGGTTATTTAAAGGTCTTGTTGGGAATTAAAGTTTCTTTTTCCTTGATTTATGAATGATCCTTAACAAGGTTATCAAGATTTAATATGAGTTTGGTATAAGTTAACCACATTCATATCATAACAACAACTTGTTGCCACATATTACGGTTCGACGATTGATTAAGTAACTAAGACTTGCTTTTTGCTAAACTAAGAGACTAAAAAATTTCCTAAAAATTAGTAAGTTCTGGAAGAGCTCTTCCTATTGAGAAAGCTACTGGTAAAGTTCACATCCAAGTAACTAACCAATTGAAAGGTTGGGCTCATATGATACCAAAGTCCTACATTCATAGTTCTACTAAGATAATTGAAAATTCTCTTAATGGAATTTAAATGAGACTCTCTAAGACATAATTGAAATCTAGCACAAAAGCATGTAGAAAATGTAATATTCGGCCTACTTACGGTTAATTAGAGAAGGGATCAGATCATACCTCTATATCACTTTTAATTAACCGGTTTGCCATTCTCATCTTTGTTGAGTTGAGTGGTGGTGCTCATAGGAGTCTTGCTTAACTTAGCTCCTTCCATGCCAAACTTCTTGAGAATGTCTCCTAGGTATTTGGTTTGGTTGATAAAGATCCCATCCTTGTGTATTGCTTGATTTGTAACCCAAGGAAGAATATAAGCTCACCTATTATGCTCATTTCAAATTCCCTTTGCATCAACTTTGAAAATTCCTCACACAAGTAATGATTAGTAGCATAAAAAATGATATAATCAATATAAATTTGCATAATAAGTAAATCATGCTTGGATCTCTTTATGAAAAGAGTTATGTCAAATTTTCCTTTAAAGAGGCCTTTCTTTAACAAAAAGTTACTCAAACTTTCAAAGCAAGCTCTAGGAGCTTGCTTTAATCCATACAATGCTTTTGAAAGCTTAAATATATGATTAGAAAAATCAAAGATTTTAAAACCCGGAGGTTTTTCAACATAGACTTCCTCTTCAATAAAACATTTAAAAATGCACATTTAACGTTCATTTGAAAGAGTTTAAAATCCATGTAAGATGCAAATGCAAGTAGCATTCTAATAGCTTCTAATCTTGCAACGGGGGCAAAGATTTCATCATAATCAATGCCTTCCTCTAGGTTATAACTCTTAGCTGCTAGTCTAGCTTTATTCCTAGTTATGATACCTTACTCATTCATCTTATTTCTAAACACCCATTTGGTGCGTATAATAGGATGATGTTTAGGTTTAGGAATCAATGTTCAAACCTTATTTCTCTCAAATTGATTTAACTCTTTTTGCATAGTGAGGACCCAAAATTCATCACTCAAAGCATCATAAACATTTGTTTGACTCAATTTGAGATAGGAAGGATAAATTAATAATAGATTTGAGTTGAGATCTAGTAGTTATCGACTTTGGCATGTGTCTCTAGTGATGAGTTCTTAAGAATGAACCTTTTTGAATTGCCATTCCTTTGGAAGATCATCATTCAAGGTAGGTTGAGGTATCTACTCACTATCCTCTTTGCTTGGACCTTTAAGCTCCAAAGGTTTGCTAGCATTTTCTTCTTAAATGTTCATATCTACAAAATCATCAACTCTACTAAAATCCTTTTTAAGATTAAGTGGGTTAGATTCATCAGATACTACATGCATTAACTTTTCCACTGCTAGAGTTCTTTTGTTAAAGACTCTATATGCTTTGCTAAAAGTAGCATAGCCTAGGAAAATTCCTTCATCAGCTTTGGAGTCAAATTTCCTATGGTTGTCCTTGGTGTTCAATATAAATTACTTGCATCTAAATACTCCAAGATATGAGATTTTGGGTTTTCTATTATTCTATAGCTCATATGAAGTTTTATTTAGAATAGGTTTTTTAAAGACTTTATTTGCTATATAGTAAAAAGTCTTAATGGCTTCTGCCCAAAAGTATAAAGATAGATTATATTCATAAAGCATTGTTTTAGCCATTTCCACTAGAGTTCTATTTTTCCATTTAATAATCCATTTTGTTGAAGTGTTATAGTAGAAGAAAAGGTATGTAAAATACCATTTTCATTGCAAAAGTTTTTGAAAAATTCATTTTCAAATTCAGTTCCATGATCATTCTAATAGTTGAAATACAAAAACCTTTTTCTTTTTGAACTCTTTTTGAAAAAATTTCAAAAGCTTTAAAAGCATTATTCTTATGAGTAAGGAAACACATCAAAATGTATCTAGGGTAATCATCAACCAAGACATATGCATAGTATATTCCACTTAAACTAGTAACTCTAATAGGACCAAATAAATCCATATGAATAAGTTCAAGTGGCCTAGAAGTGGACACTACATTCTTGAGCTTAAGGGAAGATTTAGATTTTTTTCCCTTTTGACAAAGCATCACAAGGCTTGTCCTTAGCGAACTTGAGTTTAGGCAACCCAACAACAAGTTGATGTCTATTAAGTTCATCTAAAAGCTCAAAGTTTTCATGTCCTAATCTTCTATGTCAAGTTCATGTGTCATGGAAAATAGACATTAAGCATTTAATTTCTTTGTTATCAACTTTATTCGAGTCAATGACATAAACATTGTCTACTCTTTCACAACTAAAAATTACTTTGTCTTTATCTAAGCTATTGACAAAGCAATTTCTAGGGTAGAAAGTAAATTTATTCCCCATGTCACACAATTAACTAATGTTAAGCAAATTATTTTTAAGACCATCAATGAAACACAAGATGAATAGATAAGTATGAAGGGTTATCAATTTCTCTAATGCTTACTATCTTCCTGTAAACACCTAATTTCTAGATGATGAAGTGTGGATGCGAAAGAGGAATCCGATGATGAAAATGTTATATATAGGCCTTCAATACTTGAAGTTTAAATCTCAAAATTCTAAATTCATCTCCAGAAGGAGTTTAATTGGTTTCTTTAAGGACTTAATTGTAAAGTTTTTTAGGACCTAAGTGAAAAGTTTAAATACTTTCAAGGGTCTTTTTTATAATTAGCCATTATAGATTCATCTGGGTCTTCCTGTGTTTGGAGTGAGAAAGGTGCTAGACTAGTGGAACTAATTCAAGCTCGCAATCAATTGCAAAAGAGATCCTTAGCAGACTGGAAAGATCCCTATCAACCCGCTTTATCTAGAAGCTACACTATCTCAAACAGAAGAGATGGAACAACAACAAAGAGGAAAATGGACCCTAAAAGACATTAAGGGGGCTTGATGGATGACATAAGAGCAATGATGCAAGATGAACTAAGGCAAGCCTTAGTTGGGTTAATGCCACCAACTGCACCTGCACTCGTTGTTGCAATTCCACCTACTGCTGTTGTGGAAGATCCACATGCTAACAATGACAATGCTGGGGGTAACCATTGAATGCTGCAAGGAATGTGCCTGTTATGGAAATGAAACTGGAGGATGTTAAGAACTACATTATTAAAAAAGCAAAAAGGAATCATTTAAGTAAGTTCAAGAGCTGGAATCCAAGTAGATGAAATCATTGACTCAAAAGATGTCCAAAATGGAAGAATTGATAAGAGGATATGGCATTAAATATTCATTTAACTTTAATGGTATGATGCAATTTGAGGAAGATAAGTTGCCTAATAAGTTCAAAATACCACAGTTGCAGAAGTTTGATGGTACCTAAGGATCCACCTTAGTCAATATACAACTAATATGAGCACCACTAAGGCTCCTTTGTCTATAGTTACTAAGTTATTTATACTATCCTTGGAGGGTATGACTGTTAATTGGTATCATGGGTTAGAGAAGTCTATCTGAGCTGACTTGAGAGAATTATGTACTGCTTTTCTAAAGAAATATGACTATAATACCAAGCTCAAAATGTCGTTTAAGGATTTAGAATTGAATAAGCATAAGCCTAATGAATCATTTTTAGATTTTCTAAGTAGATTCATGAATAAGGCAGGATTAATGAAAAACAAGCTAGTTGAAAAGGATTAGGTTAGGATGATTATTCAAAATGTGTCACCTAATTTAGTTGAAAGGTTGCAAATGATGAACCCCAGGACATTTGTAGACCTTTGTGATGTTGGGTTGCAAGCTAAGGAGATCGAAAGCGAGAAAAAGAAGATTGCTATAAGCATTGGAGCAAGAAATTAACCAATTAGGGGCATATAGTATAGACATCGAGGTTTAGCATGCACCTAAGATTTTAGCAACTGTGACACTATTTAAGCTTAGGGCTCTAGAGGACACACTAACCATTGTCACAAAGACATGGCGTGTCGATGAGGAGTCACCACCCATGGTAATAATTGGGACAAATAAAAATGGTGGTACTTAATTCTCTAAAAAAAAGCTAGCACCATAATCAGGAGATTTTGGGTACGAAATACCAACTTCTTTCAATCTTGTGTTCATTTAGAATTATTTTATAAATTACTATGTTATCCTCTATTTACATGCAATTTCATATAAACCCTTATGTAAAACAATTAACTCTAGGCAAACTAGTCATGAAAACACATGTAAATAATGCATTCATCACAATCCTTAAGTTAGTCTATTCTACATTGATTTAATTAAATGGGCTAAATCAACATGTTTTAATTTACAAGTGAGCCTAAAGACTAATGAGCCTAATTCTTATTTAATTTTAATTAAGTGAATCTAAGTCTATTTATTTTAATTCTAAGAGTGGGTCTAAATCTACAAATTATGAAGTATTTAAACTAGTGGGCCTCATTCTACATGTATTAATTCTAAGGTGATATTAAATTTACAAGTTATGGAAAAAGGCTTAAATTTAATGGGCTAAGTATAAGTTAATTAAATTAAATTAAAAGGTGGGCCTATGTCTAAATTAATTAACTGGGCCTAAATTATCTCTACCTTAAATCTAATCAATTATGGGCCTAATAACAATTTTAGTTAATTAAACCTAAAGAAACCTAAATTTTTTTAAGTGGGTTAGAGCTTAACATGGGCTTAGGGCCAAAACACATAACATAATCAAACAAGCCCAAAAACAATAAAAATAACAAAAACAATCAAATGAAAGATCAAACATACAACTAAATTATTTCTTCTAAAAAACCTAATTTTAATTAACATGCAACCTAAATTAATCTACTGCCTCCATTGATTTTAATTAGGGTTTACCAAATTGAACCTAATTTAATTAATTTTTTTAAGAATAAGAAAATTAAATTTTCAATATTCCCATTATTGAGGCTATTACAAAATCTACCAAAATAATAAAGAAAATAAAATTAAAATACAACCCTTAAGAAGACAAATAAAACAAATTCAAAACCTAAAAAATAAAATAAAATAAACTAAACTAAACAAAGCCAAATAAAATTAAATTAGGATCTTGACTCTTGGCTTTCATTCATGGATTTTCTATGAGTTTCCTTAGTTCAATCATGTATTCATAACCAGAATCATGAAACACAAAGAATTAAAAAAAGAAAATAAAATTAGAATTAATAAACAAAGAAAACAAAATAATGAATATAAAATATGAATAAAAGATAGAAATAAAAAAAAATAAAAGTAAAATAATGATATAAAAGAAAGAAATAAAAAAGAAAGGAGTAGAAGATAAGGAATGCTGTGTAGATACTGTTCGAATGCCCCTCAGACTGGAATTTCACTGTTTTGAGAAAATTCTCTATGCACTTTCTTAATTTCTGGACTTTTTAAAAGATCGTACTTTTTTTGTTTTTTTTAAAAAGGGTTTTGAAATGATAGTATTAGGTTAGGTCCTCTCTCTTTTTTCTTAATCAACCTCTATTCCAGTAGCTTATGAGGGTTTTTTTTTTTCCTTTTTTTAAGTCTTTAAAACCTTGTATTATTTAGTTAAATATGTATCTATCCATTCTCCCTCTTTTTTTCTCTTTCTACCAATCTTTTCTTTTTATATCTCATTCCTCAAATAATCACTTACGTGATTACAGGAGTTACGTGGTCATAGTAGCTCTAATCTCTCTTTTGGGATAAGAATTTTAACTTCAAAAAGAAGATTATATGTGTAAGAGATGCGTACTGGACTGAAACCTACAGATAAATAATCAAATCAATTTATTTAAAAATTAAATTTAAACTAATCAAAGTGAGAAAAAAAATTTTTACTGAATTTTTAGCGCCTTGGCATTCCAAAATGTCAACTGGCATTGTGTAATGCCAATTGATGTTGTGTAATGCGAATTGGCATTACATAATGTTGATCGGCATTGTGTAATGCCGATTAGCATTACGTAATGCCAATTGGCATTGCATAATGCCGATCAAGATTATGTAATGTTAATTGGCATTATATAATGCTGGTTACACATTTCCAAATATACCCCTACAAAAGTCAATTTTTTACAATTGAACCCAAAAAATATTGCAATTTAGTCCTTGAAATCGTGGTACTTAACACTAAAGGTCAATTTTTGATTAAATTGTCATCATATAGGCTTTCATAGCATTTATGCACAATTGCATTTTCAAATTAGGTGCTTATGGTTGCCCCCCTTTGTCGCCATTTGCTTGACAAATTGCAGCAAAGTAATAGAAGCGCATAATTTCAAAAGAAAGGATTAGGGTACTTAATTATATCCTAGTTGATAGATTGATGCTTAAATTACTGTGCAATTTTTAAGCAAGATGCTATGTTTAACATGCCTCACTATATTTCTTATAAAACATCTAGTGAGATATATGAAATGAGTTTCACTATATTCCCTGTGGGACGTTTAGTGTTTCATGATTTTAGAACATGCTATAACTTATGTGAAATGTCTAGCAATAATACCATAACTACTGTGTAGTGTCTAGTGAATTGCACTATATTCCCTTTGGGACATCTAGTGAGATATATGTAAATGAGTTTCACTATATTCCTTATGGGATGTTTGGCATTTCATGATTTGAGAACATGATATATCTCCTTTGGAACGTCTAGAAATAATACAATAACTACTATGTAGTGTCTGGTGAATTGCACTATATTCCCTTTAGGATGTCTAGTGACAATGGATTTCATTATATTCCCTATGAGTCGTTTAACGAAATATATGTAATGAATCTCGCTATATTCTTTATGGAACATTTAGCGAAATATATGTAATGATTCTCACTATATTCCCTGTGTGACGTTTAGTGAGATATATGTAATGATTCTCGCTATATTCCTTATGGGACATTTAGTGATTTGTGATTTGAAAAATGTGCTATAGTTCATGAGGAACATCTAGCAATGATACTATAACTACTATGTAGTGTCTGGTAAATTAAAAGATTTGAAAATTCATGTTATAATTGCTTTATAGCATATAACATATTGAATTTGAAATTCATGTTATGACTACTAGGGAGTGTAAAACCAACAACTACTATGTAGCATATAACAAAACAAATTTAAAATCCTTGAAAAAAATGATGATGCATGTAAAATGCAAAAATCAAATTCTGTAATTATATTCTATATTATGTACTTGACAAAGGATTCAAAATTTTAATACAAACTAACTATGTAATTAATAGTTTTATGAATTATTAATTAATTAATTATATGAATTTCATGAGTTAAATATGAATGGACCAAATTGTAAGGAAGAAATTTGGACTTGAACGCAAACAAAGTTAAAGGATTAAAATGGATGTTTGCCACTTTAATATAAACTTTGTATTTTGTCAATTCATTCTTCATTTCCCTTATCCCTTTCATTGCTTATTGATTATGCTACAATCCATAATTGATCATGATTAGCTGTAACCCTTTCATTGCTCATTGATGATACTGCAATCCATAATTGCTCGTGATTAGCTATAATCCTTTCCTTGCTTATTGATGATGATGCAATCAATAATTGCTTGTGATTAGCCATAACCTTTTCATTGCTCACTGATGATGCTATAATCCATAATTACTTGCAATTAGATGCAACCCTTTCATTGCTTGCCATTAATACTACAGTCCATAATTGGTCATAAATTGATTGCAATCCTTTAATTGATCGCCTTTGATAATGCTACAGTCCCTAACTACTCGTTGATGATGCTGTAACCCATAATTGCTTACAAATTGACTGCAATCCTTTCATTGCTCACTAATGATGCTGCAGTCCATAATTGCTCATAAATTGATTGTAATCATTTCATTACTTTCCTTTGATGATTCTACAGTCCATAAATGCTCGTTGATGATGTTGCAACCCATAATTGCTTGCAAATTGACTGCAATCCTTTCATTGCTCACCTTTGATAATGCTACAATCCATAATTGCTCGTTGATCATGCTGCAACCCATAATTGCTTGCAAATTGACTGCAATCCTTTCATTTCTTGCCTTTGATAATACTACAGTCCATAACTACTCACTGATGATGCTGCAACCCATAATTGCTTGCAAATTGATTGCAATCCTTTCATTGCTTAACTTTGATAATGCTAAAGTCCATAACTGCTCGCTGATGATGTTGCAACCTATAATTGCTTGCAAATTGACTGCAATCCTTTCATTGCTTGCCTTTGATAATGTTACAGTCCATAACTGCTCGCTGATGATGTTGTAACCTATAATTGCTTGCAAATTGACTGTAATCCTTTCATTGCTCACTGATGATGCTGCAGTCCATAACTGCTCATGAATTGATTACAATCCTTTCATTACTTACCTTTGATGATGCTACAATCCATAATTGCTCACTAATGATGCTATAACCCATAATTGCTTGCAAATTGACTGCAATCCTTTCATTTCTTCCCTTTGATAATGCTATAGTCCACAACTACTCACTGATGATGCTGCAACCCATAATTGCTTGCAAATTAACTGCAATCCTTTAACTGCTCGCAGTTAGCTGTAACCCTTTTGTTGCATACTAATAATGCTACAATCCATAATTGCTCATGATTAGCTATAACCCTTTCATTGCTTACTGATGATGCTGCAATCCATAATTGCTCATGATTAGCTACAACCCTTTAATTACTCACTAATTATGCTATAATCCATAATTGCTCATGATTAACTGCAACCCTTTCATTGCTCACTGGTGATGCTGCAATCCATACTTGCTCTCGATTAGCTATAACCCTTTCATTACTCACTAATGATGCTACAATCCTTTCATTGCTCACCTATGATAATGCTACAGTCCATAACTGCTCATCGATGATGTTGCAACCCATAATTGCTTGCAAATTGACTGCAATCCTTTCATTGCTCGCCTTTGATAATGCTACAATCCATAACTGCTCACTGATGATGCTGCAACCTATAATTGCTTGCAAATTGATTGCAATCCTTTCATTGCTCACTAATGATGCTACGGTCTAGAACTACTCGCCTTTGATGATGCTATAGTCCATAACTGCTCGCTGATTATGCTACAACCCTTAATTGCTTGTAAATTGACTATAATCCTTTCATTGCTCACCTTTGATAATGCTACAGTCCATAACTACTCACTGATTATGCTGTAACACATAATTGCTTACAAATTGACTGCAATCCTTTCATTGTTTGCGATTAGCTGCAACCCTTTCATTGCTCGGTGATGATACTGCAGTCCATAACTGTTCGTGATTAACTACAATCCTTTTATTGCTCACTGATAATGCTGCAATCCATAATTGCTCATGATTAGCTACAACCCTTTCATTGCTTACTGATGATGTTGCAATCTATAATTGCTCATGATTAACTGCAAATCTTTCATTGCTCACTGATGATGTTGCTATCCATAATTGCTTATGAATTGACTGCAATCCTTTATTTACTCACCTTTAATGCTACAGTCCATAACTATTAGCTGACTTCAATTAACTACAACCCTCTCATTGTTGACATTTGATGCTACAGTCCATAACGGTTGTGATTTTTATCTTTAATTGTTTGAGTCGATTGCTTTGAATTCTTTGTGCTAATTGATTAGCATTGTTACTGACTGACTTTGAATTTTTTTGTTGACTTATTAGAATTTCTCTGTTGACTAATTTCAATTCTGCTGTGTTAAATTTCTCTACAAGTTAGGTGCACTTCCTTCTAGATTTATAATTCTTACAGAATTATTGAAGTTAGTTTCAATCATGATGAATGTACAAAAGTACATTATAATGTTTAAAAATTCATGAGAAAATTCATCACTTTTCATGAGATAGTGTGCACTCAATAAATCTCACTATTTTTTATTTTCATGACTATCATTTATTTGCCATAGAGGTTAGAGGCATTGTTAACCATCTTATGTTGAGAGTATATCTTTTACCAAGTGAAGAGCTTACTTTCACACTTAATTTTAGGGAGAATTTACTAAATATAACTTATGAAATTTGAGCATAAACATATTGAATTTTGAGTATCAAAACAATCTTTGAGTTGTTTTTATGCTTTGCTTCCTTATCCGAGTATTCCCTCGCCTTTCTAATATTACTCAGTGTGGATACTGTTGGAAAAGTCCTTTGGATACTCTTACTCTTATAGAGCATTAGAGTAAATGAATAAGCTTTTAACGTGGTCCTCTTTTAGTATTCCCCTGCCTTTCTCATATTACTCAGTGTGGATATCACTAGAGGTTTCATATTGATACTCTTACTTATTTCTGAGTATTGGAGTAAATTGTGCTTGCTCTTATTTCGATTCTCTTATTAGTATTCCCCTGCCTTTCTTGCATTATTCAACATGGATATCGTCAAGGGATTTGGTACTCATACTCATTTTTAAAGCATTGGAGTAGATTATATGCACATTTATTATTCAAAAGATTGAAATGATACTCTGAAATTCAAAAAATTTATACTGCAAGTCCACGGATTTTGTCTTTGCATTTTCTTTCCCTCGTTTAAGTGCAAAGCAAGCATTAGATTGATTAGAGTTTATAAACTCTCAACACAGAGCTGTTAACTAATCATATGAATTCTGTGAGGATAATAAAAAAAGCCATTATGATCAAAGGTCATAAGATAGGCTTTTTGAACATGATCTCATGAAGTGGATGAAATTACTTTCAATTTGTGAATTTTATGATTGAGATGGTACTTTATTACAAAATCTAAGGAAATGGAGTTATGTTGCTTCCCTTATATTATCATGATGAGTGTTTGGTATTTACTATCTGGCCCATTCTTATTGATGTATCAGTTTCTTTCCCCTTC
Organism: Mallotus nudiflorus; assembly: GCA_947683625.1. Classification (NCBI taxonomy): domain Eukaryota; kingdom Viridiplantae; phylum Streptophyta; class Magnoliopsida; order Malpighiales; family Euphorbiaceae; genus Mallotus; species Mallotus nudiflorus. The sequence goes on from CANTUR010000035.1 coordinate 892,878, forward strand.
TTCATTCTCTATTATTTTTCCCTACACAAAATACCATAAGTTAGTATGGTCTATTCGCAAACGAAAAATTATCAAAATGCAATGTTATTCTTTTGCATTCTTCCCTTTTGATTATGGTAATGATGTCTTTGATCACAAAGGTTATAATACTCCACCATTGAAGTTGTGGCTTTGGACTGCATTTGTACTCCCGCCATTCTATTAATGCTATGGTAGAGGGCTTCATTCCTCTTCTTGATATCTCTTGAAAAAAAGGTTCAGGAGTTAAAGATCTTATTTCATGGTCAAATAATTTTTCAGAGTGCATTCATTTTAAGTTTTGAGTGCATTCTTCCCTTTTACAAGTGTGCCTAAAGACTAATGGGCCTAATTCTTATTTAATTTTAATTAAGTGAACCTAAGTCTATTTATTTTAATTCTAAGAGTGGGCCTAAATCTATAAATTATAAAATATTTAAATTATTAGGCCTAATTCTACATGTTTTAATTCTAAAGTGATCTTAAATCTACAAGTTATGGAAAAGGCTTAAATTTAATGGGCTAAGTATAAGTTAATTACATTAAATTAAAAGGTGGGCCTATGTCTAAATTAACTAACTATGCCTAAATTATCTCTACTCTAAATCTAATTAATTATAGGCCTAATATAAATTTTAGTTAATTAAACCTAAAGAAACCTAAGTTTATTTAAGCATGTTAGAGCTTAACATTGGCTTAGGGCTCAAAACACATAACATAATCAAACAAGCCCAAAAATAATAAAAATAACAAAAATAATCAAATGAAAGATCAAACTTACAATTAAATTGTTTCTTCTAAAAAACCTAATTTTAATTAACATGCAACTTAAATTAATCTACTGCCTCCATTAATTTTAATTAGGGTTTACCAAATTGAACCTAATTTACTAATTAATTTTTTTAAGAAAAAGAGAATTAAATTTTCATTATTCCCACTATCGGGGCTATTACAAAATCCACCATACTAATAAAGAAAATAAAATTAAAATACAACCTTTAAGAAGACAAATCAAACAAATTCAAAACCTAAAAAATAAAATAAACTAAACTAAACTAAATAGAGCCAAATAAAATTAAATTGGGATTTTAACTCTTGTCTTTCATTCATGGATTCTCCATGAGTTTCCTTGGTTCAATCATGTATTCGTCACCAAAATCATGAAACACAAAGAATCAAAAAAGGAAAATAGGATTAGAATTAATAAATAATGAAAACAAATAATGAAAATAAATTTTGAATAAAAGACACAAAAATAATAAAATAAAAAATAAAAGTAAAATAATAATATAAAATAAAGGACTAAAAAATAAAGGAGTAGAAGATGAGGAATGCTGTGCAGATGCTGCTTGAATGCCCCTCAGACTGGGATTTCATCATTTTGAGAAATTTCTCTCTGCACTTCTTAATTTATGCACTTTTTAAAAGAATGTACTTTTTCTTTTTGTTCTTAAACAAAAAGGGGTTTTGAAATGATAGTTTTAGGTTAGGTCCTCTCTATTTTTTCTCAATCAACCTCTATTGCAGTAACTGATTAAGGTTTTTTTTTCCTTTTTTTTTTCAGTCTCCATTCTCCCTCATTTTCTTCTTATTTCCAATCTTTTCTTTTTATATCCCATTCCTTAGCTAACCACTTATGTGATCATAGGAGTTACGTGATCACAATAGCTATGATCTCTCTTTTGGGATAAGAATTTTAACTTCAAAAAGAAGATTATACATGTAAGAGATGCATACTAGACTGAAACCTCGACATTCCAAAATGTCGATTGGCATTGTGTAATGCCGTTCGAAATTGTGTAATGCCGATTGGCATTATATAATGTTGATCGACATATGCTGATTGGCATTGCATAACACCGATCGACATTATGTAACGTCGATTGACATTACAAAATGTTGGTTGCATATTTCCAAATATACCCTTGCAAAAGTTAATTTTTTACAATTAAACCCAAAAAATATTGCAATTTTTTCCTTAAAATCGTGAAACTTAACACTAAGGTCAAATTTTGATTAAATTGTCATCATAGAGGCTTTATCACATTTATGCACAATTGCATCATGAAATTGGGTGCTTACACATAGTAAGGAAGCACTAGCTGGATTGTGGAAGTGCATACTGTTTAATAACTAAGGAGATTCTCCAATGTTAACCAACCTTTGTCAAAAGTCCTAGAGCACCTAACACAAAAGGGCTTACTTCAAACTTTACCTAATCCAAACTCACCAAACCCAAACACCCTAGGCTATAACCCAAACAAGCACTGTAAATTCCATCAAAACCTCCAACACTCAATGAATAACTGCATCCACCACAAACATGAAATCCAAAACCTAATAAACTCCTGAAAGATCACAGACCCAGAAAACCCAAGAACCAAAAATAATCCTTTCCTAAACTACCAAAATGTACCACCCCTAGTTACCGTGTTGATCAACTCAGGAGTTAATGAGGAAGAAATGCTAAGCTCCTTTGAGGACCTACACCTTAAAACTAATGAGGAATCTCCTAATGCCCTTAAAGATGTGGAAAGAGCATAAGACTTATTAGGTCAACCTTCAGACAAGTTCAATTATAAGGTGTTTTACATTAAACCACCTTCTTTGGATATACTCTTCAAGTCGATTATGCCTATAGGATGGGGTGATGAGTTTGATGATAAGAAGCTGCTAGAAAAGAAAGAAAAATGCACATTTGAGGTATAGAAAGATGAATTCATAGAGACATTTGGCAAGAACATGCAAGAATAGTTGTTATGTCAGCCGTTTGAAGGACAACCATTATGAGACCCAGCATCCTTAGTAACTAGAATAGGAAATAAATTTTCTTAATGTCTTTTTTGAATAAAATTTTAGTTTCTTTAGAACTTATTTTGTTTTAGTGATCGATGATATGGATTTTGATTATGCTTACTTATGTAATAAGCATCATAATGGTACTATACATTATAATATTGATTGCATCTACATGTTTGACATAAATTTAATCCAATTAGATTCATTCAGCATGGGCATAAATGCAAAGAACATTCATATATCACATGATGTAGCTTTTAAAGATAGAAAATTTAAGGAAAAATAAAATGATAAAAAAAGAGAAAAAACAAAGAGAGAGAAAAAGAAAAAAGAACAGTGAGGTAAAAATTAGAGAAAAAAATTTTGGATTGGCTAATAACAGGAGTTGTATCATGTAATGTAATGAATGTTCTCATTTTTGCCTTAGTGAATGAGTAAAATTGAATTTGAAATTTTTTTTCAAATATCGCATATTTGTCTTTATCATATTGCAAAACTATATGAATGGAATGACAATGCATAATGAAAGCTAAATCAGAGCTACAAGATCACTATTTTAATTATGTTTTCTTTTTTTGCCACCCCTTTGTGATTTTACTTATAAGTCTAGTGTACTCTTGTACATAAACAATTCAAGTGGCTCAATAACTTGTGTTGCAACCTATACCTTGTAACTATCATCAATCATTGCATCAACATTAAGCCTCATATTCTGCTCAAGGGTCCATCAAAGTGTAAGTCTAGTTGATTTCATCATCAAGAACTCACTTCAGTTAGTTCACTCTCTCCTCTGCATCTTCAATGCATGAGATTGCAAATGATAAGGTTAGTAAGTTAAAGGATCAATAATAACAGTGAATAAATTGAGACTCTTGAAGAATAGCACAAATGAATTTAGAATGGAACTAGGGGCAAATTACAGAATAGTAAGTCTACATTCAAAGAGTGAAGATGGAACACTAAAGTATAAAAGCCAGTATAAGAGATCTCGGGGCAGAAAGAAGCATACAAATTCATAAGGTATTATATAATAAAAGCAATAGCAAAAAGAAAATTTCAACAATGCATCGGTCAATCACAAGCTCCAATGTCGAGCCATGGACCCCACTTAATAGCATGGTCATCTATCTGAAAAACTGCATCAGAAGCTCTAACATCAGAAGTACCAATAGTTAAGCATTCAATGCTTAAACCTACAAGTTGTTGATGATGCACCTTATTCTCATAGCTATGGATATAGCTTTATTTCGAATAGGAGACCTATTAGGATCATGCATGTCATACATATCATGTATACACTTGCATACATTTATTGTAAATACTTGCTTTATATAATAAAGTCCTTGAGCCCAGACAAGATTGTACAAATACTCTACTACTAACATTCAAAATTAGTATTGTAAAAGTGTAGGGAAGTTTTCAGAGTATTAACATATGAAGCATTTAAAGAAGTAAAATAAGAAGAGCAACACTATCAAAGTGAAAATGATGCTCAATGGGACTTTAGACCTCAAGAGCCTAACAAATTATAGGTCCATCATCGACAGTGATACTTGCAAAAGCATCATCCTGGCGACCTCAAAATGCTAGATAGGACATTTAAGCTCCTCAGATTCAACATCCATCTCCATAACCTCATATGGAGCATCATCTAGAATATCTCTCCACAACAGTTAGACTAGTGTAGGGTATGGAGTATTGTGATGAGAAGGTCCAACATATTAGTAATAAATTTTTTGGCCCTATTAAAGGGAAGAATGCATTCAAAACCTAAAATGAATGCACTCTAAAAAATTATTTGATGATGAAATAAGATCTCTAACTCCTGAACTTTTTTTGCAAGAGATATCAAGAAGAGGAGTGAAGCCTTATACCATAGCATTAATGGAATGGCAGAAATAAAAATGCAGCCCAAAGCCTCAACTTCAATGGTGGAGTATTATGACCTATGTGATAAGAGACATCATCATCACAATCAAAAGGGAAGAATTCAAAGAAAGAATGACATTGCATTTTGACAAAATCTCTTCACTTGAACATTGCATTTTGACAAAATCTCTTCACTTGAAAATAGACCATACTAACTTCTAGTATTTTGTGCAAGAAAAACAAAAGAGAATGAAGAAGGGGAAAGGAACTGATACATCAGTAAGACCAAGCAAGATTGCAAATGCTAATCGTTCATTAGTGTATCAGCTTGCATGACAAACAACTTGCCAAACACTTATCATAATAATCAAGGGAAGTAATAAAACCTTATTTCCTTAGATTTTGAAATGAAAGTACAATCTCAATATTAAAACCTTATTTCATGTGCGAAAAGCCTATCTTATGACCTTTGATCATAGTGGTTTTTATTATTAGCCTTGCAGAATTTAGATGATTAGTTAACGACTTTATATTGAGAGTTTATAAACTTCAATCAATCTAATGCTTGCTTTGCACCCAAACGAGGGGAAGAATATGCAAAGACATAATTTATGGACATGCAGTATAAATTGCTTGAATTTTAGAGTATTTTTTTAGTCTTTTGAATAATAAATATGCATATAATCTACTCTAATGCTAAAAAATGAGTATGAGTACAAAATCCCTTGACGGTATCCACATTGAGTAATGCAAGAATGGCAGCGCAATACAAAGAGGAGAATCAAATAAGAGCAAGTATAATGTACTCCAATGCTCAGAAATGAGTAAGAGTATCAACATGAAACCTTTGGCGGTATCCATGCTGAGTAACATGAGAAAGGTAGGGAAATACTAACAGAGGATCACATTAAAAGCTGTTCCATTTACTCCAATGCTTTGTAAGAGTATGAGTATCCAAAGGAGCTTTCCAATGGTATCCATGCTGAGTAATATTAGAAAGGGGGGGGGATACTTGGATAAGGTAGAAAAGCACAAAAATAACTCAAAGCTTGTTTTTATACTCATAATTCAATCTTTTTATGCTCAATTTTCATAAGTTTTGTTTAGCAAATTCTCCTTAAAATTAGGTGTGGAAGTAAGTTCTTCACTTGGTGAAAGATATGCTCTCAGCATAAGATGGTTAACGATGCCTTTAACCTTTGCAAATGGCAAATAAATGATAGTCGTGAAAATAAAAAATAATGAGATTTGTTGAGTGCATACTATCTCGTGATAAAGGGATGAATTTTCTTATAAATTTTCAACATTATAATGTACTTTTTTACATTTAGCATGATTGAAACTAACTTTAAGAAGTCTCTAAGAATTGCAAATCCAGAAGGTAGTGAACCCAACTTGTAGAGATGGTTAACATAGCAAAATTGAAATTAGTCAGCAACAAATTCTAATTAGTCAACATAGAAAAATTCAAAGTTAGTTAACAAAAATGCTAATCAGTCAGCACAAAGAATTCAAAGCATTTGACTCAAACAACCAAAGATAAAAATCATAAGCAATTATGGATTATAGCATCATTAGTAAGCAATGAAAGGGTTATAGCTAATTGCGAGCAGTTATGAAGCATTATCATAAGTGAGCAATGAAAGGATTATAATCAATTTGTGAGCAATTATGGATTATAGCATTATCAAAGGCGTATAATGAAAGGGTTGCAGCTAATTCGTGAGTAGTTATGAACTGTAGCATTATCATAAATGAGCAATGAAAGGATTGTAGCCAATTCACGAGTAGTTATGGACTATAACATTATCAAAGGCGAGAAATGTAAGGGTTACAAATAATCATGAGCAATTATGAATTGTAACATCATCAGTGAGCAATGAAAGGGTCACAACTAATTATGGATTGCAGCATCAACAATGAGCAATGAAAGGGTTGCAGCTAATCACGAGCAATTATGGATTGCAACATCATCAGTGAGTAATGAAAGGGTTGTAGCTAGTCTTGAGCAATTATGGATTACAGTATCATCAGTGAGAAATGTAAGGGTTATAGCTAATCATAAGCAATTATGGATTGCAGCATCAAAGGAGAGCAATGGGAGGGTTGCAGCTAGTCATGAGCAGTATAGACTGTAGCATCAAAGGTGAGCAATAAAATGATTGCAGTAAATTAGAAAGCAATTATGGATTACAATAACATCGGTAAGCAATAAAAGGGTTGCAGCTAATCACAAGCAATTATGGATTATAGTATAATCACACAAAAGAAATCAACGCTACATGGGAGTGTAGTGTATTCAATTCAAACTATACGACTGAGTATAGTTAACATTGTATGACGGAGTACAATGTGTCCTTTCAATCCATGCTATATGACCAAGTATAGTTGATAATGTACGACTGAGTACAATGTATCCTTTCAATCTAGACTATACGACTAAGTATAGTCAACATTATACGACTGAGTGTGATGTATCCTTTTAATCCAGACTATATGACAGAATATAGTCAACATCATATGACCGAGTATGGTGTATCCTTTCAATCCAAACTATATGATCGAGTATAGTCAACATTGTATGATGAAGTGCAATGTGTCCCTTCTATTCAGACTATATAATAGAGTATAGTTAACATTGTACGACTGAGTACAATGTATCATTTCAATCCGGACTATACGACCAAGTAGAGTCAACATCATATGACTTAGTGTGATGTATCCCTTTCTCAATCTGTACTATACAACCAAGTATAATCAACATCATATGACCAAGTATAATTGTATCCTTTCAGTCCATACTATATGATCGAGTATAGTCAACATCACATGACCTAGTGTGATGTATCCTTTTAAATCAATGCTATACATTCAAGTATAGTGTTTCCTCATATGGTTTAGGTTTATGCCTAGTGTTGTACAACAACACAAGCATTCATCGTGAACTGATAATCCCTTATAGACAAAAGCCTCAAGGAGCACAGGTAAGTATCTTGTTCCTAAGAAATTATGTGTTTATCTACTTTGCTGCAATTTGTCAAGAAAATAATGACAAAGGGGGGCAACTGTAAACACCCAATTTCAAGATGATGAAGTGTGGTTGCGATAGAGGACTCCAATGATGAAAATGTTATAAATAGGTCTTCAATACTTGAAGTTTGAAATCTCAAAAGTTTGAATGCATCTCCAAAAGGAGTTAATTAGTTTCTTTAAGGACTTAATTGTAAAGTTTTTTAGGACCTAATTGAAAAGTTAAATACTTTCAGGGGTCTTTTTTGTAATTAAAAGTTAAAAGAAAAGAGATCAACATTATGTAATTTCAATCAAAATTCTATAATTCTTATTGGAATTACATAATTCCAGTTGGAATTACACAATTCTGGTTGGAATTATGCATGTTCTGTCTGATTTTTCATTTTATTTTATTTTATTTCAGTAAATAAAATTTGATTTCATGAATTTTAATTGGTTAAATAGTATTTATTTGAATTTTCAGGAAATTAAAGTCCTTTTGAAATCAAACTTTATGAAAACAAGTCACAGTAGGATATGTTTTTAGCTAGGTTTTTCCTATAAAAGACCAACTTGAGCTTTAATAAAAAAGACACACATAGACAGGAGGGGGAGAGAATAATACGAAGACTTTCTTTGAAGGACCTTTCTTTTCCTACACTTTTTAGCTTTTGGCAGTACACAAAAAGAATATATTCTCTGTGATTTATTGGTTTTCTTTTGAAGGAAGGAGTAATAGACTCTTGAGAAGAAGAATAACAAATTTTTGAAGACCTACTTAACAAATAATGGTGATTTATCCTAGTCTAATGGGTAACTCATTCTACATCCATAATCATCACCTTCTTTCCTTCTTTTATTTTTATTTTTATTTTATTTTATTATTTTGATTTTATTAGGTTTTAATTTAATTAAATTTTTATTGATATTTTATTCACTAATCATTGTTTATTCTTTTGTGTTGATGATTATGGAGGGGATTACATGATGATCTTCCTAGGTGAACAAAATCCATGAAGGTCCATGGAATGCCATGGATTGAATTTTGTAGCTAAATATAGGTTTTTTTTAGATTTTTTTTAATTTAGTTCTTTAATTTTTTTTTGATTTTTTATTTTTTGGGGTTGTATTAATTTTTCTTTTCTTATTATTTTTAGTAGTTCATTGTAATAACCCCAATAGTGGGAATAATGAAATCATGTGTGTGTGTGATTGTGTTTTATTTTAATTAATTTAGTAGTAACATTAGGGTTTTAATTAGGTAATTAATTAAAATTAATGGCTATAGAAATCATTCAGTTGTTTAATTAAAATTGAATTATATTTAAGTGGATAGAATTAAGGTTGCTTGTTGATTATTTTATTTTATTTGTTTGTTTAGAGTCACTTTAATTAAATTAGGGTTTTTAGAATAGATTTAATTGATTGTTTGATCTTTTATTTGATTGTTTTTTATATTTTTTTTATTATTTTTGGGCTTTTTTATTTATGTTTATGCGTTTTGGGCTCTATGTCCGCACTAGACTTTAACTCATTTAAATAAATTTAGGTTTTTAGGTTTAATTAATAAAAATGCATCTTTAAGCCCATAATTAATTAGATTTAGGGTAGAGATAACTTAGACTCATTTAGTTAATTTAGACATAGGTCCACCCAGTTTAATTTAATTAATTTAGACTTAGCTCATTTAATTTAAGCCTTTTTCATAACTTGTAGATTTAATATCATTTTAGAAATAAAATATGTAGAACTAGGTTCATTAATTTAAATACTTCATAATTTATAGGTTTCGGCCCATTTTTAGAATTAAAATAAATAGACTTAGGTTTACTTAATTAAAATTGAATAGGAATTAGGCCCATTAGTCTCTAGGCTCACTTGTAAATTAAAACATGTAGATTTAGCCCATTTAATTAAAATCAATGTAGATTAGACTAACTTAGGGATTGTTGATTTAAATTAGTGCATTGTTTACATGTATTTTTCATGACTAGTTTTCCTAGAGTTGATTGTTTAAATAAGGGTTTAGATGAAATTGCATGTATTTTTCATAAAGTAATTCTAAATGAACATGAGACTGAAAGAAGTTAGTATTCTATATCCAGAATCTCTTGGTTATGGTGTTGGCTTTCTTTTAGAGAATCAAGTTCCACCATTTTTTGATTTGTCTCAGTTATTACCCTAGGTGGCGACTCCTCATCTCCACGCCATGTCTTTATGATAGTGGTTAGTGTGTTCTCTAGAGCCATGAGATCAAACAGTGTCATGGTTGCTAAGATCTTTGGCGTGCACTAAACCCTACTGTCTACACTTCCCTTTGGCGTTGTCATCAAATGTGACATGACCTCCATCTTTAGTATTAAGCTTGTTGAATTACTCTTTATCTCTCGTCATGTGTTTTGAATATCCATTATCAAGATTCCATTTGCTTCTAGCTTTTATGGACTTCAAGCACAAATACAAAAAATACTTTAAACATTCTTTTGAACCTAAAACCTTTGTTAGTCTAGGTTGGGTATTCTCAAAGTTATCCAAAGGAAGCAATTGTAAGTGTTAAGTGTGACCTTTGGTCATGTAATAGAAACATTCAACATTGGCAGATCTATTTCTTTGAGGAGAATGTGATTGCGTAGTGTATGAGACATGCCTATTGTGTTATGGTTATGTGAACTTTCTAAAGGTCCTTTATGCCTTCGAAGGAGAGCGAGACATGAATTAATAATGGCATTGTCTATTCTGAGATGATTCTATAACATGCTTGGGAGTGTTATATCTAGTGTACATGTAAGAATGTCTAGGTTGTGGCTTTTTGGCTTGAACCTTAGCCCTTTATGTCAAAAAAGATTGGGTCTTGTGAGACTTGCCCTTATCATTTGACACACGAGACCTTTTAGCTTTGAAAGCTTGAGTCTCAAGAGATTTATAAGTAGAAGGAGTAGAATTACATGAAACTTTAACAAAGTTAATGTGAGATGATGAAGAGGAAGACATTCCATTTATATATCTAATTCCATAAGTATTCCTATAGAGTTTTTGAGAGTCAAGAAGACTATCTAAAGTCTTTTTTCCCTTTTGGAATTTAGAAATGGAATTCTTTAACTCTAAAACCTTTCTAGAAAACTTAAGATTTTCATCATTGGCTTTCTTGGGTTGGTCCTGCAAGGAATTAGAAGATTTCAAATTATTAGTAAGTTTTTCATTAGATTCTACAAGTTAGAAAAGTCATTTTTCAATCTTTCAAATTCCTTGGACAAATTAAATAGCTTATACTTGTAAAGCTTCTTCTTAAAGAGCACGCTTTTACATTTACGCATGAGTTTCCTCATAATAGAGCTCTCATCATTATCATCATCAAAATTATTATAAGAGGAGTAAGAAGTAGATGGTACCTCATTTTTATCTTCAAGAGCCATAAAGCAAAGGTTGGCAACTTCTTATTGCTCCTCTTCCTTTTCTAATTTGAAGGAGTCATCCTATGAAGCTTTAAAGGCCTTCTTCTTATCCTTTGTTCCCTTGACCTTGAACTTGAGCTTAGGGCACTCACTTCTCATATGTCCCAATTTCTTACATTCATAACAAGTGATTTCTTTATTCTTCTTGGCATTATATTTTTTTTTATCTCTTTGCCTTAAGAAGCTTTTTCTCTTCAAGAACTTTTTAAAACCTTTAGTGGTCATAGCTATCTCATAATCATCTTCACTAGAGTTTACCAAGCTTTCATCTTCACTTGCTTCTTGTATATCCTTTAATGCAATCCCCTCTTCTTTTATTCCTTCTCATCTCTCTCATCTTCTTTTTGCTTTATAGTGAGCTTATGTGTAAAGAGCTTTCCAATGAGCACATCGATTCAGAGAGTTGAGAGGTCATGAGCTTCTTCAATTGAACTGACCTTAGATTCCCAATTCTTCTTAGGTACGATTCTTAGAATCTTATTGTTCACCTCTTTCTTGGAAAAATGTTTTCCAATTGGAGTCGTGAAAAGAGCATTGAGGCAATTAGTCATTTCAGTTATTTATTCTTGAGGCTTCATCTTTAAGAGTTCATACTCATACATACGGAGTTGAACCTTCTTACTTCTCATTTGCACATTTCCTTTATAGTGGTTCTCAAGTGTCTTTCACACTTCTTTTATATATTAGCAATATTGAGCTTTGTTACCTTCTTCTTTTGACATAGAGGCTAGTAAGCTTGTAATGTCTTTCTTATTCTTGTAGTTCTCTTCTCTTTGCTCATTATTCCATTAACTTATAGCAAGAATAGTCCCTACACGATCAATGGTAGCTTTAAGTGGTTCCCAACCCTTTAAGACAACATCCCAAAGTCTATTGGGATCACTATCTAAGTACAATTCCATTTTGAACTTCCAATGTAAGTAGCCACTACCATCAAAGAAGGGTCTAAGAGATAAAAAATTAAGAGATTCACTCTCCGTGATCTTGAATTCTAGAAATTAAGTATGTAGAATCCAAGCTCTAATAGCAATTATAATTTCCTTAGAGGGGGGGTGAATAAGGCTTTTGAGAATTTAAAAGAAAATTAAGAAGATTAAGCAAGGATTAGAAAATAAAAAGAAGGAACACAACCAATTAAAGAGTTCGGTTTATTAATAAACTTGTGTCTCCACCTAACTCTTCTAAGTTAGGATTTTTGAATGACCACAATCTATTCACTTAGATTTATTTTTACAACTATAAGTTTTAGGCTAAAATCTAACCTAACAATCAAGAGTTTAGGATCACTCTCCAACCTATTTTCCAAGTGTTTTCAATAGGTAAACACTTTAACCTTTCATACTTAGAATAAGACCTTATTTCCCTTCTTTTAACTGTAAAAATTAAAGAAAAAGAATCTCTATTCTAGCTCACAAACCCACTCTCAAAAGAGTTAATAAAAAATGAAAGTAGATGAAAATAGTTAATGCTTAATGAATGCTAAGGAGAAAATTTTTAATATTCAAAGTGTGTAACTTCTAAATGAAACTCCATGGCATGTTTATATAGCTTGAGCATAAAAAAATGGTTGTTAAAGCCATTAATTGCTTCTCCAAGCTCTCTTCTTCACTATTTAAGGAAAATTAGCTTTTTGTAGTTAAACTACAGCTCATGGTCGTGAGGGCAGTGTCCAGCTCGTGGCCATTAAATTTTATGACTGTTGGACTTTGATATAGCTATTAGAGGCTTGCAAAGAGCTCTCATGAATGTGAGCATCGCTTGTGAGCGACTCAGAATTCTACTTGTTGAAGAAGGATTAAGGGCAACCAGGCAAGCGGTTGCTCATGAGCCTCCTCACTATCTAGAGGGTGGCTCATGAGTAGCCACCTATAACTTGGAAAGTTCAATTTTTTTAAGCCCTATATACATCCATTCAATTTACGGACTTGTATAGATTGATATTCTTTATTAAGTTACATATAAATGCTCTTCATTAAATTACATATCTCCATACTTGAACAATCACCTTAATCCTTGAATAAAGCATACACACTTAAATAAAATTATTAGCAATCTAAATTGTTTGTTAAAGTCAAAATTAAAGGGTTGATCATGAAAATGGTTAATAGAACACACACACACATACTCCTCCTTTACTTTTTTTTTTAAATTTAAGAATGACAATATTCATGTTGTACTTAAGAAGGGAAGTGATTAGACCTATAGACGGTGATGCCACCACCTTTAAAGACATTCTCTTCTCTTATTCACTTGTGTTGGGAATAGCTCCATAAGAGAGACAGGGGCTAATAAGTCTGCTTCATCTTGGGTTACTAAAGAATGGTAAAAAGGTAGCTAATAACGTCCATAAATGTTTGGGATAGGCCACCAAGGGAAGCATAAGGGGATTCATGAATAGATGGAGTTGTTCAATAGTCAATAGATTGTTTGGAAGTAATTGATCCCACATTAGCATAAAAAGATATCAAAGGCTAAGAAAGAATTTAAGAAAGTCCATTACTGAGAAAAGTGGTGAAATATATATATATATATATATATATATATATATATATATATATATATATATATATATATATATATATATATATATATATATATATATATATAATGTAAAAGCTAATATTATGATTATACTAATAGTTCTTTTACCCCATAAAAATCACTTGAAAGTTGAAATAAATATCTACTTTGAAGGAAACAAATCAATGAAAGGAAGAATAAAAATATTAATCATTATTACTACTCCCTAATTAAAATAATAAATGAAAAAAAAAATATTATAATAGAATTTATAAAATTAATTATATTAGTCATCTTTGTGAAGTTTAATAATTAAAAGAGCAAAAGGAATTTCATCTCATAATTATATAATTTCTTAAATAAAATTTATTTTATTCAATAAAATTCATGTTTCTTACTAGGGGATGTGTGGATACATTTAACATGTGAAAAAATGGTGGAATTCTAGGCTAAGACAATAGCCTTAGGACTATTGTTGCAGTAGAGAAGTGAAAAAAATTTAGGAGTCTCGACTATAATAGTAGGGAAGGCATTATGACTACCGCTGAGAGCAGAGAAGCAAGGACAAGTCATTGCTAAGACAACAACAACAAAATGAGAAAAATAGGGCTGATTTGAGGCTGAGATAGTAGTAAAAATGTTGGTATCGTAGGCCTCCTTGTTTTGGAAATTTTCGCCACTTAAATGTGGCCTATTTAAGGAGGACTCTTAGAAATTTTGGGGAATCAATTACTCATTAATTGGAGATGGTTTTTGGGAGAAATCAACACTAGAAAAGCATAAGAAAAATTTGGAGAAACTCAAGAGAGATCGAGAGTTGAAGATTGAAGAACACAATTTCTAGTTTTTATTTTCTTCTCTCTTCTTTATTCTTGTATTTTCATGGGTTGTTTTCAGAATTTTACTGAATATTTTTACATGTTAGGCTAAATTTATGTTGTTTAGGGATTGATGATTTAACATGAATTGATTTTTCCTTTAATTAATGAATTATCAGTTCTTGCAAACTATATTTATTGTGCTTATTATATGTTAATGCTTGATCACCATTAGTGTAATTAAATTAGTGTTTTAGGTTGAGAAATCAAAATCTTAATGGATCTATAAATATAGATTTAAATTACTTATAGGTAGAAATACCATAAGTGAATTAAATTCCAATTGGGGATGGGTGAATGAATTCATTATTTAAGAGGGGATTAAGTTCACAATGAGAGTTGGGATTTAATATTTTTGTTTGAGAATTATGAAATAAATTTGGTTATTACTTAAGAAAGATTAATCAATAATTTAAAATTACCCAGGATTTGCAAAACTTATAAGTTCGCTAATTAAGGTTGATTAAGGATTGTGAAGAAATTGAATTCCTAACCATTATGTTCATCCATTATTTGTTCTTTAGTTTAAAATTTAATTTGATTTTATAATTTCATTTATTTACTATTTAATTTACGTTCAAAATTCCATATTCAAAAACCTTAGACAATAAAGAATTAGGTTAATAGGTGATTAGAACGAGTCCTCATGGGAATGATATTTTTTATACTACCTGGCGATGTCGTGCGCTTGCGGTTTTGCAATAATAATTTTTTGGTGTCGTTGCTGGGGACTCATTTTTAACATCATAATATATTTGATTTTTGTTGGATTAAAGCACCAATTTTATTTTTTTATTTTTTAAATTCTTTTATTCTTCTAATTTTGTAGAGTTTTTTGGTGTATGCATATTACATAAAGATCGAGAAAGAATCCACTCATATATATATCAGAGTTAACCAAATTTGAGAAGGAAAGCTATAGAAATTTTTTAGAGGAGCTAAATACAATGGCTAATAAAGGGAGTCAAGCTAATACAAGAGTATTGTTAGACACATCTATGTCGAGTTTGGGAGGCATAAAGCAAAGCATTATAAGGCTAAACATTAAAGCTAACCATTTTGAGATCAAGTCATCTTTGCTGCAGATGCTTAAATCAACCATTCAATTTTATGGGAGGCTGAATGAAGACCCAAATGATCATATTGCAAAGTTTCTTAAGATTTGTGAAACACTCAAGTACAACAATGTGTCTAATACTAATTGGAATGATTTGGTGAATGTACTCCTAGGTAAATACTTTCCACCATCTAAGACAATTAAGGTGGTGAAGGAGATCACATCGTTCTAATAATTTGAGAATGAATCATTGAGTGAAGTTTAGGAGAGGTTCACAAACTTACAAAGGAGTTGTCCATATCATGGACTACCAAGGAATGTCCTCATTCGTATGTTCTATAATGAAGTTATGAGTACCTTATGAGAAAGACAATTGATAAGGCTATACAATTATTGGAGGCCATGGCACATGATAATTCCTTATGGTCCTTTAAGAGAGCAAATCCACTAAAGAAAATGGGGAGGTTATAAGTAGACACAATGATAGCCCTCCAAGCACAACTACACTTACAAAGTAAATTGGCAACCTCACCTACAATAAAAATAATGCAACCCCTTCAAGTGAAAATTGTAAATTTTTGGGTTCTTTAATAATGAAATTAGTGTTTATGATGCATTTATAAGGGGAAAAGGTTATTAAGAGCAATGAAATTTTATTGGAAATCAATTTCAAGAAAGGCAAGCCAATAACCCTTACTCTAACATGTACAACCTAGGTGGTAAAATCACTAATATTTTTTTTTTGGAGTAACAATAACAATATGGCTACACCTAAGTTCCTCAACAATAACAATTAGCAAAGGCAATAATCACCAGTGGGATTTCAGCATCCACCACAAGATAGGATGGCATATATGGAGAACAAGCTAGATAAATTTCTAGATGTCATAACGAATAAGTTTTCCAGCCATGAGGAGAATCAGAAGAGGATGGAAGTTAAGTTCGACTAAATCACAATAAAGCATCCCTCCTCAATTCATAACATCAAGTTTCAATTAGGTCAACTTGGTTATGCCATAGCTATAAAGAACTAAGAAAATCTTCCAAGTAACATCAAGATAAACCCAAGGGAACAAACAAAGGCGATTGCACTCAAAAGTGGAAAAAAAGTAAAAACCTAAGCTGAAATCACCAAGGAAGTTGAGAATAAGTAAGATAACCAATATGTAGTTAAGGATGTCCCCAAGGAATAGCATATTGTAAGTAAGAAGAGAAAGGAATAAGCTTTGCCTTTATATGTTCCAAAGATCCCTTTTCCAAAAAGGTTAAAAAAGCCACAAGATAATTAATAATTTCCTAAATTTTTAGAGATCTTTAAAAAGCTTCAGATTAATGTTCCTTTCGTGGAAGCACTTGTGCAAATGCCTAAATATGCGAAGTTCTTAAAGGACATCATCACCAACAAAAGGCAAAAGGATGATAATTAGATAGTGGAATTAATAAAGACTTACAGTCCCATCGTCACTTACAAGATACCAATTAAGCTTAAAGACCTAGGGATTTTTACTATTCCTTGTGTAGTTAGTAATAAAAAAATTTCCTAAATGTTTATGTGACTTAAGTGCAAGTATTAATTTTTAACATTTATCTCTTTTTAAGAAATTGCAGCTTAGTAAGTTGACTCCTACAAATATAACATTACAACTAGCATATCACTCCTTAAAAAAGCCACATGAAATTATCGAAGATGTTCTTGTAAATGTAGATAAATTTATATTTCTTATGGATTTTGAAGAGGATAAGAAGTGTCCTTTAATTTTTGTGAGACCATTTTTTAATACTGGGAAAGCTCTTATTAATTTTCATGAAGGGAAAATAACTCTTGGGTTATTAATGAGAGTGTTGATTTTGTAATGTCAAATTTAATGAAATACCCTCTAAAGGATGATATATGCCTGAAGGTTGAGGTTATGGATAATTGTGTAAAGGAAGTAAGTTGTCCAAGGGAGGCAAACAAAGAAGTTGAGGTGAGTGATGAGGATTGTGAAAGTGAGTAAGAGAATAGATTTGAAAAACCTAAAATTTTATTAAGAAGAGACAACCCAATACTTGCACACCTATAGAATCTTCCCAATAGGAAGATTAAGAAGAAGATGATGAGGATGAAAAAGATGTTAAAGCTCAATCCAATCAAGCAAGTGAATATGATGGTTGGTAATAAATCCTCCACTGCCTTGATGCTTTTAAGAGAAAGTTTGATGAACTATTTGATGAGCTAGAGCATTGAATTAAAGGCATTCAAATGGAACCAAATTATCATAACTACAAGCTCCACAAGTTCATCAAAATATTAAGTGATGATGTTTTGTCTCCTCTATCTCCTACTTCACCACAGTGAGGGGAGTCCTTTCCATATTTGTTTATTTTATTTTATTATTTTATTTCATTTTCTTTTCTTTTTTGTGTGTTTGTTGTATTTACACTTAAGTTTTCACGTTGAGGGAAAAGTCAAGATTAAATGAGGGAGGGGGTACATTTGCATGTATTTTGCATTTAGTTTATTTTATTTATATTTTTTTTTATGTTAATTTAAATTCTAGAATTATACTTGTTTGCATGTTAGCATATACATATTTTAATTTTTATCATATCTTCATGATGAGTAGAGCACACTGAATGTGATTTTCTTGTATATATTTCATACTCTTTTGTTAATGCTTAATTTGTGATTTTTAAGTTAGGTTGATAATTTATGGTTAAGGACTTTTGAAAATTTAATGAACTTAATTTTTATTTTCTTTCGAGTGACCAAATTTTATGAGTTGATAGTTAAGAAAAATGATTGTGAGTGATACTAATTTTTTATTCTTAGTTGTTCTTTGAGTCTAGCATATGAGATGGTAGCTTCATCAAAAAAAATTATATGTTAATAAGGAGTAAATGTTTAATTTAAAATCTTCATATGCTCCAAATCTACTCAAATACTCTAAATAGAGTAAGAGTATTCAAAAGACCTACTTGGCGGTATCTACGCTCAGTAGTGCAAAAATGATAAGGGGTTAGTAAGAGTGGGAAGGTTGGTTAGAGAGAAAATAAATAAATAAATAAAAATCTTTTACAAGTTGGAGTGTAAAACGTACTCGCTTGAAAAAAGAAATTGGTGTTGAAATCTTTTGTGTAATAGAATTTAGTGGTTGCAAGTGTTGAGTGAGTAATATCACTTGCTTTTGTTTTTCTTAATTTTCAACAGTTAATTTTTCTTGTCACTTGGTAAAGCTTACGTCTTGGAGCTTAAATTATCAATTTAAATATAAGTTACAAGTTATATTAACTAAACATTAAGGGGGAATGGACAAGTTAAAGTTTGTCAATGTGCTATGTTCGTTGTTTTGATAGGTGTTCTCATGTGTTTACTTGAGGATAAGCAAAAGTTTAAGTGTAGGGGTGTTTGTTTGCATACAAATTTATTAGTTTTTAGGTTGTTCTATATTAGTAATTAGGTAGTTTTTATGTTTTAATTGATTTGATAATTTTAGCTTTTAGTCTTATTTTATTCTCATGTTTTGTATGCGATTTGGGATTTTTTATGGTGATTCGAGGACGGTTGACATGAATTTGGGACTTGCTTCGAGTTGCCATCACACTAGGGGATGTATGGATGCATTTAACATGTGAAAAAATGGTGGAATTCTAGGTTGAGACAACAGCCTTAGGGTTGCTATTGTAGTTAAGAAGTGCAAAATATTTAGGAGTCTTAATTGTGACAATAAGGAAGGCACTACAACCACAACCAAGAGTGGAGAAGCATGGATGAGTCATTGCTAAGATAACAATAACAAAATGAGAAAAACAAGGTTGATTTGAGGCTGAGACAGTAGCAAAACACTACTGCCACAAGCCTCCTTGTTTTGAAAATTATTGCCACTTAAATGTGGCCTATTTAAAGAGGACTTTGAAGAATTTTTGGGGAATCAATTACTCATCAATTGAAGATGATTTTTAGGAGAAATTAACACCAGAAAAGCACAAGAAAAATTGGAAGAAACTCATGAGAGATCAAGAGTTAAAGATTAAAGAACATAATTTCTAGTCTTTATTTTCTTTTATCCTTTTTACTCTTGTAATTTTCATTGGTTTTTTTAGAATTTTGTTGAATATTATTACAACATGTTAGGCTAAATTTATGTCAGTTAGGGATTGATGATTTAACATGAATTAATTTTTCCTTTAATTAATGAATTATCAATTCTTGCAAACTATATTTATTTTGCTTATTATATGTTGATGCTTGATCGCCATTAAAGTAATTTAAATTAGGGTGGTTTTAGGTTAAGAAATAAAAATCTTAATGGATATATAAATATAGATTTAAATTGCTTATAGTTAGACATATCATAAGTGAATTAAATTCCAATTAGGGTTAGGTGAATGAATTCATGATTTGATTCAAGGGGATTGAGTTCACAATGAGAGTTGGGATTTAATGTTCTTGTTTGAGAATTATAAAATAAATTTGGATATTACTTGAGGAAGATTAATTAATAATTTAGAATTATCTGGGATTTGCAAAACTTATAAGTTTATTAATTAAGGTTAATTAAGGATTATGAAGAAATTGAATTACTAACCACTATGTTCATCCATTGTTTGTTCTTTAGTTTAGAATTTAATTTGATTTTATAATTTCATTTATCCACTATTCAAGTTTCTTTCAAAATTTCATATTCAAAAGCCTTAGACAATAAAGAATTAGGTTAATAGGTGATTAGAATGAGTCCTCGTGGAAACAATATTTTTTAGACTACTTGGTGATGCCGTAAGCTTACAGTTTTACACCAACACTAAAATAACACAAGTACACTTTATTTCATCAATTTTATTGGTATGAATAAGAGTTTCAATCAAAAAAATAAAATTCAGTCAGCTAGACTTGAGAGAATAAATGAAAAAGAATGATTATAATAGAATTTATACAATTAATTATATTAGTAATCTTCATTAAGTTCAATAAACAAAGGTGAAAAAGCAATTTCATCTCCTAATTGTATAATTTCTTAAATAAAATTCATTTTATTCAATAAATAAGAATTAATGAGAATTTTATATTTATATTAATTTTTACAATTCAAAGAGTCGTACAATTCATTATCAATTATTAAATTTTTCTGATTCGCCCATAGATTCACATTGAATTTGGGGTGAATTGACTTAAATTATATAATTTAGATTGTGAATCGTAAGATTCTAACAATATGAAAATCCCTTATGAGGCACCATAATTCTAACAACAATGACACCAAGGCATGAAAGAAACAATATGAAAATCCCTTAAAAGGTGTCATGAATTTTAAACTGGGTTGCATAAAAACTTATGCATCTCCATTGTGAAAACATATTACTATCAATCAATACATGTAGATGCAACTTCAAATAACTTGGAATAGACAAATTTATAGAGTCCCTTCAAAGCATAGCGATGCCACTATCTCTACTTCTTTATCAACACAAAAAGCACCAAAATAACCTAAGTACACTTTATTTCATCAATTTTATTAGCATGAACAAGAGTTTCGATAAAAAAAATCCAGTCAGCTAGACTTAGGTAAATCTTTTAAGGCTAAAATTGCCTATGGATTGCCAAGGCCACGACAATTCCAACTAATGCCTAACTAGACTCTTGGCAGGATTCCTTAGGAGATCCGACCAATACAAATTAATCTGATATGGAAATATCTCCAACGCAAGATGATACAACAACATTGTTAAAAGCATCCTGCATGAAAACAACATTTTGAAAACTCGTAGTATTTTGAAGGCCCATTCCCATCAATCTTTTTCTTTTTTTTAGTCTCCACTAATTCCAAATGATCATTCTTTTAGGCTTGTATTTTCATTGGGCTCGACGTTTGGCCCACCATTGTTTTGGAAGGTTGATTCAATGGAGACTTACCAAAAGGATTCTAACAATATATATGAGCCTTAAATTTAAATAAGCCTCAAATGGCACTAAAGATAAGTCATTACTAGTCTCCTTTCCAAACTTGGTATCTCTAATAATCCCTCTAGGCTATGAAGCATTTGAAGGTGGATATACGCATATAATATTGATATGAATCCTTCTATTAGTTAGAAATGCAGGCCAGTAACTCAAGAGGGAGAAGTTGGCCCTTATTCATTTCCTTCCATTGGTTAGGAATGTGGGCCGGTAACTCGGACTTGCTTTAGTTTGCTGCTTCGTAGCTCTCATCAAATAAGAAATTCTTTGTTGCTTGCTCACTCCCTCACTCACATGCCAGCCTTCCCTCCTCTTTTGGGATATGAAAAGGCTAGATGGGAGTACGGTCTCTCTCTCAACCAAACAAAACACTCTACTAAGTGTTTCTCAATATCTTCAAAAATATCAAATTTCTCACAAGAATTTCAAATGATAGAGTCCATAAACTATAGCAAATTCTATGAAATTAAAATATTATCCATGTACATTCCAAATTTCTAAATATGCATTGATAAATGAGAAGTCCAAAAGTACTTACTAGACCCTTTACAAATTGAATCAAATTTTGAGTTTTGGTAATTTTAGTGATTTATGTAGCATAAACACAAAAAAAAATTAGAAAAAAGGATACGAGAAAACGACATTTTAAAAATTATAAAGAAGGACATCAAGATCAATTTATAAATATTAAAAATATAAAGGTTAATTTATAAATATAAAAAATATACCAATTTATAAATATAAACTAGGTTTAATCTGAAATTCAAAAAATAATTTTAAAACACAAAAATAATATAATAAGCATATTTATAAGTACAAAACTCTTTTAGAATTGAAACATTAATCAATTTCTATGTCATCCTATAATCACAAACATAGTGATCACTATAAGCATACATAATTTTGAATAATAAATAATCTATTTTCCATTTCATTATACTCAAACTTCAACGTATACATAGTAAAATAGAAATTACCTTTTGAAGAGATGGCCAAGTGGTTGATAGCTTCGGTCTTTGCAAAGAACTATTAACAGTTCGAATCCCTTTCTTTTCTTTTCTTGATGAATAGATTTACATCTTTATTGATTTTGACCAATTTAGTATCATAAATGTAAATCACTCCACTATGAATAATAGATGAGCTAGGAAAAAAAAAAGAAAGGGATCTAAATGAGTTGAAAAGAATGAAAATGAAATACTTTTCAACTCATTTAGATCTAATCCATCCAATCAATCAATATTCATTAGCACTTATGTATATCAATTTATAAAATCTTCTACTTTGTTAGTATTGACATTTCTAATGTTCTCATTGACATTTATAAGCTGCACCAAAACAAAATGTAAAGAAAACATATGAATATTAAAAATATAGGAATATACAAATATAAATTATATATATAAATATTAAAAATTATTTATTAATATTAAGTAATAGTATAATCATAAAATTATTTTATTTAATTAAATTTATTTAATTTTTTTTCTTAGTTTAAAAAAATAGAAATTTATTTTTCAAGTTAAAATAGGTGTCCAAATTAGAAATGAATTTTCTCATTTATCAAACTTTTGGAAACAAAGCTTGAAACATTTTTATGCATTTTTTTTTTTTTTGGTTTGAAGTGTCTAAAAGGGAAGCACTTCCAATATGAAGAAATGTCTATTAATTAAATTTTTTTTGCATTGTAGTCAGCAACCTAAGTATGTTGAATTTTTTAAGGGATTGTTTAGTTCATACTTTAAAATCATATTATGAATCAGCATCTATATGAAGAGGAATCGGAAATAGGATGAAAATTTCAACAAAATATTTAGTTTATAAAGGAATTGGAATCGGATTGAGAATCAATCTTATTTATATATGAAAGCATATTAAATTATTATATATTTTACTTCATTACTTCAAAAAATATTATATTTCATAAATTTTAATGATATATGACTATTTGAAATTTTGAGTAATTAATAATTAATTTAACTTGATTTTATGGAATTGAAAAATCATTCCTTACTCTATGAGAAAAATGAGTGATTCCTTAATCATTTTACAAAATTTTATTGAACAAAACATTAAAAACTAAAATTACTCATTCTGATACCAATTCTTACCCATTTATTTTTTAAAAAATAAAGGACCCTTTAATGTTATGAACTTCATGTCCTCGACATAAATCCGCGGGGCGCTCTTCCTAGATAGGTTGCCAAACTCCCCAGCACTTAATGTGGATTTTACAATATTATGGCATTAGGACGTCTACTTAATCAACCTCTGGCCGCAAAATATTCATAAGAAACATGAGATCCTTCACTAAAATGAAAAAATTTTTCAGTTTAAAAAAAAAAAAAAATGAAACAAATTTTGGCTCTTGTTTACTTGACAGCAGAATTATACAGCACATAAGAAAAAGTCAAAGTGTAAATGCAAAGGCATAAAATGGCGCCCCCTATATAATAGATATCGTAGGAAATAATATACACAATTTACATTCAATTTGTGCCCAATGGTGCTAAATGATTTCCTGTGCTTAAGCCTCTCGGATTAAGTTAGTTGGCTCACTTAAAACATACTTTGGCAGTTCGTATTTTGCACCTGCAAGCATATTTTAAAGATGTCAACAGGACAACGCAAAAACAAGAGTTGTACAGTGATATTGACATAGGCAAATATAGCACTGCTTGGACAAGATATAGGCAAAAACAGGAGGTTCCAGCTAACATGAACTGGAAGCAACAGCAATCCCTGGATATTATAGGTTGAAAGTGATCAACCAGCACACTCCATAATTTTCTTGGGGAGGTTAGGCTTAAATCCAAAAATGATATATAAGAATGTAACAGGATTTGGTACCTCTTTCATCATAGCAAATTGTCAAATCTGCATTCTGAACAATGACACCAGCGCTATCCACAATTGCTTGTGCAAGGCTTAGGTCAGCAGCAGCAGCAGCTCGAAGAGCATCCCAAATCTCTGGCACAGCCAAAGTTTCTACTTATGTTGTGGAGTTAAATGTCAAGAAAAATTCAAAAGCAAGCTAGAGCCGTTTTTATAGATATGTCTCAGAAAATTATTTAGTAATAACAGGAAGATTTGGGCCCTCCCATCTTTGCTTTACATGGAACCTGGAAGCAATGTTGCTATAGCCAACAATTAACACTATCAAACAGTTCCAATCCATGCATCCCAAATCATTGCACATTTGGGTTTATGCAACCTCACATATGTAGCTTTTATTAAGGAAGTTTCAACCAAAGGAATTCAAGTTCAACTCTTCTCCCCGCCACTTAAAGCTCCTATTACTAGAACAAACTTAATTAAATTTTCCTCGTCATTTCTCTGATCTTATTTCCAGTCATCATGTACTATGGCTTGCAAATCTCCATTTGCCAGGAGCTCAAACACTCAAACTTCAGAGCATCTAACTATTAATGTGAAAAATAGCTTATATGTCAAACATAACTTCAAAATAAGTGGTAAATATATTCCACCCAAGCATTAGCGCCTCTTTTCTCTCCTCTCACATAACCAGCCCAAGAATACTGGTACTTGGGTCTTTTCCCAAAAATCAGTTTTCTTGCACCCTGTTCCTTGGTTTGGTATGATCTATAATTGGTGATCTCATTCTCATCCTAAAAACTAAAATCTATAGAAAATTATATATTCAATAAGTAATTAATCAGAACATATTTGTTTTTGGAATTCACAGCTCTATTAAAATAAATAAATAAAAGATGAGAGTTGTCCTAAAGTCATCAACAATACCTTCCCCAACTATCCTAAACAACTAGAGTCTTGTTTCATAGTGAATCATTATTTCCTTCTGAATTTGCATCCAAATTATTAGGACTCTAGAGTCTTCCCTACTTTAAGCACTATTCATTTGCTTCCTTCCAAGAAAATTGTTACTAAGGTGAATAGAGTGCTGTGATCAGAAATCAGTTTTTGTTTTTTTTTTTTTTTTTTTTGTACTGTTGGTGTTGCTGCTGCAGTGTCCAACTACATATGCTCTGTTTATTGTATATAATTAGCAAAAATGTTAAGCTGCTCTGTTTATTGTATATAATTAGCAAAAATGTTAAGCGCATTTGGGAGCATACCTATGGCAATGGTAATTCAAAGAGGCAATAGATGATCCATCAAATAGCTATTGTAGAATGTAAAACCTTGTAAGTTATATTAGCTCTTCAGTCTATGTATCAAGATATCCAAAACTTTCCATCAATGTTTTGTTCCTCAAACAGGACCCAGTGGCTACAAATTGAAGATTCTCTCTCTCTCTCTCTCTCTCTCTCTCTCAAAGAACTATTAACAAAAATAATCAATTATGAAACTTCATATACAGCTTATGTAAACAAACTCGTACTGCTTTAGTGACCCACTAATCAATCTATAGGCTCGATCATAAAAATTGAACTCCTAAGTCCTAATAGCTAGTCAAAATTCAGCCTTAACTATAGTTTAATGACAAAATGTGCAATCTAACATCAACAAATAGAGGCTAACAGACCTACTCAGTTTACAGTACTGTCAAATTGTAAGCCTTACTCTTCAGGATACACCTTTTCTCCTTTTCTTTGACCAATCTGCAATGCTAACAGACTTTTTGCCTTTTCACCAGAAACTGCTCATTTTGCCACTGGAAGCACCAGCTGAACCATGCCAATGTCAGCTGGCAAAAAAGCAGCAAGCTCTGGACTTTGAGAAGTCATGCACACTTTATCAGTAAAGACTCAATACTCAATAATTGTATGATCAGACATTTTGAATTTCTGAATTCTTAAATTGTTCTTTTGCAACACAACAGTTTAACAATAACTGTTACAATGGAAGATATCACCTGGTACAACCTATCAGGTTTAAAGAAGATGGAGTACAAAGGACCTTCTTTCATGGTGTTCCAACAATAGTTTCTAATCACACAACTTTCTAGGAAGCAGGAGGATACTAGCAACCTTGCTCGTTGCAAATTAAAATTTAGACTAACTAAGTTGTAACTAACAAAGTCATGCACTTTATCTCATGCACAATCTTTGAGAGAAACTATAGACAATTTTCAAGCAGTTGTGACAGAGAAAACAAGAAACAAACTCTGAAATATGAAGTTCCAACATGATTGAAAATATTTAAATGTAGCATGCGATTTATTTCTTTGGGTTCAACCCCAACCCTTTTGTAAGGATTATGCCGTAAGACCATTCTAAAACAATCTAACATTACAGTATTTTCTGTTTTTCTCCCGTGATTCTCCATTTCAAGTTTTCCTCATATTTAAACCAGCACTTTTTTATATAATAATTTTACAATGAGTTTCACTATCTGTTTAAAGCTATTTCAGTGTCTCTCAGCTTTATTTTAGTTAAAAGAAGACAATAGATCTTTCCATATTCAACACAATATTACCTTTCCTTCCACCATAGTGAGGAGCAGTATCCCAAAATTCATCACGCATCTGGTCAAGCTGAGACTTTGTTATGGGCTGAGGATGCTTCCAAGGTTTTGGCTTTCGAATCTTCTTCACAGCCCCTGCAAATAAATCAAGTGGTAATTTAATATCCCAATCCTTGGCTAATAATTACCTTTTCGGGATAAGGAGCAGTGTTAAGTCTATCAAGTATGTTGTGCATCATATTTATGGCAAAACTCTTACATTACTTTAAAAAAAATCAAGAATTTCGGATTATGTTCTTGTGTTGCCGGTCCATCATTTTAAGAGATGTTTTAAAAGATATAGACACTGTGAATTATGTCTGGAAATAAAATGGTCCCATTCATTTGCTGCTTCATGACTAATAATTCATCCGTCCGGTCCCAATATACAAGGCTATATAAGCCAAGTACCAATTAGAGAAGGAAAAAAAAAGGTCTAAAAAGATTAAAAGGAAGAACTTAGTGAATTTATATAGGTTTAGCATGGAGAAGCACACAAATAAAACTATAGTTGCAGATGTGAGCTCGTAGACATATGCACACGTACAATTGAACACACTCCTAGAAAGATGAACATGAAATAGCGTAAAGGAAGACTTAAAAATACACATCCTGCAGCATCAATTTCTACCATGGCACTTCTACCAATTAGTTTGGAGCTATCTCTTAACTCAGTTCCATATGAAAAAATTCAAAATATACCCAACAAACGAAACTAAAGCTTGGAGCTACCAATTAGTCTGAGGCGCGACATCAAAGTAAGTTTTCTAGAATCCTTTCAAATGCAACCAGTTTCTCTATGTTTCAAGTAAGAATATCACCATTATATTTCTTAAATTCACATAAAATTGCATACCAATCAATGTATAAAATATCAATAAACTAAAAACTTAATACATTAAGCTCAAAAAACTTCAAACGGATTAACAAATTAAAAGAATATTGCATTGCGTTTACTAACATTCCAAATCACTTGAACTACGTTTTAAGAGTACTGTTATTTCCGAGCATAAAAACAAAAACAAAAGAGGTTGTCATAATTATATAAAATACAAACAAAAACAAAGAATTTAAGCCATTTTTTCCTGAGATTTCCAAAAACCAATCATAGTAATAATAATAACAAGGAAGAAGAGTGCTCTCACCGTCTCCTTTGGCTTGTGAGGATCCAGCACAACCCATTCTGTTGCCCTTTTTAAACGCTAAATAACAACAGCTTTTTTCCTTTTTTTAACTTCTATTAACACAAAGGATGAAATTCTAGAAACAAAGAAACTTCTTTGAAACTGATAACGCCGAAGTCAAAAATGAAATCGTCTCTTTAGTTTCAAAAAATTATCAACCGACAGCTTTTTCGATTTATTCTATTTTCCTTTTTTTTCCCCATAAATAATTGTTTTGTTTGCAAATTATTATTATTGTTAGGAATTATTATTTTTGGTTCCGTGCGGTTTTCCCGTTGTTTCTTTTGCAAAACAAGATAAAATAAAATAAAAAAAGAAATTATAAATAGTTAGATATGGTAAGACAAACCTGTAAGAAATTTTTTTTATTTTAATTAGCTTAATTTTTATTTTATTTTTAATAAAAATAAATAAATTAAAATAAAATTATAAATAAATTAAAAATATTTTTAATATTTTAATTATATTAATTTCTGTTTTATTTTTAATAAAAATTTTAATTTAATTAAAAAATAATTTTAATATAATTAAAAATATATTTTTTATTTTAATTAGATTAATTTTTATTTTCTTTCTAACAAAATTAAATTAATTAAAATGTAATTTTAATTTTCTATATTTTTTATTCTAATTATGTTTTATTTTATTTCTAATTAAAATGATATTAATTAACATAAAATTTTAAATTAATTGAAAATATGATTCCTATTTTAATTATGTAAATTCTATTGTATCTATAACAAAATTAAATTCATTAAAATTTTATTTATAATTTTGTTAAAAATATATAATTTTCTATTTTAATTAGGTCTACTTATATTTTATCAAATATAAATCAAATTAGATAATATAATTTTATAAGTCTTATTATATTAAATTTAATAAGAAAATGATTAAAATAAAAAATTTATAAAAATAAAAAAATTATATAATTTGTTTTAAAAGTATGTATTTTTTTTAAATTTAAAATTAATAAATAAAAAATAGAATATATAATTTGTTTGAAAGTATATTTTATGTAAGAAAAATAGTATAATTATATTTTTATAAAATTTAATAAAAAAATAGTTAAAATTAAATTAATTATTTGAACTTAAAAAATTAGATCAAATTAATTTTTATGTAAATAAAAATATTAAAAAAATAAAGTGTAATAACTCAAATAAAAAGTTTACTAAAATTGTAATAAATTATAATTTTAACGTGGTTGTAATATTTAAATTGTTATATAAAGAAAATATAACTTTTATTATTTTTGAATTTTTTATTAACAAAAACAAATGATTTTTTTTATTATTGTATGATTAATTATGACTGTAATATTTTTTTATATATGAAATCAGTTCTAGAATTGAGAAAATTTAATTATAAAAAATATGAATAATATCATATAATTATTTAAATAAAAAATTTATAAAAATTGTAATGAATTATAACTATATTAAGTTAATATCAAATTTTCATATAAGTAAATAATATTGTTATTATTTTAAAAATTTTATTTAATAATAATAATAATAATAATATGTTTAATTGTTTATTTACTATATACCACGAGTCAAATAATTTTTTTTCGTTCATGTGTGAAACACATAATTATTTACTAATATATACAAATATACAAAAGAGGAATATGTAAAATTATAAAAAAAGCATTCACTTATTATTATATAAAAATTAGATAATTTAATCATTTATTTATAAAAGTAAAATTAAATTAATTAAAATATAATTTTAATTTGATTGAAAGTTTATTTTCTATTTTAATTTGTTTAACTTCTATTTTATCTCTAATAAAAATTAAATTAGTTAAAATATAACTTTAAAATAATTGAAAGTATGTTTCATATTTAATTAGATTAACTTTCATTTTATCTCTAATAAAAATTGTAATTTAATTGAAAGTATATTTTATATTCTAATTAGGTTAACTTATATTTTATCTCTTATAAAAATTAAATTAATTAAAATATAATTGAATGTATATTTCTTATTTTAATTAGATTAACTTCTATTTTATCTCTAACAAAATTAATTTAATTTAAATGTAATTCTAATTTAATTAAAGGTATATTTTCTATTCTAATTAGGTTAACTTCTATATAAAAATGAAATTAATTAAGATAAAATTATAATTTAATTGAAAGTATGATCCTATTTTAATTAAGTTAACTTCTATTTTATCTCTATCAAAATTAATTTAATTAAATTTTTAGTAATAATTTTGTTAAAAATATATTTTGTCTATTTTAATTAGATCTACATATTTTATCTAATATAAATCAAATTACATAACATGATTTTATAAGTCTTAAAATATTAAATTTAATAAGTAAATAATTATGATCAAAATTAATAAATTTTATAAAATAATTAATTATGAAAATATTAATGTGAAAAAGGTTGAAAATTTTTTGTGCCTATATAGAAAATTCTAGAATGTAATAAATTATTATATTATAACTTTGTTAAGTTTGTAAAATTAAATTATTACTTAGATAAAATATTGAAACAGTATTGTGTAATTGTTCAAATAGAAATTTACTAAAATTGTAATGAATTACTATGTTATAATGTAACACTTTAAGATTGAAAAGTTAAATTGATATATGAATAAAATAATACTCGTATTAATTTTAAATACTTATTAAATTAAAGTTTATTAAGTAAATAATTAGAATTGATTAGAATTTTTAATGTCTTTTATCTGTAATCATATTTTTAAAAATGAAGTATATAATTTGTTTGAAAGTATATTTTTTCTAAGAATTGAATAATTAGTCATTAGGAATATAAATTAAATTAAATTAAATTAGTACTTTAATTTTAATTGAAGTATATTTTATATTTGAAATAGATTAATTTCTATTTTATCTCTAATAAAAATTAAAAAAATAGATAAAAAACCCTAAACTTTTATGCCACTTGCAAAAAAACACTATAATTTAATTTTAATATCAATTTAACCCACGACTTTTCAAAAGTTAGCAAAATTATCTCTCTTTTGAAATTTCTTTTGATGGATGGTTGTTGCTTATGCAAGTTTATAGATCGCTCAAGTAATATAGTGAATGAAGTATAAATATCATTCCCACGGAAAATAATTATTGACTACTAATTCACTTAATTAATTAATGATGAATGCATGTACTTGAAATTCTCTTTTCACTTTAGAGTTTTTGCATTACTACTAATGATAGCTTAAATTCATGGACTCTCATCTCGCTAAACCAAACTATTAAATCCTTTACTAAATTTAAGCACAAGGTAATTTACACAATATTAAGTATTCAAAAAGTCTCTCAATACTAAGTCATTAATCTCCTCTTGTCTCAAAATAACTTATGCGAATATTCAAATTAAGCCTTAAGCACAAAGCATGCATGTTTCAACATAACTTAACACTAACTATACATTGAATATCATTAAGCACAAATTTAAAATTTTTATGCAAGAAATCAAACCATGATTAAGCAAAAGAAATTGTTAATATATCCCCTTTATGCAAGAAATCAGACCTTGATTAAGCAAAAGAAATTGTTAATATATCCCTAAAACTACTAAGATCATTCCTAGTATATAAAAAATTTTAGCCTATCATGTTTATGAAAATAAGAACACAAGTAGAAGAAAATCTAGCAAACATCATAGGAAATAAGAAAAGAGTATAATTCCTCAATTTTTTTTTTATCTTAAATAGCTCCTTAGAATGCTGAAAAGTCTCATTGCTTTGATCTTTACAATTATGCTTTCTAATGCTGAAAAGAAATTTATAATGTAATGTATTATGTATGTCATTATAATGATATTCATTCTCTTACCTCTAATGTTCTTTTATATAGCCAAAATTCATTCTCATTAGTGTTATAATCGAATTAGTCTTCTTAGGATACTTGTATAACCCTTCATTAATAACATAATTTTAATAGAAGATGATTGATCAGCTCATGATGTCTTCACAAAAATTGTACCCTTATCTCTTAGCTTTCCAAAACACTTTAAATCACTTTATTTTGACCTTTGTAGCTCACGTTATGGCCAAAATACTAAAGCACACAACAAATAGAATTCTTCCAAATGGGAGTGCATGGTTGTATCAAGCAAGTGCAATCCTTCTTAATAACTTGTAGAAATCAAGTAGCTCCTCAACTTTATATAGGAAACTAACACTCTAGTTTATAGACTATGGTGTGCCATAAGCTATAGGATTTTTAATAGAACTAGATTGGTTTAATATACTATGTTATTCTCTAATAGCTTGCAAAAAGCTCAATTTTATTACTCCTAATATTTTACTAAGCTGAAGTAAAGACTTAATAGGCCATAAACATAGGTTTCTTATGCTTACTATCGATTGATTTTATTAACTCATTAAAGACTATGGGTTTTTGGACTTAGCTTTTTAATTTAGAAAGATACTTTCTTACAATGTTCATATGTGCATTTGTGAAGTTATTGTGAGACATGATCATAACTTTAATCTTATTTTCTTTGTGAAGTAATAAATTTATTTATGTTTGGTGAATATTTTCCAATTTTTGTTCTTCTCTATAAGAGGATATGTTTGTATAGACAAAAATTCATGTTTTTTACATATGTGTTCTATCAAAGGATTACAACAAGACATTAATCATAATCTTATTTTCTTTGATATTTATCTCCTTTATTTTTGCTAATTACAATGAGGGACCTTTTATAGTGTCATGATGAGACAATGTTAGCAAAATTTTACTAACATATGTAGGTCCAACCAAAAAGAGATTTTCTATTTTATTCAATTTAAATAGAATTCATGTTAAGTCAAAAGAAAAAAAAAAGTAACTTTTGTATGTTTTAAGATTGATTTTGTGTACTAAATGAAGCATTAGAAACCCCAAAGAAGAAATTATAAAACTTTTAATATATAAATGAAAAGGGTGAAAGCCAAGGTTATTAATTTTTTTCTCCTTTAAAAAAATCCCAAAAATCTAATTTTTTTTTATATACAAGTGTTTGGTTTTAATTATAAAAATGAAACCCAAAAATGCCAAACCAAAAATATTTATCTAGATAGAACTTTTTTTTTTTGGTTTCTTTCTTCCTTTTTAGTTGTATATAAAGAGACATTTAGTAACCAATTTGAATCCAATGAAAATCAAGTAATAAGTGTAGAAAACCAATATCCCAAATCAAAATCACTTGATTTGGAAAATGGTTAGAATCGAGTTGTAAAATTTAGAACCCATGCAATAAACAAAATCAACCAAAGATTAAAACTTTGAGTTAGAAAACAATAATTCAAATTAAACAGCAGGTGCCCATATCTCCAAATGCTCCAATATAAGCACCAAGGAATTAATTTTTTTTATAAAAAAAGTATGAAATGGAATTAGACTTGTTTATAGTTCTATCAATAAATATAAAAGAAAAGAAAATGAATATAATTAAAAGAAATCCAAAAAACCATAAAGAAAAAATAGAAATGAGGATTAAAAGAAACCTAAAAAAATGCATAGAGTGGAAGAGATGGTAGGCAAGGGCTTACGAATTGGATAATAAAGAGAAAAAGGGAAAGAAGACTATGTAATTGGCCTAGAACGAGTCAATAGGGCTTTTGATAAATTAAAAGAAAATTAAGGGAATTAAGGAAGAATTAAGGAATAGGAGATGATGCACAAGAATTTAAGGAGTTCGATTCATAAATGATTCTACATCTCCACCTAACTTATTTCTAAGTTAGGATTTTCAATCCCCACAACAATCTTATTAAAAAAGATTGAGATTGTAAGAGTTTTAAGGATTAACTTTAAACCTTACAATAATGAACTTTTACTTAAGGCTTAACTCTAACCACAATCCTAAGTGTTTTAATGGAGAAACATTTAAACCAATTCCTTTAGAAATAAACCTCACTTCTCTTCTAATCTATACCAAGAATTAGATGAAGTAGAAGTCTTATTTCTAAACACACAACCAACTCTTAAAGAGTTAATAAGAAGTAAAGAAAGTAGATGATAATTTAAGAGCTTAATTGAATGCTAAGAGAGAATTTTAAACTACCAAAATTTCTAACACTTGAATGAAGCTTCAAAGACTATTTAAATACTTGAGCAACCCAAATATGGCTATTGGAGCCATTAATTTCATCCTCATGCTTCTCAAGCTTTGTTAAATGAAATTTAGGTTTGTTGACCATTTGCATAATCAAACTACAAATTTTAACTTTAACAAATAATTTAAGTTGCTAATAATTTTATTTAAGTATGTAGGAACTTAATTGTTTATTAACATTATTTGTTATAGTCTGGAGATATGAAATACTCTCACCAAAGTGTGTTTCATTGATGTATATTATCCCAAACATATACTCAAAATATTCAGAGCTTTTAGAAGAAAAAAATACATTTTTGGATTTATAGGTGTCTACTCATGAGCTACCCCTATTTCTTCCAATTTTTAAGCCACTTTAGCTCAAAGAGGCAGTGCTACTCATGAGATGCCCTCACAATCGTAAGCAGCTGATAAGGGCACTCCCAACAGCCAATAATAGATATTTTTGAATGCATTGGTCTTCAAATTATTGCTTACGAGCCAGGGCTTGCTCCTCACCACCATGATTGGTGTTCTGATAGAAATAAGTTAAATTCGAATTAACCAAATATTAAAGACAATGGGGACATAATTATTGGCTTAAATAGCCATAATATTGAAGCTCAACCTTTATAAATGCTTTGAAGTTTTCATTTTTAATAAGTTGCACACTTTGATTATTAAAAACTCTATAAGCATTCAATTAAGCATCAATTTTCTTTTTTTCAAATTCTTGTATTTGTTTAACTCTTGTGAGAGTTGGTTATGTATTAGAAATAAGACTTTATCTTCATCTAATTTTTAGGATAAATTAGAAGGGAAGTAGGGTATATTTCTAGTGAAATTAGTTTAAGTGTTTAGCCATTAAAACACTTGGGAAATAGTTGAAGAGTTAGCCTTAAAACTCTTGATTGTGTATTGAAGAGTAAGCCTTAAACTCTTATGTAATTTTAATCTTGTGAATAAGATTATGGGTATTGAAAATCCTAACTTAGGGATAAGTTAGGTAGAGACATAGGATTATTGAGAATCTGAACTCTTTAAATTATTGTGTTTATTGTACCTCCTCTCTATTCTCTTTCAATTCTTGTTTATTTCTTAAATTCATCTTTAATTTCCACAAAATTGTCATTAGCCTTATTCACCCCTTCTAAGGAACTTTCAATTGGTATCAGAACTTAAATTCTAGGAACTTAATTCCTAGAATACAATATCATTAGGAGTGAACTTTTAAAAGTTTTCTTTACTTATACCATTCTTTGATGGTAGTGACTATCCTCATTAGAAATTCAAAATGGAGCTATATTTAGATAGTGATCCCACTAAACTTTAGTATACTATCCTAAAAGGTTGGGAATCACCCAAAACTACCATTGATGGTATGGTAACTACTATAGTAAGAAGTCAATGGAATAATGATCAAAAAGAAGAAAATCACAAAAATAAAAAATCAATGATCACTCTAATCTCTTCCATGTCAAGAAAATAAGGAGATAAGCTTCAATATTGCATTTTAGCCAAGAAAATGTGGGAGACTTTGAAGAACCATTATGAAATCAATGTGTAAGTAAGAAGGTTCAACTTCATATGGATGAATATGAACTCTTTAAAATGAAGCCTTAAAAATCAATCATAGAGATGATAAATCATCTTAATGCTCTCCTTACAACCCTTAAGAAACTTGGATAAAATTTCTCTAAGAAAGAGGTAAACAACAAGATTCTAAGAATCCTACTTAAAAAGGATTTGGAATCTCAAGGTCATTTCAATTGAGAAGCTTAGGACCTATCTACCCTCTCAACTGATGTGATTATTGGCAAGTTCTTGATATGAGCTTACTATTAAGTAAAAAGGAGAAGAGCAAGAAGAGAAGGAAGAGAACAAAAATAGCATAGCATTGAAGGTTTCACAAGAAGAAAGTGAAGATAAAAACATTAAAGATTTTAGAAATGAAGATGGTGATATTGCCATGCTCACTAGGAACTTTAAGAAGTTTTTGAGAAAGAAAAATTTCTCAAGAATAAGAGACTTTAACAAGAAATGTGAAGTGGAAGATAAGAACAAAACTAAAGAAGTTACTTACTATAAATACAAGAAACCCGATCACATCTGAAGTGAGTGTCCCAAACTCAAATTTAAGAACAAAGAAGCAAAGGAGAAAAGAAGAGCCTTCAAAGCTATAAGGGATGACTTCTCCTAATTGAAAACTAAAGATAAGCAACAACAAGTAGCCAACCTTTACTTCATGGAACTTGAAGATACAAATGAGGTACATTTACTTCTAACTCTTCTTATGATGATTATTGTGAATATAATGATGATGAGAGCTCTATTGTGAGAAAAATCTTGCTTAAATGCAAAAACTTACTTTCTAAGAAAACTTATTATAAGCTTGAGTTATCTAGTTTAACCAAGGAATTTGATAGCTTAAGAATTGGTTTTGCTAAACTTGTTGAATTAAATGAAAAACTTGTTAATCATGTAAAATATTCTAATTCCTTAGAAGATCAACTTAAAAAAGCAAGTGATGAAAATCATAAGCTTTCTACGGAGGTCTTAGAATTAAAGAATTCCATTTCTAAATTCAAGAGAGGAAAAGAAACTTTAGATAGTCTTATTGATTCTCAAAAATTTCATAGAGATACTCATGGAATTAGATATAAAAATTGAATGACTTTTTCAATATTATCAAACATTAATTTTGTTAAAGCTTCACATTATTTCACTTTGTATGCTTCCAAACTAAATGAGACTCAAACTCATAAAGCTAAAAAGTCTCATGTGTCAACTGATAAAGGAAAGACTCATAAGACTCAACCTCCATTGACACAAAGGGGTAAGACTTAAGCTAGAAAACCATAATCCAAACATGCTTATATGTACACTAAACACAACACTCCTAAGCATGTTACATAACACAACATTCCTAAACATGTTACATAAACCTATCAAAATACACATTGCCATTGTCAACATATGTCTCACACTATGAATCAAAATACTTTTAGGAGACACACACTACCATAACACAAAAGACATATTTCATACACTAGGAAACCATATCATCCTAGGAAAAATATCTTTGCCAATTTTGAATGTTTCTATTGCATAACAAAAGGTCACTCTAGCAATGTATACTTCTATTACATATTACATTTGCAATTTCTTCTTTCGAATTAATTAAGGTTTAGGTTCAAAAGAATGTTTAAATTATGTTGTGTAGGTGTGCTTGAAGTCCATAAAAGTAAATAGTAAATGGTATCTTAATAATGGACGTTTAAGACACATGATAGAAGACAAAGAATAATTCAACAAGCTTAATAATAAGGATGGAGGACATGTCACATTCAAGGATAATACAAAAGGAAAAATAGTAGGCATTAGAGAAATCGATAATCCTCAATCCTTATCTATTCACCATGTGTTGCTTATTGATGGTCTTAAACATAACTTGCTTAGTATAAGTTAAATATGTGACATGGGACATAAAGTCACTTTTTATTCTAGGAATTGCTTTGTTTGTAGTCTTGATGAAGACAAAGTAATTTTTAATGGTGAAAGAGTAGATAATGTCTATGTTATTGATTTAAATAAAACTGATAATAAATAAATAAAATGTTTAAAGTCTATTTCCTATGATACATGAACATGGCATAAAAGGTTAGGAAATGCAAACTTTAAGCTTTTAAATGACCTTTGTAGACATGAACTTGTGATCAATTTACCTAGACTTGAATTCACTAAGGATAAACCTTGTAATGCTTGTCAAAAGGAAAATAATCTAAGTCTTCATTTAAGCTTAAGAATATGGTGTCAACCTTTAGGCCACTTTAACTTATACATATGGATTTGTTTGGACTAACTATAATTACTAGTCTAAGTGGTATGCACTATGATTATGTCTTAGTTGATGACTACTCTAGATACACTTGGGTATATTTTCTTACTCATAAGAATGATGCTTTTAAAGCTTTTGAAAATTTTTCAAAAAGAGCTTAAAAAGAAAAAGGTTTATGTATTTCATCTATTAGAAGTGATCATGGAACCGAATCTGAAAATGAATTATTCAAAACGTTTTTATAATGAAAATGGTATTTCACACACGCTTTCTTCACCTACAACTCCTCAACAAAATAGTATAGTTGAAAGGAAAAATATAACTCTAGTGGAAATGGCTAGAATAATGCTTTATGAATATAATTTGCCCCTTTACAATTTTGAGAGGAAGCTGTCAACATGTCTTGCTATATTTCAAATAGAGTATTTAAAAGACCAATGTTAAATAAAACTTCTTATGAGTTGTGGAACAATAGAAAATCCAAAATCTCATATCTTAGAGTATTTAGATGCAGGTACTTTATATTGAACACCAAGGATAATCTTGGAAAATTTAACTCCAAAGCCGATGAAGGAATTTTCCTAGGCTATACCAAAAGAACTCTAGTTGTTGAAGAATCAATACATGTTGTATATGATGAATCAAACTCACTTGATCCTAGAAAGGATGTTTATAGTGTTGATGATTTTGAAAATGAGCATATGGATGTAAACTCTCAAAAAGAAAATACTAGCAAACCTTTAGAGCTAGAAGATCCTACAAAAAGGGATAATGAGGAGATACCTCAAT
The DNA here is from genome assembly GCA_947683625.1 of Mallotus nudiflorus. Lineage (NCBI taxonomy): Eukaryota > Viridiplantae > Streptophyta > Magnoliopsida > Malpighiales > Euphorbiaceae > Mallotus > Mallotus nudiflorus. The sequence continues at coordinate 931,725 of CANTUR010000035.1, forward strand.
CTACTTTAGAGGATGATCTTCCAAAGGATTGGCAATTGAGGAAAGCTTATCCTTAATACCTCATTATAAGTGACACTACAAAAGGGGTAACTACCATATCTTGACTTAATTCTATTGTCAATTTAGCCTTCATTTCTTAAATTGAACCTAAAATTATTGATGATGCTTTGAGTGAAGAATTTTGGGTCCTTACTATGTAAGAAGAGTTAAATCAATTTGAGAGAAAAAAAGTTTGGACCTTGGTTCTTAAACTGAAACATCATCCTATTATAGGCACCAAATGGGTGTTTAGAAATAAGATGAATAAACAAGATGTTGTAACTTGGAACAAGGCTATACTAGTAACTAAAGGTTATAATAAAAAAGGCATTGATTATGATGAAATATTTTCCTCTATTGCAAGGTTAGAAGTTATTAGAATGCTACTTACATTTGCATCATTCATGGATTTTAAACTTTATGAAATGGATGTTAAAAGTTCATTTCTAAATAGTTTTATTGAAGAGGAGGTGTATGTTAAGCAACCTCCTGGCTTTGAAATTTTTAATTTTCCTAGTCATATATTTAAACTTTCAAAAGCATTATATGGATTGAAACAAGCTTCAAGAGTTTGTCATGAAAACTTAAGTAACTTTCTATTAAAGAAAGGTTTCTTTAAAGGAAAAGTTGACAAAACTGTTTTTATAAAGAAATCCAAGCATGATTTATTAATTGTTCAAATATATATTGATGACATTATTTTTTGTGCTACTAACCATTACTTGTGTGAGGAATTTTCTATATTGATGTGAGGAGAATTTGAGATAAGTATGATAGGTGAGCTCAAGTTCTTCTTTGGACTTCAAATCAAGCAATGCAAATATGGGAATTTCATCAATCAGACTAAATACGCTAGGGACATTCTCAAGAAATTTGGTATAAATGGAGCTAAGTCAAGCAAAATTCCTATGAATACCACCACTAAACTTAACAAAGATGAGAATTGTAAACCAGTTAATGAAAAATGATTTAGAGGTATAATCAAATCCTTTCTTTATTTAATAGTAAGTATATTAGATATTATATTTGCTACATTTTTGTGTGCTAGGTTTTAATCTAGTCCTACGGAGTCTCATTTGAATACTATCAAAAGAATTTTTAAATATTTTTGTGGGATAATGCATTTAGGACTTTAGTATCCTAAGAGTTCATTATTTGACTTGATCAATTATTCGGATGTAGACTTTATAGATAGTTTACTAGATAGAAAGAGTACTTTTGAAACTTATCAATTCTTAAGACAATGTTTAGTTTCTTGGTTTAGTAAAAAATAAGTTTTGATTGCCTTATCGATCATAGAAGAAGAATATATGGCAGCTAGTTATTGTTGCTCATAAGTATTGTGGCAAAAATAATAACTTAAGGACTATAGCATTGACCTTTATCACATTCCTATTAAATATGACAATATAAGTGCTATAAACCTTAGCAAGAATCCCATTCAGCATTCTAGAACTAAGCATGTAGACATTAAACAACATTTCTTACATGATTACATGCAAAATGGTGACATTTTTCTTGAATTTGTTGATTATCTAAATAAGAAAATCTATTTCATATATATGATTTTGTATTCTATTGCTTCCCATTTGCATAACACATATTTAAAATTATTATTATTTGAAAATTTTTAAATTTTCACTTCAATGCTTAATTATGGTATATTATCATAATTATTCTAGCATTTAATTTGGTTATGATTTATTTTGACACATTTCATAGAATTTTATTTGCATTAAATTTTTTATTTCCCATTTGATTTGCTATTTAATGATTATTTATTAAAATTAAATTTACTGATCATTTAAATTTAGCAAATTAATTATTATTTACTTAATCATTTTATTAATTTAAAATTAAATTACCTTTTATTGTTTAAATGTTTAATTATGTTAATTATGATAATAATTATAATAGTATTTAATTTGATTGAGATTTGATTTGATTTGGAATTAATTTGATGATTAAGGACCTAATTGTAAGGTTTTTTAGGACTTAATTGCTCATTATTTAAAAATTAGGGGACTGTGTAATTTTCATCACAAATTGTTAAGGCTGCTTATGACCGCTGCATTGTTTCAGAGGATGGTGCCCCTTATGAGTGCTACTCATGATCGTGAGCAGCTTGTGAGGAGCAGTTTGTCCCTCAAAAATCCTTATTTTACAAGGATTTGAAACTCTAAATGGTCATTTACACAATTTGAGTATTTTTAGGTCTCAAATTAATTCCTTTTTAGCCCTAATTCACCTTTATATAAACCTCTTTTCATCTCTCTTTCTCCTCACAACATTATTTTGCAATAAAATCTTCTTCTCAAAGCAAAATTCTCTCTTTTCTATTTTTCAACTCTTTGTGATTTTCTCTTCACCTCTATTGCTCCCAAAAAGAAGACCACACAAAGTGTGCATTCATCCTATAAGAGAGCTACTAAAGGGCAATCTAAGAAGACTCCTTCTATATCATATTCTTCTACTCAAATTAGGCAAAGGTTAGCTCAATTTAGCAAGAGGAAAATCATCTCTTCTAAAAATATGTCTCAAGAAACCTTGGAGAAGATAGGATGATATAATAAAGTAAAGACCATGCTTGAAAGGGTAGGCATTATAATTTTTCTTTTGATGCTCTTCCTACCTATTGCTTAGGAACTCAATACTTTGATGATCAAAATCCTATGAATAGTATGCGATTTAGGTTGGGTACTAGAGATAAGTTTCTTACTTCTCAACAATTTGATAACATATTTGGGTTTAGACAAGGAGGTCTTACAACTCTTAATTCTTCTTAGTCTTCTCAAAGCTTTTGCATTCAACATGCTAAACCCAATGCTAGTGCTTTTATTGCCAGGCATACCAAGTCATCTCTCTTTGCTTCAAAATCCCTTTGGTATGTTCATCATTTCATAACCTATTCTATTCATGCTAGGGGTCTTAGTAATAAAGAAATCTCTTTTGATGATTTATTTCTCATTCATTACTTTGTTGAGAATGTGGAAGTTGAATTAGGAAGGTGGCTTCAATAGAGGTTATGGTTGGTTAGTTATAGTATGAGTGGGAGTTTGTGTGTTAGAGTGATAATCACTCAAATTGCTAATTAATTTAGGATTTCTTTGAATAACATCCCTTCTCTACCTCCTTCCTTCCTTGATTAAAGCCTTTTGAGAAATTCTAGGCAATTCAAACTTTTTAGAAATATTTGGGTTTGGAAATATGAAGTAGGAGATAAAGATGTTATTAAAGAGCTTGAACATGATTTAGAAGACAAAGAGCAAATAGGTACTCATGGTCTTAAACATGTTCAGTTGAAGAAGACATCCATAAAGAGCAAGTTCCTTCTCAAGCTCAAAGGAAGAGATAAAGAGGACCTTCTACCTCTCAAAGTGTTGAAGATGAACCCTCTTACATTGGTGGTTTCTTTTGTCACGAACCAAAATAGGGGCCATGACCGGCGCTAGGGAACGGGAATTCTTTCGAATCCGGAACCTGTAGCAAGCCTTAAAAATAAAATAAAACATGCAATAATAATATAAATAAAATAACTCGTAGAGGAAATAAAATTCAAAAATAAAATGAAATAATAATCCGTAAATAGAATTAAATAAACAAACTCATCCTCATATATAAATAATCTTTTAATACAAAACCCAGTTCATATTTTTAAAATACATATCTCATATAAACATGATACATAAATCTCACAATCGACTACAACTACTGTAGTGTCTAGATTATAAAATAACATCAAGTAAGCAAATTACATAGTGAAGCCGGGGCAGAAGAAATCCAGCGTATGGGTCTGCTACTGAGGTATGAAGACGTAGACCCTCCTAAAAATAGTCAATGGAGGGGAGTAAGACCTCACTGAGTGAATTGTTATAATATATATACATGCATAGATAAATGACAATGCACACGTTCAATAGTATATATAATAAATATATATATAGGCAAACTCACACAGATGCAGCAAAACCATTTTATATAAATATTAAGAAATACATCTGTATATAAAGGATCAAATAGAACCCTAGAAAATCGCAACCTCAAACAGTGTTAGACAACACTCTAGCCATACAGGCTCACTTGTTCCATTTGGACAGTAGACTGGCCCCGAGACACTAAGTCAACCGAGCTCCAGCTGTCTGATTGTCAATGTGATTGGCCCCGAGACACTTGGTCAACCGAGCTCCAACAATCACACTCTTAAATCACATCACACCTCAAATAAATCAATCCAATCATAATCTACAAATAGGTTAGTAATAAAGCCTAAATGTTATCGGCGTACTGGTATGTACTCAGACCTAGTGTTGCCCACTAGGTAGCATGTTCTATTGATATCCTTCATTTAAATATAAAACATACATTCATAAAATCAATGATGCATGATATTAAATAAATAACAATATAAACCATATATATACTAGAAATATACCAAAAATAAACCAGGTATATTTCGAGTATATATACGTCAAATAAATTCAATTTAATTATAAAATAATCTAGAAATATACTTAAAATCATTTTGAGAACAATTCATTAACAAAACATGCATATAATTCAAAGTATGCCAATAATATACTAATAATATACCAAAAATAAACCCAAGAAATAATTAAACCATTCATGCATAATTTATAAAATAAATCATACATTTCTAAAAACATGCATCATAGAACACGTATATATAAAATAACAACTCACTGTTATTGCGCTCCTCGAGACGAGTCCGACGGGCTTAGTCCATTAGGCTCCAATCTCGACGCAACTAAACAAACAAATGACAACACGACATTAGAATAAATCTATTGGAGTTCTAAAGACTCGGTCTAGAATCTTAGACACAGAATTAGAATAAGAATTCGACTGGACATCACGTTTTACAAGAATTCTACCCGAAATCCGGCAGAACCTCCCATATAAAATGGACATCTCTCTACTCAAAGAGTTGAGCCGGTCCTGCAAAGAAACACACTTCAAGAATAAACATAGTTCAAAATCCCTTGGTCGGACTCCAAACTACAATTTCACTGATTGAGGTCCACATTTCACGAAATAATACAGAACACATGAAAAATTCTAGAAAATATTAAAATTACCCTTATACTTAAAATTTAGCAAACTAGGTATCTAAAACACTAAAAATAATCGTTTATCCGATAATTACAATAAAACCCTAATTTTGATAAAATATTATTAAAAATCGGCAATTCTCAATAAATTCGTAAATATTGACCAAATTACGTTTTATAAATCCAAATTACATAATTAACCCTAAAACATACTAAAAATCAATAAAAACTCATTTATTTAGAAAAATCGTATATTATATATAATTTGAAAATAATTTATGAAAAATATTTTTAATTAGTTAAAAATAATAAAAAGTTTGTAGAAATCATTTTTATACCTCAAATAACCAGTAAAACCAATTTAATTATTTTTTAGCCAATTTAGTGCTAAATTACCAAAATACCCCTAGTTATGTAAATTCCATAAAATTAATAAAAAAATTCACCAAAAATAGTATAATTACTCAAAATTAAATTTCTCAACATACAATTCAATAATATCAATAAATATACTCAATTAACCAATTAATTTCAATAAAACACATAATTAACCTAATTTTTCCAAAATTACATAAACTAAATAAATTCAAAATCATTATATAAAAATCATAGAAATTACAAATAAATTTCTAAAATGCATTTCAACACCTAAAAACACCATAAAAAATAATTTCATAAATTAATTAATTAATTTTTGAAAATTAGAAAATATTAATAAAATAATAAAAAATTCACAAAAATCAAAATAATTCCCAAAAATTCCACAAAAATTCACAGAGCTAGATTAAGCTACAAGGATCAATGTTTATAAAATAAGATTGCATGAATCAACCAAATCAAAGCTAAAAAAAATCAAAAACCCTAAATGGCCGAAAATGAAAAATCAAAACCTAGGGAAATCTAGACCATTTCAAGCGAAACAAAGCTTGGAAACACACTCACCAAAGCTCAAGGAAAAGATAGAGACTGGTGGGGCTTAAAACGGTGGCCGAAAACACGTCGATCAGAGTTAGGATCGATTTTCAACTTCTCAGGTTTAGCAGCATTCACCGGCACCGGAGAGGGTGGAAGAGAGTGGCGGAGCCGCTGGAGGAAGAGGGTGGACGTCTTGGAGGCACACCGACGGTAGTCGGTCAGACCTGCGGTGATGGAAATGTGGAAGGCGATTGGGAGGAAGGAAGAAAGTGACAATGACAATTCTGTAATTATAGTGAACTTTATTTTTAGTTATGAATATTATATGTATATATGTATATATATATCTAACTTTATATTATTTTAATATATAATATAATACATACAATAAATATGCACCACACACATATTTTAATAATATATACACGTATATACATATATACACACTTAATTAATTAATATTAAAACTATATAATATAATATAATTTAATTTAGTTAAATAAACCCTAATTTTAATTTAAATGAATGTACGTATATATATTTTATTTGACACTCTAAAATTATGCATGGACTCATGCAAATTCACTAAACCGCTTAAAATAATTAATATTTAATTATTTACGTTTTAATTTCCCCGAAAATAAAATTTTCGGGAAAATTTTACGTAAGAATTTAAAAATAATAAAAATAATTAAAAATGACTTAATAAATAATAAACTCATTAAATAATCATAAATATATAAAAATTATTAACATTGCATATCCCGATGCAGTTTAAAATTATTTAAAAAAAACTCGGGATATTACATCTTTGATCATCTCTCCATAGTTAAGTCCAACTTTAACACAAGGTTTGATCAAGTTGATACTAGACTTGATCAATTTGAGCATCACATGGAGCATGACATTCACCATTTGTATGCTCATCATAACATCCAATGCACTTGGCCTCATCCTCCTTCTCCTCCTTAATTCCAAGATCCCCAAGATGGATATGGCCCTTATATTTTCTTAGATTTGGTCTATCTTTGTTTTTATTGTTTTATTTCTTAGCCTTTTGTTTCCTTTAGGGTTATTTCTAGTGTATTTCTTTTTTTTTCTTTTTGTCTTTGAGAAAAAGGGAGAAATTATTATGTTTATAATATGTTAAGTGCTACATGATCATATGTTATGTAAGTTTAAGTTTTTTAAAATAATAGTGCTATATGTACTATGTTTGTGATGTGTTAAAGTAGTACTACATGCATTGTAAGTGCTACTAGTTTTGTTTAAATGATCATGTTATCATGTTTTTAACACATTTGTCATGTTAAAACTTGTTTTTCTTTTTGTCCCTTATGTTAAATTTTATTTATTTATTTTGACAAAGGAGACTAAAATTTAAATTTATATTTCTTATCATGACCACAAAGGGGGGAAATAAAGAAATATATACATTTTTATATAAAGGAGAAAATTTTTATAATTATTTTCAATTGGTTTCATTTCTTAAAATCATCTCCTTTATAACTATTTAATATTTAAATATATGAAAAATTAAGAAACATGCTATGAAATATCCTTTAATCCTTATATATATATGTAATGTTGATTGCTTCATTATACTGAATTTATGCATACATTAATGGGGAGAACTTTTTTTATTACATTTATTTAAATTGAAAGGGGGAGCTACATTTTAAAACTCATATATATTCATGATAATTATTTTTGACACACATACACTTTATTTATTATTAATCAAATTGGTTGTTAAAGCCAGAAAGGAGGAGATTGTTGACCATTTGCATTCTTAAACTCTTATTATTGAAGTTGATAAACAATTTAAGTTGCTAATAATTTTATTTAAGTATGTAGGAACTTAATTCTTTATCAAGATTATTCATTATAGTCTAGAGATATGAAATACTCTCATCAAAGTGTGTTTCATAGATGTATATTATCCCAAACTATCCAAAGCTTTTAGAAGCTAAAAAAATACATTTTTGGAGGTGTCTATTCATGAGCCAGTCATAAGCTACCCCTATTTTTGCCCTTTTTTAGCCACTTTAGCTCAAGGAGGCAGTGCTACTCATGAGCTATCCTCACAATTATGAGCAGCTAGTAAGGGCACTCCTAACTGCCAACAATGGCTATTTTTGAATGCAATGGTCTTTAAACTGAAGCTCATGAGCCAAGGCTTGCTCCTCACTAATGTGAGCGGCATTCTAATAGAAATAAGTTAAATTTGAATTAACCAAAGATTGAAGACATTAGGGACTCAATTATTAGCTTAAACAACCATAATATTGAAGCTCGATCTCTATAAATGCTTTGGAGTTTTCATTTTTAATAAGTTGCACACTTTGATTATCAAAAACTTTCTAAGCATTCAATTAAGCATCAATTTTCTTTATATCAAATTCTTGTATTTGTTTAACTTTTGTGAGAGTTGGTTGTGTGTTAAAAATAGGACTTCATCTTCATCTAATTCTTGGGATAGATTAAAAGGGAAGTGAGGTATATTTTTAGTGGAATTGGTTCAAGTGTTTATCCATTAAAACACTTAGGAATTAGTTGAAGAGTTAGCCTTAAAACTCTTAATTGTGTAAGGTTGAAGAGTGAGCCTTAAACTCTTATGTAATCTCAATCTTATGAATAAGAATATTGGTATTAAAAATCCAAACTTAGGGATAAGTTAGGTGGAGACGGAAGATTGTTGAGAATCCAAACTCCTTAAATCATTGTGTTGATTGTTCCTCCTCTCTATTCTCTTTGAATTCTTGTTTATTTTTTAAATTCATTTTTAATTTAACAAAACTGTCATTAGCCTTATTCACCCCCTAAGACACTTTTAAGCCTTTTATAGGAATAAGGTTAGTCCTGGTCAAGATATACAAATTCCTAGTTGAGACATTTAATAAAAATAGCCATTGAACTTTAACAAGACTATTGCCTTGAAAGTGACATGCTAGGTCCTAATTAGGATTCCACTCATGATGAGTGTCCTAAGTGTCATCCTGGTGGAGATGGAGCCCGGGATAAGCACTGTCCAAAACTTCAAATTTGCTTGATGAGGTCTCGAGTGTATATATATAGTCTTGTTTGGGATTGTTGTGTCCCAAGTGGTGTCCCAGTCAGGATAGTGCTTGTGAGGAGCACTATCTATGGCTTGATTTTTCTTTGTTAAGCTTATGAGTGACTTCCATATGGCCTTAATTAGGATATCCTTCTCCTGAATAGTGCCCCAGTTGGGACTATAGTTCAAGATGAGCATTGTCTCATTTTCCATTAGAAAAAAGATCATCATGAGCTCGATCATGGTCGTGCCTCGGCTTGTAATGATTATTTTTAAGACTTTAATTACTGGTTTTCTTTATGAGTATGTTTTCCAAAGGGTTCCTAACTTATACACACTTGAACTAAAGTTATTAGACAATCAAAATATGGTTTGTTAAGATCAAAACAAGAGTGATTATGTTTGATCACCGTAAATTGTCAATAGACTATGAATAAGATAGTTATTGTAAGGATCAATTCTGGCAATGGATCCTCTTTACATTCTAATTTTATCATGGTTGGTTGCTTTAACTGGTGGAAAAAAAATGGTCCTTTAGGTTACAGGTAAATTAATTAATGGTTGTGAATAAACTCTATAAATCCAACAGTTGTTATATTTGATGACATAGCGTCATCATAACACCATATCAAGCACCTTAAAATGAATTCTTATATTCATATTAACAATTTATACATTACATTTTATCAGTAAGTGTGAAATACCAGAGTATGTATCATCCAACCATTAAGTGAAATGCTCAGGATGTAGATAAAAAATATTCATTTTTTTTAGGCTATAGTTGTGTCAAAGTAGAAATATTATAAGTATGTAACAAGAAAATCAATTTGAAACAAAATACTTCAATGATAAAAAAAAGTATGAATTACTTGAATGACAAAAAGAAAAGGTATATGGACAAAAAAGTGATACCTAGTTTTCAAATTAAATCTCGAAAGCATGACTTCTAGAACTCCATGAAATCCAATTGCCATAACTATTTGCACAATGTTTGTAATTATTAGCCAGATGATATCTTTTATCTCTAATCATAGCTTTAGTGACTAATTAATTACATATTCCAATTGGATTTCCAAGTAAGTTAAAATTATTTATAAATAAATTTATATATTCATTTTTTTAAAAATAGAAATATTTAGTTATTATAATTACTATTACAATAAATACATTTAAACCTATCCTAGTTCAATAATTTTTTTTATAATTTAATATTATATTATAAGTTCTAAATGCAAGAACAACTTTTTCCTCTTAAGAATGAACTCCCAATTTTCTTCCTTAATCTCTTTTTTTCTTTTTACCTTTCTTCTCTTCTCTCTTTTTCCTTTCGCAATCTTAGGATTTTTTAGCTCCTTCTCTCTAAACTTCCCTAGCCTCCTCTCTCCCACTCTCATACCCCTTTTTAAGCCTTTTTTCCTTGACAAGACACTCCCTTTTTAGGCTCCCTTTTTGCCCTCAAACATTAACCATTTATGCTCAAGGTTCAAAGGGATTAGGGGTGATGGGCCCACCCATTTGTCCACCATTGTCACTTCTGCATTCAATGCTAGTGTAAGTGGCTATTATAAAGGCAATGCCTCTTTGATGATGCGTCACCTCATTAAAGTGTCTGCCATAGAGGCATCGACTTTTAGGCCATGATTAGACCTCTAGGCCAAAAAGAGCTTGGGCTTGGAATTGTGGGTTTAAGCTTATGTTTGCATGGGTTTAGGCTTCAAATGGGTTTAGGTTTTGGGCTTAGGCTCTTAGGTCCATTCTTAAGTAGATTTTGGGCTTCTCTTGCATTTAAGATTTATGTTTTGTCATCATCAAGCTTCATTACAAGCTAATCAAATCGAGCATCCACAGTTCGCCCCTATCACAGGCCGATCAAACCAGGTGTCTACAGTTTACCCCTTGATTTTTTGAAAAACTAAATGCATGCAATGATAATTTTTCAAAAAATCACATGCACAAAAAAAGTAAAGGATGTATCGACCTATGAGGTTCACTTAAGAGGTGAATTCTTCAACTTGAAATGTGATTATGTTCCTCAGGTTTTTCTGGCCTGATCAGCCACTCATTAATATTTAGAGTGTGATCTTAGGGTTTTCCTGGCCCTAGCAATAGCTCAGTAAAAATGTGAAAACGTGATCCCTGGGTTTCCTAACCCAGTCAATCACTCATTAATATTTGTTGAATACCCTTTTCGCTCATGAACTTTACCTTTTTTGCCCATTTCACACATTAACTTTTTTTTAAGCAATATCACATATGAACTTCTATTTTGGACCAATTTCACCCATGGATGACATTTTTTAATTCTATTTCACACATCATTTGATAGCGTGGACAAGTGTGTTAACCTAATAAATGTGAGGCATGTGGTTAGTAAAAGAAGAGCTAACGTGTCTATGGGTGAAATCGATCCAAAATAAAAGTTCATATGTTCAATTGGTTAATTTTTGAAGTTGATGCATGAAATGGACAAAAGGGGTAAAAAGAGGTATTGGCCTTTTTTTTTAATAGGGACATTATATAATTGGACATTAAAAATTAAAATAAATTATAATATATTTAATAAAAATTATAATTTCATTCTAATAATATATTATTTAAAATATTTTTACAATAAGAATTTATATATTATATACATAAAATTAAATTATTGAACATAAAAATTACAAATTAACTCGCAAGCTTATTTTTGAACTTATTTGTGAGTTTTTATGGCTCATTTAAATTTTTTTTTATTTAGTTAATATTCAATAATTTTAGCCAATCTTAATCTGAAAATTCTAATAAATTATTTTAATTTAGCCAAGTTAATCAATTTTAATAAAAATATTTATCTAATTAAAATTAAATAAAAATTATTAGCAAAACAATAAAAAAGTTAAATTCATCATCGATATTTTATTAAACTTATAGTAGAAGTTCATATGTGCAATTGGTTAATTTTGAAAGTTCATGGGTGAAAAGTTTGATATGGATGTCCATATATGTTAGGTCATCGCACGTCCTTCACATGTGTTTGGTTATGTCTGATCATAGGTGAAATCAATCCAAAATAGAAATTCATATGTGCTGTTGGTTAAAAAAAAAGTTGATGTGTGAAATGGGCGAAAAGGGTAAAGTTCAGGGGTGAAAAAGGGTATTAGGCCCATTAATATTTGAAGCATTATTCTCGGGTTTTCCTGGCCCAAGCTATAATTCAGCAAAAATGTGAAAATGTGACCATGATCCTTAGGTTTTTTTAGCCCGATGATGTGAATCCAAGTTCAAAGCCTAAAGAGATCCAAGATCCATTAATAGTACAAGAAGGCCCAATCACAAGGTCCAAATCCAAGAAGCTTCAAGAAGCCATATTGGGTTTAATTAGGGACATTTGGAAAGCCCAAGAATTTCAACCCAATAAGGCATCCACGAAGGCCCAAGGAATAATATTGAACTTGTTTTTGTGTTAATAATAATTAGGGTTACATATAGCCACCATATACAAGTTAATGGGGTAATTAATACCAAATAATGGCTATTAATATGGTTATTAAGAGCCATCATATACAAGTTAATAGGGTAATTAATACTAAGTAATGGCTATTAATGTGGGTAGTGGTTATTAAGACCATTTAAGAGTAAAAGTAATCCTATGTGTGTACTCTATTTTAGTAGTGTGTGCATGGACTTGTACTCTATATAAACAAGTCTTTTTTCTTTCTTTTTGGAGCATGATTGAATTTGATAAATGAATTATAACTTTGTTTGAGTTTTATTGTGAGTAATTTTGTCTTTAATTTCTTACATGAACTTTGTGACTTATCAAGCTTTATTCTAGCTTGTGGTGTCAAAATCTAAATATTTATTTTTTTGTTATTTATCAAACTTTCTTGTTTGTGGCGTAAAAGGAAATTCAAAGTCTATCTTAGTATCTTTATCCTTGTTGGTAAAGAGGTTAAGTAGCATCTATCTTCTTACTTCAATCTTTGAACGATCCGAATTTATGGATTAAATTGGTAATTTCTAGTTTTCTTCTAATTCAACTTATCATAGTATTCTTACTATTGGGGAGTTAATTGATAAAACCTAAAATTCCCATCATACGTGGTATCACAGCATTGGCTCAAGATTGAGGTTTGCATATCCAAAACTATCTTTTAGTTCTCAATATCTTGTGTTCATCTTATATTTTACACCTTTCTTGCTATCTATTGTTCTTGTTATTTTTTTTATCTTTATTCTTCTTATCTCAAGATTTTGTTTACAGATATAAAAAAAAAAAGTAGTTATCTTTGAGATTTTTGTGATACCTTTCAATTCGTGCATATATCAAAAAAAAAAAAGAAATTCGTCCATAAAAAAAATATATGTTATCTTTGATATTCTTGTGTTAGATCTTAAAAAAAAATTGACACTTCATATTCCATTGAGATCTATCTTTATAATTATGTCTCTTTGTGTTCTTTGATGATCTATCTTTGTTTTTTCATTTATATTAGCCTATTTGTTACAAATTGTTCATTTCTTTAAGCCAACCTTATTATTTTCTTGTTAGCCTACCTTAATTTATTTTTTTTATCATTGATTACTACATTCTTGACTTTTGTTTGATTGAGAAACTTAGTTCATTTAAGAAATCAAAAGGCAAATTTGAGAGGTAAAAGGCAAGAGTGTGAGATCATTAGAGAAAAAAACCAAAATTGAGTGTAAACATGAGTGGTATACATCATTTTTTAGTGAAACATGCGAGGGAGTGTTGTGAGATTGTCTCTTTCTATTTTCTTTTGTTAAAATTTTAGGTTTTACAATCATGTCAAAAGACACAAGTTCTTTTTCTACAAATGATCATGTGATTCAAGCTATGCAACAATAATTCGAAAGAATGTTTAATATGATGGCGAGAGTCAATGAGAAATTAGAGAGGCATGATGGCATCCTTAATCAATTATAAGGAGAGCCTAAACAAAGGAGACGTCCACTAATTGACCAAGAGGACTATGAAGGAGAGGAAGATTTGGATGATGATCAAGTCACCTTGGTGGGACAACAAATCAATCCTAGGAGGCAAGCTAGGAGAGGACGTCCTAATGATGATGTTGATCGCAACCTTGGAAGCATCAAAATGAAGATTCCTTCATTCCAAGGAAGAAATGATCTAGATGTGTACCTTGAATGGGAAGGGAAAGTGGAACTCATCTTCGAATGTCAAAATTATTCAAAGGAGAAAAAGGTAAAACTTGCCGCTGTTGAGTATAGTGATTATGCAATTGTTTGGTGGGATCAATTTTGCAAGGAAAGACGTAGTTATGGAGAAAGACCCGTGGAGTCTATGAGAGAAATGAAGCAAATCATGAGAAAGAGGTTTGCTCCAAGCCACTACTATAGAGAGCTTCATCAAAGGTTACAAACTCTAAATCGAGGATCCATGAGTGTGGAGGAATATCACAAAGAAATGAAGAAGGCTATAATTAAAGCAAATGTGGTAGAAGATCGTGAAGCTACCATGGCAAGGTTCTTGAGAGGGCTAAACAAAAACATTATTGATTTTATTGATTTACAACATTATGTGGAGATTGAAGATATGGTGAATTTGACCATGAAAATGGAAAGGCAATTGAAAGGAAACATGTATGATTCTAAACCAAATGTGGGTTCTTCTTTTTATTGGAAAACTTCTTAGGGGAAAAAGGATGATAAACATTTTAACAAGTCAAAAGTGGAAGAAACTAAACCTAAAATTGACTTGGGTAATAAGGGAAAGGGTGAGAATCAACCAGCCCAAACTAGGGGAATCAAATGTTTTAAGTGTTTGGGTCATGGGCACATTGCTAGGGAATGTCCAAATAAGAAAGCTATGATTCTAAGGGATAGTGATATTGAGTTAGAGAGTGAGGGGGATAGTGATGATGATATGCCTTCTTTAGAAGATTGTAGTGATGTTGAATGTGCTAAGGTAGATAATCTTGTTGTTCAAAGAACATTGAGTTTGCAAAATAAACATTATGTCCATAGGGAGCAAAGGGAAAATTTATTTCATACTCATTGTTTGATTTCTAACAAGTTGTGCAACATGATTGTGGATAGTGGAAGTTGTACTAATGTAGCAAGCACTTTGCTAGTGGAGAAATTGAAGTTGCCTACTACCAAGCACCCAAGACCATACAAGTTGCAATGGCTTAATGAAAGTGGAGTTGTAAAGGTAAATAAGCAAGTTCTAGTTTCTTTTCAAACTGGTAGATATAAGGATGAGGTGTTTTGTGATGTGTTACCAATGTTGGCCGGACATATTTTGTTGGGGAGACCTTGGTAATATGATAGAAGGGCTAATCATGATGGATTAAAAAATATGTATACTTTGACTATGGATGGAAAAAGGTTTAACCTTGGACCATTAACTCCAAAACAGATTTTTGAAGACCAAACGTACATTAAGCAATAATATGAAGAAATGGGTTCTTCATTGGGAAATTCTTTGGGAAGGGAAACCTTTGAGAGTAAAGAAAAAGGTGAGATGAGTGAACCTAAAAATTCCAATTCTCTTGACCAAAATGGGAAACACATGGTGAGAGAAAACAAGGAAGGTTCAAATGAAAGAAAAATGAGTGATGTGAAGGAAGCTATGCTTTTGAGGCAACACATGCTTATACTTATGTACAAGGAGATTTTGCATATTTCTAACGAAATAACCAATGGTTTACCTAGTGTTGTTGTTGATCTTTTGCAGGTTTATGAAGATTTATTTCCAGAAGAAATTCCAAATGGTTTGCCACCTAAAAGAGGCAATGAGCACCAAATTGATTTCATACCCGGAGCAAGCATTCCAAATAGACCAACATATAGATGTAATCCGGTGGAGACCAAGGAAATCCAAAAGCAAGTGACTGAGCTTATGGAGAAGGGTTATGTTCATAAAAGCATGAGTCCATGTGAAGTACCCGTCTTGTTAGTGCCTAAGAAAGATGGAACTTGGAGGACGTGTGTTGATTGTCATGCCATCGACAAAATCACGGTGAAGTATAGACATCCCATTCCTAGGCTAGATGACATGTTGGATGAATTGCATGGTTCATATTTGTTTTCAAAAGATGAATCATGTTTTAAGAGCATTAATAGGCAAATTTTTTATTGTCTATTTTGATGATATCTTGGTTTATAGCAAAAATTTAGATGAGCATGCACAACATTTGACTTGTGTTTTTGATGTGCTTAGAGAAGAGAAGTTGTATGCTAATATAAAGAAATGTTGTTTTTGCACTAATGAAGTTACTTTTCTTGGATATATTGTCAATGACAAGGGCATTCATGTTGATCAAGAAAAGGCAAAAGTAATTAGAGAATGGCCAACACCCACAAGTGTAAGTGATATAAGAAGCTTTCATGGTTTAGCTAGCTTTTATAGAAGGTTCATTAAAAAATTTTCTACCATAGCTTCACCTTTAACTGAATGCTTCAAAAAGAATGTTAGTTTTAAGTGGGGAATTGAACAAGATGAGGCTTTTAACTTGCTAAAAGACAAATTAAGTTCTGCACCCTTATTATCTTTGCCAAATTTTACTAAACCTTTTGAGATTGAGTGTGATGCAAGTGGCATAGGTATTGGAGGAGTTTTGATGCAAGAAGGCAAGCCCATAGCATTCTTTAGCGAAAAGCTTAAGTGGTGCAAGTCTAAACTACCCTATATATGACAAGGAGTTTTATGCATTGGTGAGGGTTCTAAAGACATGGCAGCATTACCTTGGTTACAAAGAATTCATAATTCACACTGACCATGAGTCCTTGAAGTATCTTAAAGGACAAGGAAAGCTCAATAAGAGACATGCAAAATGGGTGGAATTCATTGAATCCTTTCCATACATCATTAAGTACAAGCAAGGGAAAGAAAATGTGGTGGGCGATGCACTGTCAAGAAGGTATGCCTTGATCTCTAAAATTGATGCAAAATTATTAGGATTTGATTACATCAAAGATCTTTATTCTAATGATCTTGATTTTGCTAATGCTTATGGGGCATGTGAGAAAGGGGGTTTTGATAAGTTCTATAAGTTTGATGGTTTTCTTTTTCGGGAAAACAAATTGTGTGTGCCACAAAGTTCTTTAAGAGAGTTACTTGTCAGAGAGGCACATAGCGGAGGTTTAATGGGGCATTTTAGGATTAAGAAAACTTTGGATGTGTTGGGTGACCATTTCTTTTGGCCACACATGAAAAGGGATGTTGAGAGAATTTATGAGAAATGCATTACTTGCAAAAAAGTCAAATCCAAAGCAATGCCTCATGGTTTGTATACACCTCTTACCATACCAAATGAACCTTGGGTAGACATTTCTATGGATTTTATTTTAGGATTACCTAGGTCCAAGGGAGGGAGAGATTCCAGTTTTGTTATTGTGGACAGGTTTAGCAAAATGGCACATTTCATTCCATGTCACAAGACGGATGATGCAACCCACATTGCCAATCTATTCTTCAAGGAGATTGTTAGGCTACATGGAGTGCCAAGGACCATTGTGAGTGATAGGGATGTCAAATTCCTAAGTCACTTTTAGAAGACTCTTTGGGGAAAGATGGGGACAAAGCTTTTGTATTCTACAACTTGTCATCCACAAACGGATGGACAAACAGAGGTGGTCAATAGGACACTTTCAACACTTTTAAGGGCTGTCATCCAAAGAAATCTAAAGAATTAGGAAGAATGTTTGCCACATATGGAATTTGCTTATAATAGGAGTGTGCATGGTTCAACAAATTGCTCACCATTTGAAGTTGTGTATGGATTCAACCCATTGACTCCATTAGATTTACTACCATTGCCATTGAACAAAGCTAATCTAAAGGGGAAACAAAAAGTTGAGTTCATCAAGACTTTGCATGAGAGGGTGCGTGCAAACATTGAGAAGAAGACACTCCAATATGAAAAGTAACATAACAAAGGGAGGAAGCACGTAATTTTTGAGCCCGGAGATTGGGTGTGGGTGCATTTGAGGAAGGAAATATTTCCTAACCAAAGAAAATCAAAGCTTATGCCAAGAGGAGATGGTCCTTTTAAAGTGCTTCAACGCATCAACAACAATGCCTTCAAGCTAGAACTTCCAAGTGAGTATGGCAATGTTAGTGCTACTTTCAATGTTAGTGACTTGTCTTTGTTTAATGTAGGTAATAAAGATGATGGAGCTGATTTGAGGACAAATCCTTTTGAAGAAAGGGCGAATGATGTGAATCCAAGTTCAAAACCTAAAGAGATCCAAGATCCATTAATAGTACAAGAAGGCCCAATCACAAGGTCCAAATCCAAGAAGCTTCAAGAAGCCATATTGGGTTTAATTAGGGACATTTGGAAAGCCCAAGAATTTCAATCCAATAAGGCATCCACGGAGGCCCAAGGAATAATATTTAACTTGTTTTTGTGTTAATAACAATTAGGGTTACATGTAGCCACCATATACAAGTTAATGGGGTAACTAACACCAAGTAATGGCTATTAATGTGGTTATCAAGAGCCACCATATACAAGTTAATGGGGTAATTAATACCAAGTAATGGCTATTAATGTGGGTGGTGGTTATTAAGACCATTTAAGAGTAAAAGTAATCCTATGTGTGTGAGTCTATTTTAGTAGTGTGTGCATGGACTTGTACTCTATATAAACAAGTCCTTTTTCTTTCTTTTTGGAGCATGATTGAATTTGATAAATGAGTTATAACTTTGTTTGAGTTTTATTGTGAGGAATTTTGTCTTTAATTTCTTGCTTGAACTTTGTGACTTATCAAGCTTTATTCTAGCTTGTGGTGTCAAAATCTAAATCTTTGTTTTTTTGTTATTTATCAAACTTTCTTGTTTGTGGCATAAGAGGAAATTCAAAGTCTATCTTAGTATCTTTATCCTTGTTGGTAAAGGGGTTAAGTAGCATCTATCTTCTTACTTCAATCTTTGAACAATCCAAATTTATGGATTAAATTGGTAATTTCTAGTTTTCTTCTAATTCAATTTATCATAGTATTCTTGCTATTGGGGAGTTAATTGATGAAACCTACAATTCCCATCACCCGATCAGCCACTCATTAATATTTGAATTGTGATTCTCGGGAACTCAATCAAGCCCTATACACCACTCTTTTGAAACAGGAAACTCAAGTTGTAATCCTCGAGGATACAAACCCAAGACGTAGTCCCTTAATTTTGATACTTCAATCAGAAAATTCTAAAACCAATTAGGAAATTCGTGCTATCAGCCTCAGTTTCAAAATCGAGAGGTCAAATTCCTAAAAAAAACTAATAATCAAGAAATTCATGCCGTCAACCTCAGTGTTCAAAATCGAGAGGTTAAATTCCTTCATAAACCAATAATCTAGAAATTCATGTCATCAGCCTCAGTGTTCAAAATTGAGAGGCTGAATTCCTTCATAAACTAATAATCCAAAAATTCATGCCATCAGCCTCGATGTTTAAAACCGAGAGGTTGAATTCCTTTAAAAACTAATAATCCAAAAATTCATGTCGTTAGCCTCAGTGTTCAAAACCATGAGGTTAAATTCCTTTAAAATATGCGTTGTCCACCTCGGTGTTCAAAACTAAGAGGTTAAATTTTATTAATTCTAATACTTTGATCAAAAAATATCTATAGCTCGCCCCTCACTATGGGCCAATCAAACTAAGTTTCTATAGTCTACCCTTTGCTACGAGCCAATCGAACTGAGAAATGAATTCTTCAATTTAAAACGTGACTGTGTTCCTTAGGAGTTCATCCTAATCAGCCACTCATTAATGCTTTGATAAGCAAACATGGGACAAGAGAAGAGAACAACAAGGGAAGCCATATAGCCACACAGGCATTATACAAAAAAACATAAAAGTAGCCATATAGCGATACAGGTGTTAGGCAGGAAACATAAGAGAAGCCATATAGTCACGCATGCATCAAGAGGGAAAAACATTAATGAAGCCATTTAGTTATGCAGGTGTCAGGTGGAAAAACATAAGAAAAGCCATTTAACCAAGTAGGTGTCAGATGAGAAAACATAAGAGAAGCCATATAGCCATACAAGCATTAGGCGAGAACCATAAAGAAATGTTGCATAGCCACATAAGTGTTAAGCAAAGAAACACAAGAGAAGCCATATAGCCACATAGGCATCAAGCAGGAAAACATAAGAAAAGCCATATAGCCACACAAGCATCAGGTGGGAACTATAAAAAAAAAGTTGCATAGCCACGTAGGCATTAGGTGGAGAAACACAAGAGAAGTCATATAGCCACACAAGTGTCAAGTAGGAAAATACAAGAAAAGCCAAATAGCCATATAGGCATAAAGTGGAGAAGCACAAGAGAAGCCATAAAGCCACGTAGGCATCAGGCAAAAAAAATATAAAAGAAGCCATATAGCCATGTAGGAATCAAGCGGAGAAACATAAGAGAAGCCATATAGCCATGCAAGTGTTAGGCAAGAAAAACACAAAAGAAGCCATATAGCCATGCAAGCGTCAGGCGGGAAATACAAGAGAAGCCATATAGCCATGTAGGCATTAGACGGGAAAACATAAGAAAATCCATATAACCATGCAGATTTTAGGCGAGAAAACATAAAAGAAGCCATATAGCCACGCAAGTGTCAAGCGAAAAAACACAAGAAAAGCCATAAAGCTACGCTGGCATCAAGAGAAGATAATAAAAAAGTTGTGTAGCCTCATAGGCATTTAAGCAAATAAACCAATATAGCAATATTGCACCCTATGCATAAGAGCTATCCCACTTTTGGAAAACATCTAGAAAAGAGTTCAAAATCAACGTATACATGGTGGTGATCTTTAAAAACTCCCAAAAGTGATTTTGACAACACATGCTTATGTGGTTTGTGCAATGCTTACAGAAAATATGCATTATTCTAATGTACTTATATATGAGATGTCAAAATAATTCTTGAAAAAATTTTATGTATGCATGAGCTAAAAGAAAATAAGAAATCTTAAATGATTTAGCCAAATGCCTTTTCTATTTAAAGTTAATATTTGGGAGTTGGTCCTCTTTCCATCAAAAAATCTCAATCCAAAAGCTGAGTCTATCTAAACGAAGCAAAAATTAGGACCCTCTGATTATCAAATTGGGATTATGATAACAACACATGCCCCCAACTTAGTTGCTTTCTTAGAATGCTTTGTTGTCATGTGACGGTTGCGCTTGACCCTTAATGTGGAAAAGATTCTATTTAAAAACTCTATTACTCATAAGGCTCAACTCATCTTGAAAATTTCCCCCCAGTCAAGGACTTGATAGACTCTCTCACTTTTGCACCACCAAATAGAATCTTATGATCTCTTGAACTGCCCTTCTCAAAATGAAAATGCAAACGATTTTATTTTATATTCCCTCTTTTACCTAGGTCGCTCCTTTTTTAAGAGTTTTCGAACCTAGCTACATCTTTCTTTTTTTTTTCTTTTTTTATTTTCCCTCTTTTGTCTAGGTCACTCCCTTTCTAAGAGTTTTCAGCTTAGCTAGGTGGTTGGAAATTTATGGTGATGGTCAACCACTTTTGTTATGCTCGATGTTCATGTTGTCACTTTAGCTATTGAATATTCTTATTGTTGATCATCAGATGTTGATGTTACTTACGCTATCGATTTCCATGAAACTTATAAGTCCATGTCTAACACTTCATGTGCTAACATTATATTGGTCATGTCTATCTTCATAGGATTACGCATTCATTATAATTAGGTATGCTACCTTATGTTTATTATTGATCAGCCCTTTGCAAGTTTTCTCACCAACTATTTTTCAACTCATGATTGGTGGGAGTTTTATTTAAGAATAAGGACTTTCAAAGGATTCAAAATCAACTTTTCAAATGTCGGTGGCACAAATAAAGATTTTCCTTTTTCTTTCCCCTCATTTTCCTTCTTTTTTCTTTTTCTTTCCTTTCTTTTTTTTGATGATTATGAGAATTCATTTCAAGAAAAACTGAGGTTAAATATGCCCAAATGAAAGTTTAAAAGTCAATGTTGACACTTTAGTCCTCTCATTTTATGGTTTTTTTAAAAATCTTTCTCTCATTCAAGCATAAGATTGCATTCACAGTTATAACAAATTTATAATCATGTAAATTAGGTAGTCAGACATCTATTAGCACTAAGAAAAGTTGTTGTAACAAAACATTATTAAAAAAACATCACAACCAAGCTTGACAATATTAATTCATAAAGGCTCTCATTCAAGTCAGCTTTAGCTTGTACTCTGAATCGGTATAGCTCCTTAAAGTCCCTTATGCCCAAGTCCTTCAATTTACTGGCCATAGGTGGAACACATGCTTTTATGGCTATGATTATCTAGTATGATTTTGCAGGTCTATGCTCTAATTGAGCCAACTTCCCTCTCCACCTATCTAAGAAGCTCATAAAGGACTCGTTAGGTTTTTGCATTGTATACTATGGCTTGTGAAGAGAAACTTCAAACTGAGAGTTTAGCCCATATTTTTTGACGAAGATTGAGCACAGCTCCCTCTAGTTTTATTAAACTTGTGAATCCAGAGTGTAGTACTAATTGATTATAGCTCCTTCTAAGGATATTAGAAATTGTTTGACAATATAAGCTTTTGACAACTCAATAACCTTCATGTAAGTGATTTATTGCTTGAAATGCATATGAGGATCATCAATGCCAAAGTATTTTTTTCATATTCAAAAATTTGTATTTTTGGGACAATGGTTCTTCCTCCTCCAAATCCTATCCAAATTAGTAAGGTTAGGATTGAGTCGATACTTCTTCAGTGTAATCTGCAATTGATCGATTTGCCTTTGGATGTCTTTCATCCATTCTGACTCTATTGGATCTACCGATGCTTTTAATTTTTCTTTGAATGGCTTGCCAACAACTGTTTTTTTTTTAAAGTCTTCTCTATCCATGGTCATCTTTCCTAAGACTTTATCCATAGTCATCTTTCCTATCATCTCAGCAAACATGTCTTTAACCATTTATTACATGTCATCCCCGGTCTTTTTCAATAGTTCTTTCTTAAAAGCTTCAACATCAAAATTAGAAGGTTTTAACATTACGCTTCTTTGATCTGCTTCCAAAAAAGAAGAGGCTTATGGCTAGGAAAAATGCTCTCTTTTTGAAAATTAAAATGAATGTCATATATGCATGAAATGCATTTTTTTTTTTTGAAAATTAAAATGAATGTCATGTATGCATGAAATGCATATTATTTATTATTATTATTTTATTTTTATAATGTAAATAGAAACAGACAAACAAACAAATAAGCAATGAATTTAGGCATAATCACTTCCACCCTTATTCATCCCACACACATATGCAATAACGAGTTTCTTGTCCTAGGATTTTTGGTTTGGGTTTTAATTATAAATGGGGGATAACAAAATAAATGTATGCAAGATAACTCTCAAAATGAACAAACAAGCAGTAGGCCTTTACACAAAAACAAGGTCCATCATAATGGGTCATAAAGGCATGAAAGCCTACTTTGACACAATCCATTTACAATGGGCCAAGATTTTATACTAAGGCCTACCACCAAACACATGCATTTTGAAAAATCCTAAAGGAAGTATTTAGGTCACTACATGAGTTGAGTCTTAGGAGAAAAAAGGTTTTGATTCCCACAATGATAGACCTTCATTATGTCTCCCCACTTAAGGGTCTATACAACATGGATAAGTACGTGTTATAAGCGATAATAATCAAATACTCCACCGCCAGGTTTGAGTGAAACACAAGCAGTAAAGAATGACTATCATCGGGTTGTTTAGGGACTAAGTGCTCATTATGTGAAAATGTATAGTGAATGCAAAATATGTAAAAGAACTAAGAAAATAATTAAAAATGATAAAACACAAAACACTAGAATTAGTTTCTCTATCCATAGTAGAGTCACACTATAGGCGGTAACGTTCCACACAAGCTTAAGTGTTCGACGATCATGACACTGTGTGGGTTCGAGGCCTACTAGAAAGTACAATAAAGGCTTAATGTACAAATTAAAGATGGAGTCACCACCTGAATGAGATCCGAGACACACTGTACAGCAACTGGATTCCATGAAGGTTCTTAGAAGCCATCATTAGGGAACAGGTTCGAAAACTGGGTATAAGCTTTTAGAATGTCCACCCAACCTTGCGGTTGGCCTACATTTATTTTTTGTGTTTTATTACCTTTAATTATTTAATTATTTCTTTATTTACATTCAAAATTGCACTTGCCTCCATCCAATTTCCAAGTTTTACAATTAAGTCGAAGTTTGCATATTAATTCAATTTCATGCAATTTAGTGTGATTCACAACATTTATTATAAATAATACAAAACATTCATTAAAAATAAAGATAAATAAATAAGTGCTCATGCAAAGAAATAGGGGAGAAGGAATGAGTTACAACCATTTTGCATGAAAAAATAATAATAAATAATTTATTTATTTAAATAAATGCACGCCTCTAGACATAGAGGCGACAATAAAGAGGCGTCACCTCTTTAAATAAGAAAATGGGCTCACCAGTGATGGGCTTAATTAAAATAATAAAAAATACTAAACTATACAAATGCAACCAAAACAGACGTAACATTGTAATTAACATACTAAATTTTAACTAACAAAATACATGAATATACTCCAGTCACCCTTGCAATGAAGTGGCTGGAAAAATAGCAAATTCGGAGCACAAAAATTTAATTATATAAATAGTGATTTGGAATAGTGGAAACCTATGCAGAAATATGAAATGTAATTAAACTCAAGTAAAATTTTGAGTAACACACCAAGTGGAAGTGAACAAAATAAATGAAAGTGTTTATGTCGTCCATTTGATAAAGCGGTTGAAAGGAAAAAAATTTTGATCACAAAAACATTTTCATATAAATAGTGACACTTTATTATAGTGGGGCGGCACTCAGTGAAAATAAAGTGGCAATGCCTCATCAAGGAGGCATCACCGTATCTTAAAGAAATGATGCCCCTATGATGAAGCACACCTGAGTTACCCAAAATAGATTCAAGTTCAGACAAAGTTCTGGTTTCTAACTTAAAAACCAATTGATTTAAACAAATATAAATTTATGGATGAAAATAACAAAGATCTTACATAAAATATAAAAGCAATATTCAAGAAAAAAAATTCTTCCTAAAAATGAGTTTGATTTCCAAAAATGTTTAGCCCTCAGAAGTTTGGATTTGATTTTTGCATCATCCTGAATGCAAGAACAACTTTTTCCTCTTAAGAATAAACTCCCAATTTTCTTCTCTAATCTCTATTTTTCATTTTTCCTTTCTTCTCTTCTCTCTTTTTCCTTCTGCACTATTAAGATTTTTTAGCTCCTTCTCTCTAAACTTCCCCAACCTCCTCTCTCTCACTCTCATACCCCTTTTTATGCCTTTTTTCCTTAACAAGATACTTCCTTTTTACATCAACAATCAATCATTTACGCTTAAGGTTTAGAGGGACAATGGGTATGGGCCCACCCACTTGTCCACCATTGTCACTTCTCCATTCAATGCTAGTGCAAGTGGTTGTCATAGAGGCGATGCCTATTCAATGAGGTGTTGCCTCATCAAAGTGTCTATCATAGAGTGATGGGAATTGTAGGTTTCATCAATTAACTCCCTAATAGCAAGAATACTATGATAAGTTGAATTAAAAGAAAACTAGAAATTACCAATTTAATCCACAAATTCGGATCGTTCAAAGATTGAAGTAAGAAGATAGATGCTACTTAACCCCTTTACCAACAAGGATAAAGATACTAAGATAGACTTTGAGTTTCCTCTTATGCCATAAACAAGAAAGTTTGATAAATAACAAGAAAACAAAGATTTTGATTTTGACACCACAAGCTAGAATAAAGCTTGATAAGTCACAAAGTTCATGCAAGAAATTAAAGAAAAAATTCCTCACAATAAAACTCAAACAAAGTTATAATTCATATATCAAATTCAATCATGCTCTAAAAGAAAGAAAAAGGACTTGTTTATATAGAGTACAAGTCCATGCACACACTACTAAAATAGACTCATACACATAGGATTACTTTTACTCTTAAATGGTCTTAATAACCATTACCCACATTAATAGCCATTACTTGGTATTAATTACCCCCATTAACTTGTATATGGTGGCTCTTAATAACCACTACCCACATTAATAGGCATTACTTGGTATTAATTACCCCATTAACTTGTATATGGTGGCTACATGTAACCCTAATTATTATTAACACAAAAACAAGTTAAATAATATTCCTTGGGCTTCCATGGATGCCTTATTAGATTGAAATTCTTGGGCTTTCCAAATGTCCCTAATTAAACCCAATATGGCTTCTTGAAGCTTCTTGGATTTGGACCTTGCGATGGGGCCTTTTTGTACTATTAATGGATCTTGGATCTCTTTAGACTTTGAACTTGGAATCACATCATTCCCCCTTTCTTCAAAAGGATTTGTCCTCAAATCAGCTCCATCATCTTTATCACCTACATCAAATAAAGACAAGTCACTAACATTGAAAGTAGCACTAACATTGCCATACTCACTTGGAAGTTCTAGCTTATAGGCATTGTTGTTTATACGTTGAAGCACTTTAAAAGGACCATCTCCTCTTGGCATAAGCTTTGAATTCCTTTGGTTAGGAAATCTTTCCTTCCTCAAGTGCACCCACACCCAATCTTCGAGTTCAAAAATGATTTGCTTCCTCCCTTTGTTATGTTACTTTTCATATTGGAGTGTCTTCTTCTCAATGTTTGCACGCACCTTCTCATGCAAAGTCTTGATGAACTTAGCTTTTTGTTTCCCCTCTAGATTAGCTTTGTCCAATGGCAATAGTAGCAAATCTAATGGAGTCAATGGGTTGAATCCATACACAACTTCAAATGGTGAGCAATTTATTGAACCATGCACACTCCTATTGTAAGCAAATTCCACATGTGGCAAACATTCTTCCCAATTCTTCAGATTTCTTTGGGTAACAACCCTCAAAAGTGTTGAAAGTGTCCTATTGACCACCTCCATTTATCCATTCGTTTGTGGATGACAAGTTGTAGAATACAAAAGCTTTGTCCCCATCTTTCCCCAAAGAGTCTTCCAAAAGTGACTTAGGAATTTGACATCCCTATCACTCACAATGGTCCTTGGCACTCCATGTAGCCTTACAATCTCCTTGAAGAATAGATTGGCAATATGGGTTGCATCATCCATTTTGTGACATGGAATGAAATGTGACATTTTGCTAAACCTGTCCACAATAAAAAAAATAGAATCTCTCCCTCCCTTGGACCTAGGTAATCCTAAAATAAAATCCATAGAAATGTCTACCCAAGGTTCATTTGGTATGGTAAGAGGTGTATACAAACCATGAGGCATTGCTTTGGATTTGGCTTGTTTGCAAGTAATGCATTTCTCACAAATTCTCTCAACATTCCTTTTCATGTGTGGCCAAAAGAAATGGTCACCCAACACATCCAAATTTTTCTTAATCCCAAAATGCCCCATTAAACCTCTGCTATGTGCCTCTCTCATAAGTAATTCTCTCAAAGAACTTTGTGGCACACATAATTTGTTTTCCCAAAAAAGAAAACCATCAAACTTATAGAACTTATCAAAACCCCTTTTCTCACATTGCCCATAAACATTAGCAAAATCAAGATCATTAGAATAAAGATCTTTTATGTATTCAAATCCTAATAATTTTGCATCAAGTTTAAAAATCAAGGCATACCTTCTTGACAATGCATCGGTCACCACATTTTCTTTCCCTTGCTTGTACTTAATGATGTATGGAAAGGATTCAATGAATTCCACCCATTTTTCATGTCTTTTTTTGAGATTTCCTTGTCCTTTGAGATACTTCAAGGACTCATGGTCAGTGTGAATTATGAATTCTTTGTAACCAAGGTAATGCTGCCATATCTTTAGAACCCTCACTAATGCATAGAACTCCTTGTCATATGTAGGGTAGTTTAGACTTGCTCCACTTAGCTTTTCGCTAAAGAATGCTATGGGCTTGCCTTCTTGCATCAAAACTCCTCCAATACCTATGCCACTTGCATCACACTCAATCTTAAAAGGTTTAGTAAAATTTGGCAAAGATAACAAGCGTGCAGAACTTAATTTGTCTTTTAGCAAGTTAAAAGCCTCATCTTGTTCAATTCCTCACTTAAAACCAACATTCTTTTTTATGCATTCAGTTAAAGGTGCAGCTATAGTAAAAAAATTGTTAATGAACCTTCTATAAAAGCTAGTTAAACCATGAAAGCTTCTTGCATCACTTACACTTGTGGGTGTTGGCCATTCTCTAATTACTTTTACCTTTTCTTAATCAACATGAATGCCCTTGTCATTGACAATATATCCAAGAAAAGTATTTTCATTAGTGCAAAAACAACATTTCTTTATATTAGCATACAACTTCTCTTCTCTAAGCACATAAAAAACACAAGTCAAATGTTGTACATGCTCATCTAAATTTTTGCTATAAACCAAGATATCATCAAAATAGACAACAAAAAATTTGCCTATGAATGCTCTTAAAACATGATTCATCAATCTCATGAAAGTGCTTGGTGCATTAGTTAAACCAAAAGGCATTACTAACCACTCATATAAACCATGTTTAGTTTTAAAAGCTGTTTTCCATTTATCACCTTCTCTCATTCTAATTTGATGATAACTAGATTTCAAATCAATTTTTGAAAAAAAATATGAACCATGAAATTCATCCAACATGTCATCTAGCCTAGGAATGGGATGTCTATACTTCACCGTGATTTTGTTGATGGCACGAAAATCAACACACATCCTCCAAGTTCCATCTTTCTTAGGCACTAACAAGACGGGTATGGCATATGGACTCATGCTTTCATGAATATAACCCTTCTCCATAAGCTCACTCACTTGCTTTTGGATTTCCTTAGTCTCCTCCGGATTACATCTATATGCTGGTCTATTTGGAATGCTTACTCCGGGTATGAAATCAATTTGGTGCTTAATGCCTCTTTTAGGTGGCAAACCATTTGGAATTTCTTCTGGAAATAAATCTTCATAAACCTGCAAAAGATCAACAACAACACTAGGCAAACCATTGGTTATTTCATTAGAAATATGCAAAATCTCCTTGTACATAATTACAAGCATGTGTTGCCTCAAAAGCATAGCTTCCTTCACATCACTCATTTTTGCATAAACACTCATTTTTCTTTCATTTGAACCTTCCTTGTTTTCTCTCACCACGTTTTTCCTATTTTGGTCAAGAGAATTGGAATTTTTAGGTTCACTCATCTTACCTTTTTCTTTACTCTCAAAGGTTTCCCTTCTCAAAGAATTTCCCAATGAAGAACCCATTTCTTCATATTGTTGCTTGATGTGCATTTGGTCTTCAAAAATCTATTTTGGAGTTAATGGTCCAAGGTTAAACCTTTTTCCATCCATAGTCAAAGTATACATATTTTTTAATCCATCATAATTAGCCCTTCTATCATATTAACAAGGTCTCCCCAACAACATATATCCAGCCAACATTGGTAACACATCACACAACACCTCATCCTTATATCTACTAATTTGAAAAGAAACTAGAACTTGCTTATTTACCTTACAACTCCACTTTCATTAAGCCATTGCAACTTGTATGGTCTTGGGTGCTTGGTAGTAGGCAACTTCAATTTCTCCACTAGCAAAGTGCTTGCTACATTAGTACAACTTCCACTATCCACAATCATGTTGCAC
Source organism: Mallotus nudiflorus (assembly GCA_947683625.1). NCBI lineage: Eukaryota > Viridiplantae > Streptophyta > Magnoliopsida > Malpighiales > Euphorbiaceae > Mallotus > Mallotus nudiflorus. The sequence continues at coordinate 961,496 of CANTUR010000035.1, forward strand.
AACTTGTTAGAAATCAAACAATGAGTATGAAAAAAATTTTCCCTTTGCTCCCTATGGACATCATGTTTATTTTGCAAACTCAATGTTCTTTGAACAACAAGATTATCTCCCTTAGCACATTCAACATCACTACAATCTTCTAAAGAAGGCATATCATCATCACTATCCCCCTCACTCTCTGACTCAATATCACCATCCCTTAGAATCATAGCTTTCTTATTTGGACATTCCCTAGCAATGTGCCCATGAACCAAACACTTAAAACATTTGATTCCCCTAGTTTGGGCTGGTTGATTCTCACCCTTTCCCTTATTACCCAAGTCAATTTTAGGTTTAGTTTCTTCCACTTTTGACTTATTAAAAGGTTTATCATCCTTTTTCCCCCAAGAAGTTTTCCAAGAAGAAGAAGAACCCACATTTGGTTTAGAATCATACCTCTTTCATTTCAATTGCCTTTCCACTTTCATAGCCAAATTCACCATATCTTCAATCTCCATGTAATGTTGCAAATCAAAAACATTAACAATGTTTTTGTTTAGCCCTCTCAAGAACCTTGCCATGGTAGCTTCACGATCTTCTACCACATTTGTTCTAATCATAGCCTTCTCCATTTCTTTGTGATACTCCTCCACACTCATGGATCCTTGAATTAGAGTTTGTAACCTTTGATGAAGCTCTCTATAGTAGTGGCTTGGAACAAACCTCTTTCTCATGATTTTCTTCATTTCCCTCCAAGACTCCACGGGTCTTTCTCTATATATACGTCTTTCCTTACAAAATTGATCCCACCAAACAATTGCATAATCATTAAACTCAAAAGCAGCAAGTTTTACCTTTTTCTCCTCCGAATAATTCTGACATTCGAAGATGAGTTCCACTTTCCTCTCCCATTCAAGGTACACATCTGGATCATTTCTTCCTTGGAATGAAGGAATCTTCATTTTGATGCTTCCAAGGTTACGATCAATATCATCATTAGGACATCCTCTCCTAGCTTGTCTTCTAGGATTGATTTGTTATCCCACCAAGGTGACTTGATCATCATCCAAATCATCCTCTCCTTCATAGTCCTCTTGGTCAATTGGTGGACGTCTCTTTTGTCTAGGCTCTCCTTGTAATTGGTTAAGGATGCCATCATGCCTCTCCAATTTCTCATTGACTCCTGCCATCATGTTAAACATTCTTTCAAATTTTTGTTGCATAGCTTGAATCACATGATCATTTGTAGAAGAAGAACTTGTGTCTTTTGACATGATTATAAAACTTAAAATTTTAACAAAAGAAAATAAAAAGAAACAATCTCACAATACTCCCTCACGTGTTTCACTCAAAATTGATGTATACCACTAGTTTTTACACTTAATTTTGGCTTTTTCTCTAATGATCTCACACTCTTGCCTTTTACCTCTCAAATTTGCCTTTTGATTTCTTATATGAACTAAGTTTCTCAATCAGACAAAATTCAAGAATGTAGTAATCAATGATAAAAAAAATTAAGGTAGGCTAATAAGAAAATAATAAGGTAGGCTTAAAAAAATGAACAATTTGTAACAAATAGGCTAATAGAAATGAAAAACAAAGATAGATCATCAAAGAACACAAAGAGACAGAATTATAAAGATAGATCTCAATGGAATATGAAGAGTCAATTTTTTTTAATGTAAACTGAGATCTAACACAAGAATATCAAAGATAACATATATTTTTTTATAGACGAATTTCTTTTTTTTTTTTTTGATATATGCACGAATTGAAAGGTATCACAAAAATCTCAAAGATAACAACTTTTTTTTTGATATTTGCAAAAAAAATCTTGAGATAAGAAGAATAAAGATAAAAAAAAAACAAGAACAATAGATAGCAAGAAAGGTGTAAAATATAAGATGAACACAAGATATTGAGAACTAAAAGATAGTTTTGGATATGCAAACCTTAATCTTGAGCCAATGCTTTGATACCACTTATGATGGGAATTGTAGGTTTCATCAATTAACTCCCCAATAGAAAGAATACTATGATAAGTTGAATTAAAAGAAAACTAGAAATTACCAATTTAATCCACAAATTCGGATCGTTCAAAGATTGAAGTAAGAAGATAGATGCTACTTAACCCCTTTACCAACAAGGATAAAGATACTAAGATAGACTTTGAGTTTCCTCTTATGCCATAAACAAGAAAGTTTGATAAATAACAAGAAAAAAAAGATTTTGATTTTGACACCATAAGCTAGAATAAAGCTTGATAAGTCATAAAGTTCATGCTAGAAATTAAAGATAAAATTCCTCACAATAAAACTCAAACAAAGTTATAATTCATATATCAAATTCAATCATGCTCTAAAAGAAAGAAAAAGGACTTGTTTATATAGAGTACAAGTCCATGCACACACTACTAAAATAGACTCACACACATAGGATTACTTTTACTCTTAAATGGCCTTAATAACCACTACCCACATTAATAGTCATTACTTGGTATTAATTACCCTATTAACTTGTATATGGTGGCTCTTAATAATCACTACCCACATTAATAGCCATTACTTGGTATTAATTACCCCACTAACTTGTATATGGTGGCTACATGTAACCCTAATTGTTATTAACATAAAAACAAGTTAAATATTATTCCTTGGGCCTCCATGGATGCCTTATTGGGTTGAAATTCTTAGGCTTTCCAAATGTCCCTAATTAAACCTAATATGGCTTCTTGAAGCTTCTTGGATTTGGACCTTGTGATTGGGCCTTCTTGTACTATTAATGGATCTTAGATCTCTTTAGGTTTTGAACTTGGATTCACATCATAGAGGCAGCACCTCCTCAATGAAGCGTCGCCTCTTTGGCCATGGCTTAAGGTTGGGCCTCTGGGCCAAAACGGGCTTGCACTTGGAGTTGTGGGTTTAAGCTTGTGTTTGCATGGATTTGGGCTTCAAATGAGTTCAAGTCTTGGGCTTAGGCTCTTAGATCCATTCTCAAGAAGATTTTGGGCTTCTCTTGCATTCAAGATTCGTGTTTTGTCATCATCAAGTTTCATTACAAGCTTATCAAACCGCGTATCCACAATTCGCCCCCTATTACGGACCAATCAAACCAAGTGTCTACAATTATATCTCTACCATTTAATTTACCATAAAATGGACCAAATTGTAAAAACTAAAAGTTCTATTTAATTTATAAACTTCTAATATACTTTTAAATCCATCTAAGTTTTATTAAATTAATATATATTATTAATTTCTTATGTCTTTATTACAATAATACAATTTTATTTTTAATATTAAAATAAGTTTAAAACATGTTGATTTAAGATTAATACTACTCCAATAGAAATATGTAATCAATACTATATTAATTAAGATTTATCATATTGATTTGGACTCAATTTTATTAATTATTATTGTGCTACTATGACTTATATAATCACTATTACAATGATTATAATTTATCATACTCACATGTACTCAATTTTATAATTGGCCCATGCTAATACGATTTACATAATTGGCATTCATTAATTAGAGTTTACTATACTCATATAAATTCAATTTTTATTATTGATATTGCATTCTAAATGAGTCTTGTCATGCTGAAATAAAGTTATTTAATAAAATTTGATAATTTTAATTCTTGGAAGACTTATAAATGTGTGTATACATACACACTCTAAAATAATTTTAATAAGATTTTATAATTGAATTCATGTCAATATGATAAATTTTAATCATTACAGTATTGATTATATAGTCATATTGTTGTAGTGACAATTCTAAATTAGTATGCTGTAAATTTGTTTTTATGCTAAAAATAAAAATTATTTAGATATTATGTTTATTAATTTAATAAAAAAAACTGAATAAATTTAAATTATTTTGTGAGTTTGGGGAAAGGTAAATTAATTTACAATGATGTAATAGTTCATCGAAGTAAAACCTCAAAATGCTTAAGTTAATTATTGAAAACACAGAAATCTACTAATATATTAGATCCAATCTCAAGAATATCATAAGAATAACTCTATCATAATTTTTATTTCAAGAATGTTTAAGTTAATTATTGAAAATACATAAATCTAGTCATATAATTCGTTCAATCTTAAAAATGTCATAATAATTAACTCTACAATAATTTAATAGAGTAAAATTTAAAAATGTTTAAATTAATCATTGAAAACCGTGGAGCACTAGTTTATTAAGTGAAATTTCATGGATATTAAAGCAATTAACCCTTAGCTTCTAGATCATTCAGATTTGTTTCACCCGCCTGATCTGTTCTACATCTAATCTCCGTATTACATGGACAAATCCTCTCTAGCAAGTTTTTTAATATGAAGTAAATGCCAAGTGAATAAGAGACACAAGTAAACAACTATTGAGTATCAGTTGATCAAAATTTATAGGAATTGTCAGATCCGTACTTGCTTCTCAAATTGTAATGATCAAATTTTGGATTATCATAATCCGCATGTTTCACATCTACCGCCCTTGGCTCTGCCCCAACTGCTCCCATAGCCACCTCTCCACTCTTATCTCGTTGGCGAGGTCTTGTTTTCTCTCTGTGTCCCTTGGACCTACCAGAAGAAGGCACCTCACTTGATCCATAAAACTCCGCACATTCTTGGCGTTTTGAGGATCGGTGCTTGCTCAATGAAGGGTCCTTAAAGCTGGCCGACTTGATCTTTGGAGGTTTCGTTTCTGTATATTTGTTGTCACTTGGATTAGGAATACGGACCTGCTGGGTTTCTGAAATAGGTACGGGAATGCTCTGCCTCTTGATTAATTGGGGCTCAACTTCATCTTCAGGCATCCTGAGCCTATTTTTCAATGGTGTAAGGCCTTTCCTTGAACCTCTTGATCTCAACCATGAAGGGATCAAGTAGAGGAGCACATCAGTCAACGCCTCAAGTGAAAGCTTAGACAGATCAAGCATGAGCTGTCCAAAAGATGGCCACCTAGGTTCCTCTTTCATGCTTTCTGTGATAGGAGTTGGTTTCTCCATACTTCCGTACTCATGGAATTCACTCTCTGAATGTCGTTGCTGCATTAATATAGGAATCAGATTGAGTCAAATGCATGACTGACTAAACTATGAGTTTAACTGAAATGAAATCTTCGCTGTGGCATAAAATATAGAACATGGTTCAAACTTCCCAGGCCAACTCTTAAAGACACCTAAAGTTAAAGAAAAGGCATGAAGCTAATATACAATCAATCTCACCCACCCCCAAGAAAATATAAATGCACATGCGTTGCGAAATTGCATATCTATTAATCACTTTGGATCTTTTAAAAGCAACTACACTACATGCATCAGGCAATAGCATCCAGACATTCCACTTTATCTATTAGAGATCATAAATTAATAAGAAAAATTATAAGACAAGATGCAAGATGCAAGATGCACACCATTTTTGAGAAGAAAGAAGACCCAAATCCCTGCTGAAGCATGCATAGGATATATCCAGCAATGACAGCACCAACAAGCATAAGGAGATCTGCCAAAAGATCCATGAAATAAATCAGTAATGAAAATAAATCAGTAATGAAATGTAAAACAAAATCTATTTGATGACAGTACCAATTTCATTGCCTTTATAGACTAACTGAATGCTATCTATGAAGAGAAAATGGGAAAACATTCTCTTGTGTTTTCTATTTTTTTCCTTTCTCTTTTGGTAGGAGGAGGGAGGACAGTATGGGATAGACCTGGAAAGTTGAACTCTGAAATAACCTTTTTCACTTCTAGAAGAAAAGAACTTGTACAATATTTCAAATTAATTAGCAAAAAGAAGTGCACGAAGCAGAACTCAACAAAAAACAAAAGCAAAATGTTGGACAAGATCAGTTCAGCTGGAAAGAAATTTGCCTCTGGGCTAAAACTATTCTAAAGTTTCTTCAATCCATCATTCGTTTTCCTTGCCTATTTATAGTTGTAATTTGAAATAGTAAAGTCTGTCAAAATTGGATGATATTCTTATATTATACACTAGAACTTGTGAAGGAGGATAATACATTCAGGCTGTGTTTCAATTGAAAACGTCAAATGCTAGGGATTTGAATTGAGGTTTAGTCCAAAATATATGCATATAAGTTTTGACTGGACTGATAATAGATGATAAAAAAATGTGTCAACAAAAGTATATGGGGTTATATTAGAAATTACACTTTTTACTAGGCATTAAGTATTCATCCTCAAGTATAATCATGGTTTATAATTTTGATCTCCATTAGCAAATCTTAAACGCCAAAGAAACCAATAGCGTTAAAAAGCTCACTTCAGATAAAGCATCTTGTCATTTGCAAAAGAATTTGAAAACTACATATGTACTTACATGCACAACTAACGCTAGATTTTAGTTGGGATAAGAGTCAATTTGACCACTAAATTTTTCAGCAAAGACCAAATTGCTTCTTTTGGACCTTTTCATCAATTTAACTCATGAACTTTGTGATAAAGATCAAATTGGCACCTAACAATTATATACTTATACCCTTAATTTTGACAAGCAAACAAATCTAACAACGCAAAATTACACAAACCTCCCTAATACTTTAATTAATTAATGAATTAGTCCATATTTCAAAAATAAAGTAGTTTATAGTAAAAAGAATTAAAATATTTTTTATTTTCTAAAATTAAATTAAGACCAAACTTGTTCACCAATGATTTTTTGTAGTTTGAAATATTACAATTTTTAATTTATTTATACATTAATTTTACATTTTAAAATCACACATGACGCTCAAATTTATTTATACTTTATAAAATATAAATATAATGTTTAATATGCATATTAATAAAATAAAATATTAGCTTTTTAATTTTTTAATATTAAAATAACAAAAAAAATGATAATAAACTAAAACTTATGGTATTAAAGTATTTCTCAAGATAATTAATTGTAAATATTAAAGTATATAATATTTAAATACTTCAAATTTGTATGTTAAAATTTAAAAACTGATAATATATTGTACAAACATACTAAAAGCTATCATTTTAAAATAATTAACTGTAACATATAATTTTAAAAATCGTAATAATTTTTAACATATAAATTACTTTACAGATTTAAAATCAGATTATTAGTTTGTATATTAATATGTTATACAAATCTTCAAACACTTCAAAACTTTTGACGTAGAATGTCGAAATATTTTAATATTACATGTATTAACATGCATATTAAAAATATAAATAAATAAATATTAATATTTCAAAGTTTCTAAAAAAAATCATTGGTGGATAATTAGATCTGTATATTAATACAATATATTATAAATATTTAGGCCTCAAATATAATTTTTAAAAATAAAATTTTAAATTTTTTTACTAAAATATGAACTAAAAATGTTCATGAATTAAAATATTAGGAAGGTTTGTGTAATTTTGAGTAGTGAGTTTTGTTTACCTATCAAAAAATAAGGGCATAAATGTAATTGTTAGGGCCAATGTGACCTTATTGCAAAATTTAGGATCTAAATTGATGAGAAAGGTCAAAAGGGGCAATTTGGCCTTTGACGAAAGTTTAGGGGCCAAATTGACCCTTGTTCCATTTTAGTTACATATTATCTGATTATTTCAGCTCTTGCTCCTTTCACAGAAATAAAATCATTGACGAAGAGCATCTTTTGCAAAGCATTTCTATGCACAAGCATGAGTGCATGATGTAGTCACTATAAATGAAGTTTAAGATGAAATTTCACGGATGTAGTGGGGTCCCTAATCAACGAAGCTCAGTCAAATGTTTCTAGTCATTAATAATAACCATCAAATTTTCGGAATCATCAGTATCATGGCTACCTCTTCCTCCAGCTTTCATATTAATAATTTTTCAACAATGACACCAAAGCTAGATCACCAGATTATGGACACATTATCCATGCCTATCAGACAGGAGTTCTAAAATTTAGAATTTCCGAAGACAAGCTATAAAATTTTGCTTTCACAGGTTTTCAGTACAATTGGCTTAAAATCAATATGTGAGGTCTTTTCATCAATATTATAATTTTTCTTTATCTTTATTAAGGAACACGTACTCATATAGTCTAGATTTTGCAAACAAATTGCATTCATGGGAAATTCCTAACCAATAAGCATGTTCTTCATAATGCAGCATAACTGATATGGAATCATGAAGCAAAGGAAATTATATGAAATACAATATTCATGAGGAAATTGAAATGCTTGTAGATCTGAGTTCCAGATATAGTGTAATAATAATAAAATGACGTGAGATGAAACCTGTGACAGTAATCGAACTGGACTGATAATCACAATCTTCTTGGTTGAGAGAGATTTGCCGGAGAGCAGCATTTCCTCTATCAACAACTAATAGGGAACATGTGGAGTGAACATATACTACATCAAAGTCAGTTGAAAATTTAGCATCTTCACTAGGTCCATCTCTATAGCCTGCAATGTTTGATTTCCCACCAGCAATAGTTGTCACACCTGCAAACAATTTCCATACCATCTTAATTTATATAAACAATCAAGATTTTCAACTTTAACAAAGTTCCAAAGAATATTGTAAGCAGCTATCATTTCATAAACTTGTATGGATGTGTCTATGAAGGTATACTTTCCACGTGTAGTTCAATGCAGAATTTTTTGGAAGAAATAGATTTCTTCACAAAATAGACATTTACAATGTAGTGTCAGAGACAAACTGTGCATACCAGCATCTCCAATCTTTCTGATGGCAAGATTTAAGGTATCAGCAACGTACACATTCCCTTTGTCATCCATGGTTACACCTTTAGGATGATTAAAACGAGCTTCATTTGATTTACCATCCACATGTCCAGTAAAGCCCTGAAATGATCCAGCCACCAATCTTGCCCGACTGTCTGCAAGAATAAAGTAAAACATAGAACATGACTCAGAAAAAGAATAGGAAAAACAATTCACACAAGTTCCATTCATGCACTAATCCAAATCTTTTCATTAAACCATAAGTTGTTCTGGAAGATGTGCAAAATAGGTATTTATTAGTCGTTTCGGAGGCAAAATTAATGTTGATATTCTAGATCTAAAAGATTATTTTGTTGCAGAATGTAGCATTTTATCAATACAATTTCTCTCTTTTCCCCTATATAAGAACCAATCAGCAATGTAATGGTCACTAGACTTAAAATGTTAACCGCATTGCTCATAAAGTAGAAGAAGCAAAAATTAGAATTCTGACTCTCTTTACTCTTCAAGTTGCAGGGAAAGCCGACAACAATAGGAGCACATATGAATTTGGTTAAGTTGACAACATTCTATATGCACAAACAGTAGGACTATTCTTCTAAAATAGATTCTGATGCTTTATGGACCCTGAAAGTTACAAGTCAAGATGGCATTGTTAAGCCACAATCTCTTAAAATTCAACACAACTTTAAAATTGTTTAAAGAAAAGAAAAGGAAAGAAGGAAACATACATTGGGACAATGGTGGCGTAATTTTAACAATGTTACTATTAAGTTCATCAACAGCATATAATTCACCATCATCGGAGACACGGATCTTGTAAGGAACCACTCCAATTTCATTTCCTTCCACAACAGTCTCAATCAAATACCCATCTTCAAATTGAAGAACATTCACATCTGCTTGAAAACAACAAAACCAACTTAACAATTTTTTGCAAACAAAAACAAAATGAAAAATTGACAGATGAAATTACCTGACTGAGGCGTTTTGGAGGATGATCTAGCGGTCCATTTGAGAAAAGAAGAGACGTGCTTGATTAATGGCCCTGAGCGTCAAACATTTGAAAGAGAAAAAGAGACAGACCATTGAGCAAAAAACAGAACATATACTAAAAAATATCAAAATAATCAGTTGAACAGAGGCATTTACAGAGAAAGAAAGAAACCTGCAGGAGCAGCATGAGCATGAAAGTGAAAAGCAAAAGCAGAAAATGTCAGAAGAAGAGAATAGAAGAAGGGATGGGATCTTCTCATAGCTCTCTCAAAACTATCCAAAGTAGGGATGGGATCAGTTGATAATTATACAAAAAATGGGTTAGATTTTCTCGAGGGCAGAAATATGCTCGCTACCACCACCACCAGTGCTTTTTGCCAGTTCACTGTACACACTGCTAAAAAAGCAGCTTTTCTTCTCGCTATTTAACCCCTTTTGTTTTTAATTTTATTTTTAAAATAAAGTTGTTTTCTTTTTTCAAAAATAATGTTGAAATGATTTTATAACAAAGAAAAAAAAAAGATGAAAGACAGATTTTTAGGCAATGTGAAAAAAATTAACCGTCTTGCAAGAATTTAGAGACAATCTTTTCGCTATTAAAATATTAAATGCTTAATTATAATAATTAAAAAGATTATGCCTTTAAAAAAAAATTTACTTGATAATTAGTTTTTGAAACTCTTGAACTTGATATCCTATAATCCATGAATAAAAGGCAAGGTGAGAAGTGGAGAGAATTCCCACAAATATTCTGATGTCTAAGTCAGATAATAGAAGTAGGAAAAATATAAAATAGCTAGAATATGTGAGAATGAGATGTCCCTTTATGAGGGATATGGGGTTCTATATATAGCAATACTTAAACCTGAGAGAAGTCGAATTCCTTATAAGATAGTGAATCATAATCTTGGTAGGAGAGTGTTCCTTCTTTGTTTAGCATTCCTCTTTAGGGTAGTCTCTATCCCGGACGGATTCTGTCTTCTTCTTAATCCAAGTGTCCATGTTCATGAGATAAAGAGCCCTTAACTAGGCGGGAATATATTAGACGGTATCAAGAGTCCCCTTGGGTGTATTCGAATATTTATGTCTGTCGTGCCCGGGTAGAGTAGGGTGTTGATGCTTTTACATAGGGGTACTATACAATGATAAAGACGAGTCAACTGAATTGGCCAGCCTCAGTCACAGTAAAAGAGTAGAGCTCAATGCTGAGTCTCGTGACAATCTTGATGCTGAAATGCAATCCGTGGAGCTTGAATATCTGCTAAGTGAGTAGGAGCACAAAAATATATTAACCCATTTATTCATAACAAACGTGATGGAACCAGTCGTCACTAGATTTTTAATGCTCGGTGCAAGGACGCGAGGCTTTACGAGCTCAAAACCTCAGTACTACAGAAGTGACCTGAGGGTGCCAGCTTCAATCACTAGTCTTAGATGTGTGAGGCTTAGATGCTCGGTACATGGACGCAAGGCTTACATGCTCGAAACCTCAGTACTACAGAAGCGACCTGAGGGTGCCAGCTTCAGTCATTGGACTTAGATGTGTGAGGCTTAGATGCTCGGTACATGGATGCGAGGCTTACATACTCAGAACCTCAGTACTATAAAAGCGACATAAGGGTGCCAACTTCAATCGTTGGACTTAGATGCTCGAGGCTTAGATGCTCGGTACATGGACACGAGGCTTAGATGCTCGGTACATGGATGCGAGGCTTACATACTCGGAACCTCAATACTACAGAAGTGACCTGAGGGTGCCAGCTTCAGTCATTGGACTTAGATGCTCGAGGCTTAGATGCTCGGATACTCGGAATGGGCTAAAAGCGTAGCTTGGATGCTTTCTAAGTAGCTTAATGAAGAAGCCCAGTCAAGATGTGGGAGGGCCAACACATGGCGGTGTCGCTTCAACTCCTAGGGATTCAAAATTTAAATCGCGAGAGTTATGCATCATTTCTTATGTCAGTAAACAAAATGTTTCTGCTGTCGTTGTCGTGACTCCTCGTTCAATGGGCTTATTTTCCCCAAAAGACCCCTGATGACCTAAGGAGAAACGAAGCAATGATGAGGGCAGTTAATGGCGTGTTTCCAGATCCTTCCGTGTCTTTATAAGTACTGCTGCGCTTGTCGATTGGTTTATTTTATTATTTTGTTTTTGCCTTTGTCACATTTGTATTGCCGCTGTTGTTTTCTCTTCTGCCTGCCGTGATTTTGTCTTTTCTTCTTCTTTTTTCTTGCTTATGTTGTTGTGCATTTTCCTTCTTCATTATGGCACCAAGAGAATAAGTTAGTTCCGACCTTTTTGTTTCAAATGTAGATGATGAGTTACTGGGGTGGTACTGGAGGCGGTTCTGTATCCCCACTAATTATGCCCTTCACACCATAGATAGGAAGTTTAGGGCCCTTACCCACCTACTAGGGCTATGTAAATTAGTGGTGTATTTTGACCAACTAGAGGGGAGTTTAAAATTTCCTTTAGATCCCTTTGTGAAGAGATTTTTGAATAGGAACAATATAGTGTCTGGTCAACTCCATCCGAATAGCTATAGGATTCTGACGGGGTTCATCCAACTGATGCATGAAGAGGGGAAAGAACCCGATTTAGATGTTTTTTGATACTTGTACAGGCTGACTAGGAAGAAGGGAGAATTGATGTTTTCCCTATCAGTTGTGCCTAACCACACCCTCTTCGTAAATCTTCTGGATCTCTATAAGAAGTGGAGACACCATTTTTTTATCGTGAAGCATTAGTCAGACTTCGTGGATGTCCGACGGATGTGGTCTGATGAGTGCCATAGGGTGAAGCAGCCTGTGAGACTTTCCGACCATGATGCGGAGATGGTTTTACGGCTACATCTTAACGGGCTGCCGAAACTCGATCGGCGGAGGATGTGTCTAGGAGATACCTATAGAGAGTCTTTTCGAGTCATGTTCACTCCCCTAGTAAGTTTGTGTTACTTAAAGCTATATTTCTGACTTAATCTATTTTTGCAACTGTAGATGGCTGACTTTTTTTATTTTATGGGTGGGATTTCATTAGTTGATGAGCCAGCTGCTCCGGAGGAAGTACATGTATCTCCTTCCCCAGAACCCGAAGCTCCTATGGCTCCTGAAGTGGTATCTGCCGATCCCAAGGGTAAAGCGATAGAGTTAATATAATCGGAATAGGTAGGTTGGAGAAAGAAGCAGTTGATCGAGCTGGAGTCAGACACGAAGGGGCTTGATGAGGACATTTATGTCCAACGCTCAAGGTTATCTAGGTGTCCAGATATAAGGGGCTAGATACTAAAGCGGATGAAGCCCCCGAGTGTCTCTAATAGCCAAGTGAGGGATCAATACGCTGAATCGCTGAGGCTGCCTGAGGATATGCAGCACTGGTTCGATAAGGGCCCGAAGGGTTTGCTCGACTCCATGATTAGCTAGTCATTTAAAATAAGTTAGCTCTGCTACTGATGTTGTTATCGTATATGTTTCTTATTGACGCGAACTTTTTGTTATTGACAGATGACTCAGGCTTCACTGCTGGCGAACGATCAGCACTTCTATCTGAAGAGCCAATACAGCTTGAAGGAGACAGAGGTGGGAACTATAGCCATCGATTTTAAGAAGAAGTTGGATGGCATGAAGGCAGCATTGGAGCTCTGCCAAACAAAGTATGCTAAGGTGAAGTCCGAGGCTGAGGTGAGTCAAAAGAAAGTTTCTGAGTTAGAACATAGCCAAGGCCAGCTGACGAGGAGGATCGAAGAGCAGGACCTTCAAATTGCTGAGCTTGAGAGAAAGTTGTCTAAGCTCGAGAAATCCCGAGCGAATGACAAAAAGTCATACCAAGGCATGGTAGGGGGATTTCTTAAGGCCTACAAGGCTGAGTGTAAGAAGGTCCTGCTTGCTCAGGACTTGGAATTGGACTTGGGGGTGTTAGATTAAATAACACCAACAGACCTTGCCAAGCTTACTGCTGAAGAGGACGCCCGTTGAAAGGCCAGTGCTGCTCCTGTAAGGGATACTATGGAGTCTGCTATTCCTACTGAGTCTACGGCGCATCCGAATGCTGTTGATGATGTTTCCCCCTCTGTTTCCAGGCCTGGGGGTCTAGATGTACATATGGTAGAATAGATATTCTTTTTTTTTAACCGATCTCTTGTAAAGGCATTTTTATTAATGAAGAGATACTTTATTGAATCATGTGTTGAGTACAACTTATTGATAATATTTTCTGAGAGAATCTGCATTCCAAAACTATGGTAGTTCTTTGCCTCCTCTTTCTCTTAGCTTGTATGCTCCCTTGGTTATGCTTGTCGAGATTTGGTACGGACCTTCCCAGTTGGACCTAACTTGCTGGTTCCTAAGTTGCCTTTGCCAACATCTGCTCTTCTGAGTACCCAGTCTCCCAACTTGAACTGTCTTGGATGATGCCGTTGATGATGATACCGTGTCACCTTTTGTCGATGTGCTTCAGCTATGGCTACTACTTATTCTCTCCTTTCCTCTAGTAGGTCCAAACATATTTGGGCATTAATGTTGTTGTTGGTGTGATCGAGATTCTGGCTTACTCTGTAACTTGGTGAACCAATTTCCACTGGTATTACTGTGTCCATGCCATAGGTTAGCCTAAATGGTGTCTCTTCGATGGATGATCTAGGCATTGTTCTGTAGGCCCAGATTACGTTATTGAGCTTTTCGACCCAATGTCCCTTTTCATCGTCAAGTCTTTTCTTTAATCCTTGCATCAGAATTCTATTGGTGACTTCCGTTTGTCCGTTTATCTACGGGTGGACTACCAAGGTGAAGTAAAGCTTTATTTTGAGGTCTGAGCAAAAGTCTCTAAACTTTTTATTATTGAACTGTACCGTTGTCCGTAATTAAAGTTTGGGGGATGCCGAAACTGCAAATGATCTCCTTTTAAAAGAAGTGTTGTATCCGAGCTTCTGTGATGGTTGGGACTGCCTTTACTTCTACCCACTTAGTGAAATGGTCAATAGCCACAATTAAGAACTTTTTCTACGAAGTGGAAGGTAGGAAGGGACCTAGGATGTCCATCCCCTATATGGCGAATGGCTAAGGGCTACTGATGGGATGCAGGAGGCAGGGAGGCTTATCGTTGAGTTGAGCATAATGCTGGCACTGGTGACATGCTTACGTTAACTACTGGGCATCGTTATACATGGTAGGCCAATAATATCCTTGGATTAGTGCTTTTCAAGTTAGCGCATAATGACATTCGTGCGCTTTGAAAATTCCTTCTTGGATCTCTCAGAGTATGTAATTTCCTTCCTCTGGTGAGACGCACTTAAACCATAGGTGTGAAAGGGATTTTTGGTAGAGGTCTCCTTGATGGATAGAATAGTGGGCTGCCTTGGTTTTTAGCTTCCGAGCCTACAACTTGTCTTCAGGGAGGATTCCATGTTCCAAGTATTAGATTATCTCTTGCATCCATTCCGAGACTTCCTATGCCTCCAAAACTTTGGGGTCTTCAGTGCTAGGATTGGTTAATGACTTGGTGAAATGCATATCCTGGAATGCTTAATTGTCTTCAGCTGTTGACTTGGCCAGGATGTCTGCCTTAGTGTTTTCTTCTCTGGGTATCTAGATGATTTCCCATCGGGCCCTGTCTCGCTCAATGTATTGCAAGAACTGCTTGACTTTGTCCACGTACTTGGCAATGCAGGTGTCTTTGACTTGGAACATTTTGCTGACTTGGTTGACCACCAACTGGGAGTCCGAGTGTATGAGGAGGTGTTCAGCTCTAACTTCGATGACTAACTTCTGGCCTGTGATGATTGCTTTATACTCGGCAACATTGTTGGTTGCGTTGTACCTGATTCAGACTGCATATCGGATTTAAACCTTGTGTGGTCCCCTGAGGACTATTCTGGCGCTGGATCCTAGAGCTGAGGATGCTCCATCAATATAGAGCTTCCATTCTGGTGCTTTGATCAAGGTAAGGTCTTCTAGAGCCATCTCTTATATGAAATTTGCTAATGCCTGGGCTTTCATCTATTGGTGGGGTTCATAGTCAATGTCGAATTCGCCAAGTAGTACCGACCAATGTACTAGCCTGCCCGAGGTCTCTCGTCTTTGTAAGATTTTTTACAATGGGAAACAGGATCGAACAACGATATGGTAAGCTTGGAAGTAATATAGGAGCTTTCAAGAGGTGTGGACCACAACTATGGCTAAATTGTCTAATATGGGATACCGAATTTTAGATCCTTGGAGAATTTTACTAATGTAATAAATTGGGCTTTACTGGCTTCCTTCTTCTCTCACCAGTACTGAGGTGATGCATTCTCAGCCTACAGAAAGGTATAAGTACAATGTTTCATCTGAGACAAGCCGGCTGAGTAGGGGTGGTGAGGATAAGAATTTTTTAATGTCTTCGAACGCCCTCCTGGCAGTCAGCGGACCACTCAAACTTTCAAAAAATTTTGAGAGCTTAAAATAATGGTAGACACTGTCTGGCTGAGCATGAAATAAAATGCCCTATTGCGATGATTCTGCCATTTAACTTTTATGCCTCATAGATGTTTTTTTGGTGCTTCCATGTTAAGTATGGCTTCTATCTTTTCTAGATTGCCTTCAATGCCCCAATGAGATATCATGAATCCCAAGAATTTGTCTACTCTGACTCCAAAGATGCATTTTTCTATATTCAACTTGATCCTGGATTTGCTTAATAGCTAGAGAACCTAGTCTATGTCCGTTGGGTATTGTTCTAGATGCTTTCTTTTGATGATAATGTCGTCTACATATACTTCTACACTCGTGCCAATCTGGTCTTGAAGGACTTGGTTCATCATTCTTTGATATGTGGCTCCGGCATTCTTTAGTCCGAAAGGCATCACCTTGTAGTAATACAAGCCTTCATGGGTGATGAAGGATGTCTTCTTTTAATCCTCTTCCTTCATCGAGATTTAGTGGTAACCTTGTGCCGTATCGATGAAACTATATAATCCATGACCAGCGGTGGAGTCAACGAGTTGGTCGATCATGGGCAATAAGTAGCTATTTTTAGGGCATTCTTGGTTAAGGTCAGTGTAGTCTACACACATCCTATATTTCCCATTTGCTTTTTTGACAAGTACCACATTAGCTACCCATTCAAGGTGAGTAACTTCTTTAATGAACTCGGCCGCTAACAGCTTCGTTGTTTCTTCAGCAATTATTCTCTGTCATTCTGTCTTTTTTTTATACTATTGGCTTGGCTCTTGGTCTGATGTTTAAACAATGACCGGCAACTTGCAGGTCCACGCCGATGATTTCGGATGCTTGTGAAGCAAAATCCTTCGAGTGTCTGATAAAGACTTCCCTTATTTCTTCTCTGATGTTCTGGTTAAGTTCATTGCCACTTTTCATGGTCTTCCCTTCCATGATTTATAAAGTCTCCATGTCTTCTACTGGTTATGGTTCGGCACCTTGTTTCTCAACTTCTCATGCTTTTAAAGGAAAAGCCTCCGCCTAAGGCTTCATGGCCATCTGGTAACACTGTCTAGCCATATGTTAATCTCGCTGAATGGTAAGGGTTCCATTCTTGACTGGAACATTCATAGTTATGCACCGGATACTAGTGACTGCATCTGCTTCATAGAGTGTCGGCTGTCCCATAATCCCATTATATGCCAGTGGTATATCCACCATATTGAATACTACTCGGATGACTTTTGTTTCTTCACTGTCTTGATTTCCAAATTCTAGGCTCAGTTCAACAATTCCCATTGGTTGTACAGTTCCTCCATAGAAACTCATGATGGGGTTTTAGATGGCCTTCAGGTTAGTGATGGAGCTACCCATTGCCTTGTACGCATTCCAGGATAATGCATTGATAGCACTTCCATTGTCCACCAATAACCTTTTTACCAGATACTTGTTTATGCACACAATTATTACCAGGGCATCACAATAGGGGTGGTGAACATATGAATCATCTTCCGAATTGAACATAATATCGCTTCTCTTGGATACTGATTTTTCTCCTCTACTCCGCTTTAATCTTTTCTCAGTGTTTTCTCCCTCGATGATCATGTTGATTGTGCCAATTGGCTCCCTCTAGGTTTTCTTTACTTCCGGCCTGTCATGCTCCTAGTTTTTGGAGATTCCGCTTCTTCTCGATACATTTGTGAAATTATTGAGTTTTCCCCTCTGCACCAATCTTTCTATGGCATTCTTCAGTTCTCTGCAACCCTCCATGTCGTGCCTATATTCTTAGTGATATTGGCAATATTGTCCCCTATCTTGGGTAGATCTCCGGCTTGAGCTTATTCTCTTAGTTGGGGTGATTCCAACTCCATTTTTCCTGACCCACATAAGGATTTTGGATCGAGAGGTGTTCAGGGGTGTGTATCTATCCGCTTCCCTGTCAAATCTTTTTGTTGGATTCTTGAAATTTATTTTTAAAAAGCTTGCTCGTTTATGTTTAGGTCATTCATCCTTGATCAATGGCTTCTCTTCCTCCCATCGTATCCTTCTATCCTCATCTATTTTTATCATCCTGACCGCCATTGTCATTGCCTCTGCAAAGCTACTTGGTTCTTTGGTCATTATTTTTGTCTTTAAGCTTACTGAGTCTAGTGCCATTTTTTAAAGCTTCTATAGCAACTTTATCGACAAGATGCTCAATTTGCATGGCTGTTTTATTGAAACTATCAAGATAACTTCGTAAAGATTCATCAACTTCTTATTAGCACATCCGAAGATCGTTGATGTTTTTGGCCGGGGGAATATTGGTATTGTTCCACCAGATCCTCGAAAGAAGTGAAAGAATTCTCCGGGAGTCGATGAAACCACTTTTAAGTGTTCTTTATGAGTATGCTTGGAAAAACTCTACACATGATTCCATCATTTACATTATGGAGCAGCATCTTTGTTCGGAATGTCGATATATAGCTAATGGGGTCTCCCGTCCCATTATAATGATCAAGCAGCGGGATTTTGAACTTAGTAGGGATCTCCGTCTGAATTTTTCTTCTAATAAATGGAGTTTTACTGTCCATAACGCATTCTTCTTCCTTTTTTAGTTTGGTCCAAGCTTTGTATATTGCTTCTTCAACCTTCTGAGCTATCTTTGAATCATAAAAAGCCAAAATTGTTGAACTGTACTCCCCTTCCAGCGCTTTACCCTTTCCTATGCTCATCCCCAAGGCCTGCCGAGGTGTTGTGTTATCATCGTTTTGAGTCGGTTCAGAACACCCACTCTATATTATAACATTTAGCTGCTGTTGCATTAAAGCTATCTGCGCTTGGATATTTTTTATCATGGCTTCCTTGCTAGTTTGGTCGAGGATGAGTGTTTGGTTTACAGTGTTTAAATTTGGTATGGTTATTGCTAGTGTCTCTGTTAAACTCGAAAAGGGTATAGAAGGTACTAAGCAATGGTGTTGTAGAGGAGCGTAATATGGGAGGTCTATGCCCAAGGACGGGTATCTTGAGGTATTGTTGGGGAGTAGAGGTGTATGTCCGGATGAAGCTCTAGTATGCTAAAAAGTGGTTGGAAGCACTATTGCTGGGAGAGGGTTTGAGAGGTCGATTGAAGGGATAGGTGCGAAAGGGTTGGTGTCAGCTTCAGGAGTCAAGGCTGGTAGTGGACTGGAAGTTATAGTGAGGATGTCTTTAGCTTAGCAGGTAAATGAATGCCTTTTCCCAAGGAGTTCCCACAGACGGCACCACTTGATAATTGGTTTTTAAAACTCTTGGGCTTAATATCCTGCAATCCACGAATAAAAGACAAGGTGAGAGGTGGGGAGAGTCCCCACAAACACTCTAATGCCTAAGTCAGAGAACAGAAGTAGGAAGAATATAGAACAGCTAGAATATGTGATAATGAGATGCCCCTTTGTGAGGGATATGAGGTTCTATGTATAGTAATACTTAAACCTGAGAGGAGTCGGATTCCTTACAAGATAGTGAATTATAATCTTAGTAGGAGAGTGTTCTTTCTTTATTTAGGATTCCTCTTTGGGGTAGTCTCTATCCCGGACGGATTCTGCCTTCTTCCTAATCCAAGTGTCCTTATTCAGAGGATAAGGAGCCTTTAACTAGATGAGAATATATTAGACGGTATCACTACTATAATCTTAAAAAAGCTTTCATAAATTTAAGCACTAAAAAATTGAATATATAGAATTTTTTTTTAAAAAAGTTTAGCAATCAAATTTGGGGTAGTTAAAAGAATTACAAGATGATCCTATAATCATTTAAATTTGAAAAAATTACTTTCAACGCTTATATTTGACTTTATTTTTCAGGCTTATATTTTCAGCACTTATACTTTTTACTTTCTTTTTCACTTAACTCTCTATTTTTCATGTTTACTTTTTTTACCTTTTTTTTTAATTTATTTTTATGATTTTGTTCTTATTATTATTATTATTATTATTATTATTATTATTCGATAACTATTTATTTTTTATATTATTTCACTTTTATAAAAATTAGGGTGTAAAATTAAAAAAATAAAAATAATATTATATGTTTTTTTATTTTTTTTCGCAATTTTTGTTTTTGTTTTGGTTTCTTCATTTTTAGTTTTATAAGATTTTTTTTGGTTTTTTTGTTGATTTTCTAGTTTTTTATTTTAGTTTTTTTGGTTGTTTTGGCAAATTTTTTTTGTTCTTTTGGTTGGTTTATTTTCAATATTAATGAATTATTTTTCCAGTTGTTTTCATGGTTATTTTAGATTGGATCATTTTCAATTTTTATGAAGTTATTTTTTGATTATTTTTTAGTTGTTTTTTTATGGTTTTGGTTGGTTCATTTTTTATTTTATGAGGTTGTTTTCTTGTGGTTTTTTGTAGGTGTTTGGCTTGAAAAAAGCTCATTTGAGCTCGTACATTGAAGCTCCTCATTTAATAAATAAGCTGAATTTAAACTATATAAAACGCGATTTGTGAAACTCGCAAACATGTTCGAATAGAAACTCATGAGTTAGTTTGTAATTTTAATGTTCAGTAATTTAATTTTAGATATATAACATATAAATTTGTACAGTAAAAAATAGTTTGGAAAATATATTATTATAATAAAATTATAATTTTTATTAAATATATTATAATTTATTTAATAAATAATTTTTTAAAAATTTTTTTAATGTATAATTTTAATTTTATAGTTTGCATTGTTTAAAATTTCATTAGACTTGTTTAGGCTCATTTAGGCTTGTGAATAGCTCATAAACACCAAATGAAATAGTGAACTCAGCTTAAGCTCAGGTCGATTATAAACAAACCAAGTTCGAGCTAGCTAAAGTTTGGCTCGGCTCGGCTCGGCTTGATTACACTCCTAGTTTTTTACTATTTTCTGGTGTTTTTTTTGTTGTTTTTTGGTTGTTTCTTGTTGTTTGGTTGTTTTGGTAAGTTCATATTTAGTTTTATGAGATTGTTTTTCTGGTTTTCATGTTGTTTTAGCGATTATTTGGTTGAAAAATAATAATGTCCAAATATCTCCATACAAAAACTTCTTTTATAGAGAAAAAGAAAAGTAATAGCATGCAAGTATCTATCTTTATATTTGAGTATTAACTCTAAAAACTAATATGTTCAAACATTAAAAATCCTAATTTTTTATTAAAAATAAAATATTTACCATATTTATTGAGTATTATATTTTAATTTAAATATTATTATACATATCTCAATACAATATAAGTTTTAAAAATATTTATATACTACATATTTTTTTTATTTTAAATCACTCAAATATTTTTTTCAAACCATTAAAAAATTAAAAATATAATAATTATTTAGTATTATTTTTCAACTAAAACACTACAATATATACTCTAATGCTAATTTAATAATTTTAAAAACTAATCTTATTATAACTAAAAAATTATAATGATAAATATTAAAGAAAATAAAATTAATATGATGTATTTTATTTTTAATTTATTTAGTTACATATTCTATTTAAATTATTTATTTTTTACTTTTCAATGCAAAAGTTATAGATAGCTAGCAATTATATAAATTCATATTCTCCTCGTGTTTTGACATAACATGGCGAGACTATAATTATTAGATTTGAGCAAGAACCAAACCAAGTTAATATAAAAAGATCTTTTCATAAAAAATATTTTCACAATATTTTTCTAATAAAAAATAAAAAAACTCTAACTTTCATAATAAATTAATATAGACTCGTGCTACATATAAACACTATCTTATAGCATCAATTAACTAATTTTATATAGACTCTTGTTGAAATTTGAAAATGAAATATAATTTTATTAAATATAAAATTATTATCTTATTTCATTAATTAGAACTCTAACTCAAAACAATAATCTTTTAAATATAACTATATACAAATGATGAAAAAAATCATTTAAACACACTTTTCATATCTAAACAAATAATTCACTTTCGATGTTTTACAGAATTTTATTTTCCAAACTACTTTTGTTCAATAAAAAATGTTAATGCTTTTAAATTTAAAATAAATAATGGCATAAAAATTTTGTGTTCTAAAATGTTTTATTTTTGGTGTTTTTGATTTTCTTATAACATCTCAAGTTAGTATTTCTCTAATAAATTAAAGCCTTATGAACAGAAAAAAACTTGTGAATTCAAACCATGCACTGCAACACATTATCACTTAATTTTAGGTCTAATCTAGCATTGTCTTTACAATTCAATATCTCATTAGAGGATATAAAGTCATAGATCATTTATCATGACAGGATTATTTACTTTTTCTTTAATTTAATTTAATTTTTCTATTTGATTTCAATTTTTATCTTTATAATTTAATTAATGGTACCACCACAAAGGTACCATAGAAATAAATATTTAATATATTAAATAAAAAATAATTAAAAATAGCCCGCATAACTGTAACTAGTTTATATAAATATATAGTCACTAACTGATTATTTAAATTAAACAAATAAAATAATTGTGAAGAAATGAATTTTTCCCAAAAATCTTCTTTTTATATATTTTTAAAATATAAACAAATTATTATTGTCAAGTATTACAAACTAAATTTATCCATCTTAATTAATTAATTTGGCCAAACCTCTTATGGGCATATGGGAGGTCTGAAGAAATCAATTTAAGGATAGTCATTGTATGTTTCTCTCTGAATAGAATTCTGTGTTGTTCCTTTCCTGGTGACCTTCCTCCTCAGATCATGACTATTCTCTCATGGAATTGTCAAGGTCTTGAAAATAATTCTATTGTTAAAACCCTTAGAAACCTAATTTTTAAACATAAACCCCAAATTATATTTCTCCAGGAAACCAAATAGCATAAAAATTATTTGGAAAGGCTCCGAGCTAGATTTGGATTTACTAATGGTGATTATGTTAATCCTACATGTAGCTCTTGAGGCCTTACTCTCTGGTAGAATAGTGATTAAGGTATTCAGATCAAAGGTTTGTCGAGAAATTATATAGATATTATAGACGGCAGGGGTTAGAGCGCATCCAAGATTTTAGCAATCGCGACACTGTTTAGACTTAGGGTCTTAGAGAACACACTAACCACTGTCACAAAGACATGACGTGAAGATGAGGAGTTGCCACTCAGGGTAATAATTAGGATAATTTGATTGGTGGTACTCGATTCTCTAAAAGAAAATTAGCACCACAATCAGGAGATTTTTGATACGGAATATTAACTTCTCTTAGTCTCATGTTCATTTAGAATAATTTTATAAATAATTCTTTCATCCTCTAGTTACATGAAATTTTATTAAACCCTAATTCACATACATCTACCCAAAAGGCAACAAGTCAATAAAATTACAAGTAAAAAATGCACTCAAGATTGTGTTGTCCCTAAGTCTAAACTATGTTAATTTTATTAAATAAGTTAGCTAAATCTACATTTTATTAATTGATGAGCCTAAATCTATTTTTTAGTCTTTCTAAGATATGAGCTTAAGTCTATTCAATTTTTAAAGGAAAATTAAATTAGTGGGCCTAAGTCTAACTTGGTTTTATTTCAAGTGGAGTGTGGACCTAGGTCTATTTATTTTAAAAGAAATATAATTAAGTAGGCTGAGCTAAGTCTAAACAATTTTAATTAACTAAGCGGGCCTAAAATATAATTAACCTAATGGGCCTAAGTTTATTTTAATTATTTAAAACCTAAATCAATTTTAAGCTTATTTATTAAGTGGGTTATACCTAAACGTGGGCTTGAGACCCAAAAATATAAAAACATAAAAAAACAAGCTCAAAATAAATAAAACATAAAAAATAGATCAAACAAACATTACAGTAATTTTCTAAAAAAAGACCTAAATTAATTACATGCAAACCCTAATTTAAGCTACTACCACCATTGATTTTAATTGATTTTTTTTTACCCAATTGAACCTAATTACTAATCAATTTTAAAATACAGAAATTTAAATCTTTCACTATTCCCACAACTGGGGCTATTACAAACTACATACAGAATTAAAAATAAATAATTATACACCCAGAAATTAAAATAAACTACATAGGATACCAAAATGCAGAACAAAAATTAAAATCCTAAGAACTATTATTAAAACAGTACAGGTTCATCCATGACATTCCATGGATCTTCTGTTCAATTAAACACAAGCGGTATCCTCCTCTTCAATCCACATACGGACATCAAAACAAAAAAAGCAAATCAACAATGAAATCAAATAATCAAAACAATAACAAAAATAAAAGAAAAAAACATAAACAGAAAATAATAAAAAAGAGTAATAAAAGAAATATAAAAATAACACTGGAGATGCTGTGCAAATACCCCTTTTCGAGCCCCTCAGATTGAATTATCACTGTTAAAATTAAGATATTGTTAATTTTGGACTATTGCCTTTGGAAATTTCAGTCTCAAAAATTAAGGTTTTATGCTCGCAATCTCTCTTTTTTTTTTGTGTCTTCGTGTGCCTCTCAAAAATCCTCTCGAAAACTGGAAGAAAAAAAAAGTCCTCCAGCCAAAACTCCCTTTTCTCTCACGCATGCAGACTCTGCTTTTAAATGCAGAGTCTGCGTGTACTAAACTTCCTCCAAAGGAGGAACAGACCTATTTGATCATATCAGATAGCGTTTGTTTTTATTTCAAAAATATCTTCAATGTTTTTTTAAAAAACCTTATCATATAAAAATTGAATATTCAACCAATCAAAACACTAGAAAAATCAATAAAAATACGTGAAAAAATAAAAAAAATAGAATTATTGTGCATCGGCACTGTGTAATGTCGATCAACATTGTACAATGCTGATCAACATTGTGTAATGCCAGTCGGTATTAAACTAATGCGTTACACTAATGCCGATCGGCATTGTAAATGTCGATCCTAAAACTCTTTTTTGTTTTAATTTTTAATTACCAAAAGACCCCTGAAAAATTGACTTATTTGCAATCAAACCTTAAAAAAAGTTGCAATTTAGTCATTAAAGTCCAGAAAATCAACAACCAAGTTCAATTTTTAAATAAATTTCATCATAGGGGCTTATGTCGCAATTGTGCACAATTGCATCCCGAAATTGGGTGCTTACAGATATTACTCTAAATTATGAAGGATTCTGACACTTAATTAGAATTTATGGAGATCCACGAAGAGAATTTCGAATTGAGGTTTGGGAAGAGGTTAAGAAATTAAACTTATACTTAGGAATCCCTTGGCTACTTCTTGGGGATTTTAATGCGTACCTTTATAACTATGAAAAGAAATGCGGTATTTTTCTATCTCAAAATCAATTAAAATCTTTTCAATACCTTATTAAGGAATGCCAATTATTAGATCTTGGTTTCAAAGGGGAATTATATACCTGGTATACTAAACAATATGGAGACAAGAATATTCAACTTAGATTAGATAAAGCTCTTTACAACACAGAATGGAGAACTCTTTTTGAATATGCTCAGGTCGAACATGAATTCTTCTTTGCCTTATGTAATATCTCGTGTTTTTAAATATTTTTACACTGTACCGGGATATGCAGTGTTAATAATTTTTGTATATTATATGATATTTTTACGAGTTAATATGTACTTAAAACCTATTTTTAATACTGTGTTTTATCTGTAGTACTTTACGTAAAATTTTCCCGGGACTTGCATTTTCGGGGAAATTTTCACGTAAATATTTTAATATTAATTATTTTAAATATATTTTCGGACTTGCATGGACTCATACGTATTTTTAAAATACTAAATAAAGCCTACGTGTGTGTATATTTATTTAATTAGGGTTTATTATTACCCTAATATTTTATTAGTTATTTATTTGTTTTATTGTTATTTAATTAATTTTATTTAGTATAAATTATTAAAATATTAAATTTTATGTGTGTGGTGTATATTTGATGTGTGTAATTTAATATTATTTTATTATATAGTGTAAAGTATATATATATGCATATATACATCAAAAAATCAAAAGAATTGGAAAATTACCATTTTGCCCCCCAAGTCTCCTTCTTCCTCCCGATCCTTCTCCTCGCCGTCCGGACGCCTGTCACGCCGTTTCTTCATCGTGGGTGTGCCGTCCGGTGTGCCACCGCCTTCCCCAACCATTTTCGCCACTTGAGGTAGCCGTTTCCGGCATCTGGAAGTCGATTTTGGCCGGAGAAGCCGAAAATCGATCCACCGTCGTTCACGTCGATTCCGGCCACCGTTTTCGACACCGCCGGTCTCTTTCTTCTCCTTGAGGTCCGGTGAGTGTGATTCTAGCTTTGGTTTGAGCTTAAATGGTCTAGAATTGCTTAGGTTTCGATTTTGTCAATTTCGGCCTTTTAGGGTTTTTGATTTTTTTGAGCTTTGAATTGGATGATTCATGAAAACTCCTTTCACAAATGTTGATCCTAGTAGCTTAATCTACATGTGTGAATTTTTTGTATAATTTTTGGAGATTTTTTGGATTTTTGGGTATTTTTGAATATTTTAATATTATTTTCTAATTTTTGGAAATTAATTATTTAAATTATGAAATTGGAGTTTATGGTTGAATTGGGTGTTGAAATGAATTATAGGAATTTATTTGGAATTTTTATGAATTTTTAAGTATTTATTTTTAATTATTGAAGTTTATGTGATTTTGGAAAATTAGGGTTAAATGTATTTTTAATTGAATTTAATTGGTTAATTGAGTTTAATTATTGATATTATTGATAAATATGTTGAGAAAATTAATTTTGGATAATTGTATAATTTTTGGTGAATTTTTGAAGTAATTATAGTATATTTATATATATAGGGGTATTTTGGTAATTTTACCCTAAATTGTCTAAAAATGTAATTTAATCGGTTTTAATAATTATTTAAGGTATAAAAATGATTTCTACAAATTATTTGGTATTTTTAACTAATTAGAACTATTTTTCGTGAATTATTTTCAATTATATATATAATATACGGTTTTTCTAATAAAATGAGTTTTATTCGGTTTTTACAGTGTTTAAAGGTTAATTATGTAATTTCTACGTATAAAATGTATTTCTCTGATTTAAGGATATTTTTGGTATATCTGGAATTATTCTGTGTTTGTGGACTCCGATCGATGGACTGTAGTTTGGAGTCCGACCGTGGGATTTTGATTGTGTTGAGCCTATTTCTCGAAGTGTATTTCTTTGCAGGGTCAGCTCTACTCTTTTGAGTAGAGAGATGTCCGTTTTACAGGGGAGGTTCTGCCGGATTTTCGGTAGAATTCTCGTAAAACGTGATGTCCAGTTGAACCCTAAATTCCGATTCTGTGTTTAATACTCTAGATCGAATTCTAGGATTTCTGTTAGGGTTATTCTGATGTCGGTTACTTATTTCTTGTTTAGTTACGCCGAGACCGAGGGCTAGTGGACCAGGCCTGTCGGACCTGTCTCGTGGAGCGCACTAGGTGAGTTACTATACTATATATATATGCTTAGGATGCATGATTTAGAAATATATGTTTTACTTTGATTAAAATGCATAAATAATGTGATTTGTATTTAAGTATATTTTTGGTTTATTTTTGGTATATAATAAATTATATACATGTTTTATTAATAAAATATATTTAAAATGTTTTTAAATATATTTTTAGTTTAATTTATGATTTGATTGAATTCATTTGACGTATATATACTCGAAATATACCTGGTTTACGTTTGGTATATTTCCGGTATATATATGGTTTATATTGTTATTTCATTTAAATTCATGCATCATTGATTTTTGTGAATGAATGATTTATTTATTAATGAAGGATATCGATAGAACGTGCTACCTAGTGGGCAGCACTAGGACTGAGTACGTACCGGTACACCTATAGTATTTAGGCTATATACTAACTTATTTGAGGATATTGATTGATTGTGATTATTGATATATGTGAGATGTGATTTGGGTGTGATTGCTGGAGCTCGGTTGACCAAGTGTCTCGGGGCCAATCACACTGGTAGTCAGACTGCTGGAGCTCGGTTGACTTAGTGTCTCGGGGCCAATCTACTGTTTAAATGGATTAAGTGGATATATTTGGATTAAGTGAGCCTGTATGGCTAGAGTGTTGTCTAACACTATTTCTGAGGTTTCGATATTCTAGGGTTCTATGTGATCCTTCATAAAAGATGATTTTTAATGAAAATATATAAAATGATTTTATTGCATCTGTGTGAAATTGTCTGTATATATACATATTATATATATACTGTTGACTGTATGCATTATCACTTAGTGTGTATGTATATATATTATAGTAATTCACTCAGTGAGGTCTGACTCCCCTCCGTTGACTATTTTTCAGGAGAGTCAACTTCTTCAGACCTCAGTAGCAGGTTGATACGCCGGATTTCTTCCGCCCTGGCTTCTTTATGTAAATTGTCTACTTGAGTCTTATTTATTTTATCTAGACACTGCAGTAGTTGTGAATTAAAGTATTGGATTTCATGTATTTTATTTTAAAAGAGATGTATTATATTGAAACTGGATTTGTATTAAAGAGATTTTATATATGTGATGAGATTTGATTCAAATCCAGTGATGAAGTGTTATCATTATATTTATGATTTTTTATTTCCGCTGCATATTATATGATTATTGTTATTATGGCATGTTTTATTTTATTTTTAGGCTTGCTACGGGTTCCGGATTCGAAAGAATTCCCGTTCCCTAGCGCCGGTCATGGCCCCTGTTTTGGGTCGTGACACCTTAGGCCATAGACCCATAATTATTCACCTATACCATAGATCTAAAGCTTCAAGAACCTTCAAATATGAATCAAAATGGGATAACAAATAGATATGTACTTATGAGTTTAACTTAATATCTTATACACATGATTAATAAAAATTATTCATTAATCAACCTCATACTATTCTTTATTCATTATTATTCCCAGAACAATAATCGACTACAGGTATTTAGATTAAAATTCAAGTATCACCTAAGAGTTTTACTATCAAGTCACGTACTTAATGATCTTAGTAGAATTAACTAATCAAGGGTAATGCTATAATTAGCCAGTAATAATAAAAATACCTCTTTATTATTAAAATAAAAATATGACAATGTCAAAGTATGACCATTACATAATTGGCCTAAGGCACATCACTAACAGTCTCCTATTTGCATTAGGCATAATCAACATTATATCTCATAACCATTGACCTAGTATGACTCTCATGCTTAGCCTATGATAGAGGCTTAATTAGTGGATTAACAATATTGTCATATGTTGGTACTCTATATATCTTCATGTCTCCTCTCTCAATGATCTCTCTAATGAGATGATAATGCTTGAGAATATGTTTAGATCGTTGATATGATCTGGGTTCCTTAGCTTGTGTTATGGCTCCATTGTTATCATAATACAAGTCCATTGGATTTGATATACTAGGAATATCTCCTCATCCATTTTATAAACTTCTTAATCCAAACAGCTTCCTTGGTTGCTTATGAGGTAATTATATACTCAGATTTTGTTGTAGAATCTACAACGGTGTTTTGCTTTGAACTTCTCTAGCTCATTGCACCTCCATTTAAACAAAACACATAACCTGACTATGATTGGAAGTCATCTTTGTCAGATTGGAAGCTAGCATCTATGTAACCTTTTATAACTAGCTCATCTTCCTGCCCACTATACAGTAAAAAAGCACCCTTAGTCCTTCTTAAGTACTTAAGGATATTCTTAACTACTATCCAATGACTTTCACCTAGGTATGACTGGTATTTACTTGTTATGCTCAAAGCATATAAGACATCTGGTCGAGTGCATAATATGACATACATGATGGATCCAATAACATAAGCATATGGAATTTTACTAATATGGTCTCGCTCATCTTGTGTCGTTGGACACTAAGTCTTGCTAAGACTAATGCCATAGGACATTAGCAAGAATCCTCTTTTAGAGTTTTACATACTAAACCGATTCAATACTTTATCAATGTAAGTGCTTTGACTTAGGCCAATAAGCCTTTTAGATCTATCTTTATAGATCTTGATGCCTAAAATATAGGTGGCTTCACCTAAGTCTTTCATTGAGAAATAATTCCCTAACCATGATTCAACATTTTATAAAGTAGGAACATCATTTCCAATGAGTAATATCTCATCAACATATAGCACTAGAAAAACTATTGCGCTCCCACTAACCTTCTTGTAAACACAAGATTCATCTTCATTCTTGATGAATCTAAACTCTTTAATTGCTTTATTAAAATGAAGATTCCAATTCTAAGAAGCTTGCTTCAACCTGTAAATGAATCATTAAAGCTTGCAAACCTTTTTAGAAGTCTCAAGATTAATAAAACCCTCTGGTTGTGCCATATACACATCCTTAATTAGGTTTCCATTAAGGAAACCTATTTTGACATCCATTTGCCATATCTCATAATTATAGTATGCAACTATGGCAAGTAGAATTCAAATAGACTTAAGCATAGCAATTGGTGAAAAGGTTTTATCACAGTCTATACTATGTGTTTGCTTAAAACCCTTTGCAACCAAGTCTTGCTTTAAAGGTATGCACATTGCCATCCATGTCAGTTTTCATTTTGAAAACCCATTTGCACCCAATAATTTTTAAACCTTTAGGTGGATTAATCAAAGTCCATAGTTGATTATAATACATGTATTGCATTTCTAATCTCATGCCTCTAACCATTTTTTAGAGTCTTAACTTCCTATAGCCTCTTGGTAGGTTATGGCTCACTTTGATCCATAATCATTACATCATTATTATATGTTATGAGAAATCCATATCTCTCAGGATTGTAATGTGCCCTACCAAACCTTCTAGGACCTTATGGTATTGGTGTACATTCAACATTTACTTGTTGATTCAGTTCAGGTTCCATATATGGTATAATGCTATTTTATGGTTCTTGAATTTCTTCAAGTTGTACCTTACTCCCATTAATGCCTTTGGAAATATATTCTCTTTCCAAAAAGACATCATCTCGAGTAATAAACACTTTGTTCTTAGAAGCATTATAAAATTAATATCCTTTAGTGTCTTTAGGTGCTAATTTATCTAAAATTTGACGCTCCACATAAACCTCACATCCCTAAATCTTAAGAAAAGATAAACTGGGAGTTTTCCCATTCCATATCTCATATGGTGTCTTTTTAACTACCTTTGATGGAACTCTATTCAAAAGAAATGCAATAGTTTTTAGAGCATACACCAAAAGGAGATTGGAAGATCTAACTAAGTCATCATAGATCAAACCATATCTAATAAAGTTTGATTTCTCTGTTCAGATACACCATTCCATTATGGTGTTCATGGTGGAGTCAATTATCAAACTATTCCATAATCTATAAGATAATTAATAAATTATTGGCTTAAATATTTACCACCTTAATAAGATCTTAGTGCTTTAATAGTCTTACCAAGTTGATTTTGTACTTCATTTTTGAAAATTTTGAACATTTTAAAAGATTCAGATTTATGCTTTATTAAATAGATATAGCCATATCTATTGAAATCATCTTTGAAAGTAATGAAGTACTGATAACCTCCTCAATAGTAGAACTTAATGGACCACATTCATCAGAATGTATAAGGCCTAATAAGTCATTAGCCCTTTCATTATGTCTAGTAAAATGTGTTTTAGTCATTTTTCCTAATAAATAAGAATCACAAGTTTCAAATGATTCAAAATCAAATGACTTTAAAAGTCCATGTTGATGGAGTTTGGAAATGCATTTCTCATTTATATGACTTAAACGATAATGCCAAAGATAAGTTATATTTAAATCATTAGATTTAAATTTCTTTGTATTAATGTTATAGATGGACTTTTCATTAGTGTCTTTTATGTTTAAAACATAAAGACTATGATTTCATAGAGCATATCCATATAAAACATTATAATGATAAATGGAGCATTTATTATTCCTAATAATAAATTCAAAACCATTATTATCCAAACAAGAAGCATAAATGACATTCCTACTCATAGCAGGTACATAATAATAGTTTTCCAAACTTAAAATAAGTCCACTAGGCAAAGTTAATACATATGTTCCTATAGCTAATGCGGTAACTTTTGCTCCATTTCCAACTCATAGGTCAACTTTTGCTCTAGAAACATGCTTTTTAGATCCTTCACATTAAATGTGAGATCTAGAACTAGTATCTAATACCTAAGAATCAGAAGTAGATAAATTGACTTCTATAATATGAATACTTGAATAGGTAGTTGCATTACCCTTATTCTTATTTAGATTATCCATAAAGAGCTTGCAATTTCTATTCCAATGGCCTGACTCATTATAGAAAAAGCATGTTTCTTTCTTAAGCGGTTTTGCTTGGGGTGCAGGGTTAGGCTTGGCCTTGAGCTTCCAAAAGCCTTTAGAAGCCTTAATTTTGCCTTTACCCTTTCCCATCCTTTTCATACCTCTCCTTTTATTAACCATTAGAATATCCTTGGTAGTCTTGATGTTTTTCTCAACAGTCTTAAGCATCCTATACAATTCATAAATAATTTTGTTCATGCTATACATGTTATAATTTATAATAAAACCATCATATATTTCTAGCAAAGACTGGAGAATAATATCAATGGCCAATTTTTGCTCGATCTTAAGACCAAGTCTATCCAAATCTTCAAGATGACCTTTCATCTTAAGAACATGAGGACCCACGAAGCTACTAATAGTTAACTTACAAGAAAGTAATGCTTTTATAGTGCTAAACCTTTCAATTCTAGCTTTCTCTCAAAACATTTCCTTAAGATGGCCTATCATGGTATAAGCATCCAATTCCATCAATTACTTTTGTAGTTCTAATTCCATGCATCCAAGCATGAGGCAAGTGACATCAATAGAATCATTAAGATGCTTATTATAAGCATCCTTTTGCTCTAGGAGCATTAACAAATGGTTCATCTGGGATAGGTTGATCCAGGATATATTCCTTTATTTCTTACTTAAGAACAATTCTTAAGTTTCTATACCAGTTAAGGAAGTTAGTCCCATTAAGCTTATCCTTCTCAAGGATTGATTGCAGTGACATATTAGATGTGGTGTTTGATGCCATTATGTACAACAAATATATATGCAATGTACTCAGTATTTTATTAAGTTATTTTAATGAGGCATAATTATAAATCCCATAAGAATTATTCAAATTAATA
Organism: Mallotus nudiflorus; assembly: GCA_947683625.1. Classification (NCBI taxonomy): domain Eukaryota; kingdom Viridiplantae; phylum Streptophyta; class Magnoliopsida; order Malpighiales; family Euphorbiaceae; genus Mallotus; species Mallotus nudiflorus. The sequence goes on from CANTUR010000035.1 coordinate 994,727, forward strand.
ACCCTCAAGTTAACATGTAAATTTTAGTGGGCCAAGATCCATATTTCACCATACTCTAAGTGAGCTTTGGCTCATCGCCTAAAGATATAGTTATTTAGGTAGGTAACTCTTACCAATTACATCTCATGTAACTCTTGGAAGGGTGTGGGATTTGACATCATATGTCCTAGCTAAAAATCCCATATGATGCCTTAGGTCTAAAAACCTTTTGATGACCTAGTTAAGTTAACCATAACAAATGTTTAGAAATCACTCTTTTCTAACTTACCTTCCTCAGATGATTTAATACACCTTGATGTGGTAGACCTATATATAATAATATAAGGCTTGACAAGTGTTTGAGCATATGGGAGGCATTATAGTCACTTAATATTGAATGAGGTCTCCTATTTGTTTTACCTTATTTGGATATCATCATGTTGTAGACATACATCATATGTATAACATCTTATACATAACATATTAGTAAAGCAATAAAGTAAACATAACATAGCATGGCCTAAATCTATATTGATCTTCATAAGACAATATGAAGATCAATGGTCAATCCTAGGTAATAAGACTTCCTCCATTTTCTTTGGATTTCCACTCTGAGTTTCCATTTTAGATCTCCATCCTTGGCCTCCTTTTGTGTCTCTATGTTGGGTCTACATTTACATTACATTACAAGTTATAATCTATGTTATTCTATTACTAAATAAAATAAAATTACAACAAATGAAAAATGATTCACAAGCCATATTTAATAAATTACAACCCATAAAAATGAATAATAAAAATAAAATCACATTGGTCTTAAAAGCCATGTCATGCACCATGCATTTTTACACTAAACACATATAGCATAATAGATTAATTTTCATTAAAATTAATTATTATGATGAGAACGATTTATGTGGAAAATTTATTTAGTGGTCTTGCTAGCTGATTAATAGGTAAGGGTCAAGGGGGCAACAACCCTTGCTAGGGTATGGGGGCAGTGCCCTCGAAAAGGTAAATGATTTAATAAAACTCTTTAAATGAGAGTTATCAAAACCTTAAACCATTGTAATTATATTACATTAAATCTATATGTTTAGAATATGTCAATTTTTTTCAACACTTGAACAAGAACACCATCAATCTTTCCATCTACACTTTGTAGATTTGCAGTCAGGGCTGTGTGCCTTAATGCACATGGTGTGTGCCCTTTATTCTGCAAAAATTGCTCACAGGCATAGCCATGTGCCACGATGCGCATGGCCGGGCACCTTGTGTAGCCAAATTTATGCCTTCAAAAATAACATGTATTTGCTAAAAATTCATACTAAAAATTGTGTTTAATTATATTAAACAACCATAGACTTTAATCCAAGTAATGTACATAATTGTTTTTGATATGGATTGTTTAAATCATTATATAAAAATGGTAAAAATAAATTTTGAAAACACTTTTCAAAATGAAATATATCACATATATTTCAAAACTTAATTTTTAATTCTCATGTATATATCATATATATCAAAATCAATATAATCAAATTACAAGTGGCTCTGACACCATAGTTGGGTTTCGTGATCTTAAACACAGCATAAAACAAAACTTTTAACCATAAAACTCATAACCTGGATCTATGTAATTTGACTTATATTAATTGAGAGGGTTTCTAAACACTTACCAAGATAATCTAATGGCAAGATAGTTGGAAGGAAGAGAGGGGGTTCACTCTGGTGACACCCTACCTTGACCTTTTCATATTTTTTTATCAGATTAAGATGTCACTAAAAGATCACATCCTCTATGATATCCACATGAATAAGATGATCCAAACCAAAGTAGGTCTGTTAGAACCTATGTTGTCTTACAACAAGTTTTCTCTCTATGTGTTTTCTTTTACAAAAAAAAAAAGTGGAGGAAGAAAAAGGAGAAAAGGTGGTTTAACCTCAAACTTAAATCCTAAAGAATGAGATGTATATATAGCCATCCTTTCTAGGGTTTTACATATCTCCACTTACAAAAATAGTTTTAGTAAGTTTAAACTTCTTTTTCTATTTTGATTCTAATTCCAAATTAGAATTCTTTCTTATTTATTTTAGATAACTCTTACCTAAAATAAATAAGGAAATAAATAAAAATACTAATATATATATATACACACACACACTTATTTATTTTATCTTCTATAGAGATAATTATTAGGCTAATTAACCCAAGTATGCTTTGGGCATGTTCTAATTGTGCGACCCTATAGGTTCACACAACATTGGCAGTGGGGCTAAAATTCCCATATTAGCCCTTAAGTCATAATTAGTCTCTAGCAGGACATTATGACTACCAAAGTTATGTGAAGATCGATAATCCATCATAACATAATACACAACGTGTATTATACTCCTTTTGTCACATTATATCCTTATTGAACATAAGGCATAGACTATGTCATCCTTATATTGTTTAATCATATTGTTTCTCGATTTCAAGTAGACTAATACTGAGTAATAATAAAAATGCCTTTTTATTATTATAATAGAAAAATGACACTGGCAAAGTATGACTATTACATAATTGGCTTAGGGCATATCACTAATAAAAAATATAAGGTTCTTCCATTTTTCTATAATTCAAAGGAGGCAAAATAATCATATCAGGAAAATAATGAATCATGAGAGAAAGTGGCTAACAAATGAAAGTCAAATACTTTTATAAGCTAAATACCATTTCAGCAAGGTCTATAAAGAAGAATCTATTACTTTCTCTGACGACTATCTACAATCAATTCCTTCTCTTATCACTGCTAATTTAAATTTGACTTTAACTAAAGATGTTGACATAAAAGAAGTTTGTCTTACTGCTTTCTCCATGGCCAAACTAAAAACTCTGGGACCTGATGGCTACACTAGAGTTTTCTTATTAGAATCATTGGCCTACTATCAAAGATGATGTATTTAATGTTGTTAAACAAAATTTCTCTAATGGTCAACTTTTAAGCACCTTCAATGATTTCAGGCCTATCAGTTATTGCAACTACATTTACAAGATCATATCCAAAATTCTTACCAACAGATTAAAGCCCTGGTTTTCACATATTATCACTTAAAATTAAATGGGATTTATGAGTGGTAGATGCATTTAAGACAATATCATCATTCTCATCATAAAGTTATGCACACTTTGAAGAATAAATTTAAAGGTAACAAATGTTTCTTTACTTTAAAACTTTATTTTGCTAAAGCCTTTAACAGGGTAAACTGGAAATTTTACAAAGGTGTTCTATCCAAGCTTGGCTTTCATTCAAAATGGATTTATTGGGTGCTACAATATGAAACAATGGTCATTTAGTCAATATCAATAAATGGTCAGGCCACAAACTATTTAGCTTCGGAAAAAGGCCTCTGTCAAGGGGACCCTCTGTCCTCTTATCTCTTTATCGTCTCGGCAAATGTGCTCTCTAAAGCCCTACTTAGTTGCTAATATAATGGCAAACTTAAAGGAATAAAGATATTTAGGTATTTCCAACTATAACTCATTCTTTGTTTATGAACGATGCTATAATCTTTAGAGAAGCAAAGCAGGTGAAGTTGTAATAATAAAGGCTATTCTTAGTAATTATTTCAAAGATTTAGGTCAAATGATTATTCTTAATAAATTTGAGTTAATGTATAGTAGGAACATTAATGATAGAATTAGGTCTTGCATTATCTTTAAATTCATAATTAAAGAGTCATCCTACACTTTTAAGTACTTGGGAGTCCCTATAGACTGGGCAAAGACTAAGAAAATGATATTCAATTTCCTAATAGAAAAAATTAAGGACAAAATTCAATCTTGGAGGAGTAAGTTTCTCTCCCAACTAGGGAGAGAAATCTTAATAAAAGTTGTTATTCAAGCTCTCCTTTTCTTATATTATGAGTGTATTCAAGTTTCCTAGTAGTATTATTACCAAAATGAAAAGAATTATTATAAGCTTCTGGTGGTCATAACAATTTAATAATAGGAAGATTCACCAAGTGAATTGAAAAAAGATAACTAATTCGAAGAAGATGGGAGGCAGAGGCATTTAGGAATTATCTATATTCAATTAATCCATATTAGCTAAAATGGGATGGCGAGGATTAACCTTTCCTGATACTCTTTGTGCTAAGGTTATTAAAGAAAATTATTTTCCTTTCTCATCCCTCAAAAATGCCAAACAAGGCCACAAACCTTCTTGGATATGGTCCAATATCATCTATGGTAGAACCTTGCTTAATGAATGACTTAGGTGGAATGTTAAAAATGGAAAGGATATTAGCATATGGTTTGATACATGGATCCCAAACCTACTTAGATTCAAACTAGTCTTATCTCACCTTTTAATTGCAACCTTCATCTTATTCGTGATCTTATAGATCATTCCTCTAGTTAAAGTGTAATATCCCGTGTTTTTAAAATATTTTTACACAGTACCGGGATATGCAGAGTTAATGATTTCTGTATTTTATATGATATTTTTACGAGTTAATATGTATTTTAGACCTATTTTAATTATTGTGTATTATTTTCAGTGTTTTACGTAAAATTTTCCCGAGACTTTCATTTCCGGGGAAATTTTCACGTAAACAATGTATTATTAATTATTTTAAATGTATTTACGGACTTGCATGAACTCATACATATTTTTAAATTATTAAATAAAGCCTGTGTGTGTATATTTATTTAATTAGGGTTTATTATTTCCCTAATATTTTATTAAGTATTTAATTGTTTTATTGTTATTTAATTAATTTTATTTAGTATAAATTATTAAAATATTAATATTTTTATGTGTGTGGTGTATATTTGATGTGTGTAATTTAATATTATTTTAATATATAGTATAAAGTATATATATATACATATATTTGTCAAAAATCAAAAAGTTTAGAAAATTACCATTTTACCCCCGACTTCTTCTTCTTCCTCCCGATCCTTCCCCTTGCCGTCTGGGCATCTGTCACGCCGTTTCTTCACCGTGGGTGTGCCGTCCGGTGTGCCACCGTCTTCCTCGACCAATTTCGTCGCCTGAGGAGGCCGTTTTCGGCGTCTGGAGATCGATTTTGGCCGGAGAAGCCGAAAATTGATCCACCGTCGATCACGCCGATTTCGGCCACCATTTTCGACACCGCCGGTCTCTTTCTTCTCCTTGAGCTCCGGTGAGTGTGATTCTAGCTTTGGTTTGAGCTTAAATGGTCTAGATTTGCTTAGGTTTTGATTTTTCAATTTCGGCCTATTAGGGTTTTTGATTTTTTTGAGCTTCGAATTGATTGATTCATGGAAACTCCCTTCATAAATGTTGTTCCTAGTAGCTTAATCTACATGTATGAATTTTTCTAGAATTTTTGGAGATTTTTTGGATTTTTGGGTATTTTTGAATATTTTAATATTATTTTCTAATTTTTGGAAATTAATTATTTAAATTATGAAATTGGAGTTTATGGTTAAATTAGGTGTTGAAATGAATTATAGGAATTTATTTGGAATTTTTATGAATTTCTAAGTATTTATTTTTAATTATTTGAGTTTAGGTGAATTTGAGAAATTAGGGTTAAATGTATTTTTAATTGAATTTAATTGGTTAATTGAGTTTAATTATTATTATTATTGATAAATATGTTGAGAAAATTAATTTTGGATAATTGTATGATTTTTGGTGAATTTTTGAAGTAATTTAGGTATATTTATATATATAGGGGTATTTTGGTAATTTTACCCTAAATTGTCTAAAAATGTAATTTAATTGGTTTTAATAGTTATTTAAGGTATAAAAATGATTTCTACAAATTATTTGGTATTTTTAACTAATTAAAACTATTTTTCGTAAATTATTTTCAATTATATATATAATATACGGTTTTTCAAATAAAATGAGTTTTATTTGGTTTTTATGGTGTTTAAAGGTTAATTATGTAATTTCTACGTATAAAATGTATTTCTATGCTATAAGGATATTTTTGGTATATCTGGAATTATTCTGTGTTTGTGGACCCCGATCGGTAGACTGTAGTCTGGAGTCCGACCGAGGGGTTGTGAATGAGATGTGGTGTTTATTTTCGAAGTGTGTTTCTTTGCAGGGTCAGCTCTACTCTTTTGAGTAGAGAGATGTCCGTTTTACAGGGGAGGTTCTGCCGGATTTTCAATAGAATTCTCGTAAAACGTGATATCCAGTCGAACCCTAAATTTCGATTCTGTGTTTAATACTCTAGATTGAATTCTAGGACTTCTGTTAGGTTTATTCTGATGTCGATTACTTATTTCTTGTTTAGTTGCGCCGAGACCGAGGGCTAGTGGACCAGGCCCGTCGGACCTGTCTCGTGGAGCGCACTAGGTGAGTTACTGTACTATGTATACATGCTTAGGATGCATGATTTAGAAATATATGTTTTATTTTGATTAAAATGCATAAATATTATGATTTGTATTTAAGTATATTTTTGGTTTATTTTTGGTATATAATAAATTATATACATGTTTTATTAATAAAATATATTTAAAATGTTTTTAGATATATTTTTAGTTTAATTTATGATTTGACTGGATTTATTTGACGTATATATACTCGAAATATATCTGGTTTACATTTGGTATATTTCCGGTATATATATGGTTTATATTGTTGTTTTATTTAAATTCATGCATCATTTATTTGTGAATGAATGTTTTATATTTAATGATGAAGGATATCAATAGAACGTGCTACCTAGTGGGCAGCACTAGGACCGAGTACGTACCGGTACGCCTATAGCTTTAGGCTATATTATTAAATTATTTGTGGATATTGATTTGATTATGATTATTGATATGTGAGATGTGGTTTGTGGGTGTGATTGCTGGAGCTCGGTTGACTAAGTGTCTCGGGGCCAATCACACTGGCAGTCAGACTGCTGGAGCTCGGTTGACTTAGTGCCTCGGGGCCAGTCTACTGTCCAAATGGATTAAGTGGATATATTTGGAATAAGTGAGCCTGTATGGCCAGAGTGTTGTTTAACACTATTTTTGAGGTTGCGATATTCTAGGGTTCTATGTGATCCTTCATAAATTGTGATTTTCAGATAAAGTATATAAAAATGATTTTACTGCATCTGTGTGAATTTGCCTGTATATATATATACATATTAGATATGTATTATTGACTGTATGCATCATCATTTAGTGTGTATGTATATATATTATAGTAATTCACTCAGTGAGGTCTGACTCTCCTCCGTTGACTATTTTTCAGGAGAGTCAACTTCTTCAGACCTCAGTAGCAGGTCGATACGCCGGATTTCTTCCGCCCCGGCTTCTTTATGTAAACTGTCTACTTGAGTCTTATTTATTTTATCTAGACACTGCAGTAGTTGTGAATTAAAGTATTGGATTTCATGTATTTTATTTTAAAGGAGATGTATTATGTTGAAACTGGATTTGTATTAAAGAGATTTTATATATGTGATGAGATGAGTTTTGAATTAAATCCAGTTGATATGGATAATATCATGATATTATGATTTTTATTTTTCGCTGCATATTATATGATTATTGTTATTATGGCATGATTTATTTTATTTTTTTTAGGCTTGCTACGGGTTCCGGATTCAAAAGAATTCCCGTTCCCTAGCGCCGGTCATGGCCCCTGTTTTGGGTCGTGACATAAAGGATTCAAGATAAACTTAAGGATATCTTCTTTAAAGTAGAATAAGCAGTAATTAAATGTATTCCTATTTCTAGTCATCAAAGAGCCAAAGATTGCTTAGTGTAGCACTTTGCAAAAAATAGTAAATACACTACTAAGTCAGGATATAGAATCCTAAAATAAAATTAGTCAAATCCTCAAAGGGTGCCCACTTCATCCTCATCTCATAACCTTCAAGCAAATTTTTGGAACTCGATTTGGAATCTAAAGGTACCTTCAAAAATAAAAATCTTTTATATGGAGATGTGCTAACAATATTATTCCTACAAGTGAAAATCTCAAGTTTAGAAGAGGATATTTAAACAACATTTATGCTAGATGCTCTCTTGATGCAGAATCCTTAGAGTATCTCCTATTTCTCTATGAACACTCTAGATTAATTTGGCATGATAGTTCTCTCGGGTTCACGCCAAATCTTATTAGCTTTAATAACTTTAACTACTTATGGGAAGGTATTTGTATATTGTTTAAATCTCTTGGAAACACTAATTTTCTTAATCTAGTTGCATGGATCTGTTAGTTTATATGGAAATCAAGAAATGATTTTCTTTTTAACAAAAAGAAAGAAGACCCACTTCCAACCATCTTCAAAATAAATCAATTGTACTTATGTGATTATTTCATTATTTTATTTAATTAATGTTTAAGTGTTCATTATCCCTATTTGTATCAATTCAATCCATGAATTAACTTTTTGGTTCCCTTTTGTAGGATTTTACGTATTCGTGAGGCTGATACTTTGTTTATTATAGGATTTTAAGGTGAATTAAATCACTCAATCTTAATTCATATTCTTTTAGTTCACCTTCCTTTTCATTAAGTTTAATTCATGTTTATTTTCAGTTTATTGCCTTTCTTTCAGTTTATCTTTAGTTTATTATTAGTTTATTTTCAGTATTTTATACTTTCTCTTGCATGTAAAAAGTGTTGTAACTCATTTCTCCTCCCCCCATTTCTTTGCATGTGTATTTATTTACTTATTATTGCTTTTATGGATGTTTATAAATTATTACTTGTAGTAGATGTCAGGTTTGTAGTATAGAATTGGACTAATGTGCAAACATGGATTTAATTATAAAATGTGAAAATGGTTTGAAGAAAATCTTTATTGCATGTTAATAAGGAGAGAATTAAATAATTAAAGGTAATAAAATATAAAACACAAATAGAGGCCAACTGTAAGGTTGGGTGGGCATTCCAAAAGCCTATACTAGTTTTTGAACCCGCTCTTTAATGATGGCTTTTTGTAACCTCTATAGAATCCAATTGTCATACAGTGTGTCCTAACTTTTATCCAGGTGGCAACTCCTTCTCCATTTTTTTGCTATAAGCCTATTTTGTATTTTCTAGTAGGCCTCGAGCCCATACAGTGCAGTGGTCATCAAACACTTGGGTGCATGTTTAACCCCGCCGCTTACAGTGGCGACTCCACTGAGGATAAAGAAACTGATTCTAAGTGTTTTTTGTTTTATCATTTTTAATTATTCTCTTATTTATTTTGCATTTTTATTGCATTCACTACAAATTTTGCACATAAAAATCACTATATCCCAAGTAACCCGACAATAGTCTTTACTTTACTGCTTGTGTTTCACTCAAACCTGGTGGTAGAATATTTCATTATTATCACTCATAGCATGTACTTATTTGCGTCGCATGGACCCTTGAGTGGGGAGATGTAAATGGAGGTATATCGTTGTGGGAGTCATAGCCTACTACTTGAGACTAAAGCTCATGTAATGACTTAATGATTTTCCTTAAGTTTTTTCCTAGATGCTTGTGTTTTATGCCATATAATGGATTCTTAAAATAAATCCCAAGCCTATTATAAATGGACCTAATCAAAATAGGCCTTTTATGCCTATTCAATCCCATTATAAATGGACCATATTAAGATGGTCCTTTTAAGCCTACCTTCTACCTTATGCACCTTAATAAGTTGGACCTTTAATGGTAAATTTTGGCCCATTAAGAATGGACTTTGGATTTATATAAAGAATTCACTACTTTTTGAACTATCTCAAGAGTTTTCACATGTACTTCAGTCTTATAATCCCTTGTTAATGATTAAGACCCATACAAAAAATCCAAAGGAAAGAGACTCTCTATTGAACACATATGTGGGAGAAATAAGGGTGGAGATTATCATTATATAACTGTGTTTTATTCCTTTGCTATGAGTAAATAGATTATGTGTTTCTCTTTTTTCTCTTTAAATGATAAAATAAAATGAACTTGTATATCATGCATACACGTCATGCAGAAATTCTAACTAATGGTGGTTGCACATAGAGATCCACAATAGTTTTCAACTTGGATATGGTATGCCATTGGTCATTTAGTTAGAACTCCTAAAAAAATAATGATGGTAGGTGGTTTCGATCTTGAAGCTTTCAAAGAATAATTGAAAGTGGAAATAGCTAAAAAGACTCATTCAATCATGCGGGAGATTATGGGACAATCTAGACAGCAACCACCAGCACAACATCTACTACCTTTAGATCTCAAAGCTAAAATTCCTCTAAAGCAAGAGGTGGAAGATGATCTTGAGATTTTGGTAGCCAAACCAATGGCATGATAGAATGTGAATCTCTCTAAGAATGTGAAAAAGACTGATTGGGCTAAGGGTATTACCAAAGTTATGGCTCAAGTACAGATGATGATAAAAGAGAAAGGGATTAATGCCCCGATGGATTATGCCTACCTGGATCTAGATAAAGATGATGATCCTTTACCCCATAAGTTTAAATTCCCTAATAAGAAGAAATACATTGGCACTGATGATCCTCATTTTCATTTGAAGTGGTATGTGACTCACATAAAAATAACTAGCTTGACTATGGCACATATTGTAAAATAATTTCCTTTGTCTCTAGAAGGGGCTCCTATTTATTGGTATTATGCCTTTGAATCACACACGCAAAGTGATTGGAAAGAGTTATATGCCACTTTTGTAAAGCAATATAGTTTGAACACCCAAATGGATGTATCTCTCATGGACTTGCAGAGCACTAAGCAGCGGTTTAATGAATCCTTTACCAATTACTTGACTAGATGGAGAGGAAAAATGGCATAGATAAAGCACAAACCTATTGAGGCTAATCAGCTAGTAATAACAATCAAAGGTTATGGTCCTTTATTATTTAGAAAGCTAAAAGATCTTAGGATTTGAAATTTTTAGGAATTGTATAGGTTTGGAGTCTAAAAGGAGTTTGACTTGGCTCAAGAAAAGAAGTTTTTTAGTGGATGTCTGTGGACAAAAAAGCAATTGGATCAAGTAGCAATATGTAAATTAGTGTTATTAGACAACTGAGTAGTAACGTACAGATTAATGCTGTTAAATAGCCTCAGAGGTTTTCAAACTTAGGCAAGCCCATGTCAAAAGCTCTAGTAGAGAAGAACCTTTTACAACCTTTACCCCAAAGACCATCCTTACCAAATGCCAACCCAAAATTTTATTGCAAATACCACTAAGCCATTAGACACGATATTGATGTTTGTACCCAACTGAAGCATGAAATCCAAGACCAAATTTATTTAGGCAAGATCACTGACCCTAAAACCTAAAAACTAAACACTCAAAACAACCCTTTGCCCAATTAATAAATTATACTGCCATTAAAAGCACCCATTCTTATTATCAACATGGGTCTAATGGAGGAGCAAGTCTTAAACTCTTTCATTGATATTGTACCTAGCTCACCAAAACCTGAACATAAAGACCTAAATCAAAATGAGCAGCCTCTGGGGCTTAATGTGAATGTCTTGGATATTTTGAGTTCTGATGATGAAGAGGGAGGATAGATTGACTTATGGGAAAATGAGAATAAGGAGAGTTAATTAATTAGGAAAGTTGAAAAGAAAGAAGAAGAAACCAAATCGATCAAATCTAAACCAAAGAAGAAGGAAAAGGGTTCAAAAGAGGAAGTGAAGAAAAAAAAGACTATTGCTAGTGTTTAGGAATTGCTTATACATTCTCGGGATCATTGGGAAGCACTGGTTCTGGCTTTGGATCAAAGGAATATATGTACAAGCTACACTCCTAAGCAAATTTTTGGTTCATTGATGTAGACCCCTTAAGATGCTATTGTGTTTTCTGACTATGATCTGCCATTGGAAGGAAGGGACCATTATAAGGCCTTATTCATTAAAGCTAAGGTAAAAGGGAAGCTAACTTGCTGTATAATGATGGATAATGGTTCTACCATTAATATGTGTCCGTTGAAGATTCTACTAAAGTTGGGATTGACTATGGCCAACTTGAAACCTACTGAGGTGATTACCAAGGCCTATGATGATACAAAAAGGCTTATTGAGGGAACATTCAGAGCATTAGTTAAGAATGGACCTATTGAGACTTGGGTCAACCTATATATGATTGACATTCCTATGACTTTTGCTATCCTACTAAGAAGGATGTGGTTTCATCCTTTGGGTGGTGTGCCATCCACTATCCATCAAAAGATAAATTTCTTGCATGAGGGTAACATCATTACCATCTCAGTGGAAACTAAGGATACCATAGCTACTTTAAAGCTAGCCCCTAAGGAGATTCCTATAAGCCTAAGTTTTAAAGTCTGCATGAATTATGAGGATGAGCTAGATAAGAGAGTTATGAGCATGATGAAGAACATAAAGTTCATGCTTGGTTTGGGACTACGAAAGGATTAGAGTGGGCCTCCTAAGTTTATGGAATCGAAAGTCCATGTTTTGAAGTACAAGATTAGGTATTTTGGGCTTGAGGATTCTGAAGATGAAGAAGAGGTTGCCTCTAAAATTAGGAAACAAGGACTATAAGATGTGTTTGCTAAAGCAGGCATTGGTTATCCATATGTATAGACTAATGAACCTTTTCTGATGGTTAGGGAAGTGATTCTGAGATTTAAGATCTTTACTGAGTATATGAATGGGGTGAAGAAAGCTGATGCTAAGGAAAGTCTTGTGGAAGAATTGGTACCAATTGATGAAAAATTTAAGGAGGTCATTGTTACTCCAGAGTTAAAGGACATCATTAATCAAAACGAGGAGCTGGATTTCGAGACCTATGTCCTGAATTATGTCATAGATCTTTTCTATAATGATCTAGATGTTTCTTTTTCTACCTTGTCTGAAATTGATGACTTGTTCTTTTCTAAAGTTAATGCAATGAAGTCTAACCTTACTTATTTATGTTATGTGTTTCCTAATGGTTATTCTATTTGTAATGATCATTTTATGCATATGTTTGATATTAATTCTACACAAACTAAATCATTTAATCTAGGCACAAATGATAACCCTAAGAATATACTGATTGCCTCTTATTTAACCTATGGTAAGAGAGAAAAAATGAAAGAAACATTAATAAGAAGACAAAAAGTATTTGCTTAGGGCTATGAGGATATGCCTAGAATCGACAGGGAGATCTTATAATATAGGATCCCTACATATCTTCACATATCACCAATAAAGTAAAAGAATAGGAGGTTAAGGCCAGAATGGGCTCTTTTGGTTAAGGAAGAAGTTGAGAAGCAACTAAAGACGAAGTTCATAGAGGTAGTAAAGGACACCCAATGGTTGGCGAATATAGTAATGATCCCTAAAAAAGATGGAAGGGCCAGGATGTGCATGGACTACAAAGATCTAAACAAAGTTTACCGAAAATATGACATTTCACTACCACATATTGACACACTTATTGATAGTATGACTTCTAGTATGATGTAATATTTCATGTATGGTTTCTCAAGATATAACCAAATCATAATGATAGTAATTGACAAGCTAAAAATCTCTTTCACTATGAATGTGGTATTTACTATTAATTGGTCATGCCATTCGGATTGAAAAATACATAGGCTACTTATAAGAGAATGGCTACAAACCTCCTACATGACATGATCCACAAGGAGATAGAGGTATACATGGATGATATAATGGTAAAATCTCCCACCAGAGAAGAGCATTTTAAAGCCTTAAACAAATTCCTTGTGAGAGCTTAAAAGTATAATCTCATATTAAACCTGAAGAAGTGTGTTTTTGGGGTAACTTATAGGGAAACTGCTGGGACACATTGTTAGCCAGAAAGGGATAGAAGTGGACCTAGAAAAAGTTAAAGCAATCAAGAAAATGACTGCACCAAGAAATGAAAAAAATTCAGAGGATTAATTAGGTGATTGCAGTATATTAGTAGGTTTATAGCTAAGTTGACTATTATTTATGAGCCAATCTTAAGCTTCTAAAGAAAATCAACCAGTAATTTGGGATGATAAATATCAATAGGCTTTTGAAGCTATTAAGAATGACTTGATGAATCCTCCAGTTTTATAGTCGTCGAAGCTAGGTAAATCTTTAATTCTCTATCTGGCAATTGAGAAAGTAACAATATATGTGATGTTGGCTCAAAAAGGTGAAGGGAAAGTCAAGCATGCAGTGTATCACTTGAGCAAGAAACTTCTACTGTATGAAGCCAACTATAGCTTGGTAGAGAAGATGTGCTTAGCCATAATCTAGGCAACTAACAAACTTTGGCATTATTTTGAATCTTACAGAGTATAGGCAATCTCTAAACATGACCCTTTTAAATACCTCCATCAGACTCCCTCGCTAATGGGAAAATTAAATAGATGGTTGGTGTAGATGGCGGGGTTTAGTGCGCGTCCAAGATTTTAACAACTACGACACTGTTTAGGCTCAGGGCCTTAGAGAACACACTAAACACTATCACAAAGACATGACGTGGAGATGAGGAGTTGCCACCCAGGGTAATAACTGGGACAAATTGAAAAGGTGGTACTCAATTCTCTAAAAGAAAGCTAGCACCACAACCAGGAGATTCTGGATACAGAATACTAACTTCTCTTAGTCTTATGTTCATTTAGAATAATTTTATAAATTATTATTTCATCCTCTAATTACATGCAATTTTATTAAACCCTAATTAACATCCATCTAACCTAAAAGGCAACAAGTCAATAAAATTACAAGTAAAAATGCATAAAAAAAGGCAATGTCCCTATGTCTAAACTATGTTAATTTTATTTTATAAGTTAGCTAAATCTACATATTTTATTTACAAGTGAAATGGACTTAAAGGTGGGCCTACATTTTTATTAATTAGTGAGTCTAGATTTATTTATTTTAGTCTGTCTAAGATATGGGCTTAAGTCTATTCAATTTTAAAGGAAAATTAAATTAGTGGGCCTAAGTCTAACTTGGTTTTATTTTAAATGAAATGTAGGCCTAGGTCTATTTATTTTTTAAAAGAAATGAATTTAACTGAGCTAAGTCTAAACAAGTTTTAATTAACTAAGTGGACCTAAAATCTAATTAACCTAATGGGCCTAAGTTGATTTTAATCATTTAAAGCCCTAAACCATTTTTAAGCCTATTTATTAAGTGGGTTAAACCTAAACGTGGGCTTGGGGCCCAAACGGATAAAAACATAAAAAAACAAGCCCAAAATAAATAAAACATAAAAAATGGATCAAACAAACATTATAGTGATTTCCTAGGAACCCTAAATTAATTACATGCAAACTTTAAATTTAGCTATGGCCATTATTGATTTTAATTGATTTTTACCTAATTGAACCTAATTACTAATTGATTTTAAATGTAGAAAATTAAATCTTTTACTATTCCCATCCAGAGGATCATATTTTAGATGAGTGAGCAATTGGGCGTAATAGAGTTCTCGAGGATTACATTTCAGATGAATGAGCAATTGAGCTTGATAGAGTTTCCTAGGATCACATTTCAGATGAGTGAGAAATTGGGCTTGATAGAGTTTCCAAGGATCAAGTTTCAAATGTATTAATGAGTGGCTTCTCAATTTAAAGAAATTAGGAGGGATTTATGATTCAAGTATTAATGAGTGGTTGATTGGGATGAACTCCTGAGGATCACATTCATGTTTCAAGTTGAAGAATTCACTGCTCAAGTAAACCTTAGAGGTCAGGTACATCCTTTACTGATTATCGCTTGTGTTGTGCATGTTATTTTTTAAAAAAATTTGATTGCATAAGTTTAATTTTCTGAAAAATCAAGGGGGCAAACTATAGACACCCAATTCGATCGGCCCATAATAGGGGGTGAACTATGGATGCTCGGTTTGATTGGCCCACAATGAAGCCTAGTGATGAAAATGTGTAATGCTTGAATAGAGCCTAAGCTCATTTTAGCCCAAAGGCCCAATTATAGGCTAGGACCAGTAAGGCGACGCCTCAACGATGAGGCACCACCTCTACGGGATAAGGCGATGCCTCAATGATGAGGTGCCACCTTTATAAGATAAGGTGATGCCTCAATAATGAGGCACAACCTCTACAGGATGAGGCAACGCCTTATCAAAGAGGTGCCACCTCTTTACTAGCCACTTGCATTTGCATTAAATGCAGAGGTGACAATGGTGGTCTAGTTGGTAGGCCTCACACCTTTACAACCCTGAATGTTGCATGAAAATGAGACTTTTTAAGTAAGAAAAGGTAAGGAAAATAGGAGTAATGATAGGGAATGAAAAGCAAATGTCTTATCTAAGCATGAGGGCTTAAAAAGGGATATTATAGAGAAAAAAAGAGGTTGGCAACTTTTAGTAAGTTAAGGAAAAAAAAGGGGGGGAAAAGAGCTCTTAAAGAGAAGAGAGGGACGTTCTTAAGAAGAAAGAGAAAAATTAGCTTGAAGATCCATTTTTCTTAAAGGAAGAAAAAGGAAATCTTGCATTTAAGTGAAGCTTTAGACCAAAAATAACTTCTAAGGGCCAACTATTTTGGAATACAAGCTTCATAATCATTAATAATCTTTATTTTTTATCTTAAGTTGTAGAGTTATAAAAGTCTTATTAGTTTACATATTTGTCTTAGATTAACTACTTGAATCTTGTTATATTCGTAGCATGATCATTTGAATTACTGAATATAGTCATTAATATTTATTTATTTGTATGAGAAGTTATTTTGCATGAAGGATCAAAGGTCTGAAACTCATTGCTTTATCTGATAATCAGGCAACGCCTCTTCAAAGAGGTGCCACCCTTTAGTCTTGAGGGAAATGAAATCACCTTTATAACTAAGAGGCGATGCCTTATTGATGAGGCAATCACCACATTGACATAACCATGTGTTTTTGTATTGTTTGTCTTATTCATTTCATATGTTTTTTTTAGGTTTACATGTATTTTTATGTTTTAGTTGCACTTATGTGATTATTTCACTAACTTATTTAATTAATGTTTTAGTATTCATTATCCCTATTTATATCAATTTGATCCATGAATTAACTTTGTGGTTCCCTTTTATAGGATTTTACGTATACGTGAGGCTAATACTTTGTTTATTATAGGATTTTAGGGTGAATTACGTCATTCGATCTTAATTCATGTTCTTTTAGTTCACCTTCCTTTTCATTAGGTTTAATTCCTATTTATTTTCAGTTTATTTCCTTTCTTTTAGATTATCTTCAATTTATTATTAGTTTATTTTTAGTATTTTATACTTTCTCTTGCATATAAAAAGGGTTATAACTCATTTCTCCTCCCCTTATTTCTTCGCATGTGTATTTATTTATTTCTTATTGCTTTTATGGATGTTTATAAATTATTACTTGCAATAGATATCGGGTTTGTAAGTATAGAATTGGACTAATGTGCAAACATAGATTTAATTATAAAACATGTAAATGATTTGAAGAAAATCTTTATTGCATGTTAATAAAGAGATAATTGAATAATTAAAGATAATAAAATACAAATGGAGGCCAACTATAAGGTTGGGTGAGCATTCAAAAAGCTCATACCCAGTTTTCGAACCCGTTCTGTGATGACGACTTATGGGAACTTCCGTAGAACCCAGTTGTCGTATAGTGTATCTCGACTTTTATCTGGGTGATGTCTCCTTCTCTAATTTTGGACTACAATCCTATTTTATATTTCCTAGTGAGCCTCGAGCCTACACTGTGTCGTGATCACCAAATACTTGTGTGCACATTTCACCCCGCCGCCTACAATAATATTTAAATTTTAAAATAAAATTAGATATAATTGAAATAATTTCGAAAGTACAATAACGCAAAATTTATAATAAATTATATAAATATTAATATAATATAAATTTTAATTGAAAATAGAACAAAAAATTAATAAAAATTTAGAATAAGTGATATTATTTTTTCAAAATCATTGGTTGGATATTTTATATATTTCAATATTTTTATGGAAAATAAAAAAAAAAGAATAAATAATTTTTAAAAAACATTGAAATTTTAAATTATGCTTAAGTTCTTAAAATAAAACTGAATATAATTTAAATAATTTAAAAAATACAATTGGTAAATTAATATATATTTTAATTGAGAATATAATAGAAAAATTGATAAAAAATTAGAATAAATTATGTTTCTTTTTTCAAAATAAAATGAAGAAAATATCATCAAGAAACATTTAGCATAATTACTTTGGTATCACCTTTTAACTAGACTTGAGAGAACTATTATGCTTGAGCCCAAAGAACTGTTAGAAATATAGGAAGGAAAAATGAGAGAGTAATTGAATATAAAATGTAATTGAATAATAGGTTCTATAGGTAAGGTTTGAAATTTAAATCAATAATGATAAGTCTTAAAATTTAAATGATCATAGAAAAAAATGAAAGTGGTAAATTGGTCTAGGTTTAGGCTTCACATATATCTCGTGCGTAAGGGGGAAATCTAGCTGTTTTCATTACAAATGGGCTCTTGGTCCATTTCTCATGCATGCGAGACTTTCTCCCACCTTTAACCCTTTACAAGCCCAACAACTCAATTATATTATTAAACAATAAAAGTAGTTTACATCTTAACAATGTGGGATACTTTTGAAATATTTACAACAAATCCCCCACATATTTCAAAAGTAAGAAACTTTTTGAAAAAATTTAGAAAACATTTTGTTGAGTTTAATTATAAATGTATATGTTTCAAATTTATGTCTTTTGGATTATAAAGCAATTCTAAAAAAAATAAGATATTTTACAAAATTGTTAGTGAAGCTTGTAGCTTTTATGAACTAAAAATTATATTTGTAAACATTGATCTTATTCTTCACATTATACCCCCCATAATTTTGTAGTTAATGTTGTTTTACACTAATAGGGCATACACATGCTTGGTTATTTATGAATGCTCTAGAAATTATGTCATAATCTCATAAGTGGGCCCCACTCCACATCCATATAGGTGATTTTATCAAGTATATATTTGTATTATAATATACTAATCTTAAGAGATATAAAATCATTAAGTAAATAAACTCATCCTTTCAAATAATGCAAATTAACACTTTCTCACATCATAGAAATGATCATTATTTTAGTGGTAGCATCATTATTTTAGTGGTAGCAGGAATAGTATTGATTTATTATCACCTATATGAACCTTATTCATAGGATCTTTAATCACAAAGGTTGGGTTACCATTACTGCTATTCTAAAATTGGTTTAAGTCTCATTCCTTTAGATGTTTGATAAATTAAATTTCTTCTTAAGGGTTTAGTTAGAGGATTGGCCAATTTCACTTCTGATTTTACATAGTCAATTGATATTATTCCATCTTTCAGCAGTTTCTTAAACACTCAATGTCTTGATAGAATGTGTCTATTTTTACCATTAAAAGCTTTGTTCTTTACAACGGCTATTGTCACTTGACAATCATAATGTATAAACATTGAATGTGTTGGTTACATACCCAATGGAAGTTTTGATAGAAAATTTCTTATCCACTTAGCTTTACTACCATTTAACTTTAGAGCTACAATAACTCCACCAATAGTGAATACATATCCACTAGTGGATTTTGTCTCATCTGAATTTGGGATCCAACATCAATGTATCCTTCTAATATAATAAGAAATCTTCTATATTGTATACCATAGTTTATGGTACTCTCAAGTATTTCATCAGTCTGATTATTGCATTCTGATGATCATAATTGGGATAATGAGTATATCTACTTAATTTGCTACATACTATATCATGTCTAGAAAAGTTCATTAAATGTATCAGGCTCTGAATTATATGAGAATATTTAGATTTAAAAACTGGGTCACCTCAATTTTTCTTTAACTAAGTATTAACATCATAAGGAGTGCTTATAGGTTTTACGTTAAAATGACCAAACTTCTTAAGAAGTTTATCAATATAATGATTTTGTGACAATATTATACTATTGCCTCTCCTTATAATTTTAGCACCTAGAATAACATTAGCTTCACCCATGTCTTTCATAATCTGTGAAGCTAAAAAACTCTTGAAACTATGGTACTAAATCAAGGCTTGTGTTAAAATATCAGCATGTCATCTACATAAAGAACTATGATTACACATTGACCATCAACAATTTTTGTATATCCATATTTATCCACTTGAGCATATGAAAATCCATTACTAATTGCTATATGATTAAATTTCTCATGCCACTATTTAGGAGCTTGTTTAAGACCATATAAAGATTTTTTTTTTTTTGAATATGCAAACTTTATTTTCATTTCCAAGTGTTACACACCCCTTAGGTTGAACCATATATATTCCACTTCTAAGTCTCCGTTTAAAAATATTTTTTTGACATCCATTTGATGAATAAAAAGTTTACAAATAAAAGCCAATGTAATTAAAGTGTGAATTGATATAATTCTAGTTACATGAGCAAATGTATCAAAATAATCAGTATTTTATTTTTGAGTAAAACCTTTAATTACTAATCTAGTTTTGTATTTATTAATAAAACCATTAGAATGATATATTTTTTTTTAAAAAAATCCATTTACAACCCAATTCTTTTTGTTACCAGAGGTAAATCTACTAAATTCCAAGTTTGATTTTGCAAAATGTAATCAAGTTTAATTTTAACTACTTCTTTCCAAAAAAAATTCATCAGAAGGAAAAACTGCTTTTGAAAAAGTTAAAGATCATTATCTACAAGAATAGTGTAAAAATCATTTCCAAGTCTTTTTTCCTTTCTAGGTCTTTTACTCCTCCTCAAAACCAACATAACCAATGAACATACAAATAAAGATTTTTGAACCTATTTTTCTTTTACTAGATTCAGGCAGCAGAACTTTAGCAAGACACACCACACTTTTAAATATTTTAAGTTAGGTGCATGACCTTTTCATAATTCATAAGGTGTGTTTCTAGTTTTCCTATACGGAACTCTATTTTGTATATGACATGCAGATAAAATAGCTTCTCTCCATAAATTATTAGATGCAAAAGAATTAATAAGTAATAAATTCATCATTTCTTTGAGTTTCCTATTTTTTCTTTTAGTTACTCCATTTGATTCAGGTGAATTTAGGGAAGTAGTCTTATGTATGATTCCTTCTTTTTCATACTAATCATTAAGTAGAATATATTCGCTACCTCTATATGACCTAATTCTTTTAATATTTTTATTTAATTGATTTTCCACCTCATTTTATATATGATAAACATATTCAAGGTCTCATTTTTTTTGTCTAAGTAAATAAATTTTAGTATATCTTAAAATATCATCCATAAATGTCACATAGTATTTATTACCATCTTTAGTCATAGTTTGTTTTAAATCACCTAAATCTATGTGAACTAATCCTAATAGTTATGATTCTCTAGTCACAGATTTACAACTTTTCTTTGTTAATTTAGCTTCAGCACAAATTTTACATTTTTTATACATGTTATACTAATTTCATTTTATCATAAAGAATGCATTTTCTTAATATAGCCAAAATTAACATGTCCTAATCTAGAATGCCATAAATCATAAGAATCAATCAACTATGCAGAAGAAGATATAATTCCATTAATAATGGTAACAACATTAAGTACAAATAATCCTTGATTACAATAGTGCTTCTTTACAAAAGTATTATTTTTTATCATCACTATTTGGTTAGATTAAAATAAAAATTTGACCCCAGCTTTGTATAGAAGAGCCACAAAAATTATATTTGTTCTAATATTAAGAACATGTAAAACATCATTCAAAGACAAAGTCTTTCCAAAAGTGAGCTTCTAAACAACTTTGCCTTTCCTATCACTTGAGTAGTACTAGAATCTCAAAGATAAATAATTCCTTCTCCATTTCCTACAGGTGTGTAAGAAATGAATGCATCTTGGTTTTCATAAATATGCTTTGTCGCTCCCAAGTAAACCACTCATTATTTTACATTAGCCATTAAGTTGGCTTATGAGATCATAATAACTATTATTTCATTTATCTCCACAAAGTTAACTTTTGGTTTAGGAAGATTCGCCAAAGAGAGCTATTCTTGTTTGTGCTTGAGTTGCTATTATAGTCGTTCCATGAGTTAGGAAATTTTTCAATGAGCACACCCACTACAAATTCTTCTAGTAAAGTAATGTTTTCAACCCTTAAGGCCTCCAAGAGTTTATGGTGTTCATTCTTAGTAAAGTAATATTTTCAACCTTAAGGCCTCCAAGAGTTTATGGTATTCATTCTTAGTAAAGTAATGTTTTCAACCTTAAGGCCTCCAAGAGTTTATGATATTCATTCATCTATGACTTGATATCATTGTCCTCTACCATCTCCCATTTGTAGTAGTTTAGCACCATAAACTTTTTCTTTCCAACATCTTCAGCAGTATACTCGGTAACCATTGATGACCATATTGTTTTGGCTTCCTTGTATGCACAAAAAGTTCGTTAAATAAGGTAGACAACAGGGTATAATGACAAACCTTATTGTCATAGATATATGGTTAATAATTATTTTCATTATTGTCTTAAAAAAGAGCCTATATAACCCTATGCATGTCAAAGGTTGAATGAACACGTTCCTATAATCTCTTGAAATATTTGCCTCCAAATATTTTGATTTTGGAGACATTTGTACAAGGCTTGGCATAAGGAATAACAACAAAAACATTTGAGGCAGATGTAGCCAACACAAAAGCATTAATGGTGAAAATAAAAGGAGTAATGGAGTTATTTCTAGTAGAAGCAGTGGATTATTTCCAATAGGAGCAACACTATTGACAACTGAAAAAGAACCAACAGAAGTAGGAAGAGAAGGACCTATTATGAAAAAGAAGTGTAAAAATCCTTTAGATTATTAGAAATACATAAAGTAAAAATGAGAGAGCAGTCTAAGCTGTGCCAAAAGTGAGCACTGTCCTAAAAGATATTTAACTGTGTATCTCCTAGGATTGAACAAATCTTTTTAAAAATTGTTATTTTAGTTTGGGAGGCAGGATCTTGCAAATTAAGTCTAATTATTCATGTAATTAACTCATCAATGTTTTTCATTTTGAATTTTGAAAAGACTAACATTAAAAACATATTAATGAAAAATAAAGGCATGTAGCTGTAAAGAAATTAAAATGCTTGTAACATCCTTAAAATAATGTAGTTATAAAACATTGAATACAAAAATAATTGAATGATGGCCTCTACAAATAGGTTTAAATTTTAAATGATAATAAATTAAAAATAAAAGTGGTAAAACTGGTCTTCAATCAAGCTTCGTGTATATCTTATGCGCTGCAGGAGAAAATCCACCGGTTTTCACTAAATCATGCTTGCTAGACTTCCTCTTATCTCTAGCCTTTTACAAACCTAACAACCTTATTATATTAATAAACAATAAAACTAGTTTATATCTTAACAATATAGGATACTTTTAAAATATTCACAAGAAGAATTGTAATGCACGAAGCTAGAGTTTCCGCCACAACATAGCTTGATTCTTGATTATCACTTTTTATTAAGTTACTTTTTATATTTTCTCATTTATTTCTTAGTTCTTTTAATTTAAATAATTACGTCGGTAAATGAATAGTCAAGTGTAGCTCTTCTCTAAGAGCATTCTGAGGTGTATGATATGAATCCTGCTGTTATTGATTTAAAAGGGAATTGCCCCTATTTGTATAATCCATAATATTTAGATCATATGACCTCTCTATTAAAAAAGTTAAAATAATTATAATCACATTAAACTTTTTAGTATTATATATTTCTTTTTTAATGATGGGAAATGAGAATAGTTGAATAGGCATGTTGTTTATACAAAGCCAGACTATTTTTATATGGGTTTGTTTTATGATAGAGCTAGCTTATGGGTTGTAGTGGTTGTCTTTGATTTGTTTTAGTATTAGATTTAAAATGTAATTCTTGTGTTTGTTTTTATGTGGGATTCTAATTCTTCTTTTGTATATATTATGTATGGAAGAAAAAAAATAAAGGACATCTTTCTTTTTACATAAAAACAATTTAACTCTTTTTATTGTTCTTCAGGCTTTGTTCATTTCTCATATCCTTATAATCAGCTTTCTTATTGAAGCAAAGCTCTTATTGAATTCATTTCCATTGAGTTAAAACGATTTGAGAGTTCTCCTTAATTCTATAATCACTATGTGCTGATAACAAACATTATTCTTTATTTTGATTTTTTATAATAGGCTCACAAAATTCATTAAAAATAATTTAAAGGTATTTATTGGTAAATACTTTTTTAATAAATACATGTTCACTGAGGGACCTACTTATATATTTAGGTCAAATTTTATCCAATTGAAAAAAATAAAGTGTAATACAATAAATGTTGATTAGCTTTAGTCGGTCTAAAATTAAAGTTGGTTCAGTTCAGTCACGAAATTAACTTTCCATAACAGTTGTTAAAAAAAATATTTACATTCTTTAGAAACTGAATTTATACTATCTAAAACATAGCCATATTTTCTACAGTGTCTTGAATATTTATTTTTGTCCTTTGTGCAATATGTCATGTTTCAGTCCTGACAGTCCCTGATGAAAGAAAACTTAACACATTGTAATTCTGCCTTGCAAGTTGCAATAGTATCTTTTTTTTTTTTTTTTTTTTTTTTTTTTTTTAACCTAAGCATGTGATGCCACTTTCCAAGCCACACTAGCATTCATCACCAAAGCCCAGTTCCAAAACGACATCGTATTAAACTTTCTCTTTTTGTTCCTTTTTAATGTCTTTTTAGTGTATTCTGTCTAATATTAATGCAAATTACATATGCATGTGAGCTCCAACTTTAATGTTTTTCTCTTTCAATCATAATCTTATCCGGGTGAAATATTTGCTTCTCCTCTGCATCATCAAGCACTAGGCCAATCTTCTTCAACTTAATTTTCCACTCTTGGAGTTGTATCCTTAATTATATAATGCAATTTAATTTTTAAAATTATTAAATTAGGGACAAAATAAAAAAAAATGTGGATATATAAATTCCCGCTGCAACGCTCAGGAAGTCATCTAGTAAGTTTGATAACTGTGACAACTGAAACTTTGCTGATTGAACATATTTATTCATGTGATATTGATTTTTCAAGAGTTATTGGATTGGATAAATATATTTTTTAGATCATTTGATAAAAAGAAGTTAGAAACAGTGATTATAATGAAAATAATTTTTTTCTCGTGGCTCTGCCTTGTTGAAAATACAGAACTTTTTACATTGTGTATGAAAGTGTAAAGATGCATTAAGGGCTTGAAGAATACCTTAATTAAAAAAAATATAGCTTAAAAATTCATGAATTGAAATGTTAAATCGAAACTTTAACTGAAACGTTATGTATTATTTTAAATAAATTTTTTAACTAAATTAAGCATTTTAAAGCTTAGATGAAAAGAATAATAGGACAATAGTCATGACGCTTGAATAGTATACTGACAGAAATTCATTTTTAAGTATTAGAAGGTTATAAGTTCATTTTCTTTAGGACTTCTTCCCCCATAATAATAGTAATAATAATAATATCATCCATATTCCAATTATACTGTGATCAAATAGAGAATTATCATATATTGCAATTTTCGTTTTTTTTTTTTTTTTTCATTTTTTATTCTCAACATGAGTTTGCCTATATTGAATTTTTGGGAAAAGTCTGTCGACTTAAGATTTGAATATGACCGAAATCATGATGTTAAAATTTTCAAAAATATTATTAATAAATTTTTTAACATCACAAATAAAGTTGCTGAAGGCCAACACTAACACTTACCTTCACATATAAAAAATAAATCTACCCATAATAAGATGCTGGCAATAGAAATGAAAACCCAAACATAATCATGGAAATGATGGAAAAGTTGCGAAAGTGGTCAACTGAAGGCAAGGAAACGTGTTCTTATCAAGCATACAAGTCACAATATTTCAGCATTTTCATTCATTGGTGTCTCCAAAGTACATATCACATTCTAGTAATGGCTAAAGCATCTATGATAACTGTATACAAAAATGATGAAATTAATACCATTCATCTACAAAAACTTGATCTATCGGTATACTTTGCTGACGTTCATCACTCGAAACCACTTTGCAGATACCAGGTTAACTTTCCCCCAACCAGACTAAAGTTTCAAACAATATTTGAGTTCAAAAATATCAAAGAGAACTTGCATTGGAAATTTAAATCTTCCAGACATCTCATCAGAAATAAAACAGTGATACAGGTGTCGGAATGTGCAAAGGAAGATCACAAAATCTCAACTAGGGGTGCCCTCGCCTTTGCTTTGATGTAGAGCTTCTAAACATTCCTTAGCTCTATGAACCTTTGATTGAATATAAAAGCTACCATTCTTTGCATTACTCTCAAATAAAGTGTCATATTTCTGTGAAGGTAAAAGAAATATGTTAAATAACATATACGAAATTAAGTATAAGAAAAAAAATCAGTGCAATAAAGACTAACATTCAAAATCTCCTGCCAAGAAGTTTCCTCTGTTACGCCAAGAATTTGCCGGGCCTCTTGCTCGGTCATGACCTTGCTCCCTCTGCGGATTGTGTTTTGGATTGTCTCTTGGGCGACACCAGATTTTGATGCATCTGCATTGCAATTAAATACCCATCTAATCAGGAAAATTACAGATATCTGCAGACTGATTCCTCAATCAATTGAGTCTCACTCTATCGCATGCCTTCGGCCCCATGAATTCAAACTTCAAACCACAACATGCAAAATTAATTGCCAATACACAGTGGGTGCTCCTTGCATCAAAATGAAAACCTCAATGACGCATAAAGGTAAAGGGAATCATTATAGGATTTCATGTCTGCTGTGGCAAAGTGCATAACCCATGAAGAAAATTAAATTCCTCCTAGGAAACTACACCAATGAAACCACTAAATAGTTTTGAGATATACACTGACAATAAAATGCTTTTCAGAGTTGATTATCCTCCAACAAGTAGTCTGTTTATAAAGTTCAATTGAAAAAGTAATCTTCATTGTCCTTTATGTTATACTTTTCTCATGACCTTTATTGCAATAGTTCCAGTTTGTTTTGAAAGAAAGATTATCGAAAGCATTTATATGACCTTTTGCTTATTTTAGGTATATACTATTTCCAATAAGAGAAACTGATAACACATACACAAACATGCTCAGTATTTTAATTGGGACAAATCAAAATACACACAAAAATGAAGAGCAAAAAGTGGTCAAACAATAGGCTACAAGGAAATTTTGGTATTACTCTAGAGCTAGAGGAAGTTATTCATTATAGGAACTAAGTCTTTAATTAGATCAGAGATTTTTTTTTTTTTTTTTAAATAAAAGAACTTAAAAAAAAGATAAATTAATGAAAACCTTGAGAGGAATTCTTCTGAAGTCTCAACTTTTGGAACTCTAATCTATTCACAGAAGAAACTTTCTCCCTTATTGATGGATGAAAAGAAATTCTTAAGCCATTATGCAACTGGCAAGGGTAACACAAAAATTTTCTATACTACACCGCTGTTACAAAGTGATACAAGTGTGCCAAAAGGGTGGCTTCTTCTTAGGAGTGCCTATCAGATGCTAACTAATGTATCCCTCTCAAAATTTTCCAACATTGACGGTCCTTCAAAATTTTGCCAGTCAGCCTCATAAAGCATCAGGCATCAAGACACAGCTCAAATAAGTGTTTCTCTAAACCTTGAACTCTCTCGACATAGTAGCTAATAGCTAGAGCATGGCAAATTCTGTTTAACCACATGGTAAACATCTCAACACATATTCTAAGGTTGAAGTTCATGAACTAAAGCCATATAGTTAATTTAAAAAAAAAAAAAAAAGTCTCATTAAAACTTTAATGTACAGATTTGACATTTAAACCAAAACATATTTTTTTCAGAAAAAAAAAACAAGCTCATGGCAAAAACAAACTAATATAACATCCGAGTTTCTAGAGCAACTACCACTTAGCGCACACCCAATTTCAGACTTTGCTTTCCCAAGAGAATAATTAACAGC
The DNA here is from genome assembly GCA_947683625.1 of Mallotus nudiflorus. Classification (NCBI taxonomy): domain Eukaryota; kingdom Viridiplantae; phylum Streptophyta; class Magnoliopsida; order Malpighiales; family Euphorbiaceae; genus Mallotus; species Mallotus nudiflorus. The sequence continues at coordinate 1,022,603 of CANTUR010000035.1, forward strand.
AATAAATGAATAGGTGTACAAACAACACAAGTCACAAAAAATTGCAAGTTAGAATATGAGAACTGAAGTACCAACCTAAGGTTGAACACACCATCCATGAAGCAGTGGATTAAGAAAAGGTAGCTAATTGTCATGGACCATTAGTCATGACACATAGGACTGCGCGAGATACTTACTAGTTGAACATGGGGCGTGAGGTAGCGCAAGGTGGTGAGTACGTGCCATAGGTGGTCGTCTATCCCACGGATGGGCGTGCCACCTAGGCACCACACTGGTCGGGAGTTGTCCCCGCTCCCCTGATGAGCCCATGAAAGGGCGAAACCAATAAGCATCGGAGATGGATTAGGGCTTACCCTTAGGTATGCGGGAGGCTTAGGGTGCCGCACGGGGATTGTCTCTGCGCTTAAACTCTGATCCCATGATAGATTGTATCAAAGCTGGATGTGTGCTAGCTGCGCATTTGCCAAGCGCTCTTACCATGCTAGCGGGTCAATGTGGACGAGCGAGGAAGCTCGCACCCTTATGTGGGCAAGGGTGTTCGCAAATGGGTCCTCTATAAAGAGATTGAGATGAGGACGAATAGGCTGAAAGTTGTAGTGAAAGTTTGCCAAGCGCTCGTATCCACGCTGGCACATCCTAAACAACGGGGGTAATTGCAAGTGGATTGTAGCCTCAATGCACGAGGACGAGTAGGCAAAGAATTACGCACAAATTCTGGCCAATTAAGGAGAAAGGGAAAGAGTATTGCTCAACATGCACGAGGACATGCATGGATTGTGTGGGGGAGAATGTCACGAACCGTTAGTTGTAACATGCAGGATTGTGTGAGATGCTTGTTGGTTGAGCTTAACGTGGGGCGTGGAGCAACGCAAGGTGGTGAGTACATGCCATAGGTGGTCGTCTATCCCGCGAATGGGCGTGTCACCTAGGCACCACACTGTTCGGGAGCTGTTCCCGCTCCTCTAATGAGCCCATCGGAGGGCGAAACTAATGAGCATCAGAGATGGATTAAGACTTACCCTTAGGTATGCGGGAGGCCTAGGGTGCCGCACGGGAATTGTCCCTACGCTTAAACTCTGACCCCGTGACATAATGCTAGAGAGGTTAAAAAAGTATCCATCAATATTTTTACACATAGATAGGCAATCATTGAGGCAAATTGAGTGCCTTTTTGTTGTTTGAGATTGACATATCAACCAAAAATAATACTAAAGATATCACGACTCAAACAAAATTGCAACTCTCAAGATTCAAATCTGCAAGGAGAATGGAATAGAAAGAACACTAAATATTGGCATTCTGGAACTCTGTTTCAATTTCAAATATCAGAAAATAACAAACTCTCTTCAAGGACATAAAATTTTTTTTCCAACACACTTAATATGCTAATGCAAAATACCATAAACATTACATATGCATGAAAACAAAATACTGATTGCAAAATTTCACATAATATCATTAATAGTTTTAGACAATACTTTGTGCAAAATGGAAATCATCCTCAAAGAGATAGCTACAAGTCCTATAACTAGGCTTCCTTCAAAATAATAATAAGGAAAGGACATACTATAAAAAAAATTCAACAAGTTCCAGACAATTTGAACATAGAAGAAAAAGAATCAAATAAATGAATAAACTTACTTGCAAGTGCTTGACGATAGGCTTGAACAAAAGCACGAGCTAAAATACCAGAACCCATTACAATTAAGTTGGCTAGAATCTTAGCTGCCTGTTGAAACATAACACAACTCTATTAGGATAAGCTAAAACTCTTCAAAATTGAAAACCCTTATATCCCCTTGTTTGGCAAGGCCAAATATTCAAGAACTCAATTTCAATTCAATTATCTTCGGTCAATTCAGATCATTCAAATAATTGAAGGGACAAAAAAAAAATGCATAGTGAAAGACATGAAATCATGCTAAAATTAACAAGAGTTTGCAAGAATTCAATTGAATTCTATTTATTCCAAACACAGCCTATAACATCAGTTAAAATCATGCCTTTTTTTTAGTTATTATACATAAAGAAATGATCAAAGAATGATTCGAAAATGAGCTAATTTGATACATGTTAAAAAAAAAAAAATTAAAACCAAGTTTACTGCAAAATAGAAACATAAAGGAATCTAAAGAGAAGGCGTACCATAGCTTAATAGAAGTGAATAGGGTTGATATCTTTAAGATTCTAGTTTATAAAATATTCTGCTCCTTTTCTCTTCTTTTTGCTTAACGTCGGCGAAGGAGAAGAGCGAGGTGTTACCCAGCGCCGGTGGTAAAAATTTGGGTCTTGCTAATGAGAATGGCAATTGGGCGACTTGAGAGTGCGGACTATAGATACGCTGTCGTTTTCATGACAGTATTATCTAGGGCTGACAAAAAAAAAATTATTATAACGAATTTATTTTCCTTTTAATTTATGACACAAGCATTTTTTTTTTTCTTTAAAGGAGAAATGATAAAATCTATCCCGAATTTTGGTCAAATTTTCATAATTTAATTATTCAACTTCATAGATTGTATCAATTTTATCATATCTTAATTTAAGGATAAAAACATTTTTTAAAAATTATTTTTAAATTCTTATAAAATAAATTTATTTATTAAAATTCTTTCCTCTTATTTTTTAACAAAAGATAAAATGTAAAAAAATATCTTCAAATGTTAATCTTACTACTTTCAAAATAAATTCAAAAATAAATTTTAAAATATTTTCCTAAAATTAAAATTTTATATTATTTCATGTTTAAAATTCTTCATATTTTTTTAAAAAAAATCATTTTCTCAAATTTCAATTATATTACTTAAAATTTTTCTAATAAAATTTGTACACAAAATATAATGTTTGAAATGAATAGAGAAATATCCTTGATTCTACCTCATATAAAGATAGTGAAATAATGTTATATGTTTTAGCACTCTTGCAATGTTATCTCATTCTTCAGTTGGAACCTCACTTACATCTTCCTCTACCAACTTAGTTTTCAGCTTTACAAGACTACTAGGATTGGTTTTTTTCACAGTTGTTGCATAATCCCTCAACCTCCGATATTGTTCTTTAAGATCACCTTCAATGATCTTTTTACATTTTCTCTTTGCCCTATAACATTTGGAAACTGAAACCTCATGCCCCAAAGTTCTCTACAATTTCTTTTGCATTGCATTAACCTTCCAACTTGGATTGTCTCTTATATCATCAATGTATTTACTTGTCAAGTAAGTTGAATTCACTAAACTGTTCCTGAACTCTCTTGGGCATTGGTGATCTGGCTTAAATGTTTTAATCTAAAAAACATTAGACTCCCTTAGTTTAGAAGCAAGAATTCTGAAGCCACAATTATCCTTACATAAATTTGTCACCCTTTGTGAAGTACTTTTGTTTAATACATAATGAAACCCTCTCCTTGTAGCCCACTCTCTTAATGCTTTCAAATAATTTTTTTTTTTAAAAGCTTCATCCCTTTGCATAAATTAGGATTCTCCATACCTATCAACTCATTGAAGTCTTAATAATGTTTAACTCCTTCATCATCAGAGCCTTTTAAACTGCTTATTTTAGTAGCATCCACTATTGGCTCATTAAACTTTTCATAATCCTTTTCATTCATGTTTTATATTGCTTTTAGAATTGGGTTAGTTGAGTTATATGTTTGCCTAGTTTGACCTTCACCATCATCTAAGTTGTTTGTCTACCTTGTCTGATCCTCACCATAAGCTACTTGCTTTGTCTCCCTTGTATGACCCTCACTATCAGTTGAGCTATTTATTTATTTTGTTTAACCCTCACCATCTATTGCTTGCTTTTTCTAGCAACTGTGTTTATGAAAATATCATCATCACTCCCCTCCAAATCATCATACATATAGCTAATCACATTACTACCTAATTCACTTGTGGTAGAATTACCATTTTCACTCAATTGGTAATCACTTCCATCTGTGTCATTATCGTACACTTCATAAAAAAATTATCATGCCTTTTGCTTTCTTAGTCACCTATTCACTTTGATTATCAGTCTTAGTTTCTTTGCCATGTTTTTTTCCTTAACTTCCTTCTTTTTCCCTATGTTCTCTTTTCCATTGATTATCTTCTCTCCCCCCTTATTCTTATCAACATTTTGACATGTATTCTTATCTACATTTTTATCCATAATCTAACAATCAGTTTCACCTCCATTTTTTTGCCTAATTTTATCTTCTTTTGCACTCATACTTGCACTCTCCTTTGGCATATAAGGTATATAAGTATACATTTAATCTTATGCCCTATGTGTGTCATGTACCTCATTGTCCAATTTTTTAACAGGAAACCTTACATTAATTGGGTTTGAAATTTCAACAACATAAAGTTCTATATAAGGATACCCTCCATTGTAATATAGTATCAATTTTATATCTTTATCCTTAATATCTCTTATATAGCTTCACTACCATTAATACCCTAGAGTCTATACCATATCCTACATCCATTTTCATTGCCCCAATTCCTACAATACCATTGTAACTCATTAAAGGATAAATAATCAAGATCGAAATTATCAAACCGTTGGATTGTCCTATTACAGTACACTATGTCTAGATTATCAAACCAAGAGCCCCCATAATGTATAACTAAATTAAATTATAATTGTTTCCATTATCTACACAAATAATAGAAATAAACAATGGTTAGACACTTACAAAAGCAATTTGTTAATTGATAATAAAAAATTCCTCAACCCATAAACCCTACTAGTACCCCGGACATGCAACCCATCTATCCAAACCCAATACCATTCAACATTTCACAAAAGGACAAGTTTTCTATTATTTTTACATACCTTGAGCCTTAAGTAATAAAGTGACTTCTTTAAATTTCTTTATTGAACTTGCACCTTCACATAACATATCCCCAAATTTATATTCTTCTCTATAACCCTAAAGAAGCTTAATGCATGTTATCTATTTTGGTACTCAATAGAATTTCATTGTTTAATTTCAAAGTGAAGTGAAAGGAAGATGGAAATGGCTCAGTGCTTAGGGAGTTTGGGAAAGTTTGGGATTCATATCTTTCAAAGGGTTTTTTTTATATTTTTTGTGTTTTTTAATTTTTTCACAGTTGTAAAGGGGGTCCATGTCACTTGCCACATCAGCGGACACATTAGTTTGTTAAATGGCATTATAGGCTTAGGCATGTTTTTGCTAGCAGAAATATCCACAAGGTAGTAAATTGTTAGTGAAAATACCACGAAACCAACTTTACAAAGCTCTTAAACCATAAGGTAGGAAATTGTACTTTTCCCTATAATAATCAAGCCAACTAATACCAAAAAAATTACATAAGACGTTTAATAATACATTAAAAAATAAAGACTATAAGTTTTAGAATGCATTAAAAAGGCATATTTTCCATAAAACAAATAAAATATAGCTTGAAAAAGCTGGTGCATTCAGAGAAATGTAAGTCTAAATGATACGAACCCTACCTATAAAAGAGATAGAACGCACATCCAACTTTGAAATCTTGCCCAAGGATCATCAAAGATAGGTTGTGTTGATGGAGCTAAACCCCTTGCTTATTAAATCGAAGCAAGATACTTAGCTATTAAAAGATGAAAAGTCACATAATTATAAGTCTAATATAACCTAGCAATTGTAATAAAAGGTAGATGTGAAACAATTCAAGAAAACTTGCAAAGTTTCAAAAGAACAAAGTTTAAGGAAAAACCTCACTTTCAATATTTCAATGCTTGTCTAAATTCATTTTACATATTTGTAGCCCTTATATAGGCATGTAAACAACGTAATTCTTGAAGGAAAAGGTTTTATTACTTATTCCCAAAGATACCTATATAGAAAAATCCTTAATTAAGGAGATTTCCTTCAAAATAGGACAACTAATGATAACTCATCTTTGAAAAGTCAAAATTGACAACTCATGACAACTAAGCGTTGAAGCATGCCATGTCACATGTTGACCATTGACCCTTGACTTTGACTTGTTGACTTTGACTTAGAATATTCTTGAATCTTCTCACATCTTCTATAATCTTCCTTATTGACTCCAAAATAAGAAAATAACTCAGAATTCATCCATATCAAGCTAATTAATTTCAAAATAGGAAATTAAGCTAATTAGCTTGAATTCTTCATATTTAGGCACTTTTGATCCCTTTTAGGATTCATATTACTAATCAACAAACAAAAATGTATGAATTAGAGTTTTAGATGACCAAATCTGATTTATATTTTAGCTTGTTCAATAATCAAAATTTGAATAAATTCTAATAGTTGAATACTAAATTTAAGAATGATACTAATGAAATTCAAATAACTAAATAAAATCAAATAATTAATACTAAGAATGATGTTAGGAATTATATTACTATACTCTTTTTAAGCATTTCACATTAAATTATCTTTTATATTGTTGTATATCCAGAGGTTTCAATTATAGTAATTAATCTTTCTCAAGTATAAATTACTTAGTTTATTTTTATTAACTAACAGGACTTCAACTAATTCTTAATAAATTAAAGCCTAATCAATATCAACAAATAAATTATGAAAACACATCTAAATGAATTGAAATGATCAACAAGCATTCATAACCTATTAAGATTAATAACTCTTAATGATTAATCTAAATTTAGATTCAATTATAACTGGCTAAATCATAAATAATTAATCAAAATGAATACTTCGTGCAATTTAAAAGGAAAGGCAATAATTGAATTAACTTCAATTAAATGAGTTCTATAATTCCTAACATTGATAAAATTGACAAAACATAGTATTTAGCGAAATCTCAAGTTCACAAGAAAGAAACATCAAAAGAACTTAAAGAAAAAAGAGGAGAGAAAGAAACTAGTTTAACTTGACTCATATCGAATCCCTTTTTCTTTTTCTTTTTCTTTTTCTTACCTTTCTCCTTTTCCTTTTTCTTTACTTCTTATTTTATCATATTGTGTGTTTTAATAGCTTTTTCTCTGCCTCCCCCAATCAACATTAAGCATGCCTTTTTATATCCCCCAGCTTCATTAATTCAAATTGTTTCAAAGTTAAAAACTCTATGTTGTCACGTCACTAAAAATGTCCAGAATTAGGGTCGTTGTGATCATAACCATGTCCTGCAATCATGACAGAGAAAAAAACCTCCAAAAATATGCATAAGCTGTACTCATATGGAAGCTACGACCATGACAACAAGCATTAGTCTATAAGAATTAAGGAAGGCTACGGTCGCAGGGGAGCTGCGACCATGACAATCATCTACTTTATACGCATCTTACTAAGTTAATTACGACTTGTCTTTATTTTTTCAAATTCTTAATCTTTACCTCCATTTTTATATATTCAAAATAAAACATAAAAGTAAACTAATTCTAACAAAAATATAGCAATAACACACTATAAACACTTACTAAACAAACCTAAAAACTACTACACCTAACATATAATCAACGGTCATTGAAGATTTTTTAAGGAAAATTTATGTGTTCTTTTTGAATCATAAGAGTAAGGTGTTTGCTACTTTCAAGTAGTGGAAGACTATGATTGAGAAACAAAATAGGAAGCTATTATGCGTGAACTGCAAGTGCACGGTGTCGATAATTAGTATAAAAAAATATAGTCCCACAGCGATTTTGATCAATCACCTATTTACCAACCTCTTATTGACTAAGGCTAAAAATAAATGCATATAAAATTAATCTACATAGTAAATTCAAGAAAAATACACCAAAGAGAAAGAAATAATTCAACAAAATTAATAAACAAATTATATTTATGAAAATTGCTAGGAAGTAAATCACCTCATAATTACTAAGCTACCCAAATTTACTATTCAATTAGTTATGTCTATCCTAGGTTTTCCTAAAGCATTAATCAATCTCTATCAAGCATCAACTAACTTAAATTCATAATTATCAATTAAGGTAATAAAAACCTAATTCTCATTACAATCTTAATACCTAAACATCAAAATCGTGAATTATGAAGCACAACTCAAAAAGGAATTTAATTTACTCAATTTATCTCTAATTTTAAGTTAAATTAAGCTTATATTTATAGGTCTATTAGAATTACCATCTTTCAATGTATAATTCTAATTAATATAATGTTATTTGTGATCAAGTAATAACAAGCTTTAAGAATAATAAACATAATATGCAACAACTAATGAGTTTATTAAATTGAAAGCCTAGATCATGTTTGGATTATTGATCCCTAACAAAGAAAAATTTAGCTTAGCATATTATTGTTAATCCTAAAAATTCACAAGAAAAACCCATAATAAAAAGAATAAGAAAGAGAAGAAAATAGTTTTAATTACTCTTGAATATTGAATCTTCAATCTTTACTTTTTTTTATGATTTGTTTAATCTTCTATAGTACTTTTTGTGTTTTGCAATGGTGTTCTCCTCTAGAATTCCCCTTTAAAAATCCCTAAAAATTCTTCTTAATTAAACCCCTTAAAGTTGCCCTAAAAATAACTTTCCTTTAAAAGCAGTTTTGGGCACACAGTCATGCTTGGTTACTTTTTCTACAGTCCATTATTTTTTGAATCTAGTATGGTTATGTCAGTTTAGGTGCACAACTGTGCATTTTTCATACCGTCTTCATTTTAACACAACCACATCAAGCAGTTTATGTTTTAACTTTGATTTGTAACCTAATGTTCATACTAATAGAGATAAAATTAGAGCCTTATCTCTTTATGGAAGTTGTATGTATAGAATAAGCTTTCTAAAACATCTTGAATCATCTAAATTAAACCTCTATAGCTCATGATATTTCTGAAATACTTAGAGTTTTGCGTCCTAAAATGAAATTTGTATATATTGACTTTGAGTCAAGATTTGCTAACTCAAATAAACTTAGATTTTGACAAGTAAGCTTAATGTGAAAATCTTAAAATGTCTAGTTTAAATGTCTGGAAGATCTCTAGTTTAAATGTCTGGAAGATCTCTTTCCTATTTGGAAACTCCAAGGAAGCTAAAATCTTTACCGAATTGCACAGGTCGAATCAACCAAAACTCTCAAATTTCACTTTAATCTCTTATCTAATCCTAATTTATAAAAACTATGAAATCAACTCATTTTTTCATAAACTCAATTTAAAAGTAAATGTACATGAACTAAAAATATGCAATATTTAACTCTCATAAAATACCCCCACACTTATGTCTTTGTTTATCCTCAAGCAAAACACATAAGAATACCTATCAATAAAATAAATTAAACACATTAACAAACTTTACTTGACCATGCATAACAATCTCCAATTAATACAAAACTTGCAACTATAAACTAAAATGATAACTCGAAGTAAAAAACATGAGAATTACTAAATGGAGAGCAAAATTTTCAATTGAATTGTCAAAAATTTAAAAGTTGACATCCAAAAAAAGCAAAAGCAAATAGAACATTTGTCTTAACCTCAGTAACTCTAGAATTTAACACACAAAAGGTAGCACTATTTATTTATATACTTTTATTTTTTCTTTTTTTTCCTCTTATGATTCTTCCCACTCTTAATATCCCTCGTTGTTGCCATACTACTAACCGTGGATACCATCGAATGGGTCCTTTTGATACTCATACTCTTTTTTAGAGCATTAGAGTAGTTTTGCAGCATATAAAGATTTTAAAAGTAATATTTTAGCTCCTTAACATAAGAGAATCTTTTTTCTTATAAAGCTACCATAATATGTGTTAAACTTAAAAAGCAAACTAAAGACCAAAATTTAGTTCTACTTACAAACATTTTTCTTAAACATAAAATTATAAAATTCGATCACTCAAAAGAAAAGTAAGTATTAAGTTCATTAAAATATCAAAAGTCCTTAATCATAAGTTATCAATCTAGCTTGAAAATCACAAATTAAGCATTAAAAGGAGATTATCACACATGTTCAAGAAAATCACATCCAATGTATCCAACTCATCATAATGATAGATCGTAAATATTTAAGTATGTACATGCAACATTCAATAATTATACTTCCTAAAAACACTACCGTAAAGGGCTAACAAAAGAGATAAAAACAAAATAAAAGATAAAAATAAAATCTAATAAAATGCTAACCACATGTAAATGCTAAACCCCTCCCCCACACTTAATCTTCACATTGCCCTCAATGTGAATATCAAGCATAAACAAATAATACACAATAAGAAAAAAAAACAAATAAAATAACCAATCACAGTGAAAGAAAACTCAAACTAAAGGACCAAAATAATAGTAAATAAATTTAAAACAAGTAAATAGTTCTAAGCTAATGTCGTTAGATTAACCAACTCCCTCTTATTTTTAGTGTTAAAGTTGTGACTGCAAAGCGAGACTAGCCTTCTTATAAGGAAATAAGCCACCATAACATACCTTACATCAATCTCCATTAGCTTTAAGTGTCTCACCTTTAGTGTTCATCAACTCTATAGCTCCAATAAGGGAAACGGGGTCGAAGAACTTAACAACATAATCTGGGCCTACAGGACCACTCCCAGATCATCCATAGAGGAAATACCATTCAGGCTAACTTAGGGTATGAACGTGGTAATACCAGTAGAAATCGGATCACCAAGTTATAGGGTCAGCAGAGACTTGGATCAAGAAATCAACAACGTTAACACCCATATATGTCTGGACCTACTAAAAGAAAGAAGAGAATAGGAATCTGCTATAGCTAAAGCACATAGGCATAGGATAGCGCAATATCACCTCCGACATAGTCATCCAAGATAGTTCAAGATAGGAGACAGGGTGCTCAAAAGGGTGGATATTGGTAAAGGCAACTCCGACATCGACAAACTTGGTCATAATTGGGAAGGCCCCTATCAAGTTACAGAGCACACTTCTAAAGAGGCATATAAAATAAAAGATAGAGAAGGTAAGGAACTATAATAATTTTGGAACTCAGACTGCCTTCGAAAATATTACCAATAAATGTACTTGAAAGTATTTTCATTCATTGGAAACAATCGTATTATAAAAGTTAATTATAAAAAAATCTCTAGTTTACTAAGTGTACATCCGATGGTTCAAACTTAAAGACATGAGGGGGAACAGTAGCATTAACAAGCATTAGAGGCTCAGAAGAAGACCCTTCAGCTAATTTAGAAATATTCCTTACACGAAGGGAAGAGGCCTTGTGCTTTGCATCCTTTTTAGCAGCAATCTTAGCCAAGTCAATCGGCGTTATTCGATTTAGGTCAGCCATGTAATAACCCAAGTTTTTAAATATTTTTATATTTTATCAGGATATGCAGTGTTAATAAATTTTTAATATATATTTGATTATTTAATCATTTTGTTAATAATTAATGTTATTTTACATTTATTTAAATTTTTCTACGTAAAAATTTTCCCGAAACTCATTATTTTAGGAAATAATATTTAAATAATATTTTATTATTTAATGTTATTTTATTTTATTAAATTATATGGTTTCATGCATGATCATTATTTTGTCTATTAATATATATACATATACATGCATTTATATATTATTATTATTAGGGTTATTTTTTTTATGTATGTGTTATTTATTATTGTGTGATATATTTGTATATATATGTGTGTATATATGTATATATAAATATGCATATAATATAAATGTGTGGTGTGTGTTTATTTTGTATAGTATAAAGTTTTGATATTAAAACATTAAGTTATATATATATATATATATATATAAAATAATAAAACAAAAAACAAAAACCCATTACCTTCGTCATCTTCTTCCTCGAGACCACCCCCTCCCGTCCCCTCACCGTTCGTTGTCCCTCCGTCAGAGTACCTCCCGGAGTGCCACCGTCTTCCCTAGTTGCTCCGCCACCCTCCTCCATCCTCTCCAACGCCGGTTGTTACTGTGGAAGCCAAGGAAGCCGAAAATCAACCTCACCTCCGTTCAAGGCATTTTCGGACACCATTTTTGACACTCTCAATCCCATTCTCTTCCTCTCTTTATGGTGAGTGTGAATCCAATCTCCCTTTAGCTCAAAAACTCGTTTTGGTGAAGTGTTGATCAAGTTTTAGTTTCGATCACTATGAGTTTTTCAATTTTTTTGAACTTGATTCCTTGTGATTCATGAGAAGTACCTTCACAAAAGTTGATCCCTCTAGCTCAATCTACATCCTAGAATTTTTGTGGAATTTTTGGAATTTATTTTGATTTTTGTCAATTTTTTATTATTTTATTATTATTTTCTAATTTTCGTAAATTAATTAATTAAATTGTCAAATTGTGATTTTTAGTGTTTATGGTGGTTGAAAATAATTATAGAATTTAATTTATACTTTTTGTGATTTTTGTGTAATTATTATAATTTTATTTAGTTTATGTTATTTTTGAAAATATAGGTTTTATATGTATTTTGTTAAAATTAATTGTTTAATTGAGTATATTTATTTATTTTATTAAATTATATGTTGAGAAATAATTTTAGAGTAATTATATAGTTTTTAGTGAATTTTTGAGTAATTATAGTATATTATGTGAATTTTTATATATTAGGGGTATTTTGGTAATTTGATAGTAAATATTAGTTGAATATTAAGTTTAATTGGTTTTAATAATCATTTGAAGAATAAAATTAATTTTTACAAATTATTTACTATTTTTAACTAATTAAAACTATTTTTCAAAAATTATTTTCGAATTATATATAATATACTATTTTTGTAAATAAATGGGTTTTTAGTAATTTTTAATATGTTTTTGGGCTAATTGAGTAATTTAGATTTATAAAACCAATTTCTATTAATATTGGTGTATTTATCATGAAATATCGATTTTTAATAATATTAGATTAATATTAGGGTTTTAAGTAATTATCGGTGATATAATTATTTTTAATGTTTAAATATGTAAATTGCTATATTTTGGTAGAAAAAGGGTATTTTTGGTATTTATGAAATTTTAATATATTTTGTGTATATTTTGTAAATTGTGGACCTCGGTCAGTGAAATTTGCAGTTTGGGATTCCGACCGAGGGTTGTGTGAAATCCATTTTGAAGTGTGTTTTCTTGCAGGATCGACTCTACTTTTTAAGTAGAGAGATGTCCATTTTATAGAGGAGGTTTTGCCAAAATTTTGATAGAATTCTCGTAAAACGTGACATCAGGTCTGATTCTGTATCTGTCTATGTTTTGTAATCCTAGATCAAGTCTATAAAAGTTAAGTTAAATTCATTTTAATTTTTGTATTGTGATTTAATTGTTTAGTTGCACCGAGACCGAGGCCTAAATGACCAAGCCCGTCGGACCCGTCTCGTGGAGTGCACAACTATGAGTTATTATAATGTATATGCATTTCTTAGAATGCATATTTAGAATTTTATGTTTTAAATACAAATTTTTGCATAATTGATTATTTGAATATTTAAGTATATTTTAGGTATACTTTTAATATATTTTTGGTATATTGTAAAATAAATGCATGTTTTCCTTTTCAATTAAATACAACTTATTTTTAAAATATATTATTAGTTGAATTTAATATGTTTTGTGATTATTTGAGTTGATTATATGTATATATACCTGAAATATACTTAGTTTATTTTAGGTATATTTTTGGTATATATATGGTATATTTATTTATTTTAAATATCACTGTGCATCATTTATTTTCTGGAATGTATATTTTATATTGAAATGAAGGATAACGATAGAAAGTGCTTCCTGTTGGGCAACACTAGACCGAGTACGTATCGGTACGACAGTAGATTTTAAGTTAAATTACTAACCTATTTGTGGATTATGACTTGTTGATTGATTTGATTGATACAAGATGTGATTGAGAGTGTGATTGCTGGAGCTCGGTTGACCAAGTGTCTCAGGGCCAATCACACTAACAGTCAGACTGTTGGAGCTCGGTTGACTTAATGTCTCGGGGCCAGTCTACTATCCAGTTAGACTAAGTGAATTATTTGGAACTAAGTAGGCCTGTATGGCTTAAATGAGTTCTATTGATATTTGAGGTTGCGAAAATATAGGGTTATATTAATCCTTCATAAACCGATGATTTCTATTGTAAAATGATTTTTACTGCATCTGTGTGTATTTGCTTGTATATATATTTATTATATATACTATTGAGTATCTGCATTTGACATTTAGTTATGCATGTATATATATTATAATAATTCACTCAATGAGGTCTGATTCCTCTCTGTTGATATTTTTTAGAAGAATCTTCTTCTTCAGACATTAGCAGTAGAACTGTCTACCGGATTTTTTCCGTTCCGACTTTATTATGTAAATCACTTACTTGAGTTTTATTTTGTATTCTAGACACTGCAGTAGTGGTTGTACTTTAATCTGTCATGAGTTGTATTTATGTTTATGCATGTATGAGATTTTAAATTCAGAGTGTTACTCTGAAATATTTGTACTTAAAGATTTTATTATATATGAGATGTGATTTACGTTATTAAAGAAAGTGTGAAATTATTTTATATTCAAGATTTAATTTCCACTGCCCAAATATTTTATTTATTTTATTATATTATATTGCATGTTTTTATTTTTAAGGCTTGCTACGGGTTTCAGATTCGAAAGAATTTCCGTTCCCTAGCACCGGTCATGGCCCCCTGTTTTGGGTCGTGACACAAGTCTAGCTCTAGATTTTGAGAGAGCAAGACCCTTCTACATTTAGACCTGTAGGCTTTGAGAAATCCTCCCACCATACTTTAATAAGATCTCTTATCGTTCTCTCGAGATTTCTTAACTTCAGTTAGCTTTTTCTCCAGATCTGCAATCTGGGAGTCTTACTCTTTGATCCTCTTAGTTAATTAATTTAACTTTGCTCCAGATCGGCCACATTTTTTTGGCTTACCTCGACTTTAGATTTAGCCTTTGTATATTTGGTCTAGCAAAGCTCTAGTGCCGCCTTTGCATTATCCAGTTTCTTATCAAAATCAATTGCTATTGTTCTGACCTCCGTCTCCTTTAAAATGTACTAGTTCTTAAGGTAGAAATACTGGTCCTTCGCCAGCAGCAAATACTGGGTCATCTAAGAAAGGGGAAACTCATGTCATTACCTCAATACAAGACCATATAAAAGATTAGATAAAACGTGTTCAGCACTTCTAGTGAATGCCTGATCATGGAACTGAACAACACCTCCTGACCATCCTCGTTCTAGCGTTGTATATCCACTGGCAGCCTCAATGACTCAGCATATTGATCTTGGACCTGGGCATTCGAGACACTCATTGGTTTCACTTTGTTTAAGATCCATGCCCTCATTTCCGGACACTCGAAGAGCCTTGGACGATGGACGTATATCTCCTTATCTAGCTCCTCAGCATCTGAGTCTAGGTTGATCAGCCGCCTCTTTCGTCGACCTTCCCTTTCAGACTGTAAAGACCTAGTCATAGCCTTTCCCTTTGAATTGTTGGCTGCTTCCTCTAGAACCACAAGTATTTTAAGATAAGGAGAGGGGGAGGATATATGCACTTCTTCTGGTCATGCTAGCTCTTCAGCTACAAGTCGAATTCCATCCATAAAGGCAAAAAAGTCAGCCATCTATAATTGAAAGGTAAAAATAGAAGTCAGAAAGATAACTCTCGATAATCAAAATGTACCAATAGACTGAACACGGTCTGGATAGACTCTCCATAAGTATCTCCTTGACATGTCTTCAACTAACCAAGCCTCAACCAGTCCATCAAGATGAAGTCTCAAGACTATCTCCGTATTATGGTCGATTAACTTCAGAGGCTATTTCACCCTGTGGCATTCATCATACCACATTCGTCGAACATCTATGAAGTCCGTATTATGCTCGACGATGAAAAAGTTGTGCCTCCACTTCTTATGAGGATCTAAAAGCTTCATAAATAGGTTGTGGTTAGGGACAACTGATAAGGAGAACATCAACTCTCCCTTCCTCTTAGTCAACTATATAGATATCACAGGACATCTAAGTCCAGCTTGTTGGGTTTCGTGATACAAACACAGTAAAAAAATTAAAAATTTATCACGTTCCCAAACCTGGATCCATGTAATTCAACTACTTGATTAAATCTAGGGTTTCAAGAATCTCACCAAGACGCAAAAAAGGCAAGATTTTCTAGAAGGATAAGAGGAGGTTCACACCGGTGACACCTTACCTCAAGCTTTTTGCTTTGGTTGTTCGGATCTAGACATCTCTAAAAGGATACGTCCTCTATAGGTATCCATACAAACAACCCTTTACAAAATGAATTGGAGTGTGTGCTAGCAACTTTCTTAATTGTCTCATAAATCAAGAACAAAGAAAAAACTTTGTGTTTGTTTTCTAAGAAGAGAGAAAACATTTTTGGAGGCAGGAAAAACAAGTGAGTTAAACCCTAGAGAATAAAACATATTTATGGACTCTAAATTAGGGTTTCACCTACCAATGACCTTTTGGTAATTTCCCATTTATTATATTTTGATTTTGTTTTAAAAAAAAATAAGAAATAATATCTTATTTATTTATTTAAAATAACATTTATCTTAAATAAATAAATAAAACACTTTAATTATTTATTTTCACATATATTTTAGGCTTATTAAACCCATAATCGTTTTGGGCTTGTTCTAAGTGTGTGACCCTGTAGGTTCACATAATATTGGCAATGGGCCTAAATCTCTATTTAGGCCTAAAAGTCATAAGTGGCCTCTAGCAAGACATTATAACTACCCAAGTTGTGTGAAGTCAATAATTCGATATAACCTAATTACAGTGAATTTTATTGTCCCTTTATCATATGATATCTTAATTGAACATAAGGCATAGAATGTCATCCTTATATAGTTCAATATTATGACTTGATTCCAAGTAGACTGAAAATGATAACTCTTTATCAATTCATTTCAGCATAGCTATGCATTTTCCTTCAGTCTATCTCATCAAAGGGCCCACAGATATCTTTCTCATATTAATGAGGGATAAATTCCTTCTGAATCACTCACATTCCTCACATAACTAATTTCATATCCAACAACATCCTATTTAATCATCCGGTTAAAGACAATGTTAGAATGTGTCAAAACATAAAATAGCTATGTAGAAATCCATGATGATTTCAAGGTCAAAGGACTGAAATAAAATTACTGTGATGAGAAATACTTTTGACAATAATCTATACAGTATTCTCATAGTAGGTCAATCCAATACATGATCTTTCATCATGTACCTATGAGTTCACTTAATATCTTATATTCATGATTAGTAAAACATAACCATCAGTCAACATCATACTAGCCTTAATACTTTAATATTTATATAATGAATAAATGGCTAGGGATAATTACTAGGGATAATTAGAATAGAACTCTTATTTTAATCTAAGGGTTTTACTATCAAGTCATATACTTGATGGCCTTAGTAAGAATTAATCATTCATATAATTATCATAAAATCAAATGAAATGAAATACGTCTTTATTAACAAAATAAGAAAGTCAATACATAATCACAAATGATTGACCTAGTGCATATCACTAACACAACTCCTTAGTGAGATCTAGTATGGGGGTATGGGCTCTAAACTTCTTATCTACGGTGTGCATCGCATAATCGGCGGGAATGCTAAACCGCCTCTGATACCACCCCAACAACTCCTCATCTATCCTAGAAAAAAACATATCAGAGCTAACTTGTTCCTTTGGTGTCATAAGTATATTTAAGAAATGAAATAGAAGAGGAATGAATGAAGGAAGAAAAGGATCACCTGGTTGCAAAATGGAGAAGTCGCTGTAGGAAAAAATTGGTGGTAGTAGTAATGAAAAAGCGAAGGATATACCAATAAAATAGCAAAGAGCAAAAATGCATCGTATTGAAGAAACATGGATACTTATAAAGCAACAAAAAGCTCTGGAACAAATCATTAACTACCCTCATAATTATTTCGGTTCTACCCATATCATTAAGGGCAGTCTAGGAAATAGAAAACCTATTAATCTAGTAGCCATCATTATGGCAGCATAAACATCTCATCTTCTGACATACGAACAGATGTGATAGTTACGCAATTAAAATTTCAAAAATTAAGGTGTTGAGGCAATAAAAATGTTACCAGCCCCAGGCGCACCATTGCCAACTATTCTTCCACATTCGGCATAGCAAGATCCAGTGTCATCTGCTAGCAACTGAAGCTGGCATCCTCAGGTCACTTTTATAGTATTAAGGTTCCGACCATCTAAAGCCTCACGCATTAAGTCCAGTAACTAAAGTTGGCTCTCTTAGGTCACTTCTATAGTACTGAGGATGGGCATCCGAGTTATACTTGCAAGACACCCATACTATACGACACTTGGGCCGCACTTTTAATACACCAAGATAAAGTCCAATGACTGAAGCTAGTGCCCTTATCACTTCAATAGTACTGAGGTTTTGAGCATGTAAGCTTCTCATCCTTGTACCGAGCATCTAAGCCTCGAGCATCTAAGTCTAGTGACTGAAGCTATCGCCCTCAGGTCGCTTCTATAGTACTGAGGTTTGGCACTCGAGTTACGCTTTTAATGCATCGAGCATCAAAACTCCAATGACGACAGGTTCTGTCACGTTGTCTTTGCACTTACGGGTTAATCCATTAAATATTCTTTTTCGTAGATTTTGTGCACTCTAAAGTCTAGTTGGCACTTCCATGACATCCTTACGTGATTGTTTCAAGACTTGGTACCGATCTTTATCTTTTCCTATAACTGAGGCTAGGTACCTCAGTTCACCCTTCCATATCAAATGCAGTGATTCAAGCAATCTCTCTCTCAACGGAAGAATGACATTTCCATTACCTTACCGACCTGGATACATCAGACATAAATATTCGAACAAGACCCGCAGGGGGGACTCTTGATACCCCACATGCATATATTCTTATTTAATTAAAGATCTTTATTTCCTATACAGGTTACTCGGAAAGGGAAAGTAGCCAAATCCATTTAGGAAAAAATTCCTGCCTCAAGAAGACTCCCAAACGAAGAAGGAATACTCTTCTATTTGGTATAGGATTCTTATCCAAAGAGGAATATTACTCCTTTCAAGTTTAAGTATCACTATAAATATGACCTCATATCCATTATTCTAATTCATTCTAGTCTCTCATATTATAGTTTCTCTTATTTTCTCTCTAAATTTTCTCTTTGTTTTCTAAATTAGGCATTATAGTGTTTGTGGAGATTCTCCCTACCTCTCACCTTGCCCTTTATTACTCACCTGCAAGGCTCTAAGTTTAAGAGTTTCGGAAATAAATTATCAATTAGTATTAATGATAAAAAATAATAATTTTTTGATATATTTCATGATTTTTTATTGTTATTTTTTTTATATTTCTAACAAACATCAACAAAAAGTACAAGTGTTGATGTTTGTTGATTTTTGTTGTTGGTTGTTGTTTTCTTAGTTTTTTTCATTATTAATAATAAAATTAAGGCCATAAATAGAATTTTTTCTTTTATTAGTATTAATAATAAAAACAATTATTTATTTGATATAGCTCATAATTGTTTTGTTATTTTTATTAAAAAAAAATAATTATTGAATACTATGGGTAATTTTTAGTTTAATTTCTAAATTTTAAATAATTATGAAAAAATAATTATTGAAGGCTATGGGAAATTTTTTATTTTAATTAGCTTGATTTTTATATTCTAAATAATAGTAAGTTTCAAAATTAAAAAAAATTTGTTATTTAGAATATAAAATTAAAATTATTTAAAATATACAAATTAAATAAATACATATAATCAACCAAAATTAAAAATGACTTCAAACATAATAAATAGATAAAAAAAATCACATAAAAATGAAAAAAAAAAAAAAAGCAAAAGATGCTGATTTCAGGAATGAAAACACAGAGCCAAAAATAGGACACAAATGAAACGTGCAAAAACAAAAGTGAAAAAAAAAAAAAAGAAAGGGGCTAGGCCATGAATGAAAGAAAGGTGGTCAAAGTAGCCATGTGATGATATTTCCTCTTTATTTTTCAAGGCACTAAAAGTACTATTAATATTGGTTTTAATAAGGCATTATTCAATGATGGGTGTAGTTTTTCTAAATGATGGGTATGGTTTTAATAAGGCCTTATTCAACAATGGTCAACCCTTACATGACATGATAAGTTAATCGTGTCATAAATTCAAACACGAACATAACCTACTCAATGACCGTGTTAATACGACACAACACGATATGTTTAACATATTAATATATAAATTTAATTGAATTAATATACCATAATATCATTAATATTATATGATCCATTTAATAAGTTAAAAAATATATAACAAATAATGATGCAACCTAATAACACATTAAATAAAATTCATCTTATTAATTTTTAAATAAAAAAGCTCAAAAATAGTTAATTAAACATACTAACACAATAAAATATTAAATCATATAAAGCATATATTCATAAAATAAACCATATAAAATGTTAACTATTAAACATCCTTTAAAAATATCCTAATAAAAAAATATAAATCGAAATTGATTGATAAAAAATAACTAATAATTGATGGAAAATAATAATTGATTTTTAAAAGGGTTAAGAGCAACATGCCACAACAATTTTCTTGTCATTAACAAGTTGACATGATAGTGACATGAACACAATAATCTCCAACCCTAACCTTCTCATTTCATGTTGGATTTGTGTCGTGTTCATTATTGCTGCCACTAATTCTAGATATATTCTCCATTTAAACAAGGGCTTATTTGCCACTAATATTATTTCAGCTAAAGTTATGCTTATTTGTTAAAAAAAAAGTAAGGGATTATGAGCGCTTTACTAAAAACATTGCATCTTATATTACTACATTGTATATATTATTATTATATTGTATATATTGATGCTTTTCAATCACTACATTACTAATTCTTGTTTATACTTACTATTTACTTTCTTCCATTATGTTGTGGATTATTAACATCTTACATCTATGTTAGCATCATCTTCTCATACAATGATGGTTGATGATGAAAAACTTGAGAATATCTTGCTTAATAAGTATTGAAGAAAAAAAAAACTTTCAAACCATTTCCAAACCAACCCAAGCCTTAAAAAACTACCTAATTACCTTTTTAAACTAATCAAACTATTTCTAAACTAAACCAAACTAATTTCGACCTAAGTGTATGGGATAAGAGGTTTGATATCTTTTTTAGAGAAAAAACCTTACCAAATATGGCTTGTAGTAGCTTAGGTTTAGTATTTCTTTAAATGCTTTTTTAAGTCATAGGGACCTTGATTTAACATTAAGAAGTTCTAAGATAAAAGTCAAGTTTTGGTAAATGGGACTTCATGAGGATTAAATCAAGGTCCTAAAGTTGAATAGGCTTGAAAATGTCAAATAAGGCATTTGAATATTCATGGAAAGTTAAATTTTAATCTTTTAGTAGTCAAAGTGGATCCAAATATGTCCATGTCATTATTTTTATAATAAAATAAGTTGATAATTTCTAAAAGTAGTAACAAAGAAAGGAATATTCTATATGTACTTTGTATATGTGTTACCTAGAGAATAAAAAAGCTTATTATTCTGTCTTTTAGTTATTATTTATTGCTCATCATATACATTGCTTATATTTATCAAGATTAAGCTCTCAGTCTCAATCTTAAAATTTAAAATCTTTTTACTAACCCACTTTTATCTTGTCATGTTTTTTTGAAAAAAAAAACCCTCTCTTTGTTTTGTCGGTAGGGCTGCTGTTGGCTGTTTTGGCCAACAATAGCCCTTTTCTGTTGGTCTTTGACATTATCATCTATAGTTTGTAGTTATTATCTCTAAATAACAATGTATTTTAGTATATCTACAAGATTGATGAAGTTTTTGTGTAACTAATTTATAGATGCCATGATTCTAGAAGCCCAGAACATGAATTCGATTCAAGCATGATAAGAAGATGCAAGTAATCCCCAGAATCCTCTTAAATTTATGGCTAGTGCTTTTGGGTTATGGTAGGGTCTCAGATCTTTGCTTTTATAGTGATAATCTTTTTGTGCTTGGAGGAAAGGAAGAAGCTAGATTGGGAATTTTATTGGTTGAATCCACTTGAATGCCAAAAAATCCCTTCAACAACCTTTTCTATTGTTTTAGTCAAGGTGAGCAAATTCAAAGCCACCAACTTATGCAGAATTTAGAATTATTGCTTTTGTTTATCTAAAGATCAAGCTCCGTACTTACCCACTTCCTTTCAGATGGGTATGTAACTAATCTCCGAAACTCTTGGGCTAGACATCCTACAAAGCACGAAACAAGGGGCAAGGTGAGAGGTGGGGGGAAACCCCACAAACACTCCAATGCCTAAGTTAGAGAATAGAAGCAGGGAGGAGGTGAGATAGCTTGAATGTGTGTGAATGAGATGTCCCCTTATGAGGGGTATAGGGTTCTATATATAGCAATACTCAAACCTGGGAGGAATGGGATTCCTTATGGATCAGTGAATCATAATCTTTATAGGAGAGTGTTCCTTCTTCAGTTAGGATTCCTCTTTGAGGTAGTTCCTTAGACGGATCTGTCTTCTCCCTTGTCCATGTGTTCCTATTTAGGGGAATAGAGGACCCCTAATTAGGTGGGAACATTCTAGATGGTATCAAGAGTCCCCCTCTGGAGTATGCGAATATTTATGTCTGTTACATCCGAGTAGGATGCAATGCCTTTATATGGGTTATAAGATGCAAGTGAGCTGAGGTGGCCAACCTTAGTCACAATAAGTAAAGCTTGGTGCTGAGTATTTTGGTTGGTCGTCATCGAATCGTAATCTGTGGAACTGGAGTACCTGATGAGTGAGTATGATCACCACAATAGATTAACCCGTCCATTTAGGAATAAGACGGAACCAGTCATCACTGGATTTGTAGATGCTCGGCTCAGGGGCACAAGGCTTACATGCTCAAAACCTCAGTACTACGGAAGCGACTTGAGGGTGCTAGCTTCAGTCACTGGACTTATGTGAATGAGACTTACATGCTCGAAACCTCAGTACTACGGAAGCGACCTGAGGGTGCCAGTTTCAGTTACTAGACTTATGTGAACGAGACTTAGATGTTAGGCTCTCAAGGCTTACATGCTCGGAACCTCAGTACTACGGAAGCGACCTGAGGGTGCCAGCTTCAGTTATTAGACTTATGTGAATGAGACTTAGATGCTCGGCTCAGGGGCGCAAGGCTTACATGCTTGAAACCTCAGTACTACGGAAGTGACCTGAGGGTGCCAACTTCAATTATTGGACTTATGCGAACGAGACTTAGATGCTCGGCTCAGGGGCACGAGGCTTACATGCTCGGAACCTCAGTACTACGGAAGCAACCTGAGGGTGCCAACTTTAGTTACTGGACTTATGTGAACAAGACTTAGATGCTCGCTCAGGGGTGCGAGGCTTACATGCTCTGAACCTCAGTACTACGGAAGTGACTTGAGGGTGCCAGCTTCAGTTACTGGACTTATGTGAACGAGACTTAGATGCTCGGCTCAGGGGCGCGAGGCTTACATGCTCAGAACCTCAGTACTATGGAAGCGACCTGAGGGTGCCAGCTTCAGTCACTAGGCTTATGTGCTCGAAATGGGCTGGGAGTGATGCTTGAAACGTCTCCCGATTTGCTTGATGGAGCAGCCCACTCAAAGATGTTGGTGGGCCAACACGTGGTGGTTTTATTTCAACTCTTGAGATCACATGATTGATGCGTCGTTTCGTGTGTCAGTGAATGAAATGCTCGTACAGCCGTTATCGCGACTCCTCGCCTAATAGGTTATTTTATTCCCAACAGGCCCTTGGTGGCCTAGGGAGGAGCGCAGTAATAATGAGGGCAGTTAATGGCGTGCTTCCAGGTCCTTCCGTGTCTCTATAAATACTGCTGCGCTTGCTAACTGGCACATTTTACTTTCTTTGCTTTTTTATTCTATTTTTGCTGCGTTTCTACTGCGTCCACCATTTCTATTCCTTTCTGCCATAAATCTTGCTTGAGGTGACGAGGTGATTCTTTTCATCTTTTCTTCCTCCTCTTTTTGCCCTTTTTCTGTCATTTGGTTTTTGTCCTCTTCTTTGCTATGGCTCCCTGGGAAGAAATTAGCTCTGACCTCTTTGTGCCCAACGTAGATAGCGAATTGCTAGGGTGGTATCGGCGGTGGTTCTACATTCCCATCAATTATGCCCTCCACACTATAGATAGAAGGTTTAGGGTGCATACCCCTTTATCAGGGCTAAGTAGATTAGTAGTGTACTTCGACCAGTTAGAGGGGGGTCTGAAATTTCCCTTAGATCCCTTTGTCAAAGACTTTCTTAATAGGAATAACATTGCACCTGATCAGCTTCATCCGAATAGTTATAGGATATTGACCGGGTTCATCCAGCTGATGCATGAAGAGGGTAGGGTTCCTGATCTAGATGTCCTTCGGTATTTGTATAGGCTGACTAGGAAGAAGGGAGAGTTGATGTTCTCCCTTTTGGCCGTACCCAACCATTCACTTTTTGTTAAACTTTTGGATCTCCATAAGAAGTGGAGATACCATTTTTTCATTATGGAGCATCAATTGGACTTCCTAGATGTCCGAAGGATGTGGTCAGACGAGTGTCATAAAGTGACCCGTCCAACGAAACTTTCAGATCCTGATACGGAGTTAGTTTTACGGCTACATCTAGACTAACTCGCCGAAGCTCGATCCGCGGAAGATGCGTCCCGGAGGTATCTGTGGAGAGTCTGTCCGAGTTGCGACCATTCCCCTGGTATGATTATTTTGCTTTGAGATTTATTTTGTCTGACTAGTTTTATTTTTCCATCTATAGATGGTTGACTTTTTTGATTTTGCAGGCGGGATTCCCTAGTAGATGAGCCAGCTGCAAAGGAGGAGGGCCGAAATTCTCCTTCCCCAGAAATTGAGGCTCCTCCGGCTTTGGAGGCTGTTCCCGCTGACCCCAAGGGCAAGGCACCGGTGGAAAGTGAGCGGTTGGAGTGGGAGCGAAGAAAAAGGTGACTGATCGACACAGGGTCAGATGTAGAGGGGTTGGACGAAGAGATTTACATCTAGCGCCCCCGGTTATCTAGTTGTCCGGATATGCGGGGTTGGATATTGAAAAAGATGAAGCCCCCGAGCATCTCCAACAGTCAAGTACGGGACCAGTACATTGAGTCACTGCGGTTACCCGGTGACATGCAGCGTTGGTCGGAGGAGGGACCGGACGGATTGCTAAATTCCATTATCGGCCAGTCATTGGAGGTAAGGGAGTTTCTGCTACTTGATATAACTTTTGTAGTGGATTCTTGACTAATTTTCTTGGTTGTTTTTGGCAGATGACTCAGGCCTTGCTGCTGGCGAAGGATCAATACTTCTACTTGAAGAGCCAGTACAACTTAAAGGAAATTGAGGTGGGGACGATAGCTATAGATTTTGAGAAGAAGTTGGATAGCGCCACGATAGCTCTGGAGCACTGCCATATAAGATACGCAGAGGCCAAATATGATGCGGAGGTGAATCAGAAAAAGGTTTTTGAATTGGAACATAGCCAGGCCCAACTGACAAGGAGGATCGAGGAGCAGGATCTTCATATTGCTGAGCTTCAGGGGAGGCTGGCGAAGCTTGAGAAATCTCGTACGAACGATAAGAAGGCATATCAAAGCATGGTAAGGGGGTTTCTCAAGGCGTACCGGGCTGAGTGCAAAAGGATCTTGCTCTCTCAAGATTCAGGATTGGATTTGGGGGCCTTAGATCGGATAACTCCAACCGATCTGGCCAGGCTTGCTGTAGAGGAGGACGCCCATTGAAAAGCCTGTTCCTTTCCTATGAGGGAGTTTGAAGAGGCAGCTGCTATAGCTAGGTCTGGCGAGCGTCCATAGGTTGCCGATGTTACTTCCCCCTCAGTTTTCGGGATTGGGGGTCCGGGCGTTCAAATACTAGAGTAGATATGTATATGTTGATGTGTATCTTCTATCTTCTTTTTTTTTTGTAACAAATCATGTGTAAAGACATTCTTCATCAATGAAGATACTTTTTGTTATTGAATCAGATTGGGTATTTGAGTACAAGATTACTGATAATATTTCCTGAGAGAGTCTAAGTTCCAGAACCTCGGTAGTTCTCTGCCTCCTCTTTCTCTTAGTTTGTACTCTCCCTTTATTGTGTATTCTGAAATCCGATATGGGCCTTCCCAATTCAAACCTAATTTACCAGTGCCCGAGGTGCCTTTGCCAATATCTACTCTTCTGAGTACCCAGTCACCCGTCCTGAAATTCTTTGTTGGTTTATATAGATGGTGGTACTGGGTTATCCTTTGCCAATGTGCCTCAGTCGTTGATGTCGCTTGTTCTCTTCGTTCCTCTAGTACGTCAAGGCATATCCGTGCGTTGATGCTATTGACAGCATGGTCAAGGTCTTGGCTTACCCGGTAACTTAGGGACCCAATCTCCACTGGAATTACTGCATTCATGCCATAAGTTAGTTTGAATGGCATTTCGCCAGTGGACGATCGGGGTGTGGTTTTGTAGGCCCAGATTACATTGTTCAGCTCTTCGACCCAGTTTCCTTTCTTGTTGTCGAGTCTTTTCTTTAACCCTTGCATGAGGATTCTGTTGGTGACCTCAGTTTGTCCGTTCATCTGCGGGTGAGCTATTGAGGTAAAACACAGTTTTATTCCAAGGTCCGAGCAGAAACCTCTAAATTTATGGTTATTGAATTGTTTGTCGTTGTCTGTAATTAAAGTGTGGGGGATGTCAAATTTGTAAATGATCTCCTTCCAGAAAAAGTGTTGTATCCGGGCTTCTGTGATGGTTGGGACTGCTTCTGCTTCTACCCATTTCGTAAAATGGTCAATGGCCATGATTAAGAACTTTTTCTGTGAGGTAGAGGGAGGAAAAGGACCCAGGATGTCCATCCCCCACATGGCGAAAGGCCAAGGGCTGTCGATGGGATGCAGAGGCCGAGAAGATTTATGGCTAAGTCGGGCATAGTGCTGGCACTGGGGACATGATTGTGTTAGCTGCTAGGCATCCTTGGACATGGTGGGCCAGTAATACCCTTGGAGCAAAGCCTTTATAGTGAGCAAATAGTGGGACTCATGTGCACCACAGATTCCTTTGTGGATTTCTCAGAGTATGTAATTTCCCTCCTCCGGGGAAACGCACTTTGACCAAGGGTGCGACAAGGATTTTTGGTAGAGCTCCCCTCGATGGACGGAATAGTGGGCTGCTTTGGCCTTGAGCTTCCGAGCTTGCAGCTTGTCTTCTGGGAGTGTGCCATGCTCAAGATATTGGATTATGGGTTGTATCCATTCTGAGACTACTTGTGTTCTGAAAACTTCAATGTCCTCTGTGCTGGGACTGGTGAGTGATTCGGTGAAATTCATATCCCTAAATGCTTGATTGTTCTTGGCTGCGGATTTAGTAAGGTAATCAGCCTTATTGTTGTCTTCCCTGGGAATCTGGACGATCTTCCATTAGCCTCCGTCTTACTTGATGTGTTACAAAAGTCGCCTGGCTTTGTCTACGTACTTGGCAATGTAGGCATCTTTGACTTGAAATGCTCCGCTGACTTGGTTGACTACTAGTTAGGAATCTGAGTGTATGATGAGGTGTTCGGCCTTGACTTCAGTGGCTAGTTTCAACCCTGTGATGAGTGCTTCGTATTTGGCTGCATTGTTGGTGGCATTATACTCTATGCGGACTGCGTACTGGATATGAACTTTATGCGGCCCCCTGAGGATTATTCTCGAGCCGGAACCTTGAGCTGAGGATGCTCTATCAACATAGAGCTTCCATTCTAGTATCTTGGTCAAGGTTATATCTTCCGGAGCCATTTCTTGTACAAATTTTGCTAATGCCTGGGCTTTCATCTACTGCTGAGGCTCATAATTAATATCAAACTCGCCGAGTAAGACCGACCATTGCACTAGACTGCCTAAAGTCTCTAGTCTCTGTAATATTTTTTGCAACGGGAAACGGGACCGGACTACAATATGGTGAGCTTGGAAGTAGTACCGAAGCTTTTGAGAAGCATGAACCACAGCTAAGGCTAACTTGTCCAGCATGGGGTATCGAACTTCAGGTCCTCGGAGCATCTTACTGACATAGTAAACAGGGCTTTGTTGGCTTCCCTCTTCCCTTACCAGTACTGAAGTGATGCATTCTCGACCAATAGAGAGGTATAAGTATAAGGTCTCATTCGGTATCGGACAGCTGATTAATGGTGGGGAAGACAAGAATCTTTTAATTTCTTCAAATGCTGCCTGACAATCAGCGGACCACTGAAACTTGCCAGAAATTTTGAGAGCTCGGAACAATGGTAGACATCGCTTAGCCGAGCAAGAAATAAAATGCCCCAGTGCGGTTATTCTACCATTTAGCTTTTGTATATCACAGATGCTCTTCGATGCCACCATGTTGAGTATAGCTTCCATTGTTTATGGGTTGGCTTCAATGCCTCAGTGAGAAATCATGAACCCCAGGAACTTACTGCCTGGACTCCGAAGACGCATTTATCAGGATTAACTTGATCATGGATTGGCTTAGTAACTGGAGGACTCAATCCATGTCCGCTGGGTGATGCTCCGGGTGCTTGCTTTTGATGATGATGTCATCCATATATACCTCTATGCTGGTTCCAATCTGGCTTTGGAGGACTTGGTTCATTATTCTTTGGTACGTGGCTCCAACATTTTTCAGTTCAAAGGGCATCACCTTGTAGCAGTACAACCCTTCATACGTGACAAAGGATGTTTTCTCCTGATCTTCTTTCTTCATGGGGATCTGGTGATAACCTTGGGCAGCATCTACGAAGTTGTATAAGTCATGGCCAGTGGTGGAATCCATGAGCTGATCAATTGTTGGTAACGGGTAGTTGTCTTTAGGGCATGCTCGGTTGAGGTCGGTGTAGTCTACACACATTCTGTACTTCCCGTTTGCTTTTTTAACGAGTACCACATTGGCTACCCTGTCTGGGTGAGTAACCCCTTTAATGAATTCGACTGCCAATAGCTTTGCCGTTTTGTCGGTAATGATAGTTTATCTTTCTTAGGCAAAAGTTCTTTTCTTCTGTGCTACTGGCTTGGCTCCTGGTTTGATGTTTAGGCAATGATAGGCAACCCGCGGGTCCACGCAGATGATCTCGGAGGCTTGAGAAGTAAAATCCTCTGAGTGTCTAGTAAGGATGTCCCTTATTGTGTCTTTGATGTTCAGATTAAGGGCATTGCCAATTTTCACTGACTTTCCTCCCCTGATTCGTAATGTCTTCGTGTCTTCCACCAGTTATGGGTTAGTGCCTTGCTTCTCAATTTTCCATGCCTCTAAATGAAAAGCCTCTGCCAGAGACTTCATGGTCATCTGATAGCATTGTTTGGCCATTTGCTGATTTCCCCTAATAGTAAGGGTCCCCTTCTTGACTGAAATTTTCATGGTTAATTGTCGGATGCTGGTGACTGCATCTACTTCATAAAGTATCGGCCATCCTATTATCCCATTATAGGCTAGTGGTATGTCTACCTTGTTGAATAAAGTCTGGACGATTTTTGTTTCCTCATCCTCTTGGTTTTCGAATTCTAGGTCTAGATTGACAATCCCCATAGGTTGCACCATTCCCCCACAAAAACTAGTGATGGGGTTCTGGATGGCCGTTAAGTTGGTGATGGAGCCACCCATAGCTTTATACGTATTCCAAGATAAAACATTGATAGCACTCCCGTTATCGATGCAGTTATCACTAGGGCATCACTGTGAGGGTGATGTATATGCAAATTGTCTTTAGGGTTGAAAACGCTATCGCTTTTCCCATGTATCATTTTTTCTCCTCTACTGCGCTTTAACCGTTTCCCGGTGTTTTCTCCTCCTACAATCATGTTGATCGTCCCAATTGGTTCTTTCCTAGCTTTCTTTGCCTCAGCTTTGTCATGGTCATGGTGGTTTTCTAGGTTTTCGCATCCCCTTGGCGCGTCAGTGAAATTATTAAGCTTTCCCCGCTGCACCAGTTTTTCTATAGCACTCTTCAATTCTCTGCAGCCTTCTGTGTTATGGTCGTACTCTCTATGGTACTCGCAGTACTGGCTTCTGTCACGAGTAAATCTCCGGCTTGGGCTGATTCTCTTGGCCGGTGTAATCTCCACTCCATTCTACCTGACCCATATGAGGATCCTGGATCGAGAGGTGTTTATGGGTGTATATCTATCCACTTCCCTGTCAAATCTATCTACCAAAGTTTTGAAATTCATTTTTGGGAAGCTTACTCGTCTCTGTTTTGGTCGTGCATCCTTGATCGATGGCCTGTCTTCTTCCTGACGCATCCTCCTATCTTCGTCCATCTTTATCATCCAAACCGCTATCGCCATTGCCTCTGCAAAGGTATTCGGCTCTTTAGTCATTAATTTTTCTTTTAGCTTTCTAAGTCTGGTGCCGTTTTTCAAAGCTTCTATGGAAACTTCATCAACGAGGTGCTCAATTTGCATAGCTGTTTTATTGAAACGGTCAAGGTAACTTCGTAGAGATTCGTCAGCCTCCTATCGACACATCCGCAGATCATTGATATTTTTTACAAGAGGGATATTGGTGATAAATCTGATACGAAACTGCTCCACTAGGTCCTCAAAGGAAGTGACAGAATTCTCTGGGAGTCGATGAAACCATTTTTGGGCGCTCTTTGTGAGTGTACTTGGGAAGACTCTGCACATGATTCCATCGTTCACATTCTGGAGCAGCATCTTTGTCCGGAAAGCTGATATATGACTGATAGGGTCTCTTGTCCCATCGTACTGATCAAGCTGCGGGATTCTGAACTTACTAGGAATCTCCATTTGAATTATTCTGCTGACAAACGGAGTTCTGCTATCCATCACCCATTCATCTTCCTTTCTAGGTTTAGTTCGGGCTTTGTTCATTGCTTCCTCAACCTTCTACGCTAATTTTGACTCATCAAGAGCTAGGATGGACGAACGACACTCCCCTTCTGGTGCTTTACCCATCCTTGTGCTCGTCCTTGGGGCTTGTTGGGGTGCTGTATTATCATTATTTAGAGCCGGTTCAATATGCCCGCTCTGTATTATAGCGCTTAGTTATTGTTGCATCAAGGCTATTTGTGCCTGAATATTTTTTTATCATGGCCTCTTTGCTTACTTGGTCAAGGCTAAGTGTTTGGGTTACGGTGTTTAGGTTTGGAGTGGTTATTGTTGGCGTTTCTAGTAGGCTTAGAAAAGGTATTGAGGGTATTGATCGATGGTGCTGCAGCGGAGCGTAATACGGGAGATCTGTGCCCAAGGACGGGTATCTCGGGGTATTTTTCGAAAGTGAAGGTATATATCCGAATGAGGCTCCAACATGTCGCAAGGTCGGCGGTGGTATTATTGCTTGGAAAGGGTTTGAAAGGTCAGTCGAAAGGATAGGTGCCGGCCTCAGGAATTTGGGCTTGAGGTGGGCTAGAAGTCATAGTAAAGGTGTCTTTAGCTTAGCAAGTAAAATGAATGGCTTTTCCCGAGGGGTTCCCACATACGGCACCACTTGATAACTAATCTCCGGAACTCCTGGCTTAAACGTCCTACAAAGCACGAAATAGGGGGCAAGGTGAGAGGTGGGGGGAATCCCCATAAACACTCCGATGCCTAAGTTAGAGAATAGAAGCAGGGAGGAGGTGAGATAGCTTGAATGTGTGTGAATGAGATGTCCCCTTATGAGGGGTATAGGGTTCTATATATAGCAATACTCAAACCTAGGAGGAATGAGATTCCTTATGGATCAGTGAATCATAATCTTTGTAGGAGAGTGTTCCTTCTTCGATTAGGATTCCTCTTTGAGGTAGTTCTTTGGATGGATCTGTCTTCTCCCTTGTCCATATGTTCCTATTTAGGGGGGTAGAGGACCCCTAATTAGGTGGGAACATTCTAGATGGAATCAAGAGGGTATTATAATTCTACACCTTCTCAACCTATTTTTTAGGTGGATCTCTTCAAAGGTTTTAATGCTACCTTTTTCTTCTTCTCAAGTGATGGGTATAAACTTCATTTTAAAAATGGGCTATTATTTGTTTTAGATTATAAATCAAATTTTTTATAACTTGATCATTATTTGTGTTGTCATGTTAATGATGATGTATTGTTATTTTTAGTATAATGTTGTTTAAAAAAAAATTTGTTGAACACTTTATCTTCTTATGTTTTGATATTATTATGATTGCCCCACTAACACATTATCTTTGTTTATAGTTACATATTTTTATGTCATATCATTGTGTTACTAACATTTGTACTACTAATCTTAAAATCATCTCTTAACTAACTCTTGTTAAAATTAGTCATTTTATTTCTTGCATAATATTATTCGATACCAACATAATGCATATCATATTCATATTCATTTTTACAATGTTCATCACTCTCATCTCCATTTTTTCTTAGATCATAAGTGACATTTATATTTTTGAATATAAAGAAACAATAACTTGTTAAATGAGATCAATTCACTAAAAGGTTCAAAACTCATTTTGATATTTAATAATGGATTAAAAGGACCATCCATATGACAAGTTAATGACATCTATTTATTCAAGTCACTAGTTTTACTTTATCGTCACATTTTTTCACCTTTTTCTTTAAATATAGTGCATTTAGATCTTACGTTTAAAAATTCTATACCTTGCTAGATTTAATTGTTGCATTTAAGGTTTAAACATCCTTTCTTGGTATCTAAAAGAGATTGAGATGAGAATCTCCATCATAAGTGCATAGGACTAACATATTTAAAGTCCATATCATCATGTTATGTGTCTAGCATATCATTCAATATTTTATGCCTACTTTTGCATCATTTTAACTTTTCACATCAATAAAAACCTTTATATCATAAAACCATTCATTTTAGCATATTTTGGTCTTATTTCATGTTAAATCATACATTATTGTGTTTATTTTATGTTGTTTTCACAACTTTTATAAAAGGATACCAAATATTTACACATTTTATTACATTTTGCACCCTTTTTTCATGTTTTTCACTACTTCCATAACTTTTTATATAAATTCATAGCTTTTATTATATATATTTTTTTAATTTTTCATTAAAAATTTTAACAAAAGCCATGTTGTAAAATATTTCTCAATAATGACTCAAAATAGTGCCTCGGAAGTCCTACCCAAAAATCAAAGTAAGTAAAGCCAAAGGGAGGATGCAAATGAAGTTTAGCCATTCAATTATGTATCATCTTCAAGATTAGCATGTTTATTTTGTTGTCCTTTGCATGCCTAAATAATAAGCCATAATATGCATGATATGTCCTACATTATAGAAAATAAACATATATGCCATGTCATATCTTAGTTTAACATGTCATGCATTGCCATGCTTTGTGTGGTAGCCGTGCCATGATTTGCCATGCTTCATATTATTATCATGATGTCTTACCATGTATTGCATTGTTGCTAGGTTTAGTTCACCGTCAGTACCATAACTTTGGGCCATGTTTCATTTTGGTCCTAAATTTTTAATTTTTTTCTTTTCGGTCTTAAAAATTCTATTTTTATTTCAAGTTAAAGTACCTTGAATATATCCGATCAAATTTAGTATACATGACAGTCGGAATAAGTATATTTGTAATATATTCATAATGTAAGTATCCCATTAAGTGGTCTAATCACCTTGTGGGATCCATAAAATAAATTTTGCTAACATTTTATTTTATGGGCCCACAAGTAAATTTTATTTTATAGGACCAATAAGACTATTAAACTATTTAATGAGATACTTACAAGGAAAATATACTAAAAATATATTTATTTCGACTGTCACATATGTTAAATTTGATCAAATATGTTCAAGGTACTTCAACTTAAAACAAAAATAAAATTTTGGGACTAAAAAAAATTTAAAATTTTATATCAAAATGAAATATGATCCAAAGTTATGGTACTAATGGTGCAACAAACCTCATTGTTGCCATTCTATGTTTGCTGCATTTATATCATGTTCATGCATCATTACCATACCATTGATTGGGTGGTTTGCCACCTCTATCAATTTGTAATAATTAAACATAATACATACATGGGCTTTCGTACTTATCATTTTTTGTTAGTTTAACATCTCAATTTATAATTATCATTTTAACACCTGAACTTAATTAAAATGTAATTTTGAAACCTCTATCAGCACATGTGATATGAAATAACTAATCAGCATAAACTACATTATAAGGGTGTAACTGATAAAAAAACTATAAGTAAATGTATTAAATTGATGAAAAAATGACAAATACAAGGGGGAGGTAGATATATTATATTATTACATTAGTGCAAACTAATGCAATTTAACCAAGTTCAGATATCAAAATAGCAAAACTATAATTTAAAGTGTCATACTGACAAAAAATGACAAATACATGAACTATGTATGTATTATGCCTAATAATTAATTCTTATACTTTCTTGCATTCTTTTACATGTCATTATATAAACTGATATATCATGTGCTTGTGTGTATGTATAAATTGTTGCATTCAGATATAATGGTTGGTGCAACTTGGTACATATATATTGAAAGCATTGTATCAAAATAACAAGGCGAGTAATATTCTATATCCAGGTGGACCTTCCTATAAACCTTCCCCTTCCCATATCAATATGTGAACCCATTGCCTTATCCATATCATGGGCAGGTGAGCAATCGAGTTTGTCTAGTCTTTATGAAAGTAATGCAATACGAATTCACCATGTTAATATTTTCTAATATCCCAAAAGGGAATATATATATATATATATATAATGACTGAATGATATATACATACCCCTTCCGTCACTCAGACAATAGAAGAAAAATTAGCATAGCAGCCTTGGTTGGTTCTGACAAAATGAGATTATGGCACAAAGAAGCACTAAGAGTTCCCAAAACCCAATTAAATGCGGTCCATCAACCTCCTACGTCTGAAAAAGAAATCATTAAAAAAAAAAAGAAGGGATTAATTGGCTTCTCTGGTAGTTTCAACTCTTTCGAATTCAACCATGATTCTAAACAGTACGAATCATTGACATTAAACTGGTTAAAAATAACTGCAGCAAATTAAACTCAAGCCTGAAACTATCAAGACGACAGAAATTACATATTTTACTCGTTTTAAATTTTAAGCACTCGCAATTTATATTGCTGATTGGTTCAAAACAATAACGTCTCATTCTGAGTAGCCTCATGAGGTAGTTTGACTCAACTTCAAAATTTCCTTTAACAATCGGCTAACAGAACCCTTTACTTCATCTGGCACTGACAGCTCTGGGTTAGCTCCCTCCAGTGCATATAAAATGATGACCCTCATGACAACAACCAAATTCAAAGTCTTGTAATCCCCTTTCCATACACTTTGATTCACAAATTTACATGAATGTTTGGAGATGCATTTGCTACATACCTAACAAGAGCACATACCAAATAGTAAAATAATGCAATGTTCATTTAATTTAAGTGCTGAAAAAAAAGATAAATTGAATAAAACATTCAGATGAAGGCTTACACTGTCTTCTTGGATTTCAAAATATCTGCGCAATCTTTTAGCCGAAAAAACATTTTTTCTTGTAAGAGAGGGGCACCCAAAGAGGGCCACCTTTTTCAAGTCACTGCCTGACAACCATCTGTGAATCCAATACTTGTAATGGTAAGAAAGATGCAACAAAAAAAGAGACGGTGGAAAACTAAGGCAAATGTTTGTGGAACTCATACACATTAAACATAAGAAAATAACAGCATTTCAACAGAATGTAACCCATATCATCATGCGGAAAAAAATTTAAACAGGTCAGATAAGTCAATTTTAGCACACCACAAGAAGGCACAAATATAAACTTTTAAGAGCTCCAGTTTTCATAAATGCAGTTTATAGCGAACAACACATTATTGATGATGTAATCATCCTACATTGAACTTCTGAATGTTAACGCACCCATTCAATAACAGCTTATGACAAAAAAATTGACTTATGTGATATACTACATGTGATGATCAATCACTATGAACAGTGTGTAAACACTACGAACTTTTGGCAAGTTTGATGTAGATGAAGGATTCTGGCAATTAAATCAACAAATAGGATAGAATAGTGTTTATTATGGTTGGAACAAAACAAAGATAATTACGTTTAGAGAAATATTAGTCCTATACAAAATTTTGCAAAAATTAGATAAAATTGTTCATTTGACCAATCAGTTGGGAAGGTAGAAATTAACTAACTAAATCATTTTGAAAATAAGCCAATCAAAACAATTCGTGTTGTTTTCATACAACATTCCTGTATAAGACAGTGATCTCTTTAAAGAAAACCTCTTCAATAAAATTCCAAATCACAAAACAGTTGCTCACTAGTTTATAGAAAGCCTATGTTTATTAGCTAAGATAAGCTAACCCTAATTAAAAGAATTGATAAGTAACCTAAAGAAAACTTAAAAGATACCTAAAACAGCATTGACCTAACAAAACTTATGCATTAAATAAGAAAACTTAACAATTAAAAAAAATTAAGTAAAGAAACTGAATCAGATACTATAGCATCAAAGTTGCATGTCTATGCAAACAAAGTAATGAGAGGCATTTTTTCTTCCAGCTGAAAACTGAAATCAAATGGTCAAATTATCACCAATTACACCTTCAGCTAAGCAACTCTGCTGTAACACATTGATCAAATAAACTTGAGCGTTCGTAAAGGTATTATCTCCATAAGGGAGAAAGTATCTCTATGTATCAAGAACAGAGTTATCAGAGAATGTGGACATTGAAATGCAATCTGGTCGATGTTAATTGCAATTCCAATTTGTTATAATCGGTATTCGCAAATTTCAAAATCATTTACAGCCCATGTTAAGATCATTTACAACTACACTTTATAGCATATACCTGCTCCATCGGCCAAATAAATAATCAAACATGACTGTCTAAAAGATAAAAAAAAGCCTCCACCAAACAGAGAGCGAAATACTTGATAACGAAAAGGTAGATATTTAAATAATACAACCTAATCTTGAACATACAGATAAAATAAGATCCTCAAGAAGCCTAGCTGAAGCCCCATATACTTGCATGCCTAATGGTCCAAAAAACCGCAAGATTTCAAGTAATAGTGTATACCCATTAATAATATCTCTAGAACTGGACTACAAGGATATGGCACATAAAATTTGGAACAGATATGTTATTGAAATGCGATTCAAATATGCTAATCATACAAACAGTAAGGTAAAGAAATTGCAAAATACAAGAGAAGAGTTAAAAGAAAAAACAATTCTTTGGGAATGGCAAAATGAACAATAAAGAAAATCGACAAATTAGATCAGAAAAGTAGAGTTACTTAGCAATTTCTTGGTGATCATTGCCAAACTTCTCAGCAGCATGCTTGATAAAATCCCTGCCATAGCTGTCATTAAAGCAACTAAAATCTAGATGACCCCTTCTCAAGAAATTGGCATCACTGAAATACCCTCCATTGTACAAATGGTTCACAAACATTTTCACATCAAGCGATAACTCTTTAAAAATCAAAGGAACATCTGCCTTCTTTCGCTTCGTTTCCTTCTCCGCTATTTCCTTTCCAGTAAACAGTCCATACAAACTCTTGGATTTTATCATCTTCTTCGCTTTTTGATCTTCTTCGTCATTTTTTGTCTGTGCTTCCTTTAAATGCCTGACTTCATGCTCTAGCTCCCATAATTTCTTCTTCACTTCATTACTATGGGTTTCACTTTCCGCACCTGTTGCACTTTTGGGGCATAAACCCACTGCTTCTTGGAATAGAAGGTGAAGGGGCTTCTTGTTTTGATCAATTTGGGGACACGAGGAAGTAGTAACAAAAGTTCTTCTGTTGATAGCAGAGCTTCGACGGAGAGAGCAACTTTTAGGAATTAAAGCTCTAGACATGGATTTGAGAGAATTAATTCACCTATTTCTCCTGCGAATTGGAGGTTTTGACTACCTTTTCAACTTTAACGAAATTGTACAACAATTTTAGTTTACTATTTTAGTTCAGAATACGTTCTGTGAGGAATGTTCACCGAAGTTATTTACTTTAATCTAATTTCAATAGCATATTTATGTTAAAATTTACCACTAAGTAAATATAATTTATTTTATAATTTTATTAATTCAGTCTAATTTATTTTTTATATATATAAAAATAAAATATTAGAAGTTTAATAAAAATACAATAAAAGTTGAAGAAATTAATAAAATAAAGTTTGAAAGTAGGAGTTTCTTAATGACCTATGTTTTACAATATAAAAGAGATAATGACATTTTTAGTCCCATAGGTTATTAGATTTTCACCATTAAATCCTAAAAGAAATTCCTTTAACAATCGAGTTCTATAAGATTTTAAACATATTTCGTTAGTCTTAATCCGTTAATTCTGACAAAAATAACTAATTTGGCACAAATACTATTTACATTCTTCACACCTCCTTTCCTATTATTCACTTCACAAAGTAAAATGAAATATAACATAATAACACTAACTGTAATTGTTTTTTCTTCATCTTCTTTCTCATTTTTCTTAATCAACTTTCTCCTCCTCCTTTTTCCTCTTCTTTCTCCACCTCTTTTCTTTTTTTTTTTAATTCTTGATTCTTATAAATATATTGTTTCACCATTGTTATGGTCGTTGCCTCTCTTCTTTTGCATCCTCCTCCTTCTTTCCTTTTTTTTTTTTTTCCAGATCCACTACCCTCCATTTGCTATCATTGTTGATATCATATTTCTTTTGTTGCTTTCAAACAAGAAAGAAAAGAAAAAAAACTCGTCACTCTTTTGTATGTAATGCTATGATAGAATAGTTGATGTTTTAGGGTTTCAAGATCATATTTAAAGATGAATTGTTGATTTTCATGGCATGATTTTTTGGGTATAGTTTTACCATCATTTCTTGATTTACTTACAAGAATTGTAGCCTTGACATATTTGTTGGTGTTTTTTTATGATATCATAAATTAAGTTTAATTGTTAGTCCCCATTTTCAATAATGAACTTTTAGTTTATTGATTTTACCTTTGTTTGTTTTCTTATAAAAATTGTTGAACTAGTTACAATTTGTTTTCTTGTGTGTATTGTTTAGACTAAAGACTTGCTTTAAGTCTGAATTAGAATAACTTTTTTATTCATTTTTGTGTAAAACAAACTATAAGAACTTATTGATGATGATGCCGATACTGGTGGTGGTGGTGTTAATATTGTGAATTCATTAAATTTTATTTATATTAAATTAATTTATTTGTTATTAATAGTTGAATAAAAATATATATCCCTTAATTATTGTATAAAATTAAAAATTCAAACTTATGAATAAAATTTTAAATTTTTTTATTCAACCGTTAAAACCAAAATTTAGGTCAATTATTTATTTGCTATTTATATTAATAAATAAATTTGGTCATTTTTCTAAAATTTATATCACTTGATTCTTATTTTTTTTTAAGAAATTATTTTATACGTTTAAAAACTTTTAAAATTTTATAATTAGGTTACATATAATTCTAAAAAAATTATCCATTTTATTTGTTAGCATCTGTTAAAATTAATTTTTTTATTAATCTATAAGACTTAATTGTACTAAAAAAAAGTTACAGAACTTGACTGTACTTAATAAATTTCCAATGTCAAACATTTT
This sequence comes from Mallotus nudiflorus, assembly GCA_947683625.1. NCBI lineage: Eukaryota > Viridiplantae > Streptophyta > Magnoliopsida > Malpighiales > Euphorbiaceae > Mallotus > Mallotus nudiflorus. The sequence continues at coordinate 1,062,148 of CANTUR010000035.1, forward strand.
GCTCTAGTTTAACATTGTACTAATAAATATTGTATAAATTTCCAAAATAGAAGTTCCAATTTTGGTTCAAAAAAATCAAAGGGTCCAATGTCAAACTAGGGCAAAATGTGAAGGTCTAATTTGCACCTGTTCCCATTATATAAAATAGCATTTTCAACAAATTTAGAAAAAATTTAAACTTATTTTGAAACTTTCAAAAAAATCTATATTATGAAATTTAAAAAATCATTAGAGATGAATTTATAAAATAAAAATGGCATTTTCGTTCAAAAAAAATAATGAAAATGACATTTACAAAAGACCTACAAAATGAGTTATAAAAAATTTGGCTATTGTTATGGTATAAACGTTTGTATCTATATAAATAAAATTAGAACTGTTAGATTAATATTTATCATTATCCTTATGTATCAATACCCATAATATGCATCAATAACTATGATTAAATAAATATTAATCTAATAGTTATAATTTCATTTGTATAGATACACATTTTAGTACTAAAAAAGGACTCTAAAAATTTTATCATTTAAAATTTATCTAAATCAAAATATTGACGAATTATAAGATAAACTCACTTTAAAATTTCTTTTACATTTTAAATTAAAAAAGTTAACAATTTTAGCAAATGTTCATAACTAGTAGTGGGATAGAAAACAAATTTAGAAATTTTAATTAATGAATTTCTTTTGTACAAAAATTAGATTTTACTATATATTCGCTTTTTATTATAATATTCTTTTGAATAACTTTCATTATAAATAAAAGCTGTGCAATTTAAAGTGTTTTTGAAAACCAGTAGTATATACAAATGTTATATTTTTGAAAATAGAAGATAAGAAAAATATGAAACAAATATAAAATTATATTAATTGAGATAAAGTGGATTATAATCTATAACTTTCTTGTTTGAAAAATTAAATCATTAGATATTTCTCTTGTTGATAATATTGTTGAGGTGAATTCCAGAAAGTCAAAGATTTATTTGTATATATTAGAAATCAAATTTTTACATACAAATAGGAATTAAATCTTGATTTATTTAGAATGTTATTCTATTTCTAATTAGTATGTAATTAGGTTTCTTATATGTATATATAAAGGATATAACCTCTCTTATGAAATATGAAAAAATAGAATTCCCTTGAATTTTTTCTTCTTTTCTCTGAATTTTAATTTTCATGGTATCAAAGTATATTTATTGAAATCAAATTTTTTTGTATTGAATTCTTGAAATCATGACCACTGAAAACACATCTATTGTATCCTATAGAACGCCTATCCTTATTCAAACTCTATAAGATAATTCTCTCTTCCCTATTGGAACTATATTTGATGATACGGACTATCCTCTATGATCACAATTGATGGAGATACGAATTTGTAATAACCCGAGTTTTTAAATTATTTTATTTTAAATAGGGATATGTAGTATTAATAAAATTCAAAATTTTATTTCATTATTTTATTACCTTGTGATTAATATTTATTATTTTATGTTTAATTATGATTTCTATGTAAATACTCATTTTTTTAAAACTAATTATTTTGGAATTTATTTGCGTTATATATACTACTTTGAAAAGAATTATTTTAATGATATTATTCAAGTGCCAATGTCATTTTATTTATTTATTTTTATTTTTAAATTGATGTTGCTTATTTTTGTTGTTGTTGTTGTTGTTGTTGTTATACATACATGCGATCACTGTCCACCCTCTCCCCCTCCCGCTACAACTTATACCCCTACCGTCAGTGTGCCTCTCCCTCCTCCGGCCAGTCGCCGCCTTCTTCTTTAGCCTTCCTGTTGTTGCCTGCACGTCGACTGTCATCGAAGAAGCAGAAAAACAGCAGCAACAGCGATGGCCACCATTCTTTGTGATTCTGGTGTCCCTGAGCTCCTCAAGCTCTGGTGAACTTGATCCAAGCTTCAGTTTGAGCTCTAACTCCTCCATTTTTGCTGTTTATTGATTTCTTTATTTCGGCCATTTAGGGTTTTAATTTTTTTTTTGGGTGTTTATGGTCGATTCATAAAAAGTTCCTTAAAAAAAGTTAATCCCTCTAGCTTAATCTTCATCCCTGATTTTTTGTGTGATTTTTGGGAATTATTTTGATTTTTGTAAATTTTTTATTATTTTATTATTTTCATAAATTAATTATATAAATTATGAAATTGTGAGTTTTAGTGTTATTGATGGTTAATATTAATTTTAGAATATAGTTTATAATTTTTGTGAATTTTTTGTAATTTTTATAATTATTTTTAGTTTATGTGAATTTTGGAAAATATGGTTATATATATTTTTTGTTAGAAATAATTGGTTAATTAAGTGCATTTGTTTATTTTAATGAATAATATGCTGGGAAAATAATTTTTGTGTATTTATATAATTTTTATTGAATTTTTGATAATTATTAGTATTTTATGTGTATTTTAAATATTAGGGGTAATTTGGTAATTTGATGATAATTTTAGTTAAATATTAATTTTAATTGGTTTTAATATTATTTGAGGTATAAAAATGATTTTTAAAAATTATTTACTAATTTTAACTAATTAATACTAATTTTTGAAAATTATTTTCAAATAATATATAATGTATTATTTTTGTAAATAAATGGATTTTTAGTCATTTTTAATATGTTTTTGGGCTAATTAAGTTAATTGGATTTATAAAATGAATTTTTATAAATATTTTGTGTAATTATTGAAAAAATGGACTTTTAATAATATTATATTATTATTTAGGTTTTTTAAATAATTATTGAGAAAATAATTATTTTGGTGTTTAATGTTAAATATACTATATTTTGAGGGTATTTATGGTAATTATTGATTTTTAACATATTTATTGAATTATTTGTATTTTGGTGAATTATGGATTTGGTTGGAGAATTTTTAGTAGTTTGGGATCCCAACCGAGGGTTGTGAGAATTTCTATATCCAAAGTATATTTTTCTTGCAGGACTGACTCTACTTTTTAGTAGAGAGATGTCCGTTTTACAGAGGAGGTTCTGCTAAATTTTTGATAGAATTCTCATAAAACGTGACATCGGGTCTAATTCCAATTCTATGTTTATCTGTGTTTTTTAATCCTAGATCGAGTCTCTAGAAGTCTAAGTTAGATTTATTATGATTTTGTGATCATTTTGATTGTTTAGTTACGCTGAGACCGAGACCTAGCAGACCAGGCTCGTCGGACCAATCTCGAAGAGCGCATCCTTGTGAGTTGTTATTTTATATATGCGTGCATTTAGGTTGCATGTTTTAGAAATATATGTTTTAATTGTATGATTTATGCATAAATGACTTAATAAATGCTTAAGTATATTCTAGGTATATTTTTGGTATATTATGAAATAAATGCATGTTTTCTTTTTTAATTAAATCTAGATTACTTTCAAATATATATTATTGGTTTAATTTAATATATTTCATGATTTATTTGAATTGATTTTATGTATATATACTTGAAATATACTTAGTTTATTTTAGGTATATTTCTAGTATATATATGGTTTATAATGTTATTTATAATGATATCATGCATCATTATTTTATGAATGAAATGAGTTATTTTTAATGAAGGATATCAATAGAACGTGCTTCCTAGTAGGCAGCACTAGGACCGAGTACGTACCGGTACGACGATAAATTGTAGGTTAAATTACTAACCTATTTGTGGATTATGACTTGATTGATTTGATATTGATGTGTGACGTGACTGATGGTGTGATTGTGGGAGCTCGGTTGACTAAGTGTCTCGGGGCTAATCACACTGACAGTCAGACTGCTGGAGCTTGGTCGACTTAGTGTCTAAGGGCCAATTTACTGTCCAGTTGGATTAAGTGAATTTACTTTGAATTAAGTGAGCAAGTATGACTAGAGTGATTTCTATTGTTATTTTGAGGTTGTGATCATTTAGGGTTCTATTTGATCCTTTAAAACTTATATTTTTCAGTATTATGGAATAAAGTGATTTTTCAGCATCTATGTGTACATGTCTGTATATATATTTATTATATACATATGATTGTTTGCATTTGACATTTAGTAATCTGTGTATATATATTATAACAATTCACTCAGTGAGGTTTGACTCCCCTCAGTTGATATTTTTACAAGAGAGTCTTCTTCTTCTGACCTCAGCACAACGCTAAAACCACTAGTAGGAGATAAAGCTTTGAAGACTTAGCTTATTGATAATAACTAAGTCAAAAGTTGACTTATTGATTTCATGAGTCCAATATTGATGTAAAGATTCATTCGTCTTCAAATAGTAAAGGAGATATGGGAAGCTGTCTTAAAAACTTTTTATGATGGATCTGATAAATCTCAATTGTTTGAGTTAACTGGAAATCATTCACCACACGTCAAAATGGTAGGGCATTACCTACATACTACAATGAGCTAGTTAGGATATTTCATGAGATTAATGCCCAGAAGAGTGCTCAAGGGGAGGATGCTAATGGAATAGTATCACTCTACAAGCATATTACTCAGCTTTGAACATATATTTTTCTAGTCAGACTGGACTCGAAATTTAACATTGTTCAAAGTGAAATACTACGGAAGGATCCACCTTTTGATGTCAAGTCTAGTTATGCATAAATGCATAGGGATCATAACCAGCAATAGACGATGGAGGAGCTGAAGATTCTACCGGACCATGCAGTACTTGTAGCAACTTAGACTCGCTCATAATTTAAAGGGAAAGTACCGAATAAGTCTAGTACATACACATGTACTCATTGTGGTGAAATTAGACACTCCAAGAAATGATGCTATGAAATTATAGGCTATCTGGAATGGTAGGATTTCAATAGAAAGCCTCATAAGAAGCTCAGAAAAGCTGCAATTGCCACTTCTAGTGTCATTAAACTAAGTGGTGATCTTGATGAAACATTAGATATGAAAAATCTTACTTAGAATAATACATGGATTATTGATACAGGTGCTACTGATCATATAACAAACTCCACTTACCATTTTACATCCATCCGACCATTAACCCAACAAAATATCCTGACTGCTAATGGAGGAATCACACACATCACTTATGAAAGATCAATATCTAACTTTGCCTCTCTTAATCTAGATATTATTCTTATTGTTCCATCTCTCTCTTGCAATCTATTATTTGTTGGCTAAATCACTAAAACCTTAAATTGCATTGTCAAATTTTGGCCTAACTATTATTTATTTCAGGACATTACAATGCATCGGATTCTTAGCTTTGGTGTCAGATGTGGAAAGTTGTACTATCTTGATTTGCATGATGATTTGAGTCAGAAATCAAGTCAAATCAATAGTGTTGGTAGCTATCGCTCATATAAAGACCAAGTCATTTTATGGCATTGTCGTCTTGGACATCTTTCTTTTAATTATCTTAGATAAATAAAGCTAAAGTTATTTTTGAGTGTCACAGACTCTGACTTCAAGTGTGATATTTTTGAATTGGTAAGGCCATTGGATTTCATATGTATTGAGTTATACTAAAAATTCAATTCCATTTATGACCATTCATTCTAATGTATGGGGACCTGCTTGGATTCTTACTCTACCTGGTGCTTGATATTTTGTAATGTTTATTGATGAATGTAACCCAAATGACCTGGGTATCCCTACTTACAAATAAGGGATTGTGTGCTCTACTTTCCAAGCCCTGTACAAAATGATGGTTATGCAATACCATAGTAAAATTTGAGTCTTGTAATCTCATAATAGTGGGGAGTATCTCGACTATTAAGGATTTTGCCATAAGCATGGTATTCATAACCAAACTTCCTGCACCGAAACTCCCCAATAGAATGGTATACTAAAATGGAAAAATTGATAATTATTGGAAGTCATCCAAGCATCATTGTTCGACATGAATATTCCTCGAGAATACTAGGGAGAATTTATTTGATCCACTGTGTATCTCATAAATCGGACTCCCTCAAGAGTACTTGGTTTCAAAATACCTCTTCAAAAACTTCAAGAACTTGTCTCATCTCCACCTCTAAATTTAAGCCCTGAGTCTTTGGATGCTCAGCATATGTTCATCAGGTACTCAATAAATTAGATCCTCGAGCTATCCAGTGTATCTTTATGGGATGCTAATCTACAAAAGAGATATCAGTGTTATGATCTAATTGCTAAGAAGATGTATATAACTCAGAATGTTTAGTTCCATGAAAATTCTCCCTTTTTCTCTTAATCTGAGTGCTCTTCAGGGGGAGAAAATTCAGAGTATCTTTGAAGATAGCACTCTGAGCATCTCACCAATTATTCTGAGTGTTTCAAGCATCTCACCTGGTATCTCATCGAGTGTTCCGAGCATCTCACATAGTATCTCACTGAGTGTTTTAAGCATCTCACTTGGTATCTCACTGAGTGTTATGAGTCTGAGCATTACACTTGGATAAATAATTAAAGATAAACCTAGTATCTCGCTTAGACATGAAACCAATCAAAATAGTACATCTTTCTAGTCCATACAGAAGTTGAGAAAACTTTAGATGTGCATAATGAGGTAAACTCGACTCCCCTAATAACTCTAAATACTGAGTCTTATTATCCTTCTAAAATCAATAAAGGGATTAAAAAAAATGATCCAGACCTTAATACCAAAGCTAAATATCCTATCAACAACTTCATATTAACAAACCATTTGTTAAAATCACATGCATATACTGTAAATTAATTATCTACTATATCTATTCTGAGTAATGTGTTGGAGACTCTAAGTGATTTGACTTGGAAGAAAGCCATGAATGATGAAATAAAAGTATTGTAGAAGAATTCCATATGGGAACTTGTTCCACTTCCTGAAGGAAAGAAAATGATTTGATACAGGTGGATATTCACTGTCAAACTGAATCTAGATGGAAGCATTAATCGATATAAAGCTCGATTGGTTGCAAAGGGATATACTTAAAAGTATGGAATTGACTATGAAGATACATTTGCCCCAGTAGCAAAAATGAACACCATCCGAGTTCTTATTTCCTTAGCTACCAACATCGACTGGGCACCATTATAATTTGATATAAAGAATATTTTTTTGAATGGAACTATAGATGAAGAAGTGTATATGGATCCACCACTCAGAACTAGGTACACTGACCGAGTATGTAAACTAAAAAGATGTATGGACTCAAATAATCACTTTAAGCATGGTTTAGACAACTCACAACTTTTATGAAGAAGCTCGGTTATAAACAAAGTGATGCTGACTATAAACTATTCATCAAATGAAAGACTGGTAAAGTCACTACTCTTATTATGTATGTTGATGATATGGTAGTCATTAGAAATTATGTAAGTGAGACAACAACTCTGCAAAGATAGGTAGCAACCGAGTTTGAACTTAAGGATCTAGGTAACTTGAAGTATTTTTTGGGGATTAAAGTTGCAACATCAGCTTAAGGAATTTCTCTCTGCTAGCAAAAGTATGTAATGGATCTATTTATAGAAATGGGCATGCTTGATTGTAATCTAGCTGAGACTTCAATTGAAGTCAACCATGGACTATCCATCCGAGAAGATTAAGTTCCAACTTATAAGGATCAGTATCAAAGGTTGGTAGAAAGATTAATTTATTTATCTTATATTTGGCTGGATATTGCTTATGCAGTAAGTGTTGTAAGTCAATTTATACATTCTCCGAGTAAAGAATATATGGATGCGGTATATTGAGTGTTTAGATATATGAAGTCTTCTCGAGGAAAAAGTTTATTTTTTGGAAGAAATAAGGATTATAAAATTATTGGTTATATAGATGCTGACTGGGTTAAAGATCAAGCTGATCGAAAATCAACATTTGGGTACTTTGCGTTTATTGGAAAGAATTTGGTCACATAAAGGAGTAAGAAATAGAAAGTTGTGGCAAGGTCAAATGTTGAACTTAAGTTTAGAGGAATTGCTCATAGTGTATGTGAGTTGCTCTGAATAAAGCAAATTGTTAAGGATCTGAGACTAAATTATCTGAAGCCTATGTTGTTACATTGTGATAATAAGGCAGTCATAGCTATTGCAAACAACTCGGTTCAATTTGATCAAATTAAGCATGTGGAGGTTGACAAACACTTCATCAAAGATCATCTGAATCAATGAATAATTGATCTTCTATTTGTTTCTTCTTAGAGTCAACTAGTTGACATCCTCACAAAAACTGTGTCTGGAAAAGTATTCTACAGCTCACTTGGCAAGTTAGGAATGATTAACATATACTCACTAACTTGAGGGGCAGTGTTAAGGTGAATTGCATAAAGTCAAAGATTTATTTGTATATATTAGGAATCAAATCTTTATATGCAATTATAAATTAAATATTTAATTTATTTAAAATGTTATTTTATTTCTAATTAGTATGTAATTAAGTTTCTTATATATACATATAAGGGATGTAACATCTTTTGTGAAATATGAAAAAAATAGAATTTTCTTAAATTTTTCTCTTATGTTCTCTAAATTATATTCTTCAAATACGATTTGATTTGAAAGTTTGAAAGTCTACTTTTTATTCAATTTGTAAATTTGCAATTTAAGGACGCAAACTTATTCTCAAATCAGAAATTTATTTGAGTTAAATTTAATATTCATGGTTCAAGAGTTTTGACTTGTTTGCATGATCATAAATCGATAACTTATTTGAGTGCTTGGAGAGGAACTTCCGACAAAACACAGAAATTGTTTGAACAACTTGAAGTTTTGTGATGTAAGTCCGTGCAAAGAGAAAAACATTAAGTTAGTATTATTTTTTATTATTTCTAATATCACCTTTTTTTATTTTGTAGTTGTGCCATGATCCTTTTGGTGTTGATTCGAGTACTCTTGGACTTGTCAGCGCTCTTCGTATGAGGTGGGTGCTGCTTGAGGCTCCTTTTCGTTGAAGTTGGTTCTTAGGAGAATGGGTTTGGTGTTGGTGGTTATGGCCTAGCAGTCATCGTATTCCATATCTTTCTCCTTCTGACTTCTACAAATTCAATCACCAATAGAGATTTGGAGTTTTCTTTGATCGGCTTCCCATATGACATGTTCTTGGAACCTTATGAAGAGAATACTTATCTTTTATGTTGCACAAATACTTCAATTAGTAAACGTTTCTCTGTATTCATATCTCTGTTTCCTAAATCCTTGCATCCGTGTCCGTGCAACCTAACTTATCTCCCATATATTTAGACACGGTTATTGAATGGTGTCCCTGACAATCTCTATCTTGTTGGTCTGAGTACCTTGCCATCTGATGTTTCCTCGACCGCTTCAGAGGTATAACTTTCATTTCTTTTCCTTTCCTTTTCTTCTTTACTTCTAACTCTGATTTAGCATACTCGAAAGAGAAGCTGCAGGGAGTGTAGTACTCCAAGTGAACCTACTTCCCATCGACAAAGTATTGATGTGGTTCCGGGCGATTTTTCCCGTGAAGTGAATCTGGAATTTCCCATTCTCGACCTTATTCATGGGACCAAGATTCATAAAGAACTCCATATCTTTGACCATCAGCCTGTAGCTTTTACTTTCATAAAGAATTTTGTGGTTTTTTTTTTTATAAAGTTAAATTCTTTTAATTTTATTTTAATGTGCCGTATCTGATATGTGTTTGATATTAACATTTTATTTTTATAATATCATCCATGTCAGCATGAATGAGATACAGGTTCTTGAATGGTTCCGAAACTCTAAGAAGTAATATACATAAATTAGATTTTAAAGCAATTTTTTTTAACTGGAAGGAGTTGAAATATTAAATTAGTAAAATTATAGAAAAAAAAAATTCAAATGCCGAAAAGAACAAATAAAGAAAATCATGGATACATCAAATCTATAATCTAATATTTATAAAAATATCATACATGCAACGTTATATTTTCATATATATTATTTACTTATTTATCAATTTATTTAATTTTAAGAATTTTTTTTTAGAAAAGATATATTTAATATTTGATTTTCATTAAATATTTAATAATTTATTTTGCATTATAAAATATATTTTATATTATAGTATTTATTTAGTTAAAAATATCTTAAATGATAAAATAGAGGTGTCTTCTATAGTTCCCCTGTTTCAAAACAAAATAATTTCCTTTATTGGAAAAATTTACGAAAATGTAAAAATTTTTCTTCACTTTATGTGAAATAATATTATTTTTCATATATATAAGACTTAGTATTTCTTTTGTTATAGTTTGATATATTCTTTTGTTAAATTATTATTTTGTATAAAATTAAACTATTTTTATGAAATTAATTGTAATAATTATTGAATTGTTTTAAGTGTTAGTACCACTTTATCAATTGAAAAATGACTTTTAGATTGGTATTTTTATAAAGAAAAAAAATCTGAATTTAAAAAATTTATTTTATTCATGAAAAGTGTGGTTTTTTTGGGTGAAATAACATCATATTTTCTAAGTATAAGAATTAACATTTTTGTATTATAACTTGATATATTTTCATAAATTATTACTAATTTTTATTAATTTAAAATAATTTTATGTAAAATTGGTTAAAATGATTTTAATTTATATATTTTTAAAAATCATAAAAAGGAATTTATTTTTTTATAATGTAATAATTTAATGTAAAATATATCAAATTATAATGAAAAATACTTTAATTTCTATATATACTGAAAATGATGTTATTTTAATAAAACACAATATGTTTATTTGTTTATAAATCTAGATAATTGTTTTTAGATAAAAAAATATATTAGTTCGTTTTAAAACAAAGTTCCGATAGAAATCACCTAAAAAAATTATGGATGGTAACATCCAACAGTATATATGGTGGCCATCCGCTTGGGACGGCTACGCAGTAGGGCTTTGAAAACCTATCCCTATTTTATAGTTAGACATAATGAATATACCTCAACTATGCCATATACCATGCCTAACTGAAGAAGCTATAAATATCTATATACAGATATATATAATGAGATTTTTTAGTAACACAGCGTAGCATCAAATTATTACCAAGAAAAATGGAGTTTTTCTACGTGAAATTGTCAACCTTAACCTACAGTGTTTCCTTCATCCTTCATGTATTTCTGCTGTTTTGTAGCACTGAAGGTAGTAGGGGAACAATTTCAGCAGTTATAGCATTTGGAGACTCAATACTGGACACAGGTAATAACAACGATCTTAGGACAACGAGCAAGTGCAATTACCCTCCCTATGGAATCGATTTTCCAGGAGGAATAGCGACTGGAAGATTTGGCAATGGAAAAGTTTTCTCAGATTTATTAGGTAATAACTAAACAACCTTGAAAAGTAACATCATTGTATCAGTTGCGGCTCAAAAGCCATTGTCCTGCAACATGTTTTTGCCCTAACGAACCTAACCCACAGGTCAACAACGTATAGCCTCTTTATCTAAACCCAAATTTCGTAGCCAACACGAACTTTGGATTAAAAAACACAATCATCATGTTTAAGGAAATCTCTGTTTCCTTGACAGCGGAAGGACTAGGAATTAAAGACTTGCTGCCAGCATATCTTAATCCCAATCTGCAAGATGCAGATCTTCCCACAGGTGTTTGCTTTGCTTCTGGTGGCTCGGGTCTGGATCATATTACATCTGACATTCAGGTGTCTGTACTTCAATTTACATATTCTCTTTTTCTCGTACATATATTTAAGATTGACGTGCGTAGTTCTAGAAAAACTCTTCTCATGGTTTTGTTGAATCGGTTTAAGATCAGGGTGTCCTATCAACTACGGGTCAGTTAGATTTATTCAAACAGTACATATCAAGACTTGAAGCTAAAGTCGGAAAGGAAAAATCAAATGCCATTATATCAAACGCCTTATTTCTTATATCTTTCGGCAATAATGATCTTGCAATTACCTATTTTAGCGCCCATTTACGCGTTCAATATGACATTCCTTCTTACACGTCACAATTGGTCACCTGGGCTTCTGCTTTTGTCAAGGTAAATTTAATAACTGAAACTAGATATATTGGAAGATACAATCATATGCGTTCTTTCACTTATCATTTCAATAATGTCTAATGAAGGATTTGTATGAGTTGGGTGCAAGAAGGATTGCTTTTATGAGTACACTTCCATTGGGATGCCTTCCAACAGCTAAAGCTCTAGCTGCAGCTGCAGGGCAACTATGCCAGGTTAATATAAACGAAGCGGCGCTGATGTTCAATACCAAACTGTCATCAGAGCTAGCTGTTATTAACAACAATCTTTCTGGAGCTAAAATATTCTATCTTGATGTCTATCATCCACTTCTTCGTATCATCCAAAACCCTCAAGCATCAGGTATATATTTTTGTACTGTAAAAAACTTTTTTCATTCATTATACTCATCATCATCGTTTCAACCTTTTTTATTTTTCAATTATTTCAGGTTTTCAAGTTTCTAATGTTGCATGTTGCTGCTCGCGTGAAAGTTCATGTCTTTCTCCATCAACTAATGTATTTTGGGATTATGGTCATCCCACTGAAAAAGCATATAGAATTATTGTCAATCAGACCCTCCTGACGTATGCAAACTATTTCTCTTAGAACCTATTTGGTTAAAGGAAAATGATTTTAGCAACACAAACAGGTTGTTGCTGCTAGTGACACATTACCATTACACTCCTAAATTGTTTTAATAATTACAAAAGTAATAAATAAATTATTTACAAAATATAGATCTTTAAATAATAACAGGACCGATTCATATACTTTCTTTTAAGTTTTAGATTTCTATCAATTTAATTATTTCTTCCATTAGAATTGGAACTTGTGAACTATTATATGGATGTGGCTTCATTGTCCTTGATTAAATTGTTAGGTAATAAGTGTTATTAATAGTTAGTAGCTGATCAATTCGGTAAAATTAATTAAGGTCATTGCTACTTACATGTTTAATGTTATTATAGATATTAATTAATTGTTTTAGGTCAGTTAGTAAATAGTTAAATGGTAATTCATCTACAAGTGTATTTTGAAGTATAAAGTTTGAATTATATAATTCTCAATTTAAAAGGAGAAAATTATCTATACTATATAGTTTATCAATATTTAAGTTATGTGACTTCCATATTAATAAAAAAAAATGTGACTTCCATTTTAATAAAAAAAATTAACTCTTTTAGAATTTTAAGATGTTACATTATTTAGTATTTGGCTTATTGGCAAATAAAAATCCAAATATTTATTACTTCTTGTGATTTTATTGCAATCTTTTAATTTTAGCAAAAATATCCTAATTAAGCAAATGTTTGGCAATTTTTATCAAAACTAAATAAAAATTCTAACATGATATCTTATAAAAAGTTAACTTTTCCCTTTTTGAATTACAAATTTCTAAGTGTATATTTGAATAAAAAATTTTAAATATTTGCAATTGTGTTAGTGAGAGAATAGTTAAGTTGTAACTCCTTTTTAAAGATATCCTAAATTATATGTTTTGATTCCTACTATCATCGACTTAAAGGGAATGACTGTCTTCTATTGTGTAGTCCATCAAAATTTAGGTTATATGACGTCCTTATTAAAAAAAATTATTAGTAATTATATTCTAACTTTTAATTTTAATAAAGTGTCTTTAATGGATTTCTGTATTTTAAACAAATAATAATTTGTATTAGAATTGATAAAATTGACTAAATTCGGATTTCTGTATTTTAAAAAAATAATAATTTGTATTAGAATTGATTAAATTGACAAAATTGAAACACTTTACTTTAAAATGAGAGAATGGTTTATCATTTCTTTTTTTTTTTTCAGTGAAAAAGGATGCATTAAAAAGACAAAATTTAGGAAACAAGTGTCTGAAGCAACATTGATCTCAAAACACATAGGAACCGATTTTTTTTTTGATAGGAACCGAATGAACCCAACCACCTACATCATTCTGCATATCAAAAGCTAACTTAGTTAAATAATGAGCCAGTTTATTTGCTGACTTTGGAACGTGAACGAAACTAAATCTAGCAAAACCTGAACACAGACTTCTAATATCAGCAATCGCCATTTCGAGATAAGATAAATCCTGGACTACATAGTTCAATCTGGAAACTGTTAGTATAAATGTATCATAGTGCTATTTTTATGCTATATATGACATTGTACTTTTGTCCTATGCTAATAAAATAATTATTTAAATAAAGTATTTATTTAGTTGAGTATTTATTTTTTAAATTTTGAGTTATTTATCATTCCATAGTAAAAAAAATATTTTCCATTTTATGATATTTTTGAAATTATTTTCTTTTTTTTTGGTGATTTTTGAAATATTTTTTCCAAAATACCTTTTCTTACTGCAATGGAATGTGCATTCTGTCAATCCCAATGGCGGTATGCCATAGCAAATTTTTATTTTTATTATTATTATTCTTTGGCATTCCGCAACAGAGAGTGGCGAAATGAGCAAACAATCGTCCTAGCCAGCTGATGTGACCAAAACTTGTTTAATAATTAGTGAATGATTGTTAACTTTATTAATATTATAAATAGTCACTAATTATTGGATTAATATAATAATAATTGCTATGTTTATTATTATTTTTGGTTATTTGCATTTAAATGTTTTATATAGTATAGGTAATTCAAAAAAATAATAAAAACATAGGTCTAGACTTCCACTGTTGCTTTGTATCTAATTTTCTGACATAAACAGAGACTCTAACCACTATTTTAGTACCCTGTACCCTTATCTCAAAGTATGAAAGGGGTAGTGCATCATTACAAGGTACATTCTTTTGTTTCTTCAACATACTCCTCTTCTTACTTCTTTCTCTTATCTTCTTCCTGAAAATAGAAACCTACAACTCTGTAAGAAGCATTATTCTTCACAAACATTCATGGATCCCCATTAACCCAATCCTCTATACTAGAAATCACCATATTGACTTGAACATTGGAGGGGCTTTGGGTATCCCCAAGCCTTTAGACTTTAGTTCATCATTTATTCATCCTTTTCAGCTCTTTATGATGATATGGAGACTAGAAGGAGGCTAAGCTAAAATAAGACAATTTAGGGACTATCAAATCGGTGTTGTGTATGGAAAAAAGGGTGATTTGTTACCTAAAGGCTATCTTTTTTCTCTTAATATTTCTTTTATCATATTGTTTTTGATTTAGAAGTTAAGAGTTGTCATGCTTGTGTTGTTCTTTTATTTTTTGCATTTTCTCCATTGAAAAATCAAAGAACGAATGAAGTAGTGGTAATGGTGAAAGCTTGAGTATATGCTTCGTTGTGTATTGTATGGAAAATATTGAGTGTAGTTACTATTGTCTTGTCTTGCTTTTGGGAAGAAACTTATGATTTCTTGTAATGGTGAGATCGAATACATCCAATAGATGGTATGAACCAATGAAAGATAAAGAAGTGGAAAGGTCTTTTGTTGTGAATTCAGAACATCAGCCAACTGTAAAAGTTTCCACAAAGTTTTTTGACTGATCTGATGTAAAAAGTAGACTGTTTTGTTAAGGCTCAATCGAGGTTGGAGAAAGGAAAAGCCATAATGACAAAGCCCAGTATGCATATGCCTAATATGGTCAAAAGAAGACTTTCTATAAGAAATGGGGAAACCGGTGAAATAGACCCTAAAACTCATGCAACATCCTAATTATATATGGGGGTTGACAATTACCATTCATATGGGAATATATAAACTGGATGGACTGATAAGCATACCTAACTGGAACTCACCAATTAGATAAGCAAGAAAGAGAAATTTATAGCTTATTTTGAAATGAGGTCTAGCCAACTGGAGAAGGATTTTGAGGAGTTCCATGAATGAAGAGTAAAAAAGGCTAAAACCAAGTTGCATAACCAGACCGTCAATTGCCAGTGTGCCTTCTCAGAGTCTATACAAAGGAAACCTATTTCAAATAATTTCAAATTGCCCACTTTGTATATCTATGATGGCATGACTAGTCCGAAGGATCATGTATCCAGGTTCAAAATGTTGGTTGAATTCTACACTTAATCGAATGCAATCTTATGTAAGATTTTCCCTACGACTTTCACCAATATGACTTAATCCCGGTTTTATGGTTTGCCATAAAATTGTATTAGCTCTTTTACTGATTTTAGCGAATTGTTTATTAGCCAATTTGTGTTTAGTATTCTTGCTAAAAGGGAAATTTCTTATTTCGAAACCATAGTGCAAAAATTAGGTGAAAGTATGAGAGAATACATTGCCCAATTCAATATGGAGGCAATTAAAATCCCTAACTTTAAGCATTTTAAAGCCATAGAGGCAATTATGAAAAGCACTAATAACTCATTTTTCTTTAATTCCCTCTCAAAAAATTGGCCTACTGACACTACAAGAAAAAAGGTTTTTAGCAACCAACTTTTAGCGACCATGTAGAATTTCATCTTTATAAGTATGTTAATAATGACCAAATTTCCATGTGATCATTAAAGCTAAGACATTTTGTGATAACCTTTATTCGTCATCGCTAAAAGGCCATCATTATGGTTACAATTGTCTAAATAAGGGTAGGGTATTGAAGTGGAAAGATATGAATTAATGTCTTTCATCTCATAAAAATTACCAAAAAATGAATAATTTTTTTTTTAAATTCCTGTTTCTCAAATTTGCTATCCTGCTATGCTCTATTTTCTTTTTATCTTCTCTAGAAAGATAGATTTTCTTTTCTATTAATCGAAGAAAGATAAAGTATGTGAGCTCATACTTTGGTTCTATTTATTTTTATCTCATATCCTAGAAGAATTGAGGCTAATTTGTTAATTTTCTAACCCTAGATATAAAATTGCCTAAGTTTTGCTCTTTTTTCATTTGACAAAGCCCAAATAGGCAGATGACTGCATCGTTAAGCTCTTCTCTTCTTCATATTCTTCTAGTGTTGTTGAAATTTTAATTTGAAGTCAAAATTAAGAAATGGAGAGCTCAGTAAATTCAAATTTCATTATGCTTCTATTTCTTCTTTGTCACATTATATTTTATGTCGGGAAAAAAAAAAGAAAAGAGTGGAGAAACTGATGGATTTTTCTTATTAATATTGTTATTGTTAAGGTGAGAGCGGGATTAATTAAAGGAGGAGATGGAGATAGGAAAAGGATTCATCATATCATTCTCTAAAGAGCACAAACTCTTGTAGAAGCAGTGGTTCAATTCTGTCGATTCAAGTAAGGCTCTTCTTCTTCTTCTTCTAATTTATTTTTAATTAAAATTTTTTGTTGATTTTATTCTAAATGCAAAATGCAAAGCAAAGCACTGGAAATGGTAATAATTATAATATTAATTGATTTATTGTGTAGATGGAGATGGGCGAATCATTGGAAATGATGCTACTAAGTTCTTCACTTTCTCTAACCTTTCTCGTCATATCCTTAAACAAGTTCTTAATTTTTTTATTTTGCTTTTAAGTCAAATTAAGACCATTCACTTACTTTTTTTTTTAATTTTACTTCATTTCCAGTAACTTGTTATAGGTTTGGGCGCTTGCAAATTCTAAACGCCAAGATTTTTTAGGTTTCATAGAGTTTATTGCTGCTATGCAAGTCCTTCTTGTGTGAGTGGGGAGTGGGAGTAATTCATCACTTTTTATTTCTTTCCCCTTATTTGCAGATTTTGAATTAAAAAACTTAATTATAGATATATGACCATACATAAACATGTATCTTGAAAATACATAACAGAGTTCTGTTTATATATTGGTCATTCTATGATGCTATGAATGCTGGCAATTGCAAGTAAGAGTTATGCATATATTGCATATTTTATAATGTGAATTTAAAAAACCATGCCAAATATTCCTTTCTCCTTTGCATTTAGATTTTGGGTTGATTTCTCCTTTCAATGGCTGCTTAAAGGTGGGCATTTTTATGGCATTGAAGAGGATGTATAGTGTCCAATGAGATTTGGATCTTTTACCACCTATGCCTAATAATGGGGATACATGGTATGTCATGCTAACTTGGGCTTTGCCAGCTAGGTCCTTTCTAAAGTTTGTAATGTTTTCATGGTGTGTTAAGTTGTTGTTGACTTCTATTACCCTAAATTTTATAGCCTATTCACTTTCTTTGTTAAGTGCCAAGTTGGAACTACCCTGCATGCAGAATGTTTATATATGCATTGGATGCATAAATGTATGATGTACAAGATCAGAGTGGGCATTATTATTTGAGTTTATCCAAGGTAATTTCATTTGACTCTTTGCAATTAGGTTTAAATTATGCCAGAAGTGATCTTCTGTGTTTTCTTGGAATTTGCTTAGGAATTTATAACTATAATCATTATAAAACTAATTCAGAATCTTGAAATTTTTTTAATGAAAAAACTGATTTTTTCCAATTTTTTACTTAATTCCTCTATCTACATTGATGTGCTTCTTTATAATGAATCTAAGCAGCTTCCTATTGCATGTGCTTATCAATGGTATCATTAAAATAAAAGGGGTCTCAATATTTTTTCTTATATGTATGATTCTATCTGTAAAAAAAATTACATTTTACATGTAATTTAACATGTAAAATTTATTAGATTAGAAAATATTAAATCCTGGTGTTAGAAGGTTATTATTTTTTTTTTTGTTAATAAAGTTTGCATTAAGTTGGTGTTTTTCAAAAGTTACATGTGAAGAAGATTTTGATATGTTGTTGAATGTTGTAGTGTGATTGACTTCATGGATGCTTCATTTTTACTTTAAATCTTTAAAATTTGAATCCCATCAATCATGAAATTTATGATTTTAGTCATGCTAGGGTGATCCTTTATGCTGGATTTTTGCTTGTTTGTAGGAATGCATCCATGCATTCTAGTTGATGGTTTTGAAATTGCTAAAAGAGCTACTTTGTAATTTCTTGAAAAATTTAAGACTCCATGTGGTTATTGGTGATGAACCTGACAAAGAGATTTTAAAAATGGTAGTAAGAATAACTTTGAGAACAAAAGTGATGTTTTGGTTTGTTCTTGTTGTATATCTTGCATGCCTTGTTTTTTCATTTGTTTAAAGTTGACATCTTCTTTACTTTTACAGTTGTATGAAGCTTTGGCAGATCATCTGACCGATATAATAGTTAATGTGGTGAGTTTTTCTAGTGGTTTTCAATGTTTAATGCTTAGAGAAAATGTTAAAATCAGATGTTGGTGGATTTTATTTTCAAGTTTAATATATTTACTATAATTTTTTTAATCCAAGATAGGTCCTCTTAATCAGAATGCCTAATTTTTTTAAAGTTTGTGCTATTTCTACTATTGTTTGCTTTAATTCTGATTGTTAGTTTTATGAGTTAAAGGTTTGAGCATTTAACTATAAGTAATGTTTTTTATAACACAATAAATTATTTAATATGAGTAGGAAGATGAGTATCTTGCATTATTGGCAACTAATAAAGAAAAAGAGATGAAGGCTATGGAGGAAGTTAAAGCTTTTTGTATATAAGAACAAGTGGCTATGAAAGCTGCTTTTGAAGAAGAAAAGCAAAAAAAGGAAGAATCTCATAAGAAAAATGTTGTTTGATTAGGCATTTTGTGTTATTTTGACTGGGATTAGATACTCTTGTAGTAGTTATTTGTATATTCTATATTATGTTTAGGAATAATTTACTGTGACTTATTAAAAAATGTAACATTCTTTAATTTATACTAATGCAGTTATTTTTCAATTTGTTACTAGTGGATCTTGTTATATATATATATATATATATATATATATATATATATATATATATATATATATATATATATTGAATATGCATATTCAATTTTTATTGGAAAGTAGAAATAGTGGTTCCAAATATCTTAATACGATAAAAAATTTGGTCACAATTAGTTATACAATAGTAGTTATATAAATAAATTACAATGAAGATATGGCTATTATTGTAAAAAATGTGGTCACTATTAGTACATTTTTGGCAATCATAATATATATTTTTGCAAAAAGATATTTGAGACCATAAATTTTTTTTGCTCATAAAAACCTTTTAGCAACAAAACTCATTATGATGATCAACGACCATAAAAAAATGGTTGCTAAAAAGTTTTAGCAACCAATTTTTTAACTTTAAGCGATGACTTTTTCCTTCGTTAAAAAGCTTTTTTCTAGTAGTGTGACTTGACCACTATGATGGAAAGAGCGAAGAGATACATCGGACTAGATGATGAATACTATTAAGCAAATTTGCATCCAAGCACAAAGAGGAGCATGTCCCCTCTTCTTAAGAGGATCAAACGAAGATTGAGTCCACTTCTTTAGAATCCTATACAGAAGCTTCACAATAGACTTTTTGCTCCCCTAAGGGGGGATAAGCTAACTCCACTGAATATGACCAGACTAACAGAAATAAGAGGGAAGATGTCACCCAATAGATCATCAGAATGGATGATGTCAGCCAATAGATTGTCAGAATGGTTTAATATCCAAAAATACTTTGTTTTTTCTAAATTGTGAATTTGCACTATTTAGATGAAGTTTCTTTCATTTTGTAAAGACTATGAGAATGTCTTTTCAATTTCTAAGTATTGTTGCATTGAAAATTCAGTCTTCAAAGTATGGCAAAGCATTATACAATCATTTTACTTAGGATTGCCCCTATAAATAAAAAAGCAAAAAAGCATCCATTTCGGACATATATGGATATGATCATTATGTCATTTCTCCCATGAGGAACATCTCTGAAATTAAGATGATTAAGTCCCCATGGATATGACCAATATGTTATTCCTCCCACGAGGAACATTTTTGAAATTGAGATGATAAAGTCCTTATAGCCATGACCATTATATCATTCCTCCTACGAGGAACATCTCTGAAATTTATATGATCAAGTCCCTATGGACATGACCATTATGTCATTCCTCCCATAAGGAACATCCCTAAAATTGAGATGATTAACCCACTTGGGTATCCAATCTCTACAGGTCTACTAGGACATGCTAATGTATCATTTCCCCTAGGAAAAACACCTCTGAAAGAGGTTAATCACGAGAACACATTCATAACTTTATAGCCAAAATCTCTAAGAAGTAAGACTACTTCATCATTTTATTGCTCCTATTAGGAGCACTTGCACACAATAAAATCTACTTCCTACATGAGAAGCTAAGCCTCATCTCATTTAAGTAAATCACTAATAGTTATACTTTTATCTTGAAAAAATCCCAACTTTGGGCTATTAGAAGTAAAGCTTAACTCCTTATAAGTCTTACCAAACTATTGAAAGAAAGAAAAGTAAAATGACATATAAGAACCTCAAAATATTCTGGTTGTTGAATACATAATGGTGCTGAGATAAAAGATGCCTTATTAGAAACACAAGTGGGTTATTTCTATTAGGGTTATTCCACTTAGATTATATAGTCTCGAGATCACTTACTAATCTCATGCTTGGATGGGGAGTTATTGATGATGCATGGAAAAATTAACCTATCAAATGTGGACATATGTCCCGTTGACTCTAAGATGGATCAACATTCCACCTCATTTGAAAGTGAATTTGAGTAAGGCCTCCTCCATACTAGTCATGATCAAGGACCTAGATAATAGCCATATTGGTAAAAGATAGACTAGTTTTCTTCCCTTTGACAGGCATTAAATATAGTTGAAACCATACTGACATTTAACAGGGACATTCCTTAGTTTGCGCCCCACGTGAAGTAGACTTCCACTATTGATTTGTACCTAATTTTTTGACATAAACAGAGACTCTAACAACTACTTTAATTCCCCATACCCCTATCTTAAAGTATAAAAGAGGTAGAGCATCATTACAAGGTACATTCTTCTCTTTTTTCAACATACGCTTCTCTTCTTCCTTCTTTCTCTTCTCTTCTTTCTGAAAATAGACACTTGTAACTTTGTAAAAAGAATTCTTCTTCATAAGCATTCATCTATTTCTTGTTGAACAAAATTGCTCTTATGCATCCCCATTAACCTAGTCCTTTATACTAAAAATCACCATACTGACTTGAATGTTGAAGGGGCTTTGGGCATCCTCAAGCCCTTAGTTCATCATTTATTCATCCTTTTCAACTCTATAAGATGATGTGGAGACTAGAAGGAGGTTAAGCTGGAACTATTAATAATGATAATAATAAAGTGTAGGTAATTGTTATTTACTACTAGTGAATTAAAATTAAAAATCTAAGCTAGTGAGTGATGCCACCAATTAGAGGAGATCTATGGCCTTAAGGTATATGATATTAACCTATTGCTCATAGAGTAGAATCTCTAAAGCTGATGGGATGACATGGCAGGGACACAATAGGGACAGACATGCTAGGAGGGATAAGTACGCCACATGGCTTTAGGAAAAAGCCATTATGCCATAGCAAATGGCGAAAGGCATTAAGGCTACAATGAGGAGTCTTGTCTTCTACTAAAAGTTTTTGCTTTTCTCATTCTGCCATTTTAATAGTAGTATGACTTTAGTCAAAATTATCCTCATATAATACCACCATTACCAATGGTGATATGGCTTTTCTTAAAAAAAAAAGTACCATAAAAAGAGAATTAGTTTCAAAAGTACTATAAAAAGGAAACAATTTTATTTTTTGCTATAAAATGGTAAATAACCATTAGCATTATGTTAACTGAGTTTATTATCAAGAGTTGATAATATGAGTGACAAATTCATTTAGTACATATAGTATAAAATGTTTATAGTCATTGGATTAATATATGGGTAGTTTTAATCTGTAGACTATCATCTCTATCTATTTTCCTCGATCGGTATGTGATATCGATAGTAGGAGGTAGTGAGTCTCATGCTACTTGATATGAGATATCATAATATACATGTGGATGCTCATGTGATGGGTGGATCAAATTGTGATATAAGATAAGTGACTGCATGATCTTTTATCTACAATCACTATCTTGGACATAATTGTGCGTATGGTCCTTCGACCTAAGGTGATGTAGTCATCCACATATGGTTGGTTAGAGTTTATTACTAATTACATACTTATGCTTTCCATGTATGGGTATATGGTGTATGGTGGCTCTAGTCGGTTATATATAGGGATGAGTGATCGGCTAATATGGAATTCATTACATGGAGTGAATTGGGATAATATCCTTTTGCTATTTAAGTTATTCTCACTGAATAAGTACCTGCCTAGGTTAAAATTGACTTACGTGAAAAGACTTTTAGTACTAGAAAGAGTTTCTAGTATGAGTCATGTTTTATAGAGAATTAAACAAAAGATGAGCGCATATGATTAAGGTAATTAGGGTTTAACTTGACCATGACTATAACAAATATTGGGATCTTATAATGAAGGGATATTAAGTGCATGGTAATTATGTCCTATGGTTCTTGTGAATCCATGAATAGTATTGATTTCCAATTGGGTAGTCGTGACATTAATGCTAGGGGTTACTTATGACTTATGGGTAAGGGTGTTCATAGTTCGATTTGGTCAGTTTAGACCAAAAATTTATAATCAAACCAATAAAATTGATTTTTGAACACTTCAATTTTTAACCAAACCAATTAATACTAAAAATATCCAAACCAAAGCTATTTGAATTCGATTTGGATAGTCAGTTTAGTCAGTTTGACAAGCAAATGAATGAACAAAATAAAAAACTGAACATGCCACAAAAATTTACTTAAAATTATATGCTCAAAATAATAATATAAACATTATTCAAAACATAGAAATTCAACACAGTACTTTAACTTCCAAAAAATTCAAAACATAATTTGTAAACTAGTAAAGTAAACTTTTGCTCAATCACGTGTTTTACAACATTCATCCATCAATGGTAGCTTGCTCCAAATTGGATTTAACACTTGATCCTAAAAATTCTAAAATTAAAATAAAAAAATTAAATTAAATACAATTTTTTATGTGGAATTTTAAGCAATATGTGTTTTTTTTTTATATAGAATTTTACTATATGCAAAATTATAGTAAAATGTATAGAATAGTTATATAGAATTTTACTGTGTGCAAAATTATAAATAAAATATGTAAAATTGCTATGCATAATTTTACTATAAAATTGAGGTATTTTTTTATAAAGAGTAAAAGGAAAGTTGAAGAGTTTAGGACTCTAGGTAATTAAAAGTCTATAATTTTAGAAAACTAGAAAATTATTAGCATTAATATCTCGTGTGTGTGTGTGTGTGTGTATTTTTTTTAAAAAAGATAGTTTTACACTATATTATTGGCTTGGTTTGGTTTTATTGGATTTTTATTTTCTTAATCCAAAACCAATCAGTTTATAAAAATTTCAAAACCATAACTATCCATATAACCACTTAAACCACGATTTTCAATTTGGATTAAATTGAATCAATTTAATTTGGTTAGTTTGATTAATTTTTGTGTAGCCCTACCTATGGGAACTAAATATGATTAATTAGAATTTTCACATTTAGTTTGGAAAGAGTTTCCAATAATATTAAGAGTTAATGTTATTTCCCTATCCCTTTTGAACATGAACATGATAAATCACACTTATAAGAGTTGCACTAATAATGATAATTATTGATTTAATTATTAATTAAATTAAATTAAATTAAATTAAATTTTTGCATGTGCGGAGATCTTGCCTATCCCGAAATCTAATTCAAAGGTTATGACTATTAATTATTTGATTAAATATTAATTTGGACTTAATTGAATATATGATTGTCACGACCCAAAACAGGGGCCATGACCGGCGCTAGGGAACAGGAATTCTTTCGAATCCGGAATCCGTAGCAAGCCTAAAAATAAAATAAAACATGCAATAACAATAATAACATAAATAAAGTATTCTGCAGCGAAAATAAAATCTTAGATATTGAAATAATAATCCACCCAAAAGAAATTAAATCGAATATCTCATCTGATATAAATAATACAAATCCATTTCAAATCTTTAAAGTACATAACTCACACAAATATAATACATAAACTCCACAACTGTTTACAACTACTGCAGCGTCTAGATCATAAAATAAAGCTCAAATAAGCAGTTTACTTAGTGAAGCCAGGGCGGAAGAAGTCCGGCGTATGGATCTGCTACTGTGGTTTGAAGACGATGACTCTCTTAAAAAAAATAGTCAACGGAGGGGAGTCAGACCTCACAGAGTGAATTGTTATAATATATATACATGCACACTAAATGACAATGCACATAGTCAATAGTATATATAATAAATATATATACAAGAAAATACACACAGATGCAGCAAAATCATTTTTATATATTTACTGAAAATCACCGTTTATGAAGGATCAAATAGAACCTTAGCAAATCGCAACCTCAAATAGTGTTAGACAACACTCTAGCCATAAAGGCTCACTTACTCCAAACAAATTCACTTGTTCCATTTGGACAGTAGACTGGCCCCGAGACACTAAGTCAACCGAGCTCCAGCAGTCTGACTGTCAGTGTGATTGGCCCCGAGACACTTGGTCAACCGAGCTCCACCAATCACACTCCCAAATCACATCTCACATCAAATAAATCAATCAAATCAATATCCACAAATAGGTTAGTAATATAACCTAAATGTTATCAGCGTACCGGTACGTACTCGGTCCTAGTGTTGCCCACTAGGTAGCACGTTCTATTGATATCCTTCATTTATAGTATAAAACATTCATTCATAAATAAATGATGCATGAATTTGAATAAAATTGCAACATAAACCATTTATATACTAGAAATATACCAAAAATAAAGCAAGTATATTTCGAGTATATATACGTCAAATAAATCCAATTAAATTACAAAATAAACTAAAAATATACCATGAATATACATAAAAACATTTTAAGAATAATTTATTAATAAAACATACATATAGTTGAAAATATACCGAAAATATACCAAAAGTAAATCTAAGTAATAAATAAATCGTTTATGCATATTTTACTAAAATAAATCATACATTTCTAAAACATGCACCCTAAAACACATATATATATATAAAATAACAACTCACTATTATTGCGCTCCACGAGACTGGTCTGAAGGGTTTGATCCACTAGGCCTCGGTCTCGGCGCAACTAAACAAATAAATGGCAACCAAAAATTAGAATAAATCTAATGAAAATTTTTAGAAACTCGATCTAGAATACTAGACACAAAATTAGAATGGGAATTCGACCAGACATCACATTTTATGAGAATTCTGCCGAAAATCCAGCAAAACCTCCCATGTAAAAAGGACATCTCTCTACTCAAAGAGTAGAGCCGGTCCTATAAAGAAAACACACTTCGAAATAACACAAAATTCATAACCACAATCCTTCGATCGGACTCCAAGCTACAATTCATCGACCGAGGTCCACAATTCACAGAACAATTACAAAATACTTAAAATGCCCTTTTATAATAAAAATACATTTTATAAATCCAAATTACATATTTAACCCTAAAACACATTAAAAACGATAAAAACTCATTTATTTAAAAAAAATAGTATATTATATATAATTTGAAAATAATTTACGAAATATAGTTTTAATTAGTTAAAAATACTAAATAATTTGTAGAAATCATTTTTATACCTTAATTAACTATTAAAACCAATTTAATTACATTTTTAACCAATTTAGTGTCAAATTACCAAAATACCCCTATATATATAAATTCACTAAAATTAATCAAAAACTCACCAAAAATAGTATAATTACTCAAAAATTAATTTTCTCAACATAGAATTCAATAATATCAATAATTATACTCAATTAACCAATTAATTTCAATTAAACACATAATTAACCTAATTTTTCAAAATTACATAAACTAAATAAATTCCAAAATAAATACATAAAATTCAAAAAAATTACAAATAAATTTCTAAAATTCATTTCAACACCTATAATTACCATAAAACACAATTTCATAATTTAATTAATTAATTTTCGAAAATTAGAAAATATTAATAAAATAATAAAAAATTCACAAAAATCAAAATAAATTCCAAAAATTCTACAAAAATTACCACATGTAGATTAAGCTACAAGGATTAAAGTTTGTGAAGGGAATTTTCTTGAATCAATCAAATTGAAGTTCAAAAAAATTCAAGAACCCTAAATGGCCGAAATTGGAAAATCAAAACCTAGGGAAATCTAGATCATTTTAAGTGAAACAAAGCTTGGAATCACACTAATTGGAGCTCAAGGAGAAGATAGAAACTAGTGGTGTCGAAAATAGTGGCCGAAATCACGCCAATCGACGATGGGAATGATTTCGGCTTCTCTTAGCTTTTCCGGCCAAAACACGTCGGAAATGGTGGCTAGGGACGGCGGGAATGGCTGGAGGTGGTGGTGGCAAGCCAAGAGGCACACCGATGGCAGGAAAAATGAGTTGCAATGGCCGGAATTTGGAGGAGGACGATTGGGAATGTGAGGAAGGGGATGATGACAGTATTGTAATTTCTGCAAACTTTTGATTTTTGATTATAATTTATGTATATATATCCAACCATATATTATAATATTATATAATACCAAACACATTTAATACTCACCACACATATATTTTAATAATTTATATACTTATAAAATTAATTAATTAATATAAAACTAATAATAAACATTAATTTAATTAATCAAACCCTAATTTAATTTAAATAAATGTACATATATATACATTTTATTTAGCACTTTAAAATTATATATGAGTTCATGCAAATTCGTAAAACTAGTTAAAATAATTAATATTAAATTATTTACGTCTTAATTTCCCCGAAAATATAATTTCCGAAAAATTTTTACGTAATATCTTAAAATAATATAAAACAATTAAAATTAGCTTTAAATAAATAGCAAGCTCATAAAATATCATAAATATATACAAAAATTATTAACACTGCATACCCCGATGCAGTTTAAAAATAACTAAAAACTCGGGATATTACAATGATACCAAGTTTAAGGACCAAATTGATATTTGCCACTAATAGTAGTTTGGATAAGGGCCATGAGATGAGCCATATACATGTAGCGTAATGGATGAACCATGTGCTTAGATAATTATATGTATAGTGAGATAGGCCTTATTTAAGTGTTAAATAAAGCCTATAAGTCTAATTAGTTGATGTTGTTGATATGGGCCCATTTAAGAGTTAAATGAGCCCAACTAACTAAAGCTCACTTATTAAAAGAGGTGTCATATAAGCAAGAGCATGCAATGCTCATGCTTACATGACTGCCATCTAAGGATATGCTTTCCATGCAATGTGATTGCATGAGTGACACCATGGCAAGGTGTCATAAGCATGTACCTTTAGTTAGTGGAGAATCTCTACATGTATGAGGTTACTTATTTAATGTTAAAAATCAAAAGTAAGTGGATAATCTTTACATACATGAGATGGCTTATCCTACACTCATGTTTGAGTTAGCAGAGGATTTTTACGTATATAAATTTTTCTCTCACATATACACTAAGTACGTGGATATCATCTACATTAAAACTTACCACTTCCATCAGAGACATTCAAACACAAGAGAGAAAATAAGAGAGAATTCTCAAGAGTTGTGTCTTCTTTTTTATCATTTTCTTTCTAAGTGTTATAAGTGTGTTAGTGAAATACAAGAGTTGTGTTTCATACATTAACCCATACTCATCGCCCATTGTGCAAGAATTATGCAAGTTAAAGGCTACATTCATCCATCAACGAGTGGTAAGAAGCCATACATTATTCAAGCCAAAAAAGGAACTCTAGTAAGTTTTTGGGTCACCAAAGAAGAAGGTTGTAGGTAGAGATCCATCAAAGGCTTGAAGCCATTCAGGTGCTTCTTATGTGTTTTAAGCTAAAGGCTTTACACTTGGGGAGTTAGGAGATTGTAGAATCCTAAGAACCATAAACTAAATCTTGTTGATTATGCTACTAACATCTGGAGTTTGTAAGAGTTACTAAACTCTTAGATGTAGGTCCTAAGTCATGCTATGTGTTTTGGTTTATTATGAATCTTTGATATATGTTATCCATTTAAGCATGTGTGCATTTAGTTATGTAAATTGAATGTGATATGATCTTAGCATATATGGAATTCTTGCCTTTACGCAAGGAAAATTTTTTAAAATTGACCCTAATCAAATTCTTATTCACACCATGCTTTTGCTTACAGTTTCATGCATGTAATTGATTCCTTCAAGTGGTATTAGAGTCAAAATCACATTGTTTACATGCTAAATGTGTTGATAATTACAAGATTTGTGATTTTCCTTGATGTTAGTTGCAAGTGTTGTGGCTAAAACATACAAAAATGTGTTTTAAGAAATAACAATGTTAAGTACTACTGTGATCATATAATGTATTACTGCAATAACAGGGTGTACTTATTTTCTTACTTGGAAAACATGTTTTACTTGTTTGTATGACTTTGAAAATTAATGATAACATGCAAGAGTTGTATTTTATGAAATGTTTACTTGTCATCCATGCAAGGAATGATTATGGAGTTAGTTTACATCCTATGATTTTTAATAATAATTAATTTTATTATTTTGGTATGTAATTAAATGTTAATTACATATAATTAGGATGTGATATTTTCCTTAGTGTGCCAAGGATTGTATTGAATCACAAGATTTATGATATGGAGCTTGAAGTGTTAAAAAAGGTGGCTTATTCAACCCTTTAGTGGCATAGATCAAAGCCCATAAGGATGGTGATCAGGAGTTTCATGGCTCGAGGGCTTTTCTTAGGCTAACTTGTTCTAAAAGTTAGAATAGGTTTAGGAAAGGCCCATAATCATTCCTTATTTATGCCCACTAGAAATCCATCTAATAAGAGATTTCCATTTATTACTTTAGAAGTGTAGGATTCAGGAGGCCATTATGATTAAAGACCAAATCTAAAGGTAATATCATAATGTTATAAAACTAATTAATCTTGTTACCTTTTATAAAAATTTAATAATATAAGACCTTCAAACCCACTCTTAATCATACTTAACCAACATAAGCTTATGAGCCCTAACTTTATTGATTGACTAAAGAACCTAAAAGTTATTTCGGTTCCAAAAAAAACTCTATATATTAGAAAAATGTCCACCTATACCTCTTCCTAAAAATGCTTCCTAAAATGAGCATGATACTTTAAAAAAGTGGAAGGATGATGATATGCAAGCATATTGCATTATATGGGATTATACGAGCATTGCCATGAGAAGTGCACTAATGCAAAGGAAATCCTACTTCACCTATAAAAGTTATTTGATGAATATAGAAGGACCGCTAGATATGAGATATTTAAGTAGCTTTTTCATGCTAAGATGTAAGAGGGAAAGGATGTGAGAGTCCATGTGAGCTTTATAATTAGAGTCGTGAAGGAGCTAGAGAGTCTAGGTTTCATAATGGTCTTCCAACTCTAAGTGGAATTGATCCTACAATCCCTTCCTAAATCTTTCATCCAAACCATTATCAACTTCCACATGAACATAATAGAGTGCACTCTTACAGAGCTTTTGAACATGCTCATGAAGGCCCAAAAGGCTATCCATGGGAGCAATAAAGGGAAGGAGATAGGACTTATTGCCTCTTTTAGAGGGACTAAGAAGAAAGGCAATAAGAAAAAATAATGCAAGACAAGTGTTGTCAAGCCCATGGGTGGCATAGCTAAGAATAAGAGAAAAGCCATTATGAGGGAACAACAAGGAAAGGGAAAGTGTTTCCATTACCAAAGTGAAGGACATTAGAAAAGGAATTGTCTTAAGTTCCTTGAGCATCTCAAGACAAAGGGAAAGGGCAAGAAAGGAGAAGGTGAGGCTTTCTCTAATTTATTTGTTAGTGATACGCCTTAGGCCAATTGTGGTCATACTTTGACTTTCTCATATTTTTAATTTATCAATAAAAAGGAATTTTCAGTATTACTATTTAATTCTAATAAGTTCCTTGAAATGTTAATTCTATTTAAGGTCATCAAGTATGTGATTTTATAATAAAACTCTTCAAAAGTTGAATTCTATTCTAAATTATCCCTAGCTGGTCAATATCATTGGAATGATAATGAATAAAGGCTTATATGAAGTTGACTGATGATAATGTTTTATTGATCATGTATATGAGATATTAAGTCAACACATAGGTATATATTTGAGAAATGATGTACTAGATCAACCTACTATGAAAATACTACATGAATAATTGTCATAAGTAATTCTCATCACAGTAATATTATTTTAGTCATCTGACATAATTATTTTTATTTTGAAACATTCTAATATTGTCTTTAACAATATGATTAAATAGATTTTTGTTGGATATGGAATGAGTTATGTGAGGAATATAAGTGATTGAGATAGAATTTGTCTATCATTTATTATGAGAAGATATCTATAGGCTCCTTGATAAGTTAGAATAAAGAAACATGCATGGCCATGCTAGAATGAGTTGATAAAGAGTTATCAATATTATTTCATTTAGGATCAAGAAATAATATGATTGAATAATATACGGATGACATAAATAATGTCTAATGTTCAATCAAGATATCGTGTGACAAAAGGACTATAATACATACTGTGGATTAGGTTATGTTGGATTACTATCCTTCACATAACTTGGGTAGTCAAAATATCTTGTTAAAGACCATTTATGATTTGTGGGCTAGAATTGAGATTTTACCTTTACTGCCAACGTTGTATGAATCTATAAGGTTGCACATTTAGAACATGCCTAAAGTAAACTTGGGTTAATTAACCTAATGAAAATCTCTCTGAATAAATAAATAAATATATTTATATTCATATTTATTTATTTAAAGTAAGTGTTATCTTAAATAAAATTGGAAGGAATTCTGTTTTGGTTAATATTTGTTTCCTTATTTATTTAAGGTAAATATTATCTTAAATAAATTAGAAATAATTCTATTCTTGGAATTTGAATCAAAATAGAAATAGAAGGTTAAACCTACTAAAATCATTTTAGTAATGTCTATATATACATCTCATTCTTTAGGATTTTTGGTGATTATGAAATCCACCTTCTTCTAATTCTTTTAAGAAAAAAATTGAGAGAAATATAGAGAGAAAAATAAAAGTCTTTAAAAGGTGCTATCACACTTACATTGATTTAGTCATCTTGTTCGTATGGATACCAATTGAGGGTGTGGTTATATTGGAGGCATCTAAATCAGATAAGAAATATGAAAAGCTCAAGGTAGAGTGTCATCAGCGTGAACCCCTATCATCCTTCCAACCATCTTGCCTTGTGTTCTTCTTATTGAGTTTTTAAAATCCCTTTTAATCTATTTAATTGAATTATATGGATCATGTGAGGGTTTTGTGATTAAAAATTTTAATTTTTGCTGTGTATTTTCATCAATAACCCCAACATTATTTATTTCTAAATGTCTAAGAGCTCATCTAATTTACAAGTATTAGATAGCGGTACAAGTTTTCACATTTGTTCTTCCTTACAAGATCTAGCAAATAAAAGAAGGTTAAGGCCTAATGAAGTGACCTTAAGGCTTAAAAATGGAGCAAGTGTTATGGCCAAGGCCATAGGATCCACTTCTATTGATTTGTACAATCATGTTTTATTATTAGAGGATGTATTATATATACCTAATGCCTATAAAAACATTTTCTCTATTTCTAGTTTAACAAGAAAGGGTTATGAATTCCATTTTAATAGAGATATATGTAACATTTACTTTAAAAGTGAAAGGGTAGGCATGGGTTATTTAATACATGACTTATATTATGTTAATAATATGTCCAATAGCAATGAGCCTCTAACCGATATGAGTAATGCAAATGCAATGGTAGTTGAAAATGCCTCTAACTCTAAATATCTTTAGCACTTAAGATTAGGTCACATTGCAAAGTATATGATTATAAAGTTAGAAAGGATAGGAATCTTGAGCAATGAATATACATCCAATTCAACGTATAAAGCTTATCTTTAAGGCAAAATGACTAAATCACCATTTATTGAACAAATGGTAAGAGCTAGGGATATGTTAGAAGTCAAACATAGCGATGTATGTGGACCATTTAGTGAAATGGCCTAAAGGCGGTTTCCATTACTTTATAACCTTTATAAATGATCTATCAAGGTATAAGCACTTGTTTCTTATGAAGAATAAAAATGAATCCTTTGAAAAGTTTAAGGAGTTTAAAGCCCGCATAAAGAAACAAATAAAAAAATATTAAAACTCTAAAATTAGATTGAGGAGGTGAATACTTAAATAACAAGGTCATTGAGTTCCTTAAGGAACATGAGATTGCATCATAACTCACACCGCTTGGAACACCTCAACTAAATGGTGTGCTCGAGAGGTAGAATCATACTTCATTGGATATAGTACATTCTATGATGAGCTACACCAATCTTCCTATATCATTTTGGGGTTATACACTCTAAAAAACCTCTTATATCCTTAATCATGTTCCATCCAAGTTTATTTCTACCACACCATATGAGATATGGCAAGGTAGGGCACTAAGTCTTAAACATGTTAAGATTTGGGGGTGCCCAACTTTTATTAAAATGTTAAAATTGGACAAGTTGGATGTAAAGTCGGTTAAAGAAAGGTTTATTAGTTATCCTAAAGATAGTTTAGGGTAAATAGTTGGTATTGTAAGCAAAGATGGTACATTCCTTAAGAAAGCATTTTTTAAAGAAGGTGGCAAAAGAAGGAAGATAATGTTAGATGATGAGTCATTTAAAAAAGCCCAAAAAATTAATTAAATGAAAATTTATCAACTTGAAGAGCCTATTCCAAATAAGAATGTCATCACATAACCTCTTAAAAGATATAGTAGGGTATCTCATCCTTCGAAGAGATATGACCTTCTCCATGATGTGCAAGAGTTGTATATTCATAAGAGAGTATTCATGTTGATGATTATACTACATATAAAGAAGCTTTATATGATAAAGATTCTTTGAGACAACTTGAGGCAATGAGAACCAAAATGGATTCCATGTATACAAATCAAGTATGGACACTTATTGATTCTCCTAAGGGTATTGTACTTATTGGATGTAAATGAATATTCAAGAGAAAGATTGATGTAGATAGGAAGGTAGAGACCTATAAAACTAGGCTTATAGAAAAGGGTTTCACTAAAGGGAAGGGATAAACTATGAGGAGACCTTCTCACTAGTAGCCATACTTGAATCCATTTATATTCTTCTTACTATAGTCGCACACTATGATTATGAGATTTAGCATATGGATTCTAAGACCACCTTCCTTAACAGTTATGCTGGGGAAGACATTTTCATGGAGTAACTTAAGGGTTTTAAACTTGAGGATAGCTCAAAAGTGTGTAAGTTTAATAGATAGATCTATGGTCTAAAAAAAGCTTCAAGGAGTTTCAATCATCGTTTCGATGTATATGTTCTTATGGTTTCATTAAAAACAAGGATGAGTCATGTGTTTACAAGAAGGTTAGTGGGAGCCAACTCACTTCCTTGGTCTTATGTGTTAATGATATTCTACTAATTGGGATTAATGTTGGTATGATGACCTCTATAAAAGTATGGTTATCTAAAACCTTTTTGATGAAAGACTTGAGAAAGGCTACTTATATTCTAAAGATTTGAGTCTATAGAGATAGATTGAAAAGAATGATAGGTTTATCTGAAATTCATTACTTGGAAAAGGTGTTAAGGAGGTTTAACATGCTTGATTCTAAAAGGGGATTGTTACCTTTTAGGCATGGTATCCACCTATCCAAAGAGATATTACCTAAGACACCTGAGACAATGGTAGAAATAGTTAAGGTTCCTTATGCTTTAGCTATAGAAAGCCTAATCTATGCTATATTGTGTACTAGGTTAAACATTATCTATGCTATTAGTGTGACTAAAAGGTTTTAATCTAACCCAGGCTTGAAGCATTGGGTGGTAGTTAAAGCTATCCTTAAATACTTTAGAAGGACTAAGGATTTAGTTTTGACTTATGAAGGAGGTGATTTACAGCTTGTAGTTCATAAATTCTAACTTCCAATCAGATGTGGATGATAGAAAGTCTATCTCCAAGTTTTTTTTCACCTAAAATGAAGGTACAGTAAGTTGGAAGAGTTCTAAGCAAAGTATTACTATTGATTCCACTATAGAGGCTAAGTATATAGTGGCATCATATACTACTAAGGAAGATATTTGGATTTGAAAGTTCATCACCGAACTAGGAGTTGTTCCTTCCATTTAGTCAGTAGTTCCTCTCTTTTGCTACAATAATGGAGCCATAGCTTTAGTAAAGGAACCAAGGTCCTACCAGAAATCCAAACACGTAGAAAGGCATGATCATAGTATTAGGGAACTTGTTAGAAAGGGTGAAGTGTTCATGCAAAAGGTAACTTCAACTAATAATGTGGTTGATCCACTGACTAAGGTGCTTAACCCAACTATAGTTAGATCATTATCTTCTTAAATTTGGGTCTTAGATATTGTAGTGAATGGTGCTAATACAAGTGGAAGATTGTTAGTATAGATGTGCCATAGTGCCATTCTTGTAATATAAATGACATTATACTTTTATCCCTATGGCAATAAAATATACATTTAAATAAAGTGTTTATTTATTTGAGTATTTATCCTTTAGCATTATGTTAAATGAATTTATTATCAAGAGTTGATAATATGAGTGCAAATTCATTTAGTATATATGTTATAAAATGTTCGTAGTCATTGGATTAATATATAGGTAGTATTAATCCATAGACTATCACCTTTGTCTATTTTTTTTAATCGGTATATGATATCAATAGTGGGAGGTAATAAGCCTCATGTTACTTGATATGACATATCATAATAGACATGTGGACATTCTATGGAAATTCACTTTTATCAACAATCACTATCTTAGACATAATGGTGCATACAGTCCTTTGACTTGAGGCAATACAATTATCCACATATGATTGGTTAGAATTTATTACTGGTTATATACTTGTACTAGCCACATATAGGTATATGGCGTATGTTGGCTTTAGTCTTATATATAGTGATGAATGATCGTCCAAGATGGAATTCATTACCTAGAGTGAACCAGGATAAGATCCTATGTTATCTAAGTTATTCTCGTTGAATAAGTACCTGGCCATATCAAACTTGACTTACCCGAAAAGATTTTCAGGACTAGAAGGAGTTTTTAGTAGGAGTCATGTTTTATTAAGAATTAAACTGAAGATGAGGTCATATGATTGACGCAATTAGAGTTTGACTTGATCAACCCTGGCTAATATTAGGATCTTGTAATGAAAGGACATTAAATGCATGGCAATTATGTTTTATGGTTCTTGTGAATCTATTAATACCAGTTATTTCTAATTAGGTAGTCGTGACATCTATGCTAGGGGTCATTCACGACTTATGGGAACTAAATGTGATTAATTAGAATTTTGACATTTAGCTTAGAAAGAGTTTTATATAATATTAAAAGCTAACATTATTTCCCATTGCCTTTTAAACTTGAATCTAGTAAGTCACACATATAAGAATTGCACCAATAATGATAAGTATTAGTTTTTATTAATTAAATTGTTAAGTTAATCAAATTAATTGAATTGGGTTTTTGCATATGCCGGGATCTAGCATATCCTA
Organism: Mallotus nudiflorus; assembly: GCA_947683625.1. NCBI lineage: Eukaryota > Viridiplantae > Streptophyta > Magnoliopsida > Malpighiales > Euphorbiaceae > Mallotus > Mallotus nudiflorus. The sequence goes on from CANTUR010000035.1 coordinate 1,098,585, forward strand.
AAATCTAATTCAATGGTTAGGAATATTAATTATTTGATTAAATATTAATTTGGACTTAATTTAATATGTGATATTGAGTTTAAGGACCAAATTGATATTTGCCACTAACACTAATTTAGATATGGGCCATGAGATGGGCCATTTACATGTAGCTTAATGGATGATCCATGGACTTGGATAATTATGTGTATTAGTGAGATTTGCCTTATTTAAGTGTTAGACAAAGCCTATAGTCTAATTAGTGGATGTTGCAGAGATGGACCCATGTAAGAGTTAAATGAGCCCAACTAACTAAAGCCCACTTATTAAAGGAGGTACCTCAGAAGCAAGAGCATGCAATGCTCATGCTTGCATGATTGCCACCTAAGCATGTGTTTTCTAGTTATTACATAAGTGACACCATGGCAAGGTGTCATAAGCATGCACCTTTAGTTAGTGGAGAATCTCTATATAATTGAGGTTGCTTATTTAATGCTAAAAGTCAAAAGCAAATTGATAATCTCTACATGCATAAGATTGTTTATCCTACACTCAAGTTTGAGTTAGTGGATGATCTTTACACATGCTAGTGGATGATCTTTACACATGCAAGTTAGTCTCTTGCATATACACTAAGTTAGTGGATATTTCTATACTAGAACTTACCACTTCCATTAGAGACATTTAAAGATAAAGAGAGAAAATAAGAGAAAGTTCTAAAGAATTAAGTCTTCTTCTTCTTTATCTTTCTTTTTAAGTGTTATAAGTGTGTGAATAAAATACAAGAGTTGTATTTCATACATTAGCCCATTCTCATGATCCACTGTGCAAGAGTAGTGCAAGTTGAAGGTTACATTCATCCATCCCTTAAAGACAATGAATCCTAGATTGTTCAAGCTAAAGAAGGAGCTCTAATAAGTTTTTGAGTCACCAAAGGAGGAGCTTATAAGTGGAGATCCATCAAAGGCTTGAAGTCATTATGATGCTTCTCATATGTTTCAAGTTAAAGGCTTCACACTTAGGGAGTTAGGAACTTATAGATTTCCACAAATGATAACCTAAAGTTTGTCGAGCGTGCTACCAAAATTTAGAGTTTGTAAGAGTTACTAAACTAGTAGATGTAGGTCTAAAGACATCCTAAGTGTTTTTGGTTATTTGTGAATCTTTGATATTAATTTTCTATTTAAGAATATATGCATTTAGTTATGTAAATGGAATGTGATATGATCTTGGCATATATGAAATTCTTACCTTTATGCAAGGGTTGCATGCTATGGAAAATTTTTAAAATTAACCCTAATTAGAGTCATGTTCACACCACACTTTCACTTATAATTTGGTGCTTGTAATAGATTCTTTCAAAATCCACTACCAAGCTATGACTCCCCACTATGATTTCTCAATACTTCATTAAGATAGCAAGCTGAATGCCCTTTCAGATGGCCAACTCCTTGGCAATGTCCACCTCCATCAAGCTTCTGATTAGAGTTGCTTTTTACGCTAGCACACTACACTTGTTATCACAAATGACGATACCCAAGCTAGTCATTTACACTTTATTAACTCTTGCATAATTTTTTTATCTTAACCCAAGGAGTTAAGGGTAGGTGCCAAGCTTTATGGTGATTTGAAATTCTTCCATATTCTTAATTAATTTGAATTATTAGAGAATTCCAATACCAGATTCGAGGTGTTAGAAGAATAAACCTGGAAATCCCATTCCTTGTTCTGGAATATAAATTGATTTCTCAATAACCATAACAAATAGAGTAGTATAATGAAAGTTTGCATTCCCTCATAAGGGTTCATAGTTTTCACTTCCAAAATCTAATCCATAAAAGGCATATCCTGAATAGCATACTAATGTTTAGGCAAAGACAGCTAAAGCACTAATAGGATAAACTCCATCAATATGCAATCATGAAGTGTAAGCTCAATAGATTCTTTACCTTTGCTGCAATGTTTACAAGAATAATGCACCTAAATATTTTCCAAACTAAAATCAACACTTTATGAGGCACTTTTAGTTTCCAAATCCATTTTTAATCAGTCTGAGCCAAAGTGGAGGGAAAGTATTTTGATCTAGCATTCTCATATTGAAGAACTCTATAGTAACCCAACTTTACTGTGTAAACACCATTTTTTTTCTAAAATGCCATATAAGTTGGTTATGTAGATTTCGACAGCTCAACAAAATTAATAAAATTTATATAAGTAAGCTTGGTGATCGTGAGCATTAATGTAAGATGCAATTATAGCACTGGCAAGAAAGACCATATATGCCTTTCTAATGGATGGAGCAAGTAAAGACCTAATATACCTTTGTAATGGATGGAGTGAGTATCCTTTCAAAAACTTAGAGAAGCCTCGTGTAAGGAGTCTATTAAAGTCTGAAGAGACTATCTTTAGCTACATAGTTGATTTTTATTTTTGAGAACTTAATAACCTAAAACACACACATAACATAGTGACACCACATGTCATCTAACTAAACCATGACAATTTTGTTAGGCATTGAATGGTATATATGTTACACACACATTCTAAGTTAGTAATGTAGGATCTAAAACTAGAGATGAAATGCTACATAGTTGTTATGTATTGTCATTCATTGTAATTCAAATTCTATAGTTTATATCTACAACTTGTATTATATATGTCGTGTATACATTCACAATACATGTGTCAATAAACTTTCTTATATTAAACCTTAGACTTTCACAAAGTATCATAAAATTTATCTATTTTCATAACAAATAACAAATAATAATAGCCTCAAATAATTATATATAGCAATGTTGTTTTTATGTGGATTTGCTCAGTTTTTATGCAGAAGGTCGAGCATATCGGCTCCTCTCTATTTCACCTGGATCTTTCTTTATTTGTGTTTATTATAGAAATCATTTTCTCCATGAAAGCACAAGAAGGTCTTAGAAGGAATTATGCCCAATGTTGCTGGATGTGCTAAAGATTTCTCATGAATCGATTAATGTTTTCTTCAACACTCTAGGGAATCATCTTCCCTCAAGTTAAGAAACAACCAGGATGTTCAATCCTCCCTTAGATTAGTTGCTGCCGTCAGTTTCAAATGTAGCCTCCTCCCTATCTCTCTCAAACAATTTAGGGTTACTTCCCTTGCAATAGTTGGTAGACTTTATTATGAGCTTCTTGTCTTGTACCTGATCCATGGGCCTTTATTCAATGGGCCTTTATGCTATAATATTCCTCTAAATTAATGAAAATACCTATGTTGTTAAAAAAAAAATTTATCTAAACTTACAATATAATCAATGAAAATTAAAAAAATTTCGGTTTGTACTTGTGTCCACTTTTACCAGTTTAAAGACCAAATTGAGGTTGATAGTGGGGCCTTCATCACCTTAAGCAGGACTCTAGCCTCATTGTTATAAGATAAGCACAACATAAGCAAATAAAAGATAAATTGAAATAAATTATCTTAAATATTGATATCTTTTACCAAAAGAATCACATTAAGGCTAAACTAGCCGGAGTGGAAGAACTTCAAATTTTTACCAGTATTTTTTTAGGAGATAATATTTACAAAATATAATCATTTAAATTAGCTTTTATTTGTGAGAGATAATATTTATAAGATATATTCATTCAACCAATATGATATATAACACTAATCATTCAAGACAATTTTTTTTTTGTTTTTTTTACCAGAGATAATGTTTACAAGATATAATCATTCAATTCAACACGGAATACAATAGTGGCTTATCCATATTAATAGTGGGTTACAAAGCTTTGACAAATGATCCATATTAATAGTGGGTTACAAAGCTTTGACAAATGAGAGAGTAACAGAATTCAATAACTTAAATCCAATTACCATTTCAATATTAAATAAGACAATATATATATATATATATATATATATATATATATATATATATATATATATAAGCAAATAAACTTTCTTCCTCATTGTTATTATTGAATAAGGATGTATTCAAAGAATGAGGTTGTAAAGAATTTCATTCCAGGTATCTGGAACACCAGCAAGACACCAATGGCTGCAGTCAATTCCAGTCGGTCCGCTCAGCCCATAGATTGAAGGATGTCCGTCTTTACGAAGCAGAGAAAGCAATGTTATGTCAAGCAACTCGACAGGCTTTTCAATCTTTTTTAATACACTCTTAAGCACATCTAAAGCTGGAGGCAACCCTCCTGGAAATGTTGAGCCAGGCACTGGTTGTTTTTGCCTTGCACAGCTTTTTGCTCTTGGTTCATTCCATTGAGTGCCACTGATCACCAAATTAATTACAAACATCATATTTGAAATTTCATCTGCTCAATTTGAAGATTAGGTGAATAAAATCTGTTAATACCTTCCCTTTTTATATTGTCATCTCTTTACCTTCTTTTTTGTTTCTAACGCACTTGACACACTTTATAGATAACATAAATACAACAAATGAGATAAAGTTAAGATGACTTTCTTGTAATATTCTTTTTATTTTTAAGGGTACTTATATTTTAATACCTTTAATTATTATTATTTTTTTATTATTTTGATATTAAATTTCATTTTTGTTATAATTTTTAGTAGCTTTAAATATTATATCAATGTTCATCTATATTTATTAAAGAATTTCTCTAATTTATACATTATTTATTATATTTCTATAAAATATAGATAATACAAATATTAGTTTCTTAAATAGTAAATAATATTCCAATAAATAAGAAATTGAAATGTGTTTAAAATAGTTTACTATGTCAAAAGTATGAGGGTTAAAATTTATTAAAATGAAATATAGATATTTTAGAAAATTAATAAAATGTGATGAAAGAAGTTCAAATAAAATAAAAAGATTACAAAAATATTATTTAATTCTGTTTCATTTATTGTATTTATAATGCGCATAAAATGTAGCAAATATCTAATGCAATTTTTTTTGCAAAATATGTTATACAAATTTGTTAATAGTGTCTAAATTTTTTAATAGGTTTTACAAATTAAATATATAGCAGATTTTATATATTAAATTGATTTAAACACCCTCTATTTACAGTATATTTAATTTTTTACTCTAAATAATATTTTTAAAAAAATTTGGAATAAAAATTATTATTTTTACTTATCCAAGCTAAAGGTTATAAAATAAATATTATTTTTGCTTAATGTGATAATTAATTTTAATTCTTTCATTTAATTTTAGTTAAGTGAAAATTTTTTCAATCATTGAACAAAGCTTAAAATTTATAAAATATAATTTATTTTTAATTATAATAACTGAAATTATTATTTTTATTTCATGTTAATGAAAATATGTTTTACTTTTCACTCATTCAACTAATAAAGAAATTTCAATTATTTATTTATTTTTATTTTGATGGTTTAATTTTTATTTTGTTTTAATTTAATGATATGTTTTAAAATGTTAAGATAATAATTAAACGAAAGAAAAAAGTAATTTTTAAAATTTAAAATAATAAAAAAATAACATAAGAGGTGGGTATATACATTAATTTATTATTTGAAATAAAAAAATAAATATTTTAACCTGTGAAATCTGTTAGAAATATTATTTTAGAAAATTTTTATTGATTTAATTCAAACACTTAATTGTTAAAAAAAGAAAAAAGTAAAATAGTTTAAGTTGAAGGGAGATTCTTGTCTATACTGAATGTATTACACTTTAAAATATAATTTATGACACATCAACTAAGTGATTTATATTTATTTATTGAAAATGAGACATATATATCTTTATTACAATTCTTACAATTTAGTATAATATATTAAGTGTAAGTAAAAATTTGTCTAAGTTAAAACATTGAAATACCATTTACTTATTTTTTATAATTAACAAAAAAAAAAAAAACAATATACAGAAGATATTTAGCGCCCTCTTATGAGCAATTTTTATTTTATGATTATGAGACTCTTACGACTCCAAGAAATGGATGCAGAGCTTACTTGTAGTGAGATGGAGAGATTCCTTGGAAGAAAACCAGTGTTTTTGCAGGATCAATATTTGAATCCACCCAGCCAGCCCATGTCATGAGTGCTTCCTTAAACGCAAGCGTACGATCCATGTCCTTCTTTATCTCATTTCCTACTTGAATGTAATCCCATCTGCCAAATATTCAATTTACAATTACATTCCCAAGATTATTTAGAAACAATAATTAAAGCCAAGATTTATATGCTACGTAAAATGTTGCAACCCTAACATCGACAGCCCATATACCAAGAGGAAAAAAAAAAGTGAATTTTTTTTAATAAAAACTTAATTAATAAATTTTAAAAAATTATAAATTATAATTTATCATAAATTACGACCCTGCAGCCCGCTAAAATATATACGGGTTTTTTTAACGTACGGTTGAGTGGGTCCTCTACGGTTCCACCAATGCCAGGTGTTAAAGATAAGCATGTCAATGTCTTTCCATAGCTTGCCACCCTCTATTGAATCGAGTTTCAGAACCCTGCCAATTTTTTCAAGGACCACATCTACTAGGTACACATTTCGATCCAACATCACTTTAACTCCATAATCCTGCAATAGTATGAATATATTCAACACAATGAAATCCCAACCAATACACATTTGGTGTCACCACATTGTACTTTGGTAAGAAATATGAAAAATTACAATTCAGACTCTTATCTTTACTTTTGTTCAATATTAATATACTAGGCCAATAAATGAATAAATTGATTAATTAACATGAAGAAATTAGAAAATAAAATTAAAATTAACATAGTGATAATAACAATAAAATTTAGTTAATATCAGTAGAAAATATTATTTTTATAATAATAAATAATTTGAAAAAAATATTTCAATAATTTCGTTTATAAATATCAATTCATTAAATTTTAATAAATAAAATTGATAAAAATAATCAAATTAAATCTATACAATTTTGAAAGATGATGATTGATAAAAATATGTATATAAATTTAAGGAATCAATTTTAAATTTAAATTTATAATTTAATTGGTTAAAAAAGTAAAAAAAAAAATTGCCAAGTTTTAAAATATGACATATAAACATTTTAGGTATTAGATTCAATTCTCAATTCGTAAATTTACAAAAATTAGAACTGTATTCAAATAATGGAATAATTATTATCACCCCTTAAGGATTGATCATAATTACTAATTCGTTACTTTTTTAAAAAAAAAAAAAACTAAAAACCCTTTCAGTTTTAGATTTACTAAACAATTTTCTCCCTATGTTAAAAAGTGTAAGAATATTCTTACAATATGTTGTTGGTCACATGTTAAAATGTCAATATTTCCAAAACAAAAATACCCTTAAATTTTCAAATTAAAATTTATAATTATTTTTAAAAATAAAACGCAAATATTTTTATACTATAACAATGTAAAAAATGTAGGATTTAAAAAAAATAAATTAAATATGGTATAATATTATAAATTTAATTAAATATTGAGAATAAATATGTATTTTTATAATATTTAATTTTAATACAATTTTTTTTAATTAAATCATAGCTTAAAATTGAAAACAACAAGTTAATTAAAGGTTGTATAATACTATAGATTTAACAAGATGAGAATAAATATATCTTTTTTATTTAAGTTAATTTTTTCAACAATTTTTTTTTTTTGTTGAAGTTATAATTTATAATGTAATTTGATTTAATTTAACTATAGTTATTTTTATTTTTTAACGTTATAGTAGCATAATAGAAAATTGAATTTTTAAAAAAATTAAATTAAATATGGTATAATATTCTAAATTTAATTAGGTATTGAGTGTAATATGTTTTTTTTTATGTCATTTAACTCTTTTTTTAATAAAGGGAGAAAATTATTTAATAAATCTAAAATTGAGGGGATTTTAAGTTATTTTTTAAAAAGAATGGATGAAGTAGTAATTATGATCAATCGTTAGAAAGTAATAGTAATTATTTCAAAAATAATTCATCTAACTCAATTTAAATTGATGCAAATTTATTTATTTAAAAATTTTGATATAATTTGATATTTTTTTTATCTGGTTGCTTAACCTTAATATAGTTTTGAAAGTTCTAAATTGAACCCAACCAATATCATAGTATAATCATATCCAACCAAGCCACTCCAATTTTGCTCAACCCTACAAAATTTATTTATTGTGTATATGTAAAGCGTATGTAAATGAGTTTTCTGCCAATGATCCATAGCCTAGTTGGTTACAGATATATATAATATGTCTAAAATCAAGGCTTGATCACTCTAGATAAAAAGATATATATATATATATAATTAATGTGATATGGAGTAATACTTTGTTATTTTCAGAAAAAAAAAAAAGAGCTTTTTTTTAAGAAAAAAAAAAGTATATGTAAATGGGCATACCGTGAATGTAAATGTAGAGACATCTTCTTCTCTTGCAATAGTGTATTTGGCATTAGGCAGTGAAGAGTGAAGCATGCATGTCAATGATTGCCACTGATTGCGACTCAGAGAATCACCAACAAACATGATGCTTTTGTCCCTAAATCTTTCCAAGAAATGCGCCCCGTCGAACCTACAAAAACGAAAATTTTAATTGCATCTAAGATTGTGTGAGTTTTCTGCGGTAATTTGGATAAAATTTTGGCTGCCATTTGGTATTTAACTTAATAAAAATTCGTTAAAATTTATATATTAAAATTTATTTAATAAATAAATAAAGTTTAAATTATACAAAATTCGGTTTGTGTTTAATGTTTAATAATTTAGTTTAAAATATATAATATATTAATTTTTATTGTAAAACATATTTTACAAAATATAATATTAGAATAAAATCATAATTTTTATTTAATATATTATAATTTATTTAGTAAATAATTTATTTTTAAATTTTAATTTATGATTTGAATTTTTTAAAATTTTCCTAAGCTCATTTAGTTTCGTTTTAACTCACGAACAATTTATAAACACTAAGTAGTATAGTTAGTTTGGCTTAAAATCGACTTGATTATAAATGCACAAATTCCGAACTAGACAAAATTCGATTTGATTATACCTCCAAATAAAATAATATATATTGATTCCTAATTTGAAAATAATATAGGTATCAGCTTAAACTTTAGCTAACATGTTAAATTAATGATTTATTAAACTTATAAATAACATATTTTAAAATCCTACAAATTAATTTAATATATTAAATTAAAAATTTTTAAAAGAGTAATATAAATAATATTTATATCATATCTTTAAAAAATATAGCACAATTATTACTTATTTATTTTAAAATTAATATCAAATTGAATAATATATTTAAATTTCCGCAATACGGTGAGATGATCTATATGGTGTCTTTGTATTAGAAAAAAACTATTCAGTATTCATTGTTATTTTAGATGTTTTTATTTTTTAAAAATATATTATTATCATTATCAATTTTTTTGAATTTGATACAAGATCCAATATCATCTAGGACATAAAGGGAACAATTAATTGTTAGTAGTTACTATTTTGAAAACTATTTTTATGAGCCACATCAAGGGTGAATCTCACAAGTCTAGTATGGAGGAGAGGAATTGAATTCAACACCTCTCCCTCCCAACAACAAAAGCTCCACTTCAACCGGGCCTTAAGTGCATTTTCAATTTGGATATCTTGATATTCACTGTAATATTAAATCAAATCACACACATAGGTAAGGGTTGCCATAGTTCATGAACCAATGGTTTCAATTCATGGAGTGTCGATTCACAATTCTACCTTAGGTGGAATCAGACAGGAACTACCCCCACCTCGGTTCAAGGATGGTTCAGGTTCACTTCACTTGGTATAGTGTGGATTCGATTTGTCTGAATCATCTAGTTCAACAAATTAATTTCTTTATTTTTTAAAAAATAAAAGTAATTCTGAACTAAAACCGTTCGGTTCGAACTGGCATTCAACTGGCCTCTCCCTTGATTATAGGCTAGTTTTAGGCCTCATTGGTTCAATCCTAATTTTGGTCAGTTTAGTTTCAAGCTCAAACCGACCCATGGCCAGCCCTACACATAGGGGTGTGTGTGTATAAATATATATAAGTACCTCTTTGTTTGTTCTTTTCTCTAATTCCAGAGATGGGTGGCTAGAGTACATCTACATACAGTTATTCATATATAATTTCTTTTAACGTGTGATTGCCTAAGGTGAGGAAAATATGAATTTAATCACATGGAATTGCTAAGAATTAGGCAATAAATTCATAGTGAAGGCTCTGAAAGATATAATAGCCAAATATAAACTGGAAATGGTATTTATAATGGAGATGAAGCAAGAGCAGCAAAAATTAAAAATGTTAAAGAAAGGAACAAGATTTGATCTAAATACGTAGACCCAATTGGAAGAGTTAGTGGCCTTGCCCTAAGGTGGAAGGAAGAGTGGGAGGTGCAAATTTGTAGAAAATTTAAAAATTTTATAGATATAATAATACAATGGGATCATTTAAGGCATTTCATCGACATTTATGGTGCCCCATAAAAAAAGAAAGAAAGAAAGCTCATCGTGGAAGAGGTTAGATCTCTCTCAATAGCAAATTCCCTGCCTTGGCTAATACCTATGGACTTTAATACTTATTCAAATCCTATAGACAAGTAAGGTGGTAGCCAATTTAAATGATCATAAGCAGCTAAATTCTTGGATTTTATAGAGTACTATGACTTAGTTTATCAGGACTTCAAATGTGAAAAATTTTATATGGCATAATAGGTAACTAAAGGAAGCCACCATTACAACCATACTTGATAGAGCTATTGTAAACATGGACTAGCGAATCATCTATAAATATACACAAGTGATGCATCAAAGCTTTTTAGCTTCAAATCATCAGCCTTTTATCATTCAATTATGGTGTATCTCTAAGGTAAAAAAGGAGAATATTTTGGTATAAAGTGAAGTAGGTAAGGAAAAAAGATCACTCAAAGGAAATTAAATAAGAATAGAAGCATGGAAACCATAGGGAAGATCATTTACCCATTATACTAAATTTGTCTAATTGTTTAAATGCTTTGCAAAGATGGAGTAAAGGCAAATTTAGAGCTCCTCATAAGAAAAATCAACTTCTAAAAGAAAGAATCAATAACATATATCAAGAAGAGTATGATGTAGAGGCTAAAAAGGGAGAGAAAACTATTACAAAAGAAAAAAAAACTTTAGAATAAAGGAGAACTATATCAGTAGCAAAGGTTTAGGATAAAACTGGCCAAAATATTAGGGATAAAAATACAAAATTCTTCATATGACTACCATCGAAAAAAGGTAAAGAAACCAATCAGTTAGGATAAAGAATGAATTGAGCTTGGTTAACCAATGAGCATCAAATCAAGGAAAGGTTTGACAATACTTTAAAAGACTCTACTGAGAGGAGCATGATCAAATTCACATATGGATAGCCCATAGTATGCCTCAAGTAGTTATTAAAGTCATGAATTGAGACCTTTTGATAGTGATAAATGAAGTTGAGATCCAAATAGTAGTGTTTCAATAGGGGAGATTAAAGGCATGTAGCCTATATGGATTTCTAGGTGTTTTTTCTAGGATAATTGGCATGTAGTAAAGATGGTTAAAGAGTTTTATGCCAAATGCAGGTGTAACCACATTTAAACAAAACCTAAAAAGTTTTAGTCCTAAAGGTAAAGAACTTAGAGAGATTGTCAATATGTTGCCTAATTAGTTGCTGCAACTTCTTATACAAAATAATTTTTGAAACCATAATAAATAAGTTAAGAAAATGGATGTGCATTAATTTCACCATTCCAAACAACTTTTGTTCCAAATAAGAGCATTTATGAGAAAATTATCATCACTCATTAAGGTAGTCTATGGTTTAAAAGGAAGAAAAAATAATAGGATACATAACATGGAAATTAAGTTAGAAATGAAAAAGGTGTACGTCATAGTAAGTTGGGAATTCTTAGAATTAATCCTAAGTAAAATGGGATTTGATAAAAGATGGTTTGCTTTGGTTATGGAGTGTATCAAAATTGTTAGTTATTTAGTTATGATGAATGGTGCAGAGCTGAAAGCTTTCATACTAGGAAAAGGTTTGAGACATGGTAACCCTTGTCACTTTATATGCTCATCTTAGCATTTGATGTGTTGTCTAGAATGTTGGTGAAAGAGGTTGAGGAAAGGAAGATTGCAAGTTATACAAATAGAGAGAGGCATTATAGCGCTCACATATGTCTAATTTGTTGATGACACAATCCTATTTGGTAGAGTGAAGTTGAATAAGGCTAAAAGGATGCACGAGGTTCTACAGCTGTAATCAATAGCTTCTGAAAAAAAAGTAAATTTAAGCAAATCTGACATATTATTTAGTATAAATACTCCTTATTTGAGGCAATTGATAATAAGCACTTTGAATATTGATGAATCTAAAAGTCTCACTAAGTACTTATGATTCCAATTGAGGGGGAAAGAACAAAAGCCCAATTATGCAATACAATTTGTAAAAGAGTGATACAAAATGTTCAAGGATGGATGGCTAAATTTCTATCACAAGCAGGTAAATATGTCCTTATCAAAGTAATAATACAAGCATTACCAACTTACATAATGTTGATGTTTAAGATTCCAATGATTATCATTAGAAGATTAGAGCAATTGATCAAAATCTTATAGTAGGCTCAAGATATAAAAAGAAGAAAGATTCACTAAGTTTTATTGAATGCTTTCACTAAGAATAAACAAGAAGGTGGGATAGGTTTTAGGGAAGGACAATAATAGACATCGTAACTCGTGACGTCGCGAGTTGTGACGAATTACAACTTAGATCATTCTAAAATTATAGTTTAAGTCCTTATAAAAAAATTTCTTTTCCATTTTTATCCCTCGATCGTGTGAGACATACTGTTCCTTATCGTTAGTACCGACAAGAAACTTTATCCTTTAGGGAAATGGTGCTTTTTTAACATTGCCTTACTGGCTAAAAAAAAAGGATGTAAATGAAGAATCCTCACTTAATCTATGCGAAGTTGCTTAAGAACCTATATTTCTCTTACTCAAGTTTTAGTAAAGCCAAAAGAGGTTTTTAGACCATTTTGGATATGGTATAGCATTATGTAGGCATGAGATTTAGTAAAAGAAGGATACAGGTTATAGCATTTTGTAGGGATGATTTAGTAAAAGAAGGTTATATAAGCAGAACATTTCCTTATGGTATTGAGTGAAAAAAGGGGAAGACGAATGGATCCCAAGCATTCCATAAGATTTCAATGTTTCATATTATGGTGATTTGAAATTACTAAAATGCTGAGAACATATAACCCGAAGCACACATAACAAAATTAGTAGCTATGAACTTGTTGGTAAATTTGGAAACACAGAAATGCTGAAAATTTTCAAAGCAATATTTATGACCTAAGTCACTGGTGGATAAAATCAATCACTAATGGAGTGAATTAATAGATTTTCACTAAATTTCTTGTTAAGCATAGGAGACATTTGGAGCAATATGCCAAAACAACTATAAACTTTGCTTCACAAAAATGTAATTTGTGCAAATTTTTATAATGTTCAAAAAAACAAAAAACAAAATCTCTGAAACTTTAATTTTGTCACATATTATTAAAATTTATGAAATGGAATATATTTTTTAAGAAATGAAATAAAATATATAAATTAATAAAAATAATTATTTAATATATTTTTATATAATTGATTTTCAATTCTAATTCTATTTCCCTTATAAATAGAATACTTTATTAAAATTTTCATTTTATTTCTGATTTTCTCTTTATTTTTATTTTGATTTTAGAGTACGAACCAAACAACTTCTAAGTTGTAAAAATTAATTTTTTTTATAATTTTATTTTAGTACACAATGAGTTTTTGGGTCAAAATTACATATTACAAAATATATAATTTAAGTTTATATATTTTAAAGTTACACCTAATTAAGTCTTTATAGCTTTAATTTTTCCAAGTAAACATTTATATTTCTAAAAAAGTTTTTGCCTAATTTTTTAAAATTTTACTAAGGAAAATGTTTACACATTATTTAATATTTTTATTAATTTTAACCAAATTAAAAATTTGACTTTGTATCTACATTAAATGACTTATACACAAATTAGATAAGGAAATGATAAGAATATATAAATATATATAGTTACTTAAATTTTTTATAATTATAGTTGCAATCTCCATAATAAAAAATAAAAACAAGGACCCTATTGGTTATAAATTAAAACTATAAGAATTTAGTTAAATATAACTTAAAAATAAAGCAATTAAATTATATATGTTGTAATATGTAACCTTAATCGCAGGACTCATTGTATATAAGAAAACGTAGAAGGACTCAAATGTTCAAAAAGGCAAAACCGCAGAATTAAAAATGAATTTTTTTTTAAAACATAAAGAAAAAAACAGACATCCCACCGGAAAACCCGTGATCTTGACGACACACATTTCTGTAGGACAGACGGAGAAGATGATCTCTTTGTCCCTACCACCTCAAAGCTCAAGCGGCAAAAGTACTACTAACTCGTGCAAGGCCTTCGAAGTGATGGGATGTTGGGTCTACCCATTGGGTCGGGTCCAGGTGGACTTTTGAAAAGCACTTTGTATGTTTGGTGGGTCTACCCATTGGGTCGGGTCCAGGCCTTCATATGGCCATGTTATTCTATTTACTCATAATCACAATTAATATAATATATATCACTCATATCTAAGAGACTCGGATCGAATCCCAGCCCTTTATCCATCTCCAATTTCTACTAGCCAAAAAAATTATAAATATAGAAAAACTTTATTTCTTTTACATTATTAAGAGTGTATTTACTTATAAAAAATTATTTTAATTTTCTAGAAAATTTTTCAAAATAAAAATAGAAAATATAATTTTACATTTAAGTGTTTTAAAAAAATTTTAACTTTAAAACTATTTTTATCATTTTTACAATTTTAATAAAAAAGTGTAAAACAAGTTTGTATTGTTTTTAAAAAATTTTCTCAATGAAAATACTCTCTTTTTATTATGACATTTTTTATTAATCATTTATTATTTATTTTAGTATTAAGAGACAAAATAAATTCATTTTTCAAACCTTAAATTATCTATTTACTTTGATATGTATTATTATTTCTATATTTTAAAAAATAAATTATATATGAAAATAAGTAAATATATTTTTTAAAAAAATGAAAAATAATTTTCAATTTCTATCAAATAAACATGTTTTATAAATTCTCTAAGAAGATAATTTTTTTTTATTTTTTTACAAAATTAAAAAATTAAAATAGAAAATAATTCTGGATAAATAAACGTACCCTAAATTATTGAGTTTTATATGAAATGAAAATTAAGAATAACCAAAAACTTATTTTAAAATTAATATAAAATACTGAAATAAGAATAAAAATTCCTTTTTGGTGCTACTAAAGTCTAGATTAGTTAAGAAAATCAATATAATTCAAATCGAAAAGATTCTTATGTACTAAATTTTTTTTATTTTTTTGCATATTCGTTGACTGTAGTTTTAGCTCACTACATTTGCTTTCCAGGTAAATTACATTCTTAAGATTTTGACTAGATCTCAACATACAACTCAATTTTCAATTCGTGATTCGAAACCCAACTTTAATTTAGATCTTATAATAATAATATTTAAACTCGTTTTCTGACCGCGATTATTACATGTGACCTATGAAGAGGTTACATAGCCACCATGTGTTCTACTGTTTTTTTTTTTTTTTTCTTTTTAAATAAATGCTTTCTAATATATATATATATATATATATATATATATATATATATATATATATATATATATATATATATACAAAGCAAAAAAAAAAAAAGTTGTCATTCTAAATCCCATAAATTTAGCTGATTATTTGTTCTGTTCATGGAAAATAGTGAGAAAAATTATGCTAAACCATATTGTTCAATCTATTTGAGAAATTGCTAGAAAATTATATTTTAAAAATAAGCAGGTGATTATTTTTTGTTAATGGATTTTGGCGCTGATGATTTTTGATAATGATGCTTTGGTTATAATGGTGGTTGGTAGCTTGAGACAATAATGGTAAGATGATAAAATTCAAAGGAAACAAATTTTTAATTGAGGGAAAAAAAAAAAAGTTTGGTGGGTGAACAATTAAAGAAAAAATAGAGAAAAGGAAAGGTAAAAATATGCAATATCTAAAATTTGATTGATTTGGATTTTTTTTTTTTCAATTTTCATGATTAATTTGACATCTGAAAATTGCTTTGTTGTGTTTAACATAATCTTATCATATATATAATATATTTACAGACCCTTATAATTGAAATAATTTATTAATTTAACATCCCAATTTACAGTTTTATTATTTTAATAATTAAATTCGTTTAAAATGTACTAATTAAATAACATTATATATCTATTATTTTCTACATTTACTTTTTTTAATTAATTTGATATATTTACTTGTAATTTTTGATATATTTACTTATAATTTTGATAAGTCAAATCTTAAAATATAATATATGTGGATTCGCTATCATACGTATTGATAAAAATTTTAAAAATTATTTTAATTAAGTTTAAGATTGAATTGATATAATTATAAATTAATAAATTAATGTGTTAAAATGGTAAAATATAAATATGATAAATAAAGAGCAATAAATGTATTATGCCTAAGAACAAAAAACAAAGTAGGACTCATCATGATGCCACGCTGCATGTGATAATAAAATGAGATGAAATTTAAGTAACAGAAAAAATATAAGATACCATGTTAACGTCACATCCACATCAAGCATTCTGACAACGTCTTTGCCGCAAAACAAATTTTGATATTATAAGATCCAAATTAAGATTGGGAGGTTTTAACGGACGAATTGAAATTTGGACATTGTGGTAGGATATGGTTAAAATCTTATAGATCGTGGGTTAAATTTACCCTTTGTATATATTACATTTTAGGATAAGGAAAATGATAGATGTGCCACAATCCTTCTAAAATTATAGTCTAAATCCTTCTAAAAAAATTTCTTTTCAATTTTGATCTCCCAATTCATGAGCTAGGGGAGAAATTTTTAAATGAACTTAATTTGTCACGTAAAATTATAAATTATTTACTAGAAACTCGATATATAACATAATCAGGTAACATTTATTGTATTTTTTAACTTTAAAAGTTAAACATATAATTATGATTACTTTTAATACATTTATAAATTTTTTTTAAAAAAAATCTCATATGTTATGAATTTTTTTATATAAAATTATAGGATATTTTTAAAAATAATAAGTAAAACGCATTGTTATTACATGTGGTAACAAACATAAATAAATAATAAATAATAACGATTAATGTAAAAAAGCTCATCATTGATTAATGTCATTTTTTTTCCTATATAATGTGCCACTAAAAAAATAAATAGGGTAAAAAAAATATATTAAATTTTTTGCCTTTAAATAAAAATTGAAATGTCTACCCACATTATATCTAAAAAAAAGTGATGATCTTCTTTTTTGAAAGTGCATTTGTGTTTTTTTTTAGCAACTTTAACTAAAGTTTTTCTTATTATTTTAGAAAATAACTCATAATTTTATATAAAAAATTCATAAAATATAAGATTTTTTAAAATAATTATAATTAATTTTTTTTTATAAATGTGTTAAAAATAATTATAGTTAGATGTTTAACTTTTAAAGTTAAAAAGTACAATAAATGATACCTAATTATACTACATGTTAAGTTCATAATGGAGAGTTTAGAATCCTATATAGCGAACTAAATTCACCAAAAAATTTCTCATTTTAGTGGAGGTTATTTTTGAAAATTTTTCTCTTACAATATACTGTTCCGTATCACTTACTTGTGACAAGTAACATTATCCTTAGGATAATAATTTATGTAAATAATAACTATGTGGGAAATAAAATTGTGTTTATACATCCTCTTTTTATTTGCATACTCCTATATATATATATATAGAACCATGCACGTAATTTTAAGGGGAAAAAATTTATTTTTTAGTGTTAATAAATATAATTAATAATGACATCTAACAAGTTGGGTTTCTTAAAAAAAAAAAAAAATAAATAAATACATGTTATTCATTTGTCATTTTAAAGTTGTGGTGGGTGGGGTTAAATGGAAGTGGACAATTATGAGACCGTTGTTAGCATTTCACACTCACATGGTCCCATAGCAGTGCCAGGCAGGGTAAGCTAAGCTAAAAACAACTAATGTGGCCAAAACAAATGGTTGTGTCAGCTTCCTTGGACAGCTAATTACCATAAAGAAATAAAGAGTCAGAAAAGAGAGAAAGTTACCTCTGTAAATCACACCCTAATGGCTTCCATCTGTATTTGGTGTACAGCGAATCTGGGCGGCCATTCTTTTGGCAGCTGAATTCTTTCTGAATGAAGGGACACGCAGTGGAGGCATTGTAAAGAGGGTAGCGGTCGTCAATGACCCAACTCCCAGTAAAGAAATCGCAGTCACTTCTCGCGTTTGCTGTGTAGGCCATAGCCATTAGAAGCCAATCAATAACGATGAAACCAAAATAATATTTCCACAAGCCCATTGCTTAGTTCGTCTCTTTTGATATGAGTGACTGTGGAAGAGATGAATGGCTATATATATAATGGGACTATTTGAATCCCTGTGGACGTAAATTGCTCAAAGGGCAATTATTTGGTCGTCGCAGATAAATGTCTCTGTTATGGAACCAATGGTAAAATCAGGACTGACTTACAGCATGCATTATTCCAACCACAGAGAAGCAAAGACAATATTTCTTTTAAAGGGGATGGGAGAAAGGGGGACCGGAAAGAAATAAGAAATATAAATATTATGTCTAGCAAAATTTTATTTTAAAAATTTTAAAGTAATTACGTACTGTTTAAGTTAGAAAATTCTTTTACTAACTTATCTATACTGTCTTAATTAATTCCTTTCCTTTTTTTAAAAAATTTAATAATTAAATAAAATGAAGATTAATTTTTCTTATATTTTATTCCTTTATTCTTACTTTCTTTTCTATCCATGCATAGAGTTAAGGGTATCTGTGGTGGTAAATAAAAATTATTTCCATAATTATTTAATAATATATGTAAATATTAAAAAAAAAAAATAAAAGTTAGGTTTTATTATGAACAAATTATTAGTTTTTAGATATTAATTATTCAAACACAAGCTGTTAAAATAAAAACATATTAAAAAATAATTTAACATAAATATATAACAAATTTTTGTAAAAAGTTTTTCAACCTTATTAAAAAGTAGAAAGAAACTAAAATGCAAAAAAAATTAACGAGTTCATTCAAGAAAAATTAAAGAAAGAGTATGAAAAGTAAAGAGATGTAACTCAAGCACGGCTATGTCTTAAGAGTGCATGACTATGTAATCTCTGAGGACCATTTTTATTTGTTTTGCAAGCTTGCCTTGAACATAATGTTCATATGTAACTTAAGCTGAATGTAACTTCAAAGAACTTGGGAGAAACATTTCCAAAACATTCAAATAACCTATTTTCATATCTAACACTTGTGTTAAGTTAAAATTTAAGTGAACTCCCATTAAATCTCCATTTTCTTGGTTAATTGAGCTCTTGCTGTTAAAAATTAAGCCCTTAAGAAAATCTTGGAACTTGGTGTTCTTAGTTATATTCTTTTAAATCCTTGATGAATTAATTACCATTGTTGAGTTCTCTTTTATTAAGTTTGATTTTCTGATTGATAATTTTACATGCGTATGATACTGATTTGTGAGTTTGAACATGTTATAATTTTGCACTTGCTATTTCGATATACCCTTCTGAAATGAAGTTAATGGAACTTGATAATGCTTTGAAAACTCACATAAAATTGTCTATTAAAATCTTGCACAGCTATGCCTAAAACCTATTTGTTCAAATTCCACTATTTGACAAAATGCACAATTGTGCCAAAATTATGCATGACTATACCTGATTCCTGATTGATTGAAAACTCACCTGCACACAATTGTGTTGCTTCCACACACATGCACACACACTTTAATATAATTTAACATCAAAACACTTTTTGAATACCATCTAAATACATGTTTTCGAAATAATTATAAATGCAGTTATCTTCTTGCAAACAATTCAATTCAAAGGATTTCTATATCCTTGTAAATTGAATATGAATATGAGAACAATAAATTAAGGTAATATGTGAACTACTATGAAAGACATAGTGAAAACGCAAGACAAGTATCAATGATAAAAATGTCAAATGATTACATGAGTATTAGCCACCTTTTTGCTACTAACCTTACTTTAAACAAACTCAAAGGTCATGAAATAAATATAATTAGCTTTTGAAACACCTAGAACACCTACCTTTATAACTAATATCTAAGCTAAATCAATAATTAAAGGAACCTTAAAGTTAAAAGTCAATAATTAAATCAAGAGCTATATACTGAGGCGTGTGATATGATATAAAGAACTTCATTATTCTTTGTACTTTTAGATTGTGCCAAAAAATAACATAAAGCATCAAATTAAATATGAACAACTTCTAAATTCCAAAATAAGAATTTTAAACTAGATTGAAAACACAAATCAAGTTAAATTGACAATTGTCATGAAAGATAAGATAGAAGCAAAAGATGGATATTAATGAAATGAATACTATATGAGATAGCAATGAATATAAATCCATGTGATATCTAGGGGTAGTAAAACCATATTCAGGACATGGCTGAATTTTGGTGAATTGTAAGACAATGTCCAAGACAGTACGTTTCACCCCTTGTGAATTAATGTAAGACCATGTATGGGGTATGACATTCGAATGAATTTATGAAATTGTAAATTATGCTCTACATGAGTGATGAGATATGTTATGGCCAAAATTATGATAATTAACTTTGGTATCATGCAGGTGGAGTGTTTAAGGCAAAGCCAGACGCAATTTATATGAGTTGTTGTCTGTATACAAACATTTTAGAACTTGGTGTGTTAAATGGTACCTCGTAAATTGACATCCACTTGAACATATGATGTTATGCTCTAACATTATTAATGATTTGTCTTAAATAAGATGTATTGCTTCCAAATAAATATATTAAATACTTGAGTATTATTAGTATAAGTGTTATTTAAGTGCAACATAATGATCTAAATGGCATGAGTTCTAAGTGAACAATTACTAGCAAAAATTGTCAAAATTATTAAAGAACTTTTAATGAGTTATAGTTTAGTAACAAAACGAGAAATAAAAAAGTCTGTTTAATGAAAAATAAATGTTCAGTGGACCCTACATATGTACATATGAATAAATTAATGTCATACATTTAAGAGCACTAATATACATAGCGGACTGCTATGGAGTGACCCACTTTTTTATCAATTTTTTTAATAAAATTGCCCCCAGTTTACATGGGGTGCAATTTTTTTTACTAGCTTTTTGGTAAAACCCCTCTCCCCCTATTATTTTAAGTGCTTGTTACATATATCATTTTTTTACATTTAATCATTTTGTTAGAATGCTACTTGTACCTCTTGAACTTCCTATTAGTAATCCATACTTTATTTCTTATAAAATTTAATAATAATGTTGCTATCATTATTTTTCTAAGCCTACGATCTTTCTTTTGGTTCACTCATTAACTATTTTCTCTAGTATGATTGTGTGAGCAATGAGTGATAGAATTGTAGTCTGGTCATTGACTACCAACTTTAGTAAGAGACTGTTGAGGATGATGCCCTTAAGAAGTTTTTGGTGTATTTTGGGATGGATGTTGGATTGTCCAAAATATTGATCATGTGTATATATTTTGTATTGTGAGGGTTATATGAGAACCATTGAGAGAAGTGCATATATAAAGATATATTTAGATGTGTGTGCATGTGTGTGTGTATATATATATATTAAGTATGAACTTCTAGAATTTCATCTCGCTAACTCTAATATATTATTACGATTATTAAAAAATATCAAAAAAAGGTCAAGTATTGATGCTCTACGACATTTGTATTCGTACTAGATGTGTTGATGAGAAGATAATCTAATATGGGTATAGGATGGCTAGGTGTCATATATAGATTTATATTGATTCAAAAAGTAAAAAAATGTGTGTCATAGGTGTCATACATGAAGATTTCCATTCCCATAGATCCATTTTGCATTTTACACATAACTAAAATACACATCAATATATGTAAAATAACAAACTAGAAAATCTAAGTTTAAGAATACTTACAATCTCCTAAGATTGATGTAGACCATAAATGTTCTACAAGCTTTGAATTCTTTAGTTCAACTCTTGAATCAAATGCTTAGCCTCCCAAGTGTTAGGCCTCTAGCTTAAAACACTAAAGTTTCACCAATTACCTTTTTGCTTAGATGGAGCTTAGTAGCAATTGCCCTCTTTATTGACCCTTAGAAATTTGCACTGGCTTAATCCTTTTGTAAGAATACTTTGGGTTTATTTTGGTATATATATTGTTTCTCTCCATTTTGGTGTCTCTACACAAAACTTTCTCTAACCTAAAAAACATATCTTAGGTTATGCATGTATAAGTAGAGAAAGCAAAATCTTATTACATGATGAGTGTATAACTCATTATGGCAAATATACAACTTGTATACTTATCTAGTGCACCAAGACTTATGCGGAGAATTAATATATCTCATGTATATGTTTACATACATTCTCTATACTTAATCATGTAATCTAATCCTTATATTTGTCTTAGTCAAATTTATACACACAAGAGATAATGTGAGCCTAACATGACAAATTTTCCATGGTAAACATTTTACACTTAGGTGATAATGTGTGACTAACATGACAAGCCTAATAAGCCAAGTTTAATACTTATCATGCCCATAGTCAACATTATACACATAAAGGATAAGGTATGCAAAACATGACAAATTTTGACTAAGTCATGTTCATATGAATTTGGGCTTAGTAATTGGGCCAATACTTGGCCTAAGCCTAATCTATATAACAAATGGGTTTGGATTAGGTTCATGGGCTTTCTCAACATCTTGGTTTAATCTTTGGTCCAAAACCCTTTTGGGCCTAAGCCTTAACAACTTAGGCCATTGATCCAAGTCCAATTAGAAATAACATTTATTATTAATTTAATACCTTAATTAAATTAAGTATAAATTAAGTATAAATTAACAATTAAACCTTTTATTTGAATTGGATTTCATGATATACTAGAATCATTGCTTAAAGCATAAATCCAACTTCATTAATCTTAATTATTTGATTAAACACTTTAATAAATAATTAAATTACTATTAATGGTAACTTGGTGAAACTCTTTTAGGTATAACTTACTAGGTTTATGTCTAATTGGCAATGACAAGATAATATCAACACTTAATATTATTTGAAACTCCTTTCAAGTCTAAATATGAAAATCTCAATTATTCATATTTAGTTCTTATAAGTTGTGAGTGACCCCTAACATCAATATTACAACTACCTAATTAGAAATGAATTCATATATTAATTCACATGAACCCTTTGGTTATAATTACCGTACACTAAAATTCCTTCATTAGAAGATTCTGATATAGCCTAGAGTCATGGTTTAGTTAAACTCTAATAGTTACATCATATGACCTTATCTCAAGTATTAATTCTTGATAAAACAGAACACATACTAGAAATAGCTTTCTAGCGTTGAAACTCTTTAAGACTCTGTCATGTTTGTCTTGGCTAGGAACTTATTCATTAAGAATGAACTTACATAGCATAAGATCTTAACCCAATTCACTTAAAGCAATGAATTCCATCTTGGTTTAATACTCATCCCTACATTTAACCGATAAGAGCCACCATACGCCATATACCTATGTATGATTAACATAAGCATGTAAGCGATAATAAACCCTAACCACTTAAATGTGGATGACCATGTCACTTCAGGTCAAAGGACTATATGCACCATTATGACCTAGATTGTGATTGTTGACTATAAGTGAATATCCACGCAATCATAAATCTAATGTCATGTTCAATCCACCTATCATATGAGTATCCATATGTCTATTCTGATATCTTATATTAAGTATTATGAGACTTACTACCTCCCACTATTATTATCACATATTAATCAAGAAAAATAGACATAGGTGATAATCTAATTAATTAATCAACTATGAATAATTTATCGCATGTGTACTAAATAAATATGTTACTTATGTTATCAACTCTTGATAATAAATTTATTTAACATTGTGCTAATGGGTGAATATTCAATTCAATAAACACTTTAGATAAAAGAATATTCTTTCTTGCCATTTGGGATTTTTACAATGTCAAAATATGTGATTGGCCTTTAGGGCATACCACTTATGCTAACAACCTCACCCTTAAAAATGCATGATTCAAAGATCTAAAACTTTAAAGTTGAGAACTTTAGCATTACAATTTGTGAAATTAAGCAATCAAGCTAAAAAAATCCTATAAATTAAAGCCTAAAAATCATAAAAAATAAGTGAGTGGATGCCTAACCTATGTGTGTGGGTTGTTTACCAATTTGCATGGGTTAATGACCAACACTAATGGGTGAGTCACCTATGTATGTGGGTTAATGACCCATGTGTGCCATCCATGTTGTCCCCCTATATTTTGGTCTATAAATAGCTCCATTTTCACATTTTTAGGAGGATGTTTTGGAGAAACTTACCCAAACTCTTAATGGACTCAAATTAGGAAACCTTCATAAACGTAAAAATTAAAGTTGAACCTCATCTTTATTAAAACATGCTTCAAGAGATATAACATATTATTCAACTTTCATTTGCATTTTGAAATAGTGTTAAATGAATTTATACTTGTTTTAATCAAATTGGATCTAGTCAAAATTCTGAGGACCACTTACATTCACATTCATTTTTTATTATATTCCTTTTACTTTTACTCCTTTTGCTTTTATTTTTTGTAGTTTACTCCATTTGCTAGCATTGATGAAATAATAAAAACTTCTACAGTCACATCATTAATTGGTCACTACAGTGATTGATTTTTGGAATATTGGCTTAAATTATGTATATGTATATTTTAAAAGTTTCGTGGGTGCATTCCTTCACTCATACATGCTAGATTACTAATTTTTTATTTTGGGTTCAAATTCACATCATTTTATTAATTTTAAGTTGTTTGGAATGATTTCATAATACTTAATGATTTTGTAGAATTTAGCATCTTTTTTATTTTATTTTATTGATTTTAGGTTGTTTTAGATATTGAATGCCTTATGTTTTTGTTCTTTTAAAATTTGACATAGTGATGTGATTAGTGCTTTATTTCGACTCTATTTGGTATTTTTGGATGACTATTATAGTTATTTTTTTTTTATTTTTTTTTAATCAATTTGCTCTTATGGATGAGATATATTGCCTAGGCATGGACATTATTGTCACTAACATATGTTTTGTAGGATTTTTTATTAAATTAGGACTAAATTTATAATTTTGCCCTTTTTCCTTTTTACAACATTTATTACGAAAATAATGTAAATAAATTTTTTTCTAGTTTTATTTTAATAGTGAATGGATGGATGTGAGTGTATATAATGTCAATGCCAAAACTAGGATGATTGAAAATGTGTAATAAGTATTATTTAATAAGAAAGTAGACAAATAAAAAAACTATCGAACTTATAATCTTTGGTTAGGGAACAATTTTTGCTCAATTTTGAGATCATTTTCAACTTTCTTGATTAATCAGGTGGCGATTCCCTTCATATGAGACTTTTTCAAAAATCTAAAAGGTTCCTTGCTTTGTCCATTAGTGATATTCGGTGCTCTTTAGCATTGTAGTTGCAACAATTTAGAGGGCATAGGGTCCCTCCTAGCTCACTCATACTGCCTTTACATTTAATTTTGAGAATCAATTTATTCCTAATAGATTTATAGCATGCCATTAAATCAAGCAATTTCTAACTTTGATTCATTCTAATAGATTTTATTTCCTTTTTCAGTGAAACTTTCCATTTTTCTTTGTTAAGACACTAAAGTGTCTTTTCAATAGTTTTAGATTCTTCATCATGATGAGGAGTGACAATATAAACTTCATTCTTAATTTAAAAATGATTTTTAAGAGTTTTAAAATGTGTACTCTAGCATAATTGAGAATCTTTATTTTCACCAATCAAAATTGAATTAGTTTCGATTCATTTCTCTCACTCAATCAAGATGGGTAAAGCAAATCTTGCATACTCCCACTATATATATATACTACATTTTGTATGTTAACTATTTGTTTACTAGCACTAGTCTCATTATCTTCATCCATCTCAAATAAATGTTTACCTTTGCCTACATCTTCCCTTGTAGAAAACTAGTTTTTTTTTAAGGGAAATAACAACCTAGAACTCAACTTCAATTAATCTTTCATTAGAATCATCACCAGTAAACACTAATCTTTTGAGTTTTCAGAATATCTTAACCTTTTGAGTTTTCAGAATATCTTATAAAGATACATTGCTTCTCTCTTGGTCCTAATTTACCAAATTTGTGAAAATTGTCAAAAATGTAAACTGTAGACCCCCATTGATGAAACTTATTTAAATTTAATTTTTGATAATTGGTTTCTGGAACTCTTGGGGTCGACGTCCTGCAAATCACGAATAGAAGGCAAGGTGAGAGGTGGGGAGGATCCCCACAAACACTTCGATGCCTAAGTTAGAGATCAGAAGTAAGGAGAATGCAAGATAACTTGAATATGTGTGAAGGAGATGATCCCTTATGAGGGATGTAGGGCTCTATATATAGTAATACTCAAACCTGGATGAAGTCAGATTTTGTGTGGGATAGTGAATCATAATCTTAGTAAGAGAGTGTTCTTTTTGTGCTTAGGATTCCACTTTGGGATAGTTCCCATTCTGGACAGATCTGTCTTCTTTGCTGATCCAAATGTCCCTATTTAGAAGGTAAGGGGCCCCTAGTTAGGTGGAAACATTCTAGATGGTATCAATTTTCATTTATCTATAACTTAATAGGTATAGAGAAAATAAATATAAAAGGTACTTGGTTAAGTACATAGGCTATAGTCAATGAGGTATTACCTGAATAACTAATTAGGAGATTACCTTGCATTAGATCTAACCATTTCAAGAAAAGTTTGATTACTTTGCATTGACAACATCATTTTATTATGAAGTTCTAATAGTTGTTATTTGCCTTATAATTCTTTTTTATTAACATAATTATGTAAATTGTTCAGATAGATACTATTTACCTCCACTATAAAAGACTTAGTTTATGGTGACAACTTAAAGTGGTGGGTTTAATTTATTGTCTCTTTAGTTTTAGTAACAAAGTAAATTGTCATCTTTATGGATTAGATTTAAAATGACAAAATTTATATGATGTCTCTATATATTATGTAAGGAGAAAATTAAAAAAATAATTGAGATATGAGATTAAAATCCCACATTGTTAATGAATAAATAAGAAAGTTGTACTTTCTCTATAAATTACTCTAACTTTAAAAAATAAAGTTAGTTTTTCTTTTACATCGAATGGTGGTTGTGATAACAACTAAAAAAAAGATAAGTTAAAAATTTTTAAAATATTAAAATTTAAAATTTTATATAAATACCATATTGAAATGATAAATTAAAAGCTATTATAATTCAATATTTTTAAACAATATGAAAATAGTTAATTATAAAAATAATTATGTTTCAAAATTAAATAATTCCATCTTCATAAATTGACATCTAAAAGAATGTCAATAAAATTCATCTCTATATCTTATAGAGATGGAAGGTAAAGTGACAACAATAGAAACAACT
Source organism: Mallotus nudiflorus (assembly GCA_947683625.1). NCBI lineage: Eukaryota > Viridiplantae > Streptophyta > Magnoliopsida > Malpighiales > Euphorbiaceae > Mallotus > Mallotus nudiflorus. The sequence continues at coordinate 1,126,289 of CANTUR010000035.1, forward strand.
TTAGGCCGTCTTTATAAATTATAGACAATGTTTTCAATCTATAGAGACAACTATCAATGTCTCTATTGATAGTAGTTTTTGTAGTGCTCAATCTATCCTTAGTGCTTTTATTTTTTTATCCAATTGAATCTCAACCTCATTTAAATATCAATTTTTTTTATAAAAAATAATGTTTCAGATTCGCAGGGGATCAAACAGAAATATCAATTTTAAGTGAAGTCATTTATAAAAGTAATAATATATGGGGTTTTGTACCTTATATTAACACTCGTTAGTCCACAAATATCAATTGCATAGTTAATTCAGGTCTTAAACCCTTTCCATATGGTTTTCTTTGTAAATTTTATATTTGATCCCAATTGACCGGCTCCAGCTATTTATAACCCCTTTCGAGCTTCTAGCACTCCCCTAGCCTCACAACATATATATTTACTTTACTTTATGTTGATTCATTTCTAATTTAATTAAATATCACTTTGACCCTTATATTTAAAAAAAAAAAAAAGTTAAATCTCATTTATGGTTACATACTTTTGCCCTCATATTAAAATTATAATTAGTAATAAATTATACATATAAATATCTAACCATAAATGAGCTTTAATTTAATTGTTAAATATTTTAACCTTAATTTTATTTTATAAGCTATTTCATTATAATATTGTATTTTTCTAAAAAAATTATTTTATCTTTCTCTTCTTATTTTTATTTAATAAAATAAAATAAGGTATTTTTTAAGTTTATTTTTAATGTAATTACTACTTTTTTTAATTTTATATTTATGTTAGTCATAAATTTGATTTTTTTGTAGTTAATGTTGTAATTTCATTACAACTTTAACTTTATATTATTAAAATTTTAATAATAGAAGAAGCATTGAACTTACTTTTTTGTTTCTAAAAATAGGATGAATTTCTATTTTATTTGAATTAATTAACATATAATAAATATTTTAATTTTTTTATAAGAAAAATTTTGGCACATAATGTCAATATATAATGATGTATATAAAATAATTTTAAAATCGACCATTAAATATTTTATTGACACATGTCAAATAAAATTTGATTATAGCTCATAAAAAACATCAACATCTATATTCGAAATTAATGTGATAGGCAATTTTATGACATTGTCCAAGAAGTGTGACAAATAAAAATTTTAACTATATATAAAATTATATATATAGTAGTCACTATTGTATTTGTATTAGGCATAACCATAAATATTAAAATAGTGACTACTATATAATATTAGTTAAAAAAATAAATACATATACAATTGATTATGCAAAATGCTAGTCATAAAAATTTTAAAAATCAAGTTGTAACGAATTTATAAGGCAAGATATATATATAGCAAACATTTTAAAAAAATGAACCCAAATGTGAATTTAAGAAAATTTCATCCATGGACGAAAATAATTAAAACAATTAAAATTTTTTATTAAATAAAAAGTATTGATTTTTTTAATTAATAATACAAAGCTAAAGTTGTAATGAATTTATAATATTAACTACAACAAATCAAATTTATGACCAGCATAAGAATAAAATACAAATATAAAATTAAAAAAAGTAGTATTCACATTGAAAATAAATTAAAAAAATATCTTATTTTATTTTATTAAATAAAAAAAAGAAGAGAAAGATAAAATAATTTTTAGAAAAATAAATTATTATGTTGAAATAGCTTATAAAATAAAATTAAAATTAAATATTTAACAATTAAATTAAAACTCATTTATGGTTACATATTTATATATAAAATTTATTACTAATTGTAAATTTAATATGAGGTCAAAAGTATGTAATCATAAATGAGTTTTAATTTATTACTAAAAGTATTTACTTTTTTTTTTAATATTGGCATTTAATTAAATTAGTAAAGGAATTAACATAAAATAGTGTAAATAAATATGTTGTGGGGTCAGGGGTACTAAAAGCTCCAAAGGAGTGTAAATAATAGATCCCAATAGACCATCACAAGCAAATTATTTCATTCTATATTACCTATTATGTACAAAAGGATACCATAATTATACTCAAATAATAACTACCGTACTCTCTACAGTGTGCCCCAAAAACCAAGATGCAACAACAATTGTAGTAAAAAAATAGCGCCTGGACTTTTGACTTGTGGGAGAGCTAGTCCTTTAATATATATCTTTCCCCTTTTGTTTCAATTTAATTAACGTTTAAGAATTATATACTTAAGTTAAGGAATGTAATTAATATATGTATAAAATATTATACTTATTTTATAATAATTGCCTTAATCAATTATTAACTTTAAATAGGAGAAAAATATAAATGAAGGTAGGATAGAAAAAATGTGTAGTTAAAATGTATTGGTAATTGAAATTGTCAAATAAATTGAAATAAAAATCTATTAATATGGAATAGAGGAAGTATGATATTTAATGATCTCATGTGTAATAAATTTTACACTTTAATACCCTTTTAAATAATATTTTTTTAAAAAATTATTATTTAATATTAAAATAATATATATATTTAATGCATGAAAATTATATATTGAGTGATATGAAATTTAACTGACTATAGTGAACTTATAATAAATTAATTTTAAATATATTTTTTCGTTATAGATAAAAAATAACTGATTAGTTAAGTTGATTATAAATCAAATCTATATAAATCAATTTTACTAGTTGAAATTTAACATTATATTAATACTTTTCATTAAAAAAAAGGGAATAAGGTTCTATTTGTCCCTTAAACTTTTTGCAAAAATTTAATTTGGTCCAAAATGACCTTTTTTTTACCATTTTAACCTAAAACTTGCAGTTAATGTATAATTTAAACCCTTTTTCTAATAGGATTTGGAGAGTGAAACATACGTCCATTTGAAGGTGCATCCATGATTAAAAAATTGAATTATTAGTATAATTAAGTTAAGTAACTTATTAATAATGGGAAAGGTAAACCCAGAAGAAGATTACCCATTCACATTTGGGAAAATCCATCAATTTCTTCTCAATATTTGTCAATTTCACCTTTTCCCCCTCTCAATCTCAAACCCTAAATAAATAAAATTTTTTTATGGATTTAAATAGTGGGTAGATGATAAAGTTTTTTTTTAATTTCTTCATTATTCTAATCTCGTAGTTTTTGATATTAGCTTTGATGAAGACCTGACGTCATTTGTGTTAGGAATAGATTATGCTACTTAGACATCAAATGTTAAGTAGGGAAAGTTTCAAGAAATTTGTTTATTATAATCCTTGATCTCATTAAGAATTCCAATGCCTAGGATCCAATTTGCAATTAACACATAACTAACATACAAGGCAACATAAATACAAGTAATGAACAACCTAGGAATTCTAAGTTTCAAGAGAACTTACAATCTCCCAAGTTTGAAGAAGACCATAAATATTCTACTAAAGTTGTTTGACCTCCTTTGATTTAACTCTTGAATTAACTTCAAGTCTCCCAAGTGTGAGACCTCTAGCTTGAAACATGAAGCTCTACCAAATCTCTTTCTTGCCTTAATCAAATGGAAGCAAGTATCCTCTCTTAATTACCTTTAGTAACTTACACTAAATTGATCTTTATAAGAACTCTTAGGTTTTTGTATATGTGTTTCTTTTCCTTTTTGTTTCTTATGTCTTTAAACTTTCTCTACATTGATTCTTATATATTATCTTCTCACCAATTAATATCTATTAACCTTTAGAGATATACATGACAAGTTATGAGTGTAGAGAAAAGGAGGCTCTGTGTCACATGACCCATTAGATCATATACATCCATTTGATATATATATATGCACTAATGTAGGATGATGACAAATTGCATTAAGAATTATGTAGAAAATATATCCCATATAATTCTCTACATCCATTCTTACAATATCCATGTGATGTCATCTCTAAGATAGTCAAAGTCAACAATGTAAAATAAGACAAATTTGACTACATTTATTTAATAGACATGGGCTTGGTTATTGGACCAACTCTTGGTCTTAGCCCAATCCATTAATCAAATGGGTCTAGACAAGATGCTTGGGCTTTAGATTAATCTTTGGTCCAAAACTCTTTTGGGCCCAAGTCCATAACATTTGGGCCATTAATTCACGTCCAATATAAATAACATATATCTATTATTAATTTAACATCTTAATTAATATCTTTTATTTAATTAAACACAAATTATTTCATTGAAATTAGATTTCATGATATGCTAGAATCATTGCTTTAATCAAAAATCTAATTACATTAATATTAATTAATTGATTAAACTCTTTAATTAATAATTAGATTAATATAAATAGAGATTTGGTAAAACCTTTTAGGTGCGACTTACTAGGTTCATGTTTAATTGGCAATGAGAAGATAATATCAACACTTCATATTATTTGAAACTCCTTTCAAGTCTAAATATGAAAATCCAAATTATTCACATTTAGTTCTTATAAGTTGTGAGTGACCCCTAACATCGATATCACAACTACCTAATTAGATATAAATGTATTTATTAATTCACATGAACCCTTTGGTCATAATTACCATGCACTAAAATCTCTTTATTAAAAGATCCTAATATAGCATAGAGTCAAAGATTAGTCAAACTCTAATAGCTACACCATATGAGCTCATCTCAAGTTCTATCTTTTGATAAAACACAATAAGTACTAAAAACACTTTTCTAGCATTGAAACTCTTTTAGACTTTCTTGTTTGTCCTGGCTAGGAACTTATTCATTAAGAATAAACATAAATAGCATAGGATTTTATCCTAGTTCACTCCAAGTAATGAATCCCATTTTGGTTGAACACCCATCCTTACATTTAACCAATCAGAGCAATCACATGCCATATACCCATGTGTGATTAACATAAGTATGTAAGTGGTAATAAATCTTAACTACTCAAATGTGGATGACCGTGTCACCTCAGGTCAAAGGACTATATGCATCATTATGACCTAGATTATGATCGTTAATAATAAGTGAATATCCATACGATCACATATCTAACATCACTGTTCGATCTACCTATCACATGAGTATCCACATGTCTATTTTGATATCTTATATCAAGTAGTATGAGACTTACTACCTCCCACTATTAGTATCCTATACTAATTAAGGAAAATAGATATAGGTATTAGTCTAATTAATATTACCCAAATATTAATTATATAACTATGAACATTTTATAGCAAATGTACTAAATAAATTCGTAGCTCATATTATCAACTCTTGATGATGAATTTGTTTAACAAGATGCTAATGGATAAATATTTAATTAAATAAACACTTTAGATAATAGAATATTCTTTTATTGCCATTTGGGATAATTTACAATATCAAAATATATGATTAGCCTATATGGCATATCACCTATAATAATAATCTTCCACTTACACTAAAGCTAATCACTACAGTATCTATAACCCATCTTCTCAAGATGTTGATCCAACTGTAGTTATGTGAGTGCTTTAGTAAGTGGATCAATGACTTTATTAGCTGAAGCTATCTTTTGCATGATGATATTTCCTTTTCCAATAAGTTCTTTGATAATATGGAAACGTCTTTCTATGTGTTTGCATTTCTGGTGAGACCTCAGTTCCTTTGCCAAAATAATGGCTTCATTGTTATTGCAATAGAGAGGAATCAAAGACTTAATAGAAGGAACAACTTCTAGTTCAGTAATGAACTTCTTAATCCAAATAGCTTCTTTAGCGGCATCTGATACAACTATATACTCGGCTTCTATAGTGGATTCAATAGTAACTCTTTGTTCGGAACTCTTCTAACTCATTGCACCTCCATTATAAATGAAAACAAACCTAGAAATAGACTTTTTATCATCAATATCTAATTGAAAATCAGAATTTATGAAACCATCTATTGTTGGAACACCTCCTCCATAAGTTAAAACCAAATCTTTAGTCATTCTTAAGCATTTAAAGATTGCCTTAATAGTTATCCAGTGTTCTCAACTTGGACTGGATTGAAACCTGCTAGTCATAATAACATCATAGGCAATATCAAGTCTAGTACACAATATAGCATACATTAAGCTTCCTACAGCCAAAGCATAAGGAACTTTAGCCATCTTCCCTATCTCTTTAGGTGTTTTAGGTGACATACCCTTGGATAAATGGATACCATGCTTAACTGGTAATAATCCTCTCTTGGAATCAAGCATGTTGAACCTCTTCAACACCTTTTCCAAGTAAAGACTTTGGGATAAACTTATCATTCTTCTCGATCTATCTCTATAGACTCAAATGCCAAAAATATAAGTAGCTTTCCCTAATTCTTTCATGGAGAAAGATTTACATAACCATAATTTCACATTTGTGGGCATGCCAATCTGATTCCTAATTAATAAAATATCATCCACATATAATGCTAGGAAATCAAGTTGGCTACCACTAACCTTCTTGTACACACAAGGCTCATCTTCACTTTTTATAAAACCAAATGATTGTATGGCTTCATCAAAATGATGATTCCAACTCCTTGAAGCTTGCTTTAGACCATAAATAGATCTACTAAGCTTGCAAACTTTGGAACTTTCCTTCGATTCATAACCTTTAGGTTGTTCCATATAAATCTCTTCCTCAACATAACCATTAAGAAAAGTAGTTTTGACATCCATTTGCCAAATCTTATAATCATAGTGTGCAACTATGGCAAGAAGTGTTTGAATGGATTTAAGCATGACTACCAGTAAGAAGGTTTCCTCATAGTCAACCTCTTGCTTTTGGCGAAACCCTTTCGCTATAAGCCTTACTTTGTAGGTATTAACCTTTCTGTCTGCACCAATCTTTCTTTTAAAGATCCATTTACAATGTATATGTACAATACCTTCAGGTGGATCAACAAGTGTCCAGACTTGGTTTGCATACATGGAATCCATTTTGGATTTCATTATTTTAAACCAGTTTAAAGAATCTTTATCTAATAAAGCCTTTTCAAATGTTGTAGGATCATCAGCATGAATGCCTTCTTTATGAATATGCAACTCTTGCATGTCATGTAGAAAATAGTATCTATATGGTAGATGAGATACCGTAGCCAATTTTCTAAGAGTTAGTTTGATGATATTTTTAATGGGATTATACTTTTGGGATTGATTAATATTTATTTGATCAACTTGATTGGCCTTATTAGAAGACTCCTCTTCTAATGCTATCTTCCTTTTTTTACTACCTTCTTAAAGAAACTCTTTCTCAAGAAATATGGCATCTCTACTTATAAAAATAACTTGTTTAGTAGGAAGATAGAAATAATACCTTAAATTGCCTTTAGGATAACCAATAAATCTGCCTTGAATTGACTTTGCATCTAATTTTTCTGTTTTCAATCTTTTAATATAAGCTAGGCATCCCCAAATATTAATATGTTTAAGACTTGGTGCCTTACTGTGAGCAACTCGTGCTCTCGAGTGAAAAAGCTTTTTTGATGACCACACTCAAAGATAGTTTAGAAAAAAAATTGAAAAGAAATCCTTATAAAACACTCCCTTACGTGTTTACACTCAAGGATGTGAATGCTCTCGTGTTTCACTCAATTTTTTTTTTTCAATTTATGAAGAATTGAGAAGAAGAAAAGAATAGATAATACATGAAAATTAAAGAATACGTAACCAAATCTTGAATTTTGGCTCTAATACCAAACTGATACGAACCCTACCTATAAAAGAGATAGAACACATATCTAACTTTGAATATTAGCCCAAGGATCATCAAGAATAGGTTATGTTGATGGAGCTAAACCCCTTGCTTATTACATTAAAGCAAGATACTTAGCTATTAAAAGATGAATAATCACACAATTCTAAGTCTAACCTAGCAATTGTAATGAAAGGTAGATGTGAAACAATTCAAGTAAACTTGCAAAGTTTTAAAAGAACAAAGTATAAGGAAAAACCTCACTTTTTAATATTTCAATGCTTGTCTAAAAATTGGTTTTACATATTTGTATCCCTTATATAGGCATGTAAACAACTGAATCCTTGAAGGAAAAGGTTTTCTTCCTTATTCCAAAAGATGCCTATATAGGAAAATCCTTAACTAAGGAGATTTCCTTCAAAATAGGACAACTAATGACAACTCATCTTTGAAAAGTCAAAATTGACAACTCATTACAACTCATGAAAACTAAGCATTGAAGCATGCCATGTCACATGCCATGTCATATGTTGACCATTGACCCTTGACTTTGACTTATTAACTATTTGACTTTGACTTGTTGACTTGAAATATTTTTGAATCTTCTCACATCTTCTAGAATCTTCTTGAATCTTTCTTATTGACTCCCAAATAGAATAATTCCAAAATTCATCCATATCAAGCTAATTAATTTCAAAATAGGAAATTAAGCTAGTTAGCTTGAATTCTTCATATTTAGGCATTTTTATCCCTTTTAAGGTTCATATTAGGGGGATCACATCTACTTTTTGACTATTTCTCATTATAAAATATTCAATGTATAACTACAACAACACCCTAGTTTTTGTAATGACAGTTTGTATAGCATTCATACAATACATCATATAGTAGAAGATAATAAAACTATCATTATTACATCGGTTTCCTAATAAAATACACATAAAAGGAAAAAAAGGATCGCAGAAAAGTAAATTTAACTTAGATGTAATGAACTTACAGGGTTAATATGACTATGCACGTAGCTTGCTCGATCCCATGAATAATGAGATAAGCAATGGACACTCAATTACTTGAAAGAGCAAGAAAAATGTACATAATCATGCACGTTTGTAGTGATATATGATGATGATATAAGGGAAAAGGATAATATGAAATGAGAAAAATAAAGTATAGCTTATTCATATAGCATGCAAGATTGCCAGTCTCATCACACAAGAACAATAATATTCATAAATGCTGGCAACAATAGAGTAAAATATAGTGGGATAAAATAAATGTGCTAAAATGATTGTATGGTCCTTAGATTCGATTAAGCTTGTGTGAGTTTTAAAACTTTAGCTTCAATGGATTATTAAGCTTTTCTCGTCAGAAGGTTTAAAATGACGTGTAGAATGATGCTAGTTTTGTATACCTTTAAAGTGGGCTTTGATAAAGATGAGGCTAGGTTAGGTAGAATGGAGGCCTAATTACCTAAGAAAAAAATAGTGGCAGAGCTAGAACTGTATGGTGTGTGTTTTCCTCTTTCTTCCCCCCTCAAAATGAGCTATGGAGGCACCTATTTATAGTGAAAAAAATTAAGAAAGAGGGGGGGGGGGGTATATGCATGGCCATGCGTGTGTCCCTAAGACAGAGCTTGTGGCCATGAGAAGTGCATGTGACTACACACTCGTGTGCAGTCATACACACTTTCACGTGTTACGAATGCAATTCAGGGCTTTTTCGGACTATTTTGAGGTTAGTTCTTTTTAGGCCTTCTAAACGCATTTCCAAAGTTTGTTTTGTCTAATTTAGCCTCAACTTTAGTGTGTGACACCTAGGGATCTTTATGGTTACACACACACTTCTACGTGATGTGTGCTAATCCTTGAGTTATTTTGGACTATTATAGGACCACTTTTAAAGGTTTTAGAGTCTTTCGAATGCATTCCCAAAGTCTATTTTGTCTAATTTGGCTTTAATTTTATTGCGTGACACCTAGGGGTGTCTGTGGCTACATGCATACTTCTATGCAATGAGCACTAATACTCGGGTTGTTTTGGACTAGGTTTTAAAGCCATTTGGATATATTTTCAAAGTCTGTTTGTCAAAATTAATTTTGTTCATGAAGTTAGGTCCCGATCTGATGAAATGAACACTGGCTCAATAAACTACATGTTCTGAGAGAAGATTGCTCAAAATAAGCCTCTTATTATTTCAATAATTAGTATTTCATAAGATCAGAGCATAATTTAATGGCTTGGTGATAAATTTTGCACATTGGTGGGTTAGATTAGGGTTTTAAGGTTGCACACTTCATAAGTGTTACAAATGAGCAAACTCTAGTCATATTTGAAGATTCGTTTCATCATTAGACCTTTTTTTTTGGGATAGTCAAATTTGAAGTATGCTACTTGCCCCCTACTTCACGTGTGTTGCATAGTCACTTAGCTCTAGTGTTAATACACATAAAGCAAATACAAAGATGCAAAAAATCATTTTCTAAGGAGAGAGGCACTTACTTGAGTGTTGAGTTATTATGATTTGATTGTTGAGATACTACCACTATAACCTCTTCTGGTGTCAGGCGAAGAGATCCTACCACTATAACCTCTTTTGGTGTTAGGCGAATAGATACTGCCGCTATAACATCTTTTTGGTATTAGGCAAACAAATACTGCCACTATAACCTCTTCTTATGTTAGGTGAACAGATACTGCCACTATAGCCTCTTCTGGTGTCAAATAAACAAATACTGCCATTATAACCTCTTCTGATGTCAAGCAAACAGATACTGCCAGTATAACCTCTTCCGGTGTCAAGCGAACATATGCTGCCACTATAACCTCTTACGGTGTCAAACAAATATATACTACCACTATAAGCTCTTCTGGTGTCAAGCGAATAGTTATTGTCACTATAACCTCTTTTGGTGTTAGGGGAACAGATTAGTTGTGATTATGATTGATGTAATGTGTTCTTTTTACCTCTTTTTAGTTGGATTAAGTCCTTTATTATGATTGAAGTTCTTATAGATGCTTTATATTTTTTATTTTTTATTATTATTTTGATCCTGCTAAATGACATATAGAAAGATGTGTTAGTATTTTAGTAATTGTGTAAATTCTCGATAATGTACCTGTTATTTATAGCCTCGTAGGTCTATTACTGTGTTGCCTCTCAGTTTCAATAAGGTAAGCACATATTGTCATGGTCTCCCATTATGTGTGAAGCAAATGATTACCGGGAGGGGCTTCGATGGGATTATTATTGCATTATCTTATGATTTGTATACATCAAGTCAGATTGCTATGTATGCATTGATTGAGAGGTGGATGGATATGATGTATACTTTTCACTTGACCGTTAGAGAGATGGCCATCACTCCTCTAAACTTTGTTGCTATCATGAACTTAAGCTTTTCTGAGGAGCCTGTTCTTTTTAGTGAGGAGGAGTTTTCTTCTACAGTGGCAAGGAGGTACCTTACCATAGAGTTGTTTGGAGTGACTACCCTTATGAAGTCAGGTTATCCAAATCTCACTTGTTATACTGAGTTTGTCTCCACTGCGTAAACAATGTATGATGTTGATCTTTTTTTAATGGAGCAGTTGGCTCGTTGTTTCTTGTCCTACTTATTGAGTGTTATCATCTTCCCAAATCCTTTGAGTACGGGTAGTTTGTCATTGTTGCCTATCCTAAGGGACTTAGACAAGTACTGCTGCTTTCGTCCATATGTACTCGGGTTTGGATGTAGTATGTCGAGGTGGCTCAATGATTTACGGATGCTTATTTGTACTGGATGTGAGTAAGAGTTCTATTATTTGTCCTTTTGCTTTTTATCTTTTACTTTTTTTTTTCTGACTTTTTGAGTTTTGATTTTGATAGATATGGGCTTATAAGTTCGGGGTTCTTCCTCATCCGACCGTTGAGCATCTCCTAAAGGATGGTTTTTCTTGTTATTCCTACTAGATTAGGAAGACCATTGACTTGATTGATGATTGCATAGAGGCTCGGGAACATATAGGTAGGCTATTGCCTGGACATGTATACATGATTTCTACTATGTTGGTTTTTTCATTTTTTGGAGAATCTTCATTCACTTTTCCTTTTTAAGTAGATCCTTCTTCTCTAGTAGGTGGTGAGGTCAAATTGGTCAGTAGAGATAGTGACAACATGGCAGCTAATAGAGAGATGAGTGTTGCTCCTTGGCTTTATTGGCAAGGTGTGGTATCTAAGTGAGTGAGTCTATCATTGGTGGGATAGTCCATTTGCCAGGAGAGTCCCTGTTCCTCCTCCTGGTGATATGTTCTAGGGCCATAAGCTTAATGGGGATGAGCTTGCTACTTCTACGATCAGATATTCTTTTGAGAGTCTTTTAGAAGATGTAGGCTCCTTTTATGATGATGTGTTGATCCCATAACTAATTGATGTTGTGGTTGGTGGCATCTTTCCTCTGTCTCCACTTCCTTAGGCAGATAGGGATTATCCTTCAAATTCAAGGATTGGGGCATCATGCAGATCATTGTGAATTACTTCTTCTGATTTGAAAGAATTTTATTCTTGTTAAGTATGCAACAAACTTTATTAGTAGTAAGCTATAATTGATATGGTTATAAGGACTTATCTATAGTGACAGGGATCTTACCAGAAGAGATCAAGATCTCACTTCAAGGAGGATGAGGGCATGTTTTGTATTGAGGTGATTGCCCCATGCTAATGGTGTGGCTTTTGGTGGTACCATTCTTAAGGACTTGGCGGTTAGGTCATCCTTGGTTTTATGTGGGATGGAAATCTTTGGTGGAGGAGTGTATCTTGATTTGCCTTATCCTAGCTTTCCTCAGTCATATGTTATCCCTTTTGACGCTTCCTATGTTCATGCTTTATTTCACTTATTTTTCTTTTGTTTCACCTATTTAATGACTGGTGCTTGATTTATTTGCTTGTTTTTTGTAGATCCTTATCTCTTCTGGCTAGTACTGGTATACTATTGTAGGGAGTGTGTAGTAGCACTTTATAGAGTTTATGAGCAATCAAAGGGTATGCCTTTTTTATTGTACCTATCTATTTATGCATATGTTTTATGTATGTGTGTATGATATGCAATTTTCATGTAATGTAGGCTAAACACCTCCATGCTATATATGAGAGGGAGCGGGAGCACACAATTTATCATGATTATATTGGTGAGCTAGAGTCATGGCTAGCATCCTTCATAATGAATGATGAGGAGCCTGGATAAGAGGATGGGGATGCTTGAGCAGGATTGATGCTTGCTTCTAATGGTAGCCATGGCCAATTTTGTTGTTTTAGAAACTAGGTGTAGGGCTTTTTGGCATATGGTTATTTTGCTGTATTATTTTCCCGAGGCCATGGACTTTGGGTATTGTATCTAGGCATTTATCCTACATGTGTTGTATGATACATGTATAATGATGACTATAGTGTATATGCTTCTTATTGTATGCCATTGCTATTCCTAGTGATGTTTGCTATTGCTATTGTTTGCCTCTTTTATTTTTCCCTTTTTTGCCTAGGCGTCTCCTTTTGAAACTTTTCACACTTAGCTGGGTTTTCTTTTTTTTTTTCCCTCTTTTGCCTAAGGTGTCTCCTTTTAGAGCTCTTCATGCCTGGATGGGATTTTTTTAAGCTTTGATGATAGTGGCTGATCTCGAGGATAAAGTTCAAAGAAGATAGCAAGAACTATGGTTATGTAATGAAAGAAACTGCAAAGCATATTTGATGCAATTCATGATGATAAAAATGCATTGCACTTTTTTAAAGATATTTCACGTAACTTAGAAATCATTCTTATTTCACTAAAATAATTTAAGAAGAGCACAAGTGCATTCATACAAATTTCAAACTTTAGGTTACCCTTATTCCTAACTAGCCTTCTCAAGTTTTCTAGTTAAGTATTTTCTCTCTTTCTTTAATTTTTGCCTAAGTTGCCCATGCAGGTTAAGATTTATAATGTTCCACCTTATAACTCCTTAGTAGTTCTCTAACTTCCCTTTGGAATTGAACATTGTTGTCAGAGATGATGTGATGAGGGATCCCATATCGAGAAAATATATTTCTTTTGATGAACTTAGCCACTTGTTTAGCTCCTATCCTTGTGAATGATTATGCTTTGACCCGCTTTATGAAGTAATCCACTACCACTAAGATGAACCTATGTTTGTTCGAGGTTGTCAGGTGGATTTCCTTAATTATGTCTAGTCCCCATGCTGAGAAGGGCCATAGAGAGGAGATGTAGTGTAATTATATTAGGGGAAGGTGGTTGGCATTCTTATAGATTTGACACTTATGGCATTCTTTTATGAATTTGGTACAGTCTTCTATCATCATCATCCATAAGAACCCTTGTCTGAATAGCTTCTTAGTTAGGATTGCTCCATTCATGTATGAACCATAAACACCTTCATGTACTTCTTCTATTGCTCTTGTAGCTTCAGTTTCATATAGACATCAGAGTTGTAAACCATATGAAGTTCTTTTATATAACATACCTTGGTACGATGTGAATTTTAATGCTAATAGTCAGATGATTGCCTTATCTTTTTCACTCGCTTGATCAGGATAGGCTTGTTCTTTTAGATATCTCTGGATGTTGTAGAACTAAGGTTTTTTAGTTATTCTTAGCTTTGCTATTCCATAGCTCTTATGACAAGGTTATCCCAATTTAAGTAGGATTAAAGACTTCTTAGGCACTTTAGATGGTCCTTCCTACATTGATGCTAGGGAAGCAAGTGCATTTGCCATCTGATTGTAGTTCCTAGGGAGATGAATAAATTTGCATTTTTGGAAGGACATGCTGAGCAACTTTAATTGATCTAGGTAAGGTTTTAAGTGCTGCTCTTTCAATTCCTACTCTTTCATGGCATGATTGATTACTAGTATGGAATCTCTGAAGATTTCAACTTCTGAAATATCCAGGGTTATCAGTGCATCTATTATGAGCACACATGCTTTATATTTTGCTTCATTTTTTATGACTCTAAATTCGAGCTTTTTGGGAATCTGTACTACTTGACCTTTTGGAGATTATAATATAACATCGACTCCTGCACCAAACTGATTAACTACCCCGTCAAACTACATCCCCCTTCCTTGAATCTTAATGGTTGAACTATGGTCGTTCGGGAAGTCTAGTTGGATTTCTTTTGATTCTAGAATGGGGCTAAGAGCTAGAAATTCAGCTACTACTCTTCCTTTTATAGTCTTCTTAGTAAGGTATTGCACATCAAATTCTGTTAATAACACGAGCCATTTGGCAAGTTTTCCCACTAAAGAGGGAGCTTCATAGAGGTACTTCATTGGATACATTTTAGACATGGCCTAAATTCTATAGGACTGAAAGTAATGTCTGAGTTTCTTCATTGCCTATACCATTGCCAAACATATATGCTTAACTTAGTTGTACTTTTCCTCATACAATAACATCTTCTTACTTAAGTAGTAAACTACATGTTCTGATTTCATTCCTCCCTCTTGGGCTAACATTGCACTAATTTCATTTCCTTTGATAGCCAGATATAGGGTTAAAGGTATCCCTACTTTAGGTGGTTTTAGAATCAGTGGGTTAGCTAGGCAGTTTCTGCTCTTGTCAAATTCTAACTGACATCACTCATTCCACTCAACTGGCTGATCTTTTTTTAATATCTTGAAGATTAGTTCACACACGATTGTTAACTTAGCAATGAATATGCTAATGAATTGTAGTTTCCTTAAAACCCTCTGATTTCTTTTTCTATTTTTAACATTGGCATCTCTCTAACTATTTTTAGTTTGTTGAGATCTATTTCAATCCCATTCTGACTAACAACATACCCCAACATCTTTCCTAAAGTGACCCCGAATATGTATTTCTTTGAATTAAGCATGAGGCTCTATTTTTGGACTCTTTTTGAGGGATTTTTTAAGAATGGATGAGTATTCTTCCTTGGTTTTTGACTTGACTATCATGTCATCGACGTACACTTCTACTTCTTTGTGTATCATGTTATGGAACATTATAGTTTCCACTCTCTAGTAAGTTTCTAATGCATTCTTTAATCCAAAAGGCATTACTTTGTAGTAATAAGTGCCCTATTATTTTATGAAAGTTGTCTTTGCTTTGTCAATAATGGCTATTAGGATCTGATTGTACCTGGAGAATCCATCCATGAAGGAGTACATTGCACATGTGGCAGTGCTGTCAACTAGTATGCTTATGTGAAGTAGTGGGAAATCATCTTTTGGGTAGGCCTTATTCAAATCTCTATAGTCGATAGAGATTCTCACCCTTCCATCTTTCTTCGGTGTTGGCACTACATTTTCTAACCATTCCAGATAGTCTAGTATGTCTAGGAATTTTACCTTGATCTACTTCTCGATGTCTTCTTTCACTAGTTAAGCCCATTCTAGTTTGAGTCTTCTCAATTTTTGGTTTACTGGTTTGCACCCATCTTTAGTAGGGGTGAAGTGTTGAGCAATGTCTCTATCAATACCAGGCATATTCTCATAAATCCAGGAAAATACTTTTTAAATATTTTATTAATATTTTTTTCAATTTCTCTTCTTTTTTTAGGGGTAACATCTTTTAAAATATGCAAAATGCATGGTTTAAATTTTGTGTCAATATTAAATGATTTAATGCATATGGAATGAATGTCAAATATGCTAATGTTTTTATCATGTAATGCACACTACCATGAGGAAAGAAATTAAACAAATAAGCATAATCTAATTTCATTGCATTAACTTTAGAGTTCATTACATCATCAGTTTCAAACAAAGAAAAAGCACATAAATTAAAGAAGTGAACTTTCTTTGGATAATTTGCTTGATAGACATTTCTATCTTTAGATTATTGCTTATGCACTTCATCAGTAGCATTATCTCCATTACTAGTAGTAAATTGGTGGATGATTGTCTTCCTCTATATTATTCTGAAGTGATCCATAAACCTTTATTGTATCCTACCACTAGAGAAATCTGTAAGCCCATAAGGTACATGTTATTTCTCCCCAAACTGTCTCTTTACTGGTGTCGAATAATAGTGAGTGCATGACTTGAATCCTGAGATTGACATGCAGTTGACATATGTGCAAAGAGTCATATGTTTTAGCTTCCACTATAGACACATCCATCTCACTTGGTATTCTGGCATATCCTTCATGCATTCAATCCATTGTCAGGTTATCATGTAGGCTGAGTGCCCATGAACATCCTGAACATGTCTTTTTAGGTGATTCTTGAGTTGGTATCTCATCTAGTTTCATATAAGTTTGTTGAGCAGACTTAGTTTTTCTTACAACCATATTTGAAGCAATAGAGAGCTCCCAGTGAAGGTCATACTTTTCCTATTTTTAAGGTCATTTAAACCTTGAATGGTCTTTACTAAAATTAGTAGGAAGGGAGTCATTTTGCATTCTATTCCTTTAATGACCTAAAGTATCCTGTAATCTCCTAGCCCATCGTTCAACAGGGTAAAATATTGCATAAAGAGGTAACACGTAAGAAAGCATGCCTAAATTAAGGTACAAACTTATTAGTAGTGCAAGCAGCTAGGATTTGTATGGGAATTAGTCATTTGCACTTGGTGACTAATTCGTCAAGCTTTTATGAGCTTAGATCAAGAAAAGTGGCTCCAAGTTTTGGGTATTTGATATCTTGGTTAGTGAAAACTGCTTCTTTAGTCTTGATGGGGATTCACCTTGCTATAGCACTAAATTCCTCATACAATGGGCATAATTCTATAGTGTTGAATCAGAATACGTGCTCTTAAGGGTCCTAAAATGACACAACAACATTCAAGAGCTCATGGTCAAGGTACACATGCTGGAATGTCTTGATGCATATCATTCCGTATGGTTACAAGCCTTTCCAGTCATCCTTATTAAGATTATAGAGGAAATGTCTAGTGATGCTAGTTTGGATTTAGGAGTTGACCATGACGCCATCCTCAAGCAGGTCTTGGATCTTAGCTTTTAGTTTTCCATTGCTTTGACAAAAAGATTCAACTTTGTTATCACTTATGTTGGATGCTGGGTTCCTATACATTTATTAAGGTTAGCTAAATGAATGATACATGATGAGTGCCTACAAAAGAAAAGGGTGAGCATGCATGGAGTGGATGTAGAATCCTATAATGAAAGATGAGCATTGCTATAAGAAACAGTGGTTAGTTCATGTTATCTACATGTATGTTATGTATGCATGATTAATCTTAGAAAGATAGTTAACGTTTCCTGCACAGTGAACAAACCAATCATAAGCAAGCTCTCACTTCCAACCTTATTTCTCTATGAGGTTGTTCAATTTCTTTCCTAGGTGGGTTTCGAACCTATAGTCATCAGGGGACTATAGTTTCGCTCTCAGAACTAGTCTATTTTGATTTATGTTGATTAGAACCAACGGGTAAATTGAGGAATGATACCAAAATGTACTTGAGGTAATCACATGATTTCAATGTGGGGGTCAATTTTCAGGCTTCAAATGATGTCTAGAGCTCGTATGCACCTATATGCATAGGACCAAGGTCAATCAAAAGGAGCCCAAGTTCTTACCCCTATATTAATATTCAATATATTTACCAAGAGTCATGAAAGTATTGTTTGATAGTTTATGGTTTGATTTTATCGACATAAAGGCCCACAATCTAGTTAGATTCCTAACCCATTCATTTGATCTGTTAAAAATAAATGGATGACATCTCGTAGGTTCCATCATCGAAGGATGTCATTATTTATTAGTTTGCATTGACTATTCAAGCTGAGGTACATGATTCTTATCATTCCTCATGCTTCGAGCTCACACAAAGTTAATAAGAATCAAGTGGATTTGAGCATAAACATTCTATGAAAACTAATATTATGACATCATTCGGTGATAGACACTAGAAGAGTCATGTCATTTATGAATATCAGGTTAAACGAACAACATTACGACAAAGATAGCATGCACAACTTGGTGGAATCCTAATAGATGTAACTATTGGCTTATCTATATGAGCTGAGTCAAGTGAAAGGCTAAAGGTTCCTTTAGCGAGAATGCCCCTATATGACTAGGGTTATAGACTCCAGTCAGTGAGTCTATCATTCTTTTGATAACTCGGTTGCATCCCTTTGGGACTTGGGTTATAAATTCTAGTAAGATGAGTATGGTGAATGCATGAGTAAAGACTAAAGGTGATAATACCTATCTTTGTCACCCCGTGACTCGAGTGGAATCATGGTGGAAATGTCATTCAGTATTTTCAAGGTTTAAGGGACTAGTGGTGCACATGTGATGTGTAGTGTAAATGCAATTGTGAGGGGCTCTATACGATTGAGTATTGCACAATGAGAAATAGTTATTTTTGAGTTGATCTCTCTTACTTAGAAGTCTCTAGTGGAGTTGCCATTGTGAGAGACTCATGCTCTTGAGTGAAAGACCTTTTTTTAATGATTACTCCTTTTGGAAAGTTTCATAAGGATCTTTATATTTTATTTCCGAGGGACATGGTAACTTTATCAAATAGGGACATATGATTGATCTTAAGAGAAACGAGATGCTTTTTTTATTTATTTTATGGAGTTGCCACCCGCTTTTTAGAAAATTGGAAAAAGAAAGGGACAACATTGGGTCACTTAATGAGTATTGCCCTAAGTAGAGTTTTTCGGGTTCAGGGTATCACATATACTTTTTGACTATTTCTCATTATATAATATTCAATGTATAGCTACCACAATATCCTAGTTTTGGTAATGACAGTTTGTATAACATTCAAACAATACATCAGATAGTGAAAGATAATAAAGCTGAAATATCACTATTACATCACTTTTTTAATAAAATACATATAAAAGGAAAAAAGGATCGTTGAAAAGTAAATCTAACTTATATGTAATGAACCTATAAGGCTAAAATGACTATGCATATAGCTTGCTCGATCGCATGAATAATGAGATAAGCAATGGACACTCAATCACTTGAAAGAGTAAGCAAAATGTACATAAGCATGCATGTTTGTAGTGATTATTTATGTTATGATGATAAATGATGATGATATAAAGGATGCATGATGACATCATTGGACCAAAAACATGATGACTTTATTCTAGAATATGAGCTTTTCACATTATTGATATTTGCGGTGTGATTTCACATTTCAAAACTAGAGGGTGCAAAATAATGATATAAAATGAGCAAAATAGAGCATAGATTATTCATATAGCATGCAAGATTGCTAGTCTTATCATGCAAGCATAGTAATATTCATAAATATTGGTGACAATAAATTAAAATGTAGTGCGACAAAATAAATATGCTAAAATGATTATGTGGTCGTTATAGTCGATTGAGCTTGTATGAGTTTTGAAGCTTCAGCTTTGAGGGATTATCAAGCTTTCCTCATCGAAAGATTTAAAAAGACGTGTAGAATGATGCTAGTTTGTATATCTTTGAAGCATGCTTTGATAAAGATTAGGCTAGGTTTAGTGGAAGGGAGGCTTAATAACTTAAGAAAAATGTAGTGGAAGAGCTAAAACTGTTTGGAAGTGGGTTTCTAACATCTTCAAGTGGATAAATTTTTGAGTGTGTGTGTGTTTTCCTCTTACTTCCCCCCTTAAAAGGAGGTGTGGAGACAATAGTGCAAAAATCAAGGAAGAGGGGGGTATACGCATGGCCATGTGCATGTCCCTAAGACAGAGCGCATGGCCATAAGCACTCACGTGCGGTTGTATGCACTTTTACGCATTACGAACGCAATTCAGGGCTTTTTAAACTATTATGAGGTTGGTTCTTAGCTTTTTTTAGTCCTTTTTGATGGGTTTTTAAGTCCATTTTGTCTAATTCGGCCTCAATTTTAACACATGACACCTAGGGGTGTTTATGGCTACATGTGTACTTCCATATGATGTGCACTAATCTTTGAGTTATTTTAGACTATTTTGAGCCCACTTCTAGAGATTTTGGAGTCTTCTAGATGCGTTCTTAAAGTTTGCTTTGTCTAATTCGGCTTCGATTTTAGTGCATGACACTTAAGTGTGTCCATGGCTACATATGCACTTTTAAGCAACGTGCGCTAATCCTCGGGTTGTTTTGGACTATTTTGGGACCACTTTCAAAGGTTTTGGAGCATTTTAGATGTGTTCTCGAAGTTCATTTTATTAAAATCGATTTTCATTTTTTCATAGAGTTGGGTCCTGGTATGATGAAATGAACACTGACTCAACAAGCTATGTTCTGAGAGAAAATTGCTTGAAATAAGCCTTTTATTATTTTGATAATTCATATTTCATAAGATCAAAATGCAACTTAATGGCTCGATGATTGATTTTTCACACTTGTGGGATTGGTTAAGGTTTTAAGGTTGCACATTTCAAAGGTGTTATGAACGAGTAGACTTTAATCATGTTTAAAGATTCATTTCATCATTGGACCTTTTTTAGGGATGATCAAATTTGAGGTATGACACTTACCATGCTATATCTCATATGGTGTGGTAGAAATTGACCTAGATGGAACATGATTTAAGATGTAAGCAGCAATTTGCAATGCAAAACCCCAAAAAAAGTAGGCAAATCTATATAGCTGATCATTGATCGAACCATATCTAATAGAGTTTGATTTCTCCTCTCAAATACACCATTTAGTTAAGGTGTGCTGGGTGGAGTTATTTGTGATATAATGCCATGTTCTTTAAAGAACTCCACAAATTGGGTACTTAAATATTCACCTCCTCGATCTGATAATAGGATTTTAATACTTTGTCCCATTTGATTCTCTACTTGGACCTTGAATTCCTTAAAATTTTCAAAGGATTCACTTTTATGTTTCATCAAATATAAATGTCCATACCTTGATAGATCATCTATAAAGGTAATGAAGTAGTAGAACCCTCCTTTTACCATTTGATTAAATGGACCATATACATCACAATGTATGATTTCTAAAATTTCTTTAGCTCTTTCCATTTGTCAAACAAATGGTGATCGAGTCATTTTTCCTTGGATACAACCTTCACAAGTTGAAATACTTAAGGATTCAAGATTACTTAAAATTCCTAGTTTATCCAATTTTGTGATTCTATCATCTGCAATATAACCTAATCGCAAGGGGCATAAATATTTTGGATTAGAGGCGTTATCAATTAGCATTATATTCATAACATTCAAATTGGTTAGATATTATTTGTTATTGGATTTATCATCAACATAATAAAGACCATGTAATACATAACCTGTGTCAGCTATCTCATTATCAAAATAGATAGTATATACATCTCTTTCAAATAAAAACTTATAAACTTTTCTAGTCATACTAGAAATAGAGATGATGTTTTTATAAGTATTAGGTACATATAAAATATTTTCCAACAATAAAACATGATCACTTAAGTCAATAAAGTTGGTTCCTATAGCTTTGGTAGCAATACTTGCTCCATCTCCAAGCTTTAAAGTCACCTCATTTGACTCCAACCTTCTTTCACTCGCTAGTTCTTGGAAGGAAGAACATATATGAGAACTAGCATCGGTATCCAATACCCAAGCTTTAGATAAGCTAGTAGAACATTTAAAAATAAATAAATTAGAGAAAGTCTCATCTTCTCCAATCTTTTCCTTTCCTTTAGTCTTGAGAGACTCAAGGAACTTAGGACAATTGCTTTTTCAATGTCCCTCTCCATCATAATAGAAACACTTTCCTTTGCTTGTGTTCTTAAGTTTCTTTTTGCCTTTGTTCTTTCTTACACCTCCTGAAGCTTTAGGAATTGTTTGTTTAGCTTTCTTGCTTTGGTTGCCCTTACTCTTCTTACTAAGAAGAGGCAACTAAAGTAATTTCCTTCCTCTTTTTATTGTGAATAGCCTTTTGGGCCATCATAAGCATGTTTAATAATTTTGTAAGAGTGCACTCAATTTTATTCATATGGAAATTTGTAATAGATTGCCTAAATGAGTCTGGAATCAAATCTGTTTGAAGTTGAGCATCCATCATGAAATCTAGACTCTCAAGTTCCTTAATGGGATGAATAATTGAATTCATGTGTGCTCCAACATCATCTCCTTCCTTCATTTTAGCATGAAAAAGCTGCTAAGATATCTCATATCTAGCAGTCCTACTTTGTTCACTAAATAACTTTTGTAGGTGAAGTAGGATTTCCCTTGCATTAGTATACTTCTCATGTTGCCTATGAATTTCATTAATCATAGAAGCCTATATAATGCAACGTGCCTGCATATCATCATCTTTCCATTTTTCAAGAGTGTCACATTCCTCTTAGGAAGCAATAAGTGGAAGGGGTCCGAGAAGACTTTATTCCAAAACATATAAATTGCATTCAGAGGCTAAAACAACTTTTAGATTGTGAAGCTAATTAATAAGATTAGTTTCAGTGAGTCTATTGTTATCAAGAACTATGCTTAGTGGGTTTGAAGATCTCATATTATCAAATTGCTATAAAAGTATAACAAGATAATTAGTTATTCTGACATTGTTAATACCATTAGATTTAGTCTTTATTCACAATGGTCTCCTACTAACTTTATGAATCCTACACTTCCAAAGTAGGAAATGAAAATCCCTTGTTGGATGGATTTCTAGTAGGTTATTGAATTCTTGACGAAATAGTAATATTCTTTAAGTACGCATAACTTCCATTCTTGGAATATTAATATTCATTAAGTGAAAAACTCTTGTTCATCATATCTTATGTGAAATTCAATCAATCTAGCTCCTAATGCTTATAAACCTCAAGTACACATAATTACCATTTTTTGTCTCCTTATATTAGTTAGGTCCATACCATTGAATCAATGTAATTTATAAACTTGAACATTACACACCTCAGGTATACCTATTTGACATTCTTGGCATGTAATGTGTTTATAAATTCACAACATCTCATGCTTAACAATGAACCCTACAAAGATCTCTTAACTTAAATATACACCCCTATGTATCTATAGCCGAAGTATATTTGTCTAAAAATTTGCATGTCATTACTTCAATGGAGAGCCTAGACCTAAATTTATTTTGGACAATTTTTGGGTTTTTAATTGAGGTCTCACTTTGCACATTAGCCATCTTAATATTGCATAGATCACATATGTACATAGCATAACATTCATACACATATCACATATGCATATTACTAATGGCATCTAATTATACATATCACATATGCAGATTTCATATTACAACATATATATCTCATATATACATAGAACATGCATTATAGATGCATAAATAAGGAGTGATCATGGACTTTGCTAAAACTTATTCTAACTCTTAGAATAAGCTACATAAAAGGGCCACCTTGTAATCGTCTCCATGGATCTCCCACTTAAACTCTTCAAGCTTTATATCATAATACTTGTGATTTACAATTAATCCTTAGCATACTAAGGTGAAAATTACATCCTAATTCTATGTAATCAACACTTAATTACATAATAAATAATAAAATTAATTATTATTACAATCATAGGATATATTCTAAGTCCGTGATCATCCTTGCTTGTATGTCAAACAAAAAAATATGCATTTTAAAGGCCTTAAGCATCCCAAGGATGGATTTGGACATGACTCGACAACACTATGCCAAATTAAGATTAACTTGGCATAAGCTGTCTATGTCACTAGTTAGCATGCTTATGACGAGTCGACACGACCACTCTCTGTCATGAGTCGACATACCCATGATGAGTTGGCATGACCACCCTCAATCATGAGTCGGCATAGCTACCCTCTATCATGAGTCAACACACCCGTGATGAGTCAACACATCTATAATGAGTCGGTACATCCATGATTTTGCACATATTTAAGGCTAATTTTACATATGTTTAGCTATAATAGTTGCAACTAACATCCATCTAAATCATAAAACTTGCGATTATCAACTAATATAGCATGTGTTACATGCAAAAAGGAGCTTTGATACCACTGTTAAGAATCGATTATGCTACTTAAATGTCAAATGCTAAGTAGGAAAATTTTTAAGAAATTTGCTTATCATAACCCTTGATCTCATCAAGAATTCCAATCCCTAGGATCAAATTTACAATTAACACATAACTAACATACAAGGCAACACAAATACAAGTAATAAAAAACCTAGGAATTCTAAGTTTCAAGAGAACTTATAATTTCCCAAATTTGAGGAAGATTACAAGTATTCTACTAAAGTGGTTTGACCTCCTTTGACTCAACTCTTGAATCAACTTTAAGTCTCCCAAATGTAAGACCTCTAGCTTAAAACACCAAGCTCTACCAAATCTCCTTCTTGCCTTGATTAAATGGAAGCAAGTATCCTCTCTTAATTACCCTTAGAAACTTGCACTAAATTGATTCTTGCAAGAACTCTTAGGTTTTTGTTCATGTGTTTCTTTTCCTTTTTATTTCTTGTATCTTTACACTTTCTCTACATTGAATCTTATATATTATCTTCTCACCAATTAATATCTACTAACCCATAGAGATATACATGATAAGTTATAAGTGTAGAGAAAAGGAGGCTCCTTGTCACATGACCTGTTAGATCATATACATCCACTTGGCATACATATATGCACTAATGTAGGATGATGAAAAATTGCATTAAGAATTATGTAGAAAATATATCCCATATAATTCTTTACATCCATTCTCATAATGTCCATATGATGTCATCTCTAATGTAGTCAAAGTCAACAATGTCAAATAAGACAAATTTGACTACATTTATTTAATCTACATGGGCTTGGTTATTGGACCAACTCTTGGTCTTAGCCCAATCCATTAATTAAATGGGTCTAGACAAGATACTTAGCTTTTGGACTAATCTTTGGTCCAAAACTCTTCTGGGCCTAGGTCCATAACATTTGGGCCATTAATCCATGTCTAATAGAAACAATATATCTATTATTAATTTAATATCTCAATTAATATCTTATATTAATTAAGCACAAATTAATAATTAAACCTTTCATTGAAATTAGACTTCATGATATGCTATAATAATTGCTTTAAGCAAAAATCCAATTTCATTAATCTTAATTAATTGATTAAACTCTTTAATTAATAATTAGATTAATGTAAATAGAGATTTGGTAAAACTTTTTAGGTGTGACTTAATAGGTTCATGTTTAATTGACAATGAAAAGATAATATCAACACTTGATATTATTTGAAACTCCTTTCAAGTCTAAATATGACAATCTTAATTATTCATATTTAGTTCTCATAAGTTGTGAGTGACCCCTAGTATCAATATCATAACTACCTAATTAGATATGAATGTATTTTTTTAATTCAAATGAACCTTTTGGTCTTAATTACCATGCACTAAAATCTCTTCATTAAAAGACCCCAATATAGCCTAGAGTCAAGGATCAGTTAAACTCTAATAGCTATACCAAATGACCTTATCTTAAGTTCTATCTCTTGATAAAACACAATAAGTACTAGAAACACTTTTCTAGCACTG
This sequence comes from Mallotus nudiflorus, assembly GCA_947683625.1. NCBI lineage: Eukaryota > Viridiplantae > Streptophyta > Magnoliopsida > Malpighiales > Euphorbiaceae > Mallotus > Mallotus nudiflorus. Next base: position 1,152,346 of record CANTUR010000035.1, read on the forward strand.
AAACTCTTTCAAACTATCATGTTTGTCCTAGCCAAGAGCTTATTCATTAAGAACAAACTTAGATAGCATAGGATCTTATCCTTCTTCACTCTAAGTAATGAATCCCATCTTAGTTGAACACCCATCCTTACATTTAACCAATTAGAGCCCTTACACACCATATACATATATATGATTAACATAAGTATGTAAGCGGTAATAAACCCCAACCACTCAAATATGGATAGTGGTGTCACCTCAGGTCAAAGGACTATATGCACTATTATGACTTAGATTGTGATCATTAATTATAAGTGAATATTCATGTGATCATATATCTAACATCACTGTTCGATCCACCAATCACATAAGAATATGAAACACGTGTATTTAAAATGTCCAAAAAAAAAAAATCACATAATAAGTTGAAACCATATACATCAAAATTATACTTTTTGTTTTTGTCATTGCGTTTAATGATGAGAATTCTTAACCTAAAATCATCACTTTCTGAGGTAAATGAGAGATTTAACAAGTGTATCAAATAATCTAATCAAGAATCACAATTGTTGCCAACCCACTGGAATGCATGAAAACTTCAACCAATATGTTTTCATATCAAAAACTTTAGAAAACTTTTAGGAAAAGCTTCAAAGCCATTTCTACAAATTCTAAAAATTAAGAAATACTTTTTCAACTTAAAAATGCGTTTCTAACTTGACAAATATATTTTTTTTAATTTTTTTTCTTAAATAAGAAGACACCTGATAAAAGAATTTTATAGAGTCCTTAACTGAACAAACTAATTTATATTATACTATTAATTTAATAGTGATAAATAAAATTTTCAATATTTATATATATTAACATATTTTTAATAGTTATTTATAGACACTTATATTTTTAATATTTATACGTTTCCTTACATTTTTTTACTGCACCATTTTTTTTTATATTTTTTAAAAAATTATTTTTGCTGTATCTATTTTTACGTTTTTTCATTTTGATTTTGGTGCTGCATAGCTAACCCACCTAGCTTGCTCCCATGTAATCAATTGGCGCATTCCTCTTGTTCGTCTCGTTTGATAGGTTTTAACTTACAAAAGTGTGCAAGAAGATCCTGCGCAAGGTTCATTAAAAAGACTGTATCTTGACAAATTTTATCTATTATTTTTGACGTAAGAGCACAATTCAAAGATCTCAAAAAAAAAAAAAAAAAAAGGAAGCTTATTTATCTTTCTTACCTTTTAACATTCCTCGACCATATTTAAGGAATATATTTTCCCTTTTCTTTTAGCTTAATTTCACTAAAAAATGAATACTTATTTAGAAATGAATTATTATTGATGAAGTATATTTTGTTTAAATACATATTGTATAAAATTCATTTAGAAGATCCTAATAATTCTTTTTAGAATTTGATTTAGAATAAGAAATTTCACAAAATTTTTATTTAGACTAAATAAACTCACTCAGATTTACAAATGAATTTTACAAAATTTTATGAAATTCATATATACTTGTGTGTTTCCCTATTTTAAACAAGATAATAAAGAATTTTCAATTTTCCGTAAGATTCATTTTAGATTCAGGTCAACACATATTAAGCAGAAAACTACAAAAATAAGTTTTCCAATCAATATCAGCACCAAACCAGAGCCACATACCAGCAACTTCTGGAAAATACAAACATGAACAGGCTCTTGCATGGAAAAAGCTCAACATGAAACTAAAATCTATGTGAAGGGGAAAAAAAATTACAAAAGCAAGCTGTTGAGGAAGAACAAGAATCGGTTTGTCACATCTCGAAGCTTGGGTTTGAAGCAAATCTATTTCTGCATTTGAATCCTCTTGTCCCTTATAGGCAGCTCAATGGGCTTCTGGGCTTCGTGTGGATGATCTGGGCCTTTGTATACCTTAAGGTGGTTGAACAATGCTCTGCCAAGCTGCAGGAAATGATAGTAATGGTAATCAGCTCAATTGTGAAGCACCACAACCTCTTTATTCAGGTGGCACATAGTACGAGATCTTCACCCTATTCGATGCACCCATCTAACAACTTGGCAAGGATAGAATGAAGAAAGGAAGGAGAGGACGAGAGAGGGCTACTATAGTTTTACTTGAAACCACAAAGTCACAGATCAAGACTTGCAATGTAAAAAATTTACCATCACACCATCACTTATCCTTGCAAATGAGCGAGGATAATAAACTAAAATGGCAAAGCACATTGTAAATGTGGGCAACAATAGTCATGATATACATTTTAATACTCTGTGAAACACCTTCGCTTCTGAAACAAATACAACAATTTGCATGCATTCAAAAGTGTGTGCCATGTCAGGCATCAAGAAACATGAGGTCAAAACATTCGGACGCAGCAGAACAATCAAATATACGTTTTTGAAGCTTTAACAAGAAATAATACTCATGTAACCATAGTATCAGTTAGCATAAGGAAACAAATATATTTTGACGTTCCTAATAATATTAAAAAGTTATGTGGAACTGTGAATGGTAATGTCAGTGGGAAATCTACTGATTCCAAATTATGTGCTATCAAATTTTAAAAAACCATATCTAATTTTTATTCTGTATTTTTCTCTGTTTATATTGACAAGTCAATTCTATCAGGCGCTAAAAAGAACTTTTGATCAAGACTGCTCAAGACCATTGGCAGAAAACTATACACCTCTCAACAAATAAGCAGAAACAAAGTACATGATTAGTCTTTGAGAACCTAACCTCACTTTAGCAAATGATAATTGAAGACTACTGTTACCTTGACACACCAAAAAATATCACAAGAATAATGTATTATAAGCATTATTTTGTATATCCATCCTCTAAAATCTCACATTGGTGAGAAAATACTGAGAAAATGACCATCAACATGCGCTGAGTGGATGGCCTATCACCACACCCCAATGCTTGCACTGATTAATTAGCAGTGCATATTAAAATCAGCAATGCGATGTCCATAATGACTCATTTGAAACAATTCACTAATTGAACTATAATTAGCAGCACTCCAGAAAATTCAGCAATTTTGGCAAAAAGAAATTTGGAGACTAGACTCCAAGAGTTAAAAATGAATGGATTTATTACTGTAAACACAAAGGTCTATCTCCTTCCACCAGTTTGTTTTTACTCCCGTTTAACAGTAATAGATTAAAATTAAGAATGCTGGAACGTAAGAGGGGAACCATAAACACAAGATGTGCATGACAATGGACTGAATAACCAAAAATTAATGATATGGACTGTGAAAAAGCAATTAAAAAAGAAAAGAAAAACATCTTTCAGAGAATCAGATCCTAATGCATTAGTATCATTCAAACACAACAAGAAAAATAAAGACCTTCAATAGATAATGAAATACTGAAGTTAGAACTTAGGACTCACCCTTCCTTTTGGAAGCATTCCACGAACTGCATGTTCAATAATTCTTTCTGGAATCCTCTGTTGCAGCTGATCAAATGTCTCCACTTTCATACCACCTGGTCTTCCTGAATGCCTCCTGTATAGCTTTTGGGTCCTCTTCTTCCCAGATACAGCAACCTTCTCAGCATTAACCTTTTGAGATAAAAAGTTTCAGAATTTTACATCGGTAACTTGACAGGAATTCATGTTCGAAAGCCTGTTAAAACAATCCACATTCTGTGCAAGCTCCTATTAATTTTCCAAAACCTTGAGAAGAAGGTATAATTATGTCTAAACTAACTAAAAGTGAAATATATATATATATATATATATATATATATATATATATATATATATATATATATATATATATATATATATATATATATCATTTATCTAGTTTCATTAAGTGGGCAGAGGAATTTTAATTAAACCCCACAACTACATTTTAAGCATGGATATGTCCCAAAACAAGGTGCAGCATTACTTATTTAGAAAAATTAAAGTCTCCAGTTATAATAAATACCTATATATTTGCAGTTCGAAAAGAGGTCAATGAAATCAAGCATCATACAGTTGATTCTAACTTTATGACAGTACAATTTCTGAATCAAGGTGTAAGAAAACTAGGCAAGGTGTCAACCCTATCCCATCATTTATTCTAAGAGAAACCCATAACATCCCAATACGCCTACCAGAGATGACCTAAACCTTGTATGTATAAAGATTGTAGAAAGAAATATGGCCTTACAACACACAACAACCTCTCTTGCTAACTGAACCACATCTAAACTGCAGTAGTCAATTCTTAGGGTATGAACTGAAAATAGAATCATGAAAGAAGACAGCCTTTGAGAACTTAGGCTTGCATACAATCAGGGAATGCAAAATTATTGATTTGCAAACATGGCATTAAGCTTGAAAATGAAACAAATATCCACATACCACAATCACAAAAGCCCCCATGTCGACACTAGGAGTAAAAGTAGCCAAATTCTTTCCACGGATATAAATGGCAATTGTGGATGCCAATCTCCCAAGAATCTTATCAGTTGCATCAACAACATACCAGGGCTTATCTGTGTTTACATGGTCCGCAGCCTTAGGATACCAAGTCGTATTCCAAATGTCCTACACAAAACCAAAAACAAGAACAGCCTAATATTGCAATTGCATTCATAATTTGCAATTGACAATAACCGATTCTAAGAAATAAACAGTTTCTAAGGCAAAAGGAAAGGGAATTACAGGGCCATTGAGCTCAGACTCCTCAAACATCCAACGCTGCTCGAGGGGTATGTGAGGGATGACCTTTTTATCATTCTTCTGGGACCGAACCACAAAATTGCGGCCGTTAGAAGCAGGAAATCCAGTCCGTACACATGGTATTGATTTTACCGAGGAGATACCAACAATAAAAGCAGTACAATAAGGTTTTTGTGTGGTGGAGACAGTCGAAGAAGAAGAAGAAGATGAAGGTGAAGGTGATGAGAGTGTGATAGAAGAAGGTGCACAGAGAAACGCCATTCTCTTTCTTTCTCAGCTCTTTTAGTTTGGTATAGCGGACACCAGTATACTCCCCTTTTGTTCTGCAGTATAACTAGATAAGATTTTCTATTTTATTTTTTATTTTTAAAAACGCTAATTGCATCTTTTTTTTTTCAGGGGCAAGTACAATTTGGAATCTTAGCAATACCACTTTTATTGATAAATTTATTTGGTTATTTTTAAATATATTGTAAATTTATTTTTTATTCATAATTAATTTGAAAATGTATCTATATTAAATTTTTTTGTGAGTTTATTATAATTAGTTGAATAATATATTACTTATTATATAATTTTAGTATTGAAATTGCATATTATTTTTACATTAAAACATACACTTTAAACATGGAAAAATTACTAAAACTCTCTCAAATTTGTCCAAACTAATTATTTCTTCCATAGTATTTTACAAGTCAATGAAATATCCCCTGAAATTTGATTTTGCTAATTATTTACCCCTTTTGTTATAATTATGTATTATAAACCAACAATTTTAGCACCCAAAAGGGCAATTAAACCGATAGAATTGTGCATTAAACATCTTGTATGTAAGCACTAAATGCACAATTCTAACAAAAGGGACAAATAGTTTACAGAATCAAATTTTAGGGGATATTTAATTGACTTTGAAAATAATAGGGACAAAATAGTAGTTTGGACAAACTTCAAGGTGTGTTAGTAATTTTCCTTTTAAACAATATTTGTTAGAAAGGTATTAAAGTGTAAAAAAAAATGTGAAACATAAGGTATTTAAATGCCAAAAAAAATCACATGACTAGTTTTACAAAAAGGTAAAATCATAAGGATCAAAATTGTATTTATCCTTTTTTTATTTATATTATATTGTTTTCATTTGGTACTTTAAAATATAAATTATTTGACAGCGTGAGGTATTTCAATCTAATGAAAATAAAGGGATGTGAAATTGAGTTGATGGGTTGTCTTTGTGTCGAGTTGATTCATTTGAATGATACGATTATAGTCAATATAAACACAATCCACTTATTAATTGTGTCAAATATTTTAATCTTATTAAAATACGAAAATTAAACAGGTTATTCAAACACAATACGTGTAACCCATCTATTTAAATGAATTGTGCGGTTTATTAAATTCAATACGACCCATTTAATTTGTATAACATCTATAGTATAAAAATATTATTTCTCATAAAAAATCTAAAATAATGTCTATAATTTAAAAATTTTCATAATACAATTATAAAAAATATTAGTTTTATAAACAAAATTTTAATAAATGACTAAATTACTGTTAAAATTATAATAAATTATATAAATTTTTAATGGTTAGTGTGGTGTCATGTCAGGTTAATACAACCCAACACGACATGTATAATTAAATAGGTTGTAAATTGGTTTACATGCCAATACGTGATACGATCTATTTAAACCGTGTCATAAATAGGTTGACTCATATCTGACACGAGCCCATTTAGCCTCAATCCTAATTTGCTAGTTTTCTATGTTAGATAAATTATATTTGTGTCATTACCCATTTTAAACTCCTAGAAAATTATAATTCTAACATTCAGACAAAAAAATTGCATAAATTAAGGAATTTGAGTCTCCTAGTTGCTAATTTAGCTCTACAATGGCTAAATTAAATTAGGGATTAAAAAACTTTGTAGTTAGACGTTGTTTTAGTTAAAGTCTTATAATATTTCCCTTAATTTTAGATGTAACATTTTAATGCTTTATCAACTAATATCATTGTTATTTTATAATAAATTTTAATATTACATTTTAATGATAACAATGTCACACTACAATTTTATATCAAAAATAGCCTCCAATAAAAATGCAGTTGTTTTTTTATGATGTGGCATTGAAATAAGTTTTTATTCAAAAAATATAATGAATCAGTAAAAGGAAATTTGTTGACTCATCCTTCCCCTAAAGCACACCATTTTAGGGGAAAAAAATTAAAAATTGCATAATGTTCTTCTTCATCATTTACTTCTTCAATCTTATGAGCTCCTTATTGTTAAAAAAAATTTGAGTTCATTTTTCATCATATATCTCCGTTTTCAATTAACATCTATATGTTATTTTATTATTCAAACTCAATTTAGGGTTTGCAAATTTCTCCTTTAAATTTTCTTTAAATCTAGGATTAGCGAATTTCTCCTTCAGATCTAGGAAAAAATTTGAACTTGCTAGTTGAAACGTCTACACAAAATACCTTTTTTGAAATCTTTAATTTAATATCTTCAAGAGCAAAGGTTTTATGCAAACATAATGAAACTCATCTTTGCACATCTTATACTTTGAAGAATATAGGGAGAAGGTTCTTTTCACTATCCATTGTAGCAACAATAAGGGGATTGTCGCTTTTTTCAATGGATATAACTAGTATATACAAGTAGAATAAAGGAACTATTGGTTAACAATCTGGGTAAAAAAAAAACATTATAGGACACAGTAAAGCTATAATATGCTAAAATTGATTTTTTAGAGAAAAATCTTTTGGATAATGGAGATAAGATTCGTAATTTACTATGGGAGATTGATAATGCTTTGTACTTAGCTTCATTGTTAGTGCATTCAAATTCTAAAGTGAAGCTGAAAGCTGTTTTGGTTCTAAAAGGTGATGTAATCACTACCCATGGTCCAACATATTTGTCTATTGAAGAATCATCAAACTTGATAACCATTAAACTTGAGTGTTAACGGCCTAATATCAACTCCACATACGGGAAGATCCCCTCATTTCTCCTCAATGATTTGTTGAGAAGGGTGTTCAACTAAAAGATTAGTTATTGCCTAACCTTTTATTAACTTTTAAAGAAAGAATACTACAGAGAACTCGATCAAGCTCAGCAAACACTTGCCAAATTTTCCTGATAACATAGGTATGGTCAACATATACTTCATCAAGTCAATTTGTGAGATAACATATATTTTGTGCTTCAATAAATAATGTCTTAGTTTAGTACAAGCAAAATACAAGGGAAGACATAATTTTTTAATGAAAAAATACTTAATCTCAATAGAGGTAAGAACTTTGCTAAAAGTAATGCATAGCATTCTCATGTCCTATTAAATTAATCTGAACTAATATACATCCAATGGATTCGTTTATAGCTGAAATATTTAATTTTAAGGGTATTCTTCTTTTGGGGGAACTAAAACATATGGTTTAGACAAGTATTATTTAATTTTATCAAAGGCATTTTGGTGCCTTTTTTGCCATTTAAATTCAACTTCCTATTTTAGTTTTAATAAATCATAGTATTCTTTAGTTTTACTAGTAAGGTTAGAAATAAACCTTTTAAGATAATTAACTTGGCCTAAAAACTGTTATAACTCTTATTTAGTTTGGGGTAGCTTAGCTTCAACCATTACCTTTACTTTGTTTTTATTCAACTCAATACCTCTTTGTTGAACCAAACATCCAAGAAAATTTCCAACTAACACACCAAAAGCACATTTGAGAGGATTTATTTTTAACTGATAAACTCTCATTCTTTTAAAGCTCCTTTTTAAATGAGAAACATGTTTAAAGATTTTTTTAGATTTTACCACTATATCATCAATATATATTTTCATGTAATGGTCAATCATATAATGGAATATGGCATTCATAGCCCTTTGATAGGTAGCTCCTGCATTTTTCATTTCAAAGAGCATAACTAGCCATTCAAAAGTTCCAATTGCTCTAGGACATCTGAAAGCTATCTTTAACACATCTTCCTTAGTAATGAAAATTTGATTATATTCTAAAAAGCCATCCATGAATGCCAATAATTCATTCCTGACATCAACATCAACTAACATGTCAGTTATTGGCATCAAATATATGTCTTGAAGTGTGGTGTTAAATCTTTGAAATATATACACATCTTAAGTTTGCCTTTTTTTTTCATAATAGAGACTATATTTGAAAGCCATTCAACATACCTGGTTGGCCTGATAAAGCCAACTTTTAGTAATTTCTCGATTTGTTCTTTGACTTTTAGCTCCTCCTCTTTTGACATTCTTCTTGAAGGTTGTTGAAAAGGGAGAAAATCACGCTTTATGGGAAAATAATGCTCAACTACCTCTCTATTTAAACCAATCATCTTAGTGTAATCCCATACAAAGCAATCTTTTAATTCTTTTAATGACTCAATTAATTCTTTTTTATGCTTATTTTTAAATATGAACTAATGTAAGTGATCCTAGGCTCCTAAATTGTGCTAGGTTAACTTCTTCTAATGGATTTTATACTTCATGTTAAAACTTTTGTAAGAGTATTGGTGCTTCATGTACATCATCCAAATTTAAAATCTTCTTTAATCTCCTTTTCACTAATGATCTCTGTTCCATTTATCTCTAAGTCTTCACTAATTATTTTGTCTATGGTTCGCTATATAAAATCCCTCTATATGGTAGTTACATTTACTGCTATTTCTTCCTTTGTATATTTATTCATTGATTTTTTACTCTTAACTGAGGTTTCAGGTAGCACCCCAACGGCTTTGGTGATGTCACCTATAAAAGTTGAAACTACTAATTAAATCATCCTCCTTTTTTCCAGAAGTTGAAAGCAACTTGGATAGGATAACATGAATTTTTTATCTCTTGTCTATGGTTTTATATGTTTAGTGATTTCCATAGAAGGTTTACCAAGGATAACTTTTTTAGGTTGAAAATTTCTACTTCTTTTGTAGTTTTTGCCCTTTGAGCATTTTTTTTATCATAATTCTTTGTCTCTAGAATCATCTCCTTTAGTTTTGAGTTAATGGCTAGAGGAATTTTCTATGTTCCACCCTATGCCATGCTTACTTAGTTCAATGGATGTTGGCACCATAAATCTTAATTTTTTTGTTGAATTTTAATGTAAATTAATCCTTCTTTCTTGGCCAGCTATTGTGACATCTTTGGCTATTTTAGTGAAAGCTTGACATAGGTGGTGGTCTTCTATTTAGAGCAAGGAAATTCTTCTTTTCCATTGGACTTCTTTCTTCTAGAGCAGCTTTCCAATAATCCTTGGTTCTATTTGATCTTTAGTTGGGGTTGGCATTAAGATATCGCCTATAATTCTACTTTATTAGAATATTTATTTTACCCCCATCTTTAAATTCTTTACCCTACTCTGGTGGAAGAGTTGACCTCTTATGGATACCTACATATTGTGGTTTTAAGTATTTTACCTAGTAGTTAAATTTTTCAAAAGGTTGTCCAAAAGTATCCTAGCTTCTTATTTCTCTTTATTTTTAAGGTTCAATAAAGTTCAGAGATCCACATCAATAGAGTTGATTATTGCCACTAGTGGGAAAAGATCTTCCTCAATCAACATTGCATCCTTCTGCTTAGGGAATTTCAACACTCCTTTATTAATACAGTCTTGGATCATATTTTTAAAATACCCAACAAGCATTAGTGGAATGATTGTAAGAATTATGACACTTACAATAGTCATTTCCCTTCACCTCCTCCTTAGTAGGTAATTTATGATCGGGAGGTAATTTTATAAAGTCCTTCTTGAGGAGATAATTAAAAAACTAGTCAATCTTTAACACTTAAAATGTATATTAATTATAAGGATTAAAGCCTTGAAGACTTTTCCAAGTGTTTTTCTTTCCAATAAAGGACAAACACAAGATCTAGTATTTATAAGATCAACTACTGTAATTTTAACATTCGAAACTTCTTGAAAATATGTAATTATAGAAGCTTTTTCTCTTCTGATTTTCTTCCTTCATCAATTCTTCATATTCATTAACCTTTACAACTAATTCATAAAAATTCTTGAGTTTGATGCTTTGAAATTTTTTCATTAGCTCAATATCTAGTCCCCTTTGAGCCATTTTGACATACTCATTTTCTTGAACCTTGTAATGAACATATATGCATTTTCACCCGCTTTCTGAGTTACCCTCCTCAATTTAGCTATGCATATCTCTAGTTCAATTTTGAAAATTTGATTATGAAATTGATGTTCCATTCCTTACCACATCTAAATTTCTGGGCAAGGTTGCATACCATATGAAAGTTATGCTTATTATAATATTAAGAAACGATCTTAGTTTAAAATTTAGGAAATTTTCACAATTAGTCAATTCTCTACATTAAATAGTAAATTGAGTAATATGTTTAAGAGTTGACTGTCCATATTCTCTAAAACATAAGAAAAATTATGGAATGTGATAGCCTCTAGGATAGGGTTATCTCTATTGATTACATCTAGGTAGGGTTTTATGGAGTTTTGGATGACTAATTTAGCATAACCCAAGTCCATACAGTTCTTAAATAACATTTAAGACAACATTTAAATCCACTCCTACTCCTGGAGCCTTAAGGAATGGCATGTAATTTTAGGAAAATTATGCTTGCTATTGACAGACTAGCATGTGTCTTTGGGGAGTATTAACCCTCGTGCCTCTCTCGTGATGTATTGCTTCTTGATCATAAATTTTAGATTGTAATGTTGGATTGGTCCTGCAAAAAATCTACTAATTTGGAACGATCTTATTGTTATTTAGATTATTAACATTTCGACCATTGTGGTCATTGTAATTTATTCCATAGTTGGAAATTCCTGAATCTTCCCTCCAATGAGGAGGAATATTGATGTGAATCCAAGTTCAAAGCCTAAAGAGATCCAAGATCCATTAATAGTACAAGAAGGCACAATCATAAGGTCCAAATCCAAGAAGCTTCAAGAAGCCATATTGGGTTTAATTAAGGACATTTGGAAAGCCCAAGAATTTCAGCCCAATAAGGCATCCATGGAGGCCTAAGGAATAATATTTAACTTGTTTTTGTGTTAATAACAATTAGGGTTACATGTAGCCACCATATACAAGTTAATAGGGTAATTAATACCAAGTAATGGCTATTATTATGGATAGTGGTTATTAAAGTTAATGGGGTAATCAATACCAAGTAATGGCTATTAATGTGGGTAATGGTTATTAAGGCCATTTAAGAGTAAAAGTAATCCTATGTGTGTGAGTCTATTTTAGTAGTGTGAGCATGGACTTGTACTCTATATAAACAAGTCCTTTTCTTTCTTTTGTAGCATGAATGAATTTGATATATGAATTATAACTTTGTTTGAGTTTTATTGTGAGGAATTTTATCTTTAATTTCTTGCATAAACTTTGTGACTTATCAAGCTTATTCTAGCTTGTGGTGTCAAAATCTAAATCTTTGTTTTCTTGTTATTTATCAAACTTTCTTGTTTTTGGCATAAGAGGAAATTCAAAGTCTATCTTAGTATCTTTATCCTTGTTGGTAAAGGGGTTAAGTAGCATCTATCTTCTTACTTCAATCTTTGAACGATCCGAATTTGTGGATTAAATTGGTATTTTCTAGTTTTCTTCTAATTCAACTTATCATAGTATTCTTGCTATTGGGGAGTTAATTGATGAAACCTACAATTCCCATCATAAGTGGTATCAGAGCATTGGCTCAAGATTGAGGTTTGCGTATCCAAAACTATCTTTTAGTTCTCAATATCTTGTGTTCATCTTATATTTTGCACCTTTCTTGCTATCTATTATTCTTGTTATTTTTTTTAATCTTTATTCTTCTTATCTCAAGATTTTGTTTGCAGATATCAAAAAAAAAAAGTTGTTATCTTTGAGATTTTTGTGATACCTTTCAATTCGTGCATATATATCAAAAAAAAAAAAAATTCGTCCATAAAAAAAGTATATGTTATCTTTGATATTCCTATGTTAGATCTCAGTTTACATTAAAAAAAAATTGACTCTTCATATTCCATTGAGATCTATCTTTATAATTCTGTCTCTTTGTGTTCTTTGATGATCTATCTTTGTTTTTTCATTTCTATTAGCCTATTTGTTACAAATTGTTCTTTTCTTTAAGCCTACCTTATTATTTTCTTGTTAGCCTACCTTATTTTTTTTTTTATCATTGATTACTACATTCTTGAATTTTGTTTGATTGAGAAACTTAGTTCATCTAAGAAATCAAAAGGCAAATTTGAGAGGTAAAAGGCAAGAGTGTGAGATCATTAGAGAAAAAGCCAAAATTGAGTGTAAACACGAGTGGTATACATCAATTTTGAGTGAAACACGTAAGGGAGTGTTGTGAGATTTTTTTTTTCTATTTTCTTTTGTTAAAATTTTAGGTTTTACAATCATGTCAAAAGACACAAGTTCTTCTTCTACAAATGATCATGTGATTCAAGCTATGCAACAACAATTCGAAAGAATGTTTAACATGATGGCGGGAGTCAATGAGAAATTGGAGAGGCATGATGGCATCCTTAACCAATTACAAGGAGAGCCTAAACAAAGGAGACGTCCACCAATTGACCAAGAGGACTATGAAGGAGAGGATGAATTGGATGATGATCAAGTCACCTTAGTGGGACAACAAATCAATCCTAGGAGATAAGCTAGGAGACGACGTCCTAAAGATGATGTTGATCGCAACCTTGGAAGCATCAAAATGAAGATTCCTTCATTCCAAGGAAGAAATGATCCAGATGTGTACCTTGAATGGGAGAGGAAAGTGGAACTCATCTTCGAATGTCACAATTATTCAGAGGAGAAAAAGGTAAAACTTGCCGCTGTTGAGTTTAGTGATTATGCAATTGTTTGGTGGGATCAATTTTGCAAGGAAAGACGTAGATATGGAGAAAGACCTGTGGAGTCTTGGAGGGAAATGAAGCAAATCATGAGAAAGAGGTTTGTTCCAAGCCATTACTATAGAGAGCTTCATCAAAGGTTACAAACTCTAATTCAAGGATCCATGAGTGTTGAGGAGTATCACAAAGAAATGGAGAAGGCTATGATTAGAGCAAATGTGGTAGAAGATCGTGAAGCTACCATGGCAAGGTTCTTGAGAGGGCTAAACAAAAACATTGTTGATGTTGTTGATTTGCAACATTATGTGGAGATTGAAGATATGGTGAATTTGGCCATGAAAGTGGAAAGGCAATTGAAAGGAAAGAGGTATGATTCTAAACCAAATGTGGGTTCTTCTTCTTCTTGGAAAACTTCTTGGGGGAAAAAGGATGATAAACCTTTTAATAAGTCAAAAGTGGAAAAAACTAAACCTAAAATTGACTTGGGTAATAAGGGAAAGGGTGAGAATCGACCAGCCCAAACTAAGGGAATAAAATATTTTAAGTGTTTGGGTCATGGGCACATTGCTAGGGAATGTCCAAATAATAAAGCTATGATTCTAAGGGATGGTGATATTGAATCGGAGAGTGAGGGGGATAGTGATGATGATATGCCTTCTTTAGAAGATTGTAGTGATGTTGAATGTGCTAGGGGAGATAATCTTGTTGTTCAAAGAACATTGAGTTTGCAAAATAAACATGATGTCCATAGGGAGCAAAGGGAAAATTTGTTTCATACTCATTGTTTGATTTCTAACAAGTTGTGCAACATGATTGTGGATAGTGGAAGTTGTACTAATGTAGCAAGCACTTTGCTAGTGGAGAAATTGAAGTTGCCTACTACCAAGCACCCAAGACCATACAAGTTGCAATGGCTTAATGAAAGTGGAGTTGTAAAGGTAAATAAGCAAGTTCTAGTTTCTTTTCAAATTGGTAGATATAAGGATGAGGTGTTGTGTGATGTGTTACCAATGTTGGCCGGACATATGTTGTTGGGGAGACCTTGGCAATATGATAGAAGGGCTAATCATGATGGATTCAAAAATATGTATACTTTGACTATGGATGGAAAAAGGTTTAACCTTGGACCATTAACTCCAAAACAGATTTTTGAAGACCAAATGCGCATCAAGCAACATTATGAAGAAATGGGTTCTTCATTGGGAAATTCTTTGGGAAGGGAAACCTTTGAGAGTAAAGAAAAAGGTGAGATGAGTGAACCTAAAAGTTCCAATTCTCTTGACCAAAATGGGAAACACATGGTGAGAGAAAATAAGGAAGGTTCAAATGAAAGAAAAATGAGTGTTTATGCAAAAATGAGTGATGTGAAGGAAGCTATGCTTTTGAGGCAACAAATGCTTGTACTTATGTACAAGGAGATTTTGCATATTTCTAATGAAATAACCAATGGTTTTCCTAGTGTTGTTGTTGATCTTTTGCAGGTTTATGAAGATTTATTCCCAGAAGAAATTCCAAATGGTTTGCTACTTAAAAGAGGCATTGAGCACCAAATTGATTTCATACCTGGAGCAAGCATTCCAAATAGACCAGCATATAGATGTAATCCAGAGGAGACCAAGGAAATCCAAAAGCAAGTGAGTGAGCTTATGGAGAAGGGTTATGTTCGTGAAAGCATGAGTCCATGTGCCGAACCCATCTTGTTAGTGCCTAAGAAAGATGGAACTTGGAGGATGTGTGTTGATTGTCGTGCCATTAACAAAATCATGGTGAAGTATAGACATCCTATTCCTAGGCTAGATGACATGTTGGATGAATTGCATGGTTCATATTTGTTTTCAAAAATTGATTTGAAATCTAGTTATCATCAAATTAGAATGAGAGAAGGTGATGAATGGAAAACAGCTTTTAAAACTAAACATGGTTTATATGAGTGATTAGTAATGCCTTTTGGTTTAACTAATGCACCAAGCACTTTCATGAGATTGATGAATCATGTTTTAAGAGCATTCATAGGCAAATTTGTTGTTGTCTATTTTGATGATATCTTGGTTTATAGCAAAAATTTAGATGAGCATGTACAACATTTGACTTGTGTTTTTGATGTGCTTAGAGAAGAGAAGTTGTATGCTAATCTAAAGAAATGTTGTTTTTGCACTAATGAAATTACTTTTCTTGGATATATTGTCAATGACAAGGGCATTCATGTTGATCAAGAAAAGGTAAAAGTAATTAGAGAATGGCCAACACCCACAAGTGTAAGTGATGCAAGAAGCTTTCATGGTTTAACTAGCTTTTATAGAAGGTTCATTAAAAATTTTTCTACCATAGCTGCACCTTTAACTGAATGCATCAAAAAGAATGTTGGTTTTAAGTGGGGAATTGAACAAGATGAGGCTTTTAACTTGCTAACAGACAAATTAAGTTCTGCACCCTTGTTATCTTTGCCAAATTTTACTAAACCTTTTGAGATTGAGTGCGATGCAAGTGGCATAGGTATTGGAGGAGTTTTAATGCAAGAAGGCAAGCCCATAGCATTCTTTAGCGAAAAGCTAAGTGGAGCAAGTCTAAACTACCTTACATATGACAAGGAGTTCTATGCATTGGTGAGGGTTCTAAGGACATGGCAGCATTACCTTGGTTACAAAGAATTCATAATTCACACTGACCATGAGTCCTTGAAGTATCTCAAAGGACAAGGAAAGCTCAACAAGAGACATGCAAAATGGGTGGAATTCATTGAATCCTTTCCGTACATCATTAAGTACAAGCAAGGGAAAGAAAATGTGGTGGCCGATGCATTGTCAAGAAGGTATGCCTTGATCTCTAAACTTGATGCAAAATTATTAGGATTTGAATACATCAAAGATCTTTATTCTAATGATCCTGATTTTGCTAATGTTTATGGGGCATATGAGAAAGGGGGTTTTGATAAGTTCTATAAGTTTGATGGTTTTCTTTTTCGGGAAAGTAAATTATGTGTGCCATAAAGTTCTTTAAGAGAGTTACTTGTGAGAGAGGCACATAACAGAGGTTTAATGGGGCATTTTGGGATTAAGAAAACTTTGGATGTGTTGGGTGACCATTTCTTTTGGCCACACATGAAAAGGGATGTTAAGAGAATTTGTGAGAAATGCATTACTTGCAAACAAGCCAATCCAAAGCAATGCCTCATGGTTTGTATACACCTCTTACCATACCAAATGAACCTTGGGTAGACATTTCTATGGATTTTGTTTTAGGACTACCTAAGTCCAAGGGAGGGAGAGATTCCATTTTTGTTGTTGTGGACAGGTTTAGTAAAATGGCACATTTCATTCCATGTCACAAGATGGATGATGCAACCCATATTGCCAATCTATTCTTCAAGGAGATTGTTAGGCTACATGGAGTGCTAAGGACCATTATGAGTGATAGGGATGTCAAATTCCTAAGTCACTTTTGGAAGACTCTTTGGGGAAAGATGGGGACAAAGCTTTTGTATTCTACAACTTGTCATCCACAAACGGATGGACAAACGGAGGTGGTCAATAGGACACTTTCAACACTTTTGAGGGCTGTCATCCAAACAAATCTAAAGAATTGGGAAGAATGTTTGCCACATGTGGAATTTGCTTACAATAGGAGTGTGCATGGTTCAACAAATTGCTCACCATTTGAAGTTGTGTATGGATTCAACCCAATGACTCCATTAGATTTGCTACCATTGCCATTGGACAAAGCTAATCTAGAGGGGAAACAAAAAGCTGAGTTCATCAAGACTTTGCATGAGAGGGTGCATGCAAACATTGAGAAGAAGACACTCCAATATGAAAAGCAACACAACAAGGGGAGGAAGCAAGTCATTTTTGAGCCCGGAGATTGGGTGTGGGTGCACTTGAGGAAGGAAAGATTTCCTAACCAAAGGAAATCAAAGCTTATGCCAAGAGGAGATGGTCCTTTTAAAGTGCTTCAATGCATCAACAACAATGCCTACAAGCTAGAGCTTCCAAGTGAGTATGGCAATGTTAGTGCTACATTTAATGTTAGTGACTTGTCTTTGTTTGATTTAGGTGATAAAGATGATGGAGCTGATTTGAGGATAAATCCTTTTGAAGAAAGGGGGAATGATGTGAATCCAAGTTCAAAGCCTAAAGAGATCCAAGATTCATTAATAGTACAAGAAGGCCCAATCACATGGTCCAAATCCAAGAAGCTTCAAGAAGCCATATTGGGTTTAATTAAGGACATTTGGAAAGCCCAAGAATTTCAGCCCAATAAGGCATCCATGGAGGCCCAAGGAATAATATTTAACTTGTTTTTGTGTTAATAACAATTAGGGTTACATGTAGCCACCATATACAAGTTAATAGGGTAATTAATACCAAGTAATGGCTATTATTATGGGTAGTGGTTATTAAAGTTAATGGGGTAATCAATACCAAGTAATGGCTATTAATGTGGGTAATGGTTATTAAGGCCATTTAAGAGTAAAAGTAATCCTATGTGTGTGAGTCTATTTTAGTAGTGTGAGCATGGACTTGTACTCTATATAAATAAGTCCTTTTCTTTCTTTTGTAGCATGAATGAATTTGATATATGAATTATAACTTTGTTTGAGTTTTATTGTGAGGAATTTTATCTTTAATTTCTTGCATAAACTTTGTGACTTATCAAGCTTTATTCTAGCTTGTGGTGTCAAAATCTAAATCTTTGTTTTCTTGTTATTTATCAAACTTTCTTGTTTTTGGCATAAGAGGAAATTCAAAGTCTATCTTAGTATCTTTATCCTTGTTGGTAAAGGGGTTAAGTAGCATCTATCTTCTTACTTCAATCTTTGAACGATCCGAATTTGTGGATTAAAATTGGTATTTTCTAGTTTTCTTCTAATTCAACTTATCATAGTATTCTTGCTATTGGGGAGTTAATTGATGAAACCTACAATTCCCATCAAATATACTTGTCATTAATAGAAACTTGGATCCCTTTAGAATTTAATTTAGTAGATGAATATGTGAGTTCCTCTTAATGCTGGACCATTTCTTTTGGGGTAGAATTTTGGCTTCCTTATTTAGAAATTTGTTTGTTCATTTCGATGTAAAAAGTTATGATTTCTTATAGAGATTTTTAAATATCAAAATTAGAGTTTTGGAAAACACTTTGTCTATACTATTGAATCTTATAACTACTTCATCCTTTTCAGAAAAATAGCCTGAGTATTAAAACCTTCACCAATAGCATTATTATAAATATTTTAATTTATGGCTAGTAGAGCCAATTGGTGACTCACTTTTATCCTGATCAAAAGGCACAGGATCTTTCTTTGATTGTTTCTTAAGATCTTCACTTATTTTATAGGTGAGTTATTTGACAAATCTCCAACTTCGAAGGTCTTTTTTCTACTTCTTAATTTTATCATCTAGTTAGAACTGTCCCATCGAGTGTGTTAAAAGATTGTTGGTAAAATTTTGGGTTAAATAGGTTGAGCATGCTAGAGGAATTATTTCCTTAATAAATTATAACTTTTAATAAGCGGGATCATGTGTTCCTAAACTCCTTTACCTTAATTCATTTAGATTCCAACAATATTCTGCAAATTTAATTAAATTATGGTAAAAGTAATTGAATAAGGAAATTATGTATTGATGAAGTTTATTATGAGCTATTAAGAATAAGAAATAAAATAATTTAAAAAAGGAAAGCTTAGTGTTGACACTAGTGGGTCTGACTCGGCACTATTTTGATCACGATCCCTTTTCCCTTGTTACAAAAAAAATAGAGAAAATGTAAAGGGAATATTGGAAGAGCTTAGGGATGACAGAAATATACTTGCAACCCTCCACCCAACCAAGAGAAGCAAGAGTCACTACTCAGTATCACTAGAGAAATTATCTAATTAAGGACTAAATAAACTCCGATCCCTCGTTCGGAGCCAAAGTTCTCCCACAGGATAAAGCATTGGGTTTAGATGTGATGCTGGTGAGAGTAGACTTAATATTTTAGATGTATCTCCATACTACTTGGATGATGAGCAAGATTGGCCTTATTAATTTAATATAATATTTCTAAGAAATTTGTACCATTTTGGTTAAACCAATATGCATAAATGCAAGCATAATATATTCACACAAGCACATAATAACAATATGATAAATAAATAATGATGCATGGGCAGGGCATAATTCATGTACATATTAATCATAATAAATAAATAAACAAGGCAAAATATGATACATAATATGGTAAGTGAAGAACTAACATGGTATACATACACATGACATGGTAATCAAGGTGGAATAATAAATATACATGGTATGAACATGACATGGAATCATAGCACATTTACACAATCATAGCATATGTATCACGTACATGTCATGAATTTCATATGCATGCCGTTGAATGTAAAATTAAATGAATAACAATAATAATAAAATTAAAAAGAATAGGGGTAAGAGAGATAAACACTCGAGTAGGCTCCTGCTGTTCATCTTATTCGTAGTTGCTGAGTTTTAGGGCCATTATTTTATGAAAAATTGATATTTAAAAGAAAAATAGGAAATAAAGTAAAAATGATTGAAAAATCTATAAAAAGGATAAAAGGGAAATTAAAGAAAAGATAAATACAAAATAAAATTAAATAATATTTTTCAAATGAATAAATAGAAAATGTAAGTTAAAAAATACA
This sequence comes from Mallotus nudiflorus, assembly GCA_947683625.1. Classification (NCBI taxonomy): domain Eukaryota; kingdom Viridiplantae; phylum Streptophyta; class Magnoliopsida; order Malpighiales; family Euphorbiaceae; genus Mallotus; species Mallotus nudiflorus. The sequence goes on from CANTUR010000035.1 coordinate 1,172,525, forward strand.
AAAAATATTAAATTTATGGTGATTAATTTGTCAAATTAGAGACTTTAACTTATAATGTGTATAATTTATCAAATTAGGCATCAAAATATAAATATTGTACCTTGGATAAATTGAATGCACATCACAAATTATTTCCTCATTATCATCCCAACAATCATCATAAATGATTTTATAAGAAGAAAATAAAACAACTAATTTTGAGATCCTGTTGAATTTCAACATTATGACTACACAAAATATGACAAGCAATAAATATTCACAAATTACAATAAAAGACAATTAGGAATGCAACAAAAGGCATAAAATAACAATAATCAAAATAAAAAAAATTGAGTAAAGAAAAAGGAGGCAATTCAATGTAAAATTCTTTAAAAATGTAATAAAAAGGAATATCAACACAAAATAAGAATAAAATTTATTGTGAGAATAATTCTTGAAATAAAGTGAATAAAAAGGAATTTGTGGTTAAAATCAAGGCAGAGAATCAATATAAGAATCATATTAGTATTTATTTTAAAAATTGAATTATTTAATCAAAATTAAAAATTAATACAAATAAATTAGAAAATACGTAAAAGAACTAATAAATATGAGATATGAATTAAAAAGGTAAAAAATATTAAAATAAAAAGGAATTAGAAAATGGGATGAGAATAGAAAGTTAAATAAGATGAATAAAAAATTTATAATGAAAATAAAATAAGAAAAATAAGGAATAAATTACAAATAGTAAATATAAATGATAAATAAATAAATGATAAATGGCATTGTAGAGACATATGTAAAAGGAAAAGTAACAAGTAAATGACTTAAAAAAAATAAAAAAATTGAAGTAAAAATTGAGGTGTACAGAAGTATACAACTTAAAAAAAATTAAAGTAAAACTTGAGGTGTACAGAAGAATTATGCCAAGATATAAAGAAAAATATCAATTAATATATATAAATAAAGTAATATTGTAAAAATGCATAAAGAAATAATAAGAAAAGAAAATTGATAACTAAATAAAATAGAAAGGAAAATGATATAAGAATAGAAATTAAGACATTAATTAATTAATAATAAATAATAAATAAAATATTAAAAGAAAGTGTTTGAGAGTAAAGAAATAATATGGCAATGGAAATAAATAAATAAAAGATAAACAACTATAATAAAAAAAAAACTAAGGCAAAGAAATGATAAATTAAGCATAAAAATGTAAAGAAAATAAGATTAGAGATGGAGAGAATAAAATTGTAGAGATTATATAGATGACAAATATGATAATATAATATTGAAATAAAGAAAAATAAATAACAAATTAAGTATAAAGTAGATATAATTGGAGACAGAGATTGCAATTGAAGAAAAATGAGCAAATAATAATAAATAGAGAATAAAATAAATAGAAAATTAGATCGAGAATAAAGATGATAATAAAGAAATAGGAACAAATATAAACTAAATAAAAGATAAATTAAAGGAAATGAATAATAAAATGAACATAAAATGTAAATCAGATAGAGAATGAGAGATTGAGATTAAGAGCTCAATGATATGCATTATATAATATTTGAACAATAAATAAAATGCTTGAAAAATAAATTGCAATAAAAATAAATGTTAGTAGAGTTAGTAATTGAGAGATTGGAGATTGGGTAAAATAAATTGAGAGACTGAGTAAAATAAATTGCATGATTCACACAAGCATTATATATATATATATATATATATATATATATGCAAAATGCATGATTCACATAAGCATTAAATAAATCTGAGGTATATGCAACATGATGCAATTTTGATATTCATGTAAGATTGGTAGTGATTCATGTCAAGGTTCATGCAAAATGCATCTAAGAGATCTAAATATGATTCACATATATGATAGTGATATGCAAAAGGCACATGATATGCATCAAGTACATGAGAATGCATGAAATGCAAAGATGCAATAAACAAGGTAATTGGTTAGTAATAATAGTTAATAAAAAGAGAAAATTTGGTTAGAGACAAAAATCAAGTGATAAAAGAAAAGAAAGTAGATTAGAAGTCAAACAAAAACATAAAAATGATGAATAATTCCTTAGAGTACATCAATTCACCAATAATGATCAATTGATGCTTTTAGGAACACAAAAATGAATAAAAACACAAATATGTACAATGTACAAATAAGAACCTCAAAATATTCAATGAGTCACAAATTAGACTCAAGACTTTTTCTAAAATAAAGAAATATTGACTAAGATTTAATAAAATCACATAGATCACATTAAAGTTTTATAGTAGTACTAATTCAACCATTAATGGTTAATTAGTACTCCTAAGAACACAAAATGCACATATAGTCACATAATGCACATAAGACACACATAAGCTTATATAATCACAAATTAATCAACAAGTACGCACACAAAAATCATGACAAAATTCATAAGTTAATACAAATGCACATATTTCACTCAATATATATACACAACAATCAACATATTGTTAAAAGCACAAAATACAAAAAATTAGGTCACTAAATTAATATATAATCACTTCACAAAAATCAAATCATAAACAAGAATGCATAATCAGCAACACAATGTTGATCATCAACCAAAAGCTCAATCAAGATAAACTAAACAAGAAAATGAATAAACTTTAAAACCAAAGTTGAGTATTAAAGAAAAATATTTTAAAAATGAAAATAAATTAGAAAAATGTTAAATTTGATCATCTTAGGACCTTTTAGACTTATTTAGATGATATATGATCATCATAGAATGTGTATGAGTCATTAAAACCATCATTGGAATCATTTCAAAGCAAGGAGTGCATGATTCAAAGGCTCATACATGGATAGCTGGAATTGAGCTATGTCTAGCTAAAATTCATGGTGGATAGCTAGATTTAGGGCATGGATAGTTGACCATTCATGCTCCAATTTTAGTTATCCCTTTTAATGCATAAGTGTTAAACTTGGCTTTCTTACACTAAAATTAGAAAATAAAGGCCCTAAACCCAAGAATTTGAACCCAAGATGAAGAGAAATGAGTTTTAGAAAGTGTTTAGCCTCAAAATATGATACTAAACTCATGAAAAACAAAGATTAGACTTTAAAAAATGAAGATTGAATAAAAGCAAGGTCAAGTAAAGACTTGGTTGAGTTTAGGTTAATTTTTAATTGATATGGGTTTGTCTCTAATTTGATTATTGTGTTGGGATTTTGTAGGGATTAAAGAGTGTTTAGGCTAGAAAATGGGTAAAGATTGAGTAGAGAAAGGTGAGAGAAAGAGGGTGGATGAAGGGAGTGTTTATTTTGGTATTATTTTGGCTTGTTTTTCTATTTTCTCTTTTTTTTTCACTCATTAACTCTTTGTTACAAGAGTTTTCTCTCTCTTATCTTTGGCTCTCCTCCCCAAAATACTACCTTAAACCTTCTATTTATAGACAAAGGCTTGGTGGTATAGTTGTAATTAAGTTACAACTAAAAGGGGTGTTATTTCACACTAAAGGATAAAAGTATATACTTATACTAAACTAAATTTGACATTTTTCCAATAATATTCACTACTCCTAGGGAATCATGCCTTATTTTATTAGACACGTGGGACTCGATTTAACTGGGGTTAAATTTTTTTATTTTTTATCAAGTAGTCCACACTGACACACTATAATATTAAAAGATAGTTTTAGACTGAAATTCAACTCACCTATGAAAAGGTTTGTTGATCGAAGTTTGATTTTTCATGTTAGGCTTCCTAAGGTTAAATTGAAGCTTCCAAACTAAAAAATCAGTCTGAAAAATAAATATCAAAGATATAAAAAGTCCCTTTAAGGGCTTTACTAATTGATTCAATAAATAAAACTTAATATAGACTTTCTCTCTCTCATCATCATAACCTCTTTCTTAGGGTTAGGTTTGGTTTCAAAAAGGTTCAATTTGGCACTCTGTTGGAGTTTTAATGTTATAATTGACTATGAACTTGCTTTTTAATCATAGTTCTTGATTAATCTCATCTACTGGTGAGATATTTTCTACTTTCGTCATTGGCCTTTAGGGCATTAAAAATGACCCTAACTATTTGCCCCCTACTTTAGAGAGATTATGTGTTTATGCTTAAAACATTTTAAAAAATTTTGATTTACGTCTTAGTCATATAAAAAAAATTCTGATAAAGCATGAAACAAACTCAAGATTTGAGAATCCATACCTAAATTTAACATGGCTCGCAAGTCACCTTGATTCACTATGTACTCAAACTTGAAAACATGGATTAGTATTTGAAATTGAAACATTAACTGAAATTAGAGATTGAAATTGAAATTGGCATAAACCATTATGGGGCTTCAAAATAAAATCAAATTGTCATCAGTCATCATGGTGCCTCATATGAGTTATCAGCCATCATGGGGCTTTAAACTAAAACCAAAGTATCATCAGCCAACATAAGGCCTTAAACGAGTCATCAGCCATTGCGGGGCTTGAGACTGAAACCAAATTATCATTAGCTATTGCGGGGCCTCGGACAAGTCATCAACCATCGTAGGGCTTCAAACTCAAACCAAATTATCATCAGCCATTATGGGGTCTTAAATGAGTCATAAGCCATCGTGGGGTTTTAAACTAAAACTAAATTGTCATCGACCATGGCAAGGCCTTAAATGAGTCATTATCCATTATAGGGCTTCAGACTAAAATCAAATTGAAATTGAAATTGACATTGAATAAGTAAACTAAGAGTCATTTAATGGTACGAATCAACCTGGAGTCCTATAATTGAAAATAGGTTCAAAGCTTGAAATTGAAATTGAATGAGTAAACCTGGAGTTGTTCAATGGAATTGAAGCTCAAAATCTTAAAATTTTGAAATTAAAATATGTCAAAACTCATAAATGAATCTAATAATGTTCATTTTTTATGATTTGACATTTTATTTTTAATAATAAAAAAGACTAAAAAATAAAAAATTCATATATTTTAAAAGAAAATCGACTAAGGGATCTATTTAATAAGCAATCATATGAAAATATGCATCTAAAATGAAGAATATACTTACCTGAAAATTTTTCTTTAGAGTGGCATTTTCATAATTTTTGACACTTCTAGTGATGTATTTAGAATTTTTGAATGTCTTCATATATATGCTCATTTTTTTCATTTTGGCTACTCATTTCTCTACTCACTCTCTACTCACTCTCTAAACTCTTTATAACTTACTTATTATTATATATGACTAATCAAAGAACTTTACCTTTTGGGATGTTCTTCTATAAGTCCATTTTCCAGAAAATGCAATGGATTACATCTTTCGGGCATCAAGCTTCTTCGTGGAGAATGGAGCCATTTGCATTACTATCTTTCCTAGCACATATGCATATATTAGGTTAGTTTTCTTGCAAATTCTTTGTTAATTTTTACTTCCTAAGAACTTAGGATGATGATTTAGGTTAGATTTGATGTTTAGGAAGTGTTTTAGTTGTGTTTGTATGGTTTGTTTACATTGTTCAGCCAAGAAAGATGAATAGACATATTTGGCCATGAATAACTAGATTTGGGCTATATTTGGCTAAATTAGAGAGGTTTGAAGGCCATTTAGTTGAGAAATGGCTGAATTTAGGGCATGAATAGCCAGAAAATCTAGCTATTCATATTCTTTTAACTAGAAAATGGACATTTCAAATAGTGAAGACTATACATGGCGGTTTTTTAGTGCTTTTGGAGTTTTAGGTTTCTAAAGAAGTGACTATTAAAGGTGATGGGAACCTTGGACAAACACGTTCATGGTTTGATATATGTTTATGGCCATTGAAGAGCTGCTTTGTTTGCCATTTAAAGAAGAGTCATAATAGGATTTAGCTTCTATCGTTGATAATAGTTTTAGTGATATTTTTATGAAGAAACTGATGTAATAACATACAACCTTTATGAGGATGAGAACTTTGTTTTTCCTATGATCAATGATATGAAATCTGATTTATTTTACTTATGTGATATGCATCCTTATGGTAATGTGCATTATAATATTGATCGTATGTGCATATTTGAAATTAATTTCATTCAATTATATTCATTTAATATGGGCATAAATGAACATCCTAATAACATTTTTATATCACATTATGTAACCCCTAAAAAAAGGGAAAAAATTGAGAGAATACTAATAAAAGAAAGGTAGTATATGCTTGGTCCTATAAAGATATGCTAGGTTTAGATAGGGAAGTTGCAGAGTATCACATTCCATCATTTTCAGAAGTTAAACTAGTCAAGCAAAAGCTTCACCGACTAAGACTAGAATTGACAAAAAAGATAGGGGAAGAAATTAATAAATAGATTCAAGCTAATTTCCTTTTGATAGTATAATACCCTTAATGGTTAGAAAACATTGTGTCAGTCCTTAAGCAAGACGAAAGGGTCAGGATGTGTGTTGATTTTAGGGATCTGAATAAAACATGTATAAAGATTACCCCATATCAACGTAATAGTTGATAGATAGTGCAACATCAAGTGCAATGTATTCCTTTAGGGCTATAACCAGATAATAATGGCAGTTATGGACAAAATCAAGACCACTTTTATTACAGAATAGGGTATATATTTCTATAAAGTGATATCCTTTGGATTGAAGAACCTAGGAAATACTTACCAAAAAGTAGCAACCACTCTATTTTATGATATGATGCATAAAGAAGTAGAGGTGTACACAAATGTTATGATGGTTGAGTCAGAAATGAAAGAGGAACATCTTAAAGCCTTAAACAAATTCCTAGCTAGAATTGAGAAATACAATATGAGGCTCAGTTTAAATAAATGTGTTTTTAAGGTGACTTCAAGAAAGCTATTGGGACATATAGTTAGCCATAGAGGGACAAAAGTGGACCCAAATAAGATCAAAGCAATTTAAGAGATGCTGTCACCAAGAACTGAGAAAGAAGTATGAGGATTTCTTGTAAAAGTTTACTAAATGTCTCTTCATACATTTTATTAACATATGAGAATCAGATGGTAGATGTATTAGAAGCACTCTCTTTAATGTGGGATAATCCGATTGGGCTAATAATGAAGCCTCTGGTCATCGTAAAGTTAAAAGCTTTGTGTTGTGGTTGTGAGAAGCATATAAATATTCAGATAGGACTACAAGAGAAACTATGGTTCTATGACATCTAAAGATTCATTAAAGAAAGAAAATACCCTGATGAAGCATCTTTAAAAGAAAAATATGTCCTTCTTATTCTTGCACACAATTATGCAAGTTATGATGCGGTATTATATAAAAGAATGACAAATAAAACATAATTAAGATGTCTCAAGAAGGAAGAAGATGAAGCAATAATGAAGCAAATTCATGTAAGGGTCTGTGGATCATATATGAATGTGTAATCTTGGCAAAGAAGATCATTTGATAGGTGTATTACTGGATGAGTATGGAAAAGGATTACATCAAAATAATGAGAAAATGTCACCAATGCTAGATATAGTGCAACTTTAATAATCTCCCTCATACGGTGCTAAATAATTTATCATCTCCTTGGCCTTTAACAACATGGGGTATAAATATAGTAGGAGAGAAAAGACTAACAGCATCAAATGGGCATAAGTGCATAGTGGTGGAAATTTATTACTTCTCTAGATGGGTAGAAGCAGAGTCCTTCAGCATGCTACAAGCAAAATAAATAGTTAAGTTCATAGAAAAGAATCTCATTTGTAGATATGGGGTTCTATACCATGTTATAATGGATAATGAGGTTCAATTCCAAGCAGAAACCACATAATTATTACAAAATACCAGATTTAGCATCATAAATCTTTACCTTTTCGGGCTCAAACAAATGGAGCAGTAGAGGCAACTAACAAAAATGTTAAGAAGATCCTTGTTTTTATAAAGCTACTTAGGATGGTATCAGATGGTGCACCAAGACATCCCAGCTAAGCTGGCACCTCCATAGCACCTGCTTCATCTACCAATCACTAAGAAATTTATTAAAAAGAAAAAACCAAAATACAAGAGAGTAATACAACCTTAAAAGGAAAAGAAAACCAAAACTAAAAGCAAAACACAAATCAAAATGATAACTAATACAACCTATAACATCATTAAGAACTAAATCATGACATTGAGTATGGTAAGAAGGCCACTATTGAAGATTGTTAAGAGGAATTGCCAGATTAGCAAGCCAATCAACAACTTGATTCCCTTCTCAAAAAATATGAAGAGAAGAAAAGAGTGCCATTCTTTGCGAAGCTCCCATGGCACCTAAAAGCATCTATTTTGGACTACCTATTCCACAAATGAAGAATCGCTTTTGATCTAAAGGGTAGTATAATGATTTTAGAGGGCCAAACGAACTACTGTAATGATAGCCATTAACTCAACTTCATAAGTGAAATGAACATTGAGAGGAACCATAAAAGACCTAACAATAGAGCCATGAGAATTACAGAAGACACCTCCTGTGCCAGTAGGCCCTGGACATCCTTTTATGAGCCATTAATATTAACTTTGAACCAACTTGATAATGGAGGCAACTAAAAGATTGGACATGGAGGGATAATAGACTTTGCAATACTAGGAATGCGAAGACAATGAAGGGAAACCAAATCAGATTATGTATTATACATGTGCCTAACCTTAAACAAAGTTGCCTCTTTAATATAGTTACATAAACTTCAGATGGAGACATTTAAGGGGATGAATAAATTATTGAATGTTGCCTTATTTCTAGCATACTAAGCAGCCAATAAACTAAAATAACCCCTACTTTCCACAGAGCTAAAAGTTGACTCAAAAAAAAAAAAAGTGAAGCCACAACTGAATATAAATCTAAAGTGGAACTAGAAATAGAGAAACGTACCTAAAATAGGTCTTGGATAGTAGTCCAAAGAGCTTTGGCATATGGACAAGAGGCTAAGACATGATCCATAGTTTCAAAAGCATTTAAGCATAAATGGCATTGCGAGACAATCATCATACCTTTCTTTTGAAGTGCTTCATCTAAAGGGAGACCTTACAACAAAGCTCTCCGATATAAAAAATAGTGGCTTAGGGGAAGATAATGTCTCCAAATATCACGACCCTAAGCAACTTTAGGGAAAGGAGCTTGATATAAATCATTTACCCATTTACAAGCAAAGATGCCATTTAGAGAAAAATGCCATACAAAAATATCTTTATTCGTAGAAGAGAAAATCACATTATTTAAATCCAAGACCACCTTAGGAAAAGCATTGGAAAACTCCTTTGAGACATGCCAAGAATCATCCTAAAAGAACCCACTAATGGTAGTATAAAGTCAATTTCAAAAATTGATAGGAATTCTAATGCAGTTAGCAATTGAATAACCTAAGAAATTAGAAGTCCAGAAATTAAGAGAAGAATTCACCCGAGGCAGCCATTAAGAATTGTTATAGAAATCTTGGTAAATAGTACAGATAGATGGCCAAATAGATGAAGAAATGAATGAATTTTATGGTATCCTAACTCGAAGGAAATACATACGAAGAAAAGAATACACAAAATTGTCACTGCAGTAAACTTTCTAAGCAACTCTACCCAACAAAGCTCTATTAAAGTAGAATAATCTTTTCAACCTAAGACCACACTTTTCAATTGGAGCATAACATTTATCCTAACCAATTGCAACTAATTTCTTGGAGACAATAGAACTAGTCCATAAAAAATTATGAATAGCCTTTTCCATATTTTTAAGAAGAGAGGAAGGCCATTTGTAAATCAGGAAACTATGCAATAAGAACCATAAATTGAAGATTTAATCAAGGCAAGTCTACCAGCCACAGAAATGGTGTGACCTTTCCAAGTTTCCATTTTTCCAATAACTTAATCGATAATGGATTTAATCCATCTAGACTTAAAAGCACCAATGAACATAGGGACACCCAAATAAGTGAATGGAAAACAACCAAAATGAATGCCAATAGAAGAACATAGAGACTAGGCATGAGAGGAATTAATATTGATGCTTAAGAACATTTTTATTTGTCCCAATTAACCCTCTGACCTGAAAGAAAACCATACTCTTAAAAAATAGAGGTAAAATGATTAATATTACCATGAGTTACCTTATAGAAAATAAGAATGTCATTCGCATAGAAACGTGAGAAGGACAACTAATATTACCACCAAACACCATAGGTACTAACTCCCCAGAATTCACTAAGTTAGCCAGCTTAAGACTTAAAAATTCCTCAGCTAAATAAAAAAAGCAGAGAAGAGAGAGGATTTCCCTATCTGACTCCACGAGAGACTGAAAAATACCTTTAAGGACTACCATTAATTAAAATAGAAATCCTAATTAACTGAAAAATTGCCCAAATCCAATCATAAAATTTTCTAGAAAATCTAAAACTATGTAGAATTGTAAGAATGAAATCCTATTCCATAGAGTCAAATGCTATTTTAATATCAATCTTTAAGGCCATGTTACCACCCCAATAGGGGTGATTCATCAAGTTAAAGCACTCAGAAGTAGTAACTATACAATCTTCAATATGTCTTCCTTTCAAAAAACTGAATTGATTTGCAAAGATAATCTTTGAAGAAATAGAGCCTAAGTGATCAACTAAAATTTTTGTAATGATTTTAAAAAGAAATTTTCTTAAAATGATGGGTCTAAATTTATCAATTGTATTGGAACCAACCACTTTAGGAATGAGGACCATAAGATTGGAGTTTAAGCTAGGTAATAATGAACTTGTAGCAAAGAAACTAAAAATAACATTGAAAACCTCAGAACCTACAGTGCCCCAAAAAGTCTGAAAAAATAAACCAGTAAAGCCATCAAGGCTAGGTACACTGTGAGGGTCCATATCAAAGATAACTAATTGAATGGTATTATTGCTACGCATCATCATTAAAGAAAGATTATCTGAATTATAAATAACATTTAAAATTACCTGTATGACCTCTAAAAGATCACGAGGAGCCTAATTCGAAGTGAAAAAGGAAGAGAAAAACTGAGTGGCATTAGTAGAAATATGAGAAGAATCAATCTTTAAAATACCATTTATCATTAAAGAATTTCCAAAAGAGTGCCCACTGTGGAGTGCAAGAAGACTATAATAGAATTTGGAATTTCTGTCTCCCTCTTTTAACCATCGAATTCTACTCTCATCTTTGTGTAAGGATTCTTCTCTAGAAAGATGCATCACAAGATCAATACTAGCTTCTACTTCAGGACTATGTAAATCTTTAGAGAACCAAATATTTTCAATTTCCTATTGAACATTAATAATTTTTTGTTTAGTTGAGGCAATTAGTTGATTAATATGGCCAAAAGTGTTATTATTCCAACTATGTAAAAAAGAGCACAAAAGCTTCAATTTATGCATTATGATAAAAATAGGATGACCTAAGATTGACATTGATTACCAAAAGGTATAAACCAAAGTCAAGAAGCTCTTATGGCTTGTCCATATGGAAAAGAAATGGAATGGCATGCGAGCCATAGAGCCATTGCAACAATGAAGGAGAATAGGATTATGATCAAAATGAACGTGCACTAGAGCATAACACTTTATAGAGTTCCAGTTGTGAAAAGAAATTTATTAAACATTTGCATGATAAAGTGTTAATCTAATCCTATTTTGACTTTAACAAACATTTTTGGATCACTAATGTTCTTTGTTTAAGTGCGATTATAAGCATAAGTACAATATTACTCTCAATGAATACCAAGTCAATTGACTGACCTTTAGAACATATTTGAAGAAATTTTAAACACATTTGAAGCCTTCAAAGACTTTTAAACATATTCCTTTAAGCATGGAAGAAGAGCCAAGTGAAAAGGAGTACATTCAGAGGCTAATCAGACAAGTTTTCATAAGGTCAGCCTACATTCATGGTCCAACCTATACTCACAGTCTACGCTCATGATCCATATCTGACCATAAGTGTTTGTAAGCAAAGTGGTTGATATGCTAACAGTCCATGCTCACGGCCATGACCATACCATGAGCATATCCTAACCATGAGTGTCCATAAGAAACATAGTTGATATGCTCACGGCCATAACCAGACCATGAGTGTATCCTAACCATGAGTGTCCATAAGAAAAATGGCTGATATGCTTATGGTCTATGCTCACAACCATGACTAGATCATGAGTGTCGCTAATGGTCATTTTTGCAAATAAGGATCATATTTTTCAAATGCTCATAACCCTGAGCGTCAGAAATCCTACAAAAGTCATATTTCCATTTATTAAGGGAAAAAGACATAATCAATGGCTTTATCAACCATATTTTTTAGTTATTTATTTATATAAACTACTCCTATAGCTTAATTAAAGTTAAGACACTTGCTTATTCAAATTCTCTATCTTAACATTCATCAAAGCTCTCAAACCTTCAATTTATTCATTCTTAGTTTCATTAGCTCTTGTGAGAGTTGGTTGTGTGTTAGAAATAGAATTTCTACTTCATCTAAGTATTAGGATAGATTAAAAGGGAAGTAAGATTTATTTTTAAAGGAATTGGTTTAAGTGTTTAGCCATTAAAACACTTGGGAATTGGTTTAAGAGTGAGCCTAGAAACTCTTGATTATAAGGTTGAAAAGTGAGCCTTAAACTCTTATGTAATCTTAATCTTGTGAATAAGATTATATGAGATTTAAAATCCTAACTTGGGGATAAGTTAGTGGAGACGTAGGATTGTTGAGAATCCAAACTCATTAAATCATTATGTTCATTGTTCTTCCTACTCTATTCTATTTTAATTATTGCTAAATTCTTTAAAATCATTTTTATTTTTCTAAAATCCTCATTAGTTGTATTCACCCCCCTTTAAGTCACTTTCAATTGGTATTAGAGCTTGAATTCTAGGAACTTTATTGCTAGAATACAAGACTATGGGGAGTGAATAATAAAATATTTCTTCATATAGACCATTTTTCAATGGTAGTGATTGTCCTAATTGGAAGTTTAAAATGGAGCTATACCTTGATTGTGATTCCATCAAACTTTAGTATATTTTCCTAAAAGGTTAGGAACCACCTACAACTACCATTGATGGTGTGATAACTACTCTTGTAAGAAGCTAATGGAATAATGAACAAAAGGAGGAAAATCATAAAAATAAAAAGACTATGATCACTTTAGTCTATTCCATAACAAGAGAAAAAGGAGGCAAGTTTCAATATTGCATGTCAGCCAAAGAAATATAGGAGACCTAGGAAAATCATTATGAAGGCAATGTGTAAGTTAGAAGCAAAAAGGTTCAACTTCACATGTATGAATAGGAACTCTTTAAGATAAAGCCTTAAGAATCAATCATGGAGATGACAAACCATCTCAATGCTCTCCTCACAACCCTTAAGAAACTTGGATAATATTTCTCCAAGGAAGAGGTGAACAACAAGATTCTAAGAATCCTACCTAAGAAGGATTGGGAATCTTAGGTCACTTCAATTAAGGAAGCTTAAGACCTCTTTACCCTTTTAACCAATGTGCTTATTGGAAATCTCCTAACACTTGAGCTTATAATTAGGCAAAGAGGTGAAGAACAAGAAGAAAAGGAAGAAAAGAAAAAGAACATAACTCTAAAAGCTATTTAAGAAGATAGTGAGGAGGAAAGCATTAAAGATTCTAGTGATGAAGATGGTGAAATTACTATGCTCACTAGAAATTTCAAAAAGTTCTTGAAAAAGAAAAATTTCTCAAGAACAAGGGACTTCAACAAGAAGTATGAAGGAGAAGGCAAAAAGAAAAACAAAGAGGTTACTTGCTATGAATGCAAAAAATTAGGGCACATTAGAAGTGAATGCCCCAAAACTCAAATTCAATAACAAAAGAGCAAAGGATAAGAAAAAGGCCTTCAAAGCTACTTGGGATGATTCCTCTGAATCTGAAGAAGAAAAGGAACAATAAGAAGTGGCCAATCTTTGCTTTATGGATCTTGAAAATGAAAATGAGGTACCATCAACTTATTATTCTTCCTTTGATGATTATGACGATAATGATGAGAGCTCTATTATAAGCAAATTATTATTTAAATGCAAAAGTTTATTATCTAAGAAGAAACATTATAAGCATGAGTTAGGTAGCTTAACCAAAGAATTTGAAGGTTTAAAAAATAATTTTACTAAACTTGTTGAATCAAATGAAAAACTTATTAGTGATTTAAAATCTTTTAATTTTTTGGAAGATCAACTTAAGAAAGAAAATGATGAAAATCATAAGCTTTTTAAGGAGGTATTAGAATTAAAAAATTCCATTGCTAAATTTAAGAGAGGAAAAGAAACTTTAGATAGTCTTATTGACTCTCAAAAATTTTATAGAGATACCAATAAAATTGGATATAAAAATGGAATGTCTTCATCATCTTTATCACATATTAATTTCATAAAATCCTCATATGATTTCACTCCTTCTACCTCCAAACCAAATGAGATTCAAGCTTTCATAGTTAAAAGATCTTTTATATTAATAATAAGGGAAAGTCTCATAAGACTTACCCTTCATTAACATAAAAAGGTAAGGCTCAAACTAAAGCTCCTTAGCCTAAGCATGCTTACATGTACACTAGACACAACACTCATAGTCATGTTACACAACACAATGCATATAAACATGTTGGACATACCTATTAAAATACACATTGCCATTGCCAATGCATGTCTCACTTCATGATATAAAATAATAGGAAACACGCATCACCACAACACAAAAGGCATGTTTCACACACTAGGAAAGCTTATCATCCTAGGAAAAAAAAGTTAAAAATATTGTATATTCATATTGCATGATCAAAGGACATACTAATAATGTATGTTTCTATAGAAGACTACACATGAATTTACTTCCTTCGGATTATCTTGAAACTAATAAACTTAGACCAAGAAAGGTTTAGGTATGAAAGAACACTTAAATTTTTTTATGTAGATGTGCTCAAAATCCACAAGAATAAAAAGTAAATGTTATCTTGATAGTGGATGTTCAAGGCACATGAAGGGAGACAAGGAGCAATTCAACAAGCTTGATGCTAAGGATGGAGGACATGTTACATTCAAAGATAATGCAAAAGGAAAAATTATTGGCATTGGAGAAATAGGTAATCCTCAATCCTTATCTATATATCATGTGTTGTTTGTTGATGGTCTTAACCATAATTTGCTTAGTATAAGTCAATTATGTGACATGGGAAATAAGTAACTTTCTATCTTAGAGATTGCTTTATTAGTAGTCTTTATTAAAACAAAGTTATTTTTAGTGGTGAAAGAGTAGACAACATTTATGTCATTTATTTGAATAAAATTGATAATAAAGACATCAAATGCTTAATGTCTATTTCCTATGACACATGGACATGGCATAGAAGGTTAGGACATGCAAATTTTGAGCTTTTAAATGATATTTGTAAACATGAACATGTGATTAGTTTACTTAAGCTTGAATTCACTAAGGATAAACCTTGTGATGCTTGTCAAAAGGGAAAACAATCCAAGTCCTCATTTAAGCTAAAAAATGTAACATCCAATTCTAGACCACTTGAACTTATACATAGGGATTTATTTGGATCAATTAGAGCTACTAGTCTTGGTGGAATGCACTATGCATACGTATTGGTTGATGATTACTCTAGATTTACTTGGGTATGTTTTCTTGCTCATAAGAATGATGTATTTAAAGCTTTTGAAAATTTTGCAAAAAGACTTCAAAAAGAAAAAGGTTTTTGTATTAGTTCTATTAGAAGTGATTATAGAACCGAATTTGAAAATGAATTTTTCAAAACCTATTGCAATGAAAATGGTATTTAACATACATTTTCTTCTTCTAGAACTCCTTAACAAAATAAGGTAGTTAAAAGGAAAAATAGAACTCTTATGGAAATGGCTAGACTAATGCTTCATGAGTATAATTTACCTCTATACTTTTGGGTGGAAGTTGTTAACACATCTTGTTATGTTTCAAATAGAGTTTTCAAAAGTCCAATTTTAAATAAAACTTCTTATGGGTGGTGGAATAATAGAAAACCCAAAATCTGATATCTAAGAGTATTTGAATGCAAATGCTTTATATTGAATACTAAGGATAATCTTAGGAAATTTGACTCTAAACCTGATGAAGGAATTTTCCTATGATGTTCTACTTCTAGTAAAGCATATAGAATCTTTAATAAGAGAACTTTAGTAGTTAAAGAATCAATGCATGTTTTATTTGATGAATCAAACTCACTTGATCCTAGAAAGGATGTTTGTAATGTTGATGACTTTGTAGATAACCATATGGATGTGATCACTCAAGAAGAAAATGCTAGTAAGCCTTTGGAACTTAAAGGTCCAAGTAAAAAGGACAATGAGGAGACATCTTAATCTACCTTGAAAGATGAACTTCCTAAGGATTGGTATAGACACCCAATTTCGGGATGATAAGTTATGGATGCAGTAAAGGACTCCAGTGATGAAAATGTCTTCGATACTTGATCTTTAAAAAATTCTAAGGGATTTTAAAGGAAGGATTTAATGTTTTCAGGGACTAAATCATAAAGTTCTTTTTAGGACCTAATTGTAAAATTTAAATTTTTTTGAGGGCCTTTTTATAATTAAATGTTAAAAAAAATGTGTCATAATTCCATAATTTCGATTGGAATTATGTAATTCTGATTGGAATTACAACAATTCTGATCGGAATTACACAATCCCGGTCGAAATTGAATTCTTCCGTTTTTTCCTATTTCTAATTATTTCCAATTCAGTGTTTTAATTGGTTTAAACTTCCTAACTTACTCAATCCTACTCGGTTTAAAATTCCTAAATACACTTTAGGAATTAGAATCAGATTAGGATTAGGGTTAGGCTTCCTGGTTCTACTATAAAAAGAAAGGAAGGGAAGCAGTAGGAGGGGAGGAAAACAAGAAGAAAATAGAATAGGAAAAGAAGGAAAAATGAGGTCGGGTGAGAAAGAGAAAGAAAAGGAAGAGAAGAAGAAAAAACGTGATTTTCTCTTAAATATTTTACAAAAATTCCTTTTGATTTATCAATTAATATAAGACTCGTGAAGAATTTTTGAGAAAAAGATTCGAAGATTTGTTAAGAACGGTAAGTCACAAATCTGAGGAGCACTCTAAATCATCCATAATCATATCATTTTCTTCTATTCTTTATTTTCTTATTTATTTGTTTGATTATTTTACATTATTATTTTTATTATTATTCTTTCAAGTTATTATCATAATTTATTCGTTAATCATTATTATTATTCTTTTTGTGGTAATTATGGAGGAAAACACATGATGATTATGTGAGAAGGATGAATTCATGAGAAGTTCATGGAAAACTATGGATAAAGCCTTGTAGAGACTTAGTTTCTAGGGTTTTGTTTTATTATTATTATTATTATTATTGTTGTTGTATTTTTATTTTATTAATTGTTTTTTGAATTAATGTAATAGCCCCAATAGTGGGAATAGTAATACATTATATGTGTGGTTACACGTTTATTTTGATTACTTTGTTAGTAAAATTAGGTTTCAATTAAGTAATTATTTAAAATCAATGGAAGAAGTAGATTAATTTAGGTTGCATGTTAATAAAAATTAGGGTTTTAGTAAGGAATAAATTTAATTATTTGTTTAATCTTATTTAATTGTTTCTTTTATATTATTATTTGTTTTTGGGTTTATTTATTATTTTTATGTATTTTGGGCCTTAAGCCCATTTTAGGCCTTGATTTATTTATTTAAGTTTAGATAATTCCCACTTAATAATTAATTAGGTTTAATTAATTAAAATATATTTTTAGGTTCATAATTAATTAGATTTTAGGTTAAAAATATCCCTAGGCCCATTTAGTTAATTAGACATAGGCCCACCTAATTTAATTGAATTAATTTAGACTTAGCCCACTTAATTTTAGTCTTCTTTCATAATTTGTAGATTTTAGATCACTATTTAATTAAAACATATAGAATTAGGCCCATTAGTTTAAATATTCCATAATTTGTAGATTTAGGCTTATATTTAGAGTTAAAATTAGTAGACTTAGGTTCATTTAATTAAAATCTAAAGGAATTAGATCTTTAGGTTCACTTAAACATGTAGATTTAACTCATTTATTTAAAATCCATGTAGATTAGACTAACTTAAGGATTATGTGATTTATTGAATGCATTATTTGCTTGTATATTTCATGACTAGTTTACCTTGGAGTTTATTATTTTGGGTTTATGAAATTGCATGTAAATAGAGAGTGAGATAATAATTCATAAAGTAATTCTAAACGAACACAAGACTGAAAGAAGTTGGTATTCCATATCCAGAATCTTTTAGTTGTGGTGCTAGCTTTCTTTTAGGGAATCGAGTACCACCTTTTCGATTTGTCCCAGTTATTACCCTGCGTGGCAACTCCTCATCTCCATGCCATGTCTTTGTGACAGTGGTTAGTGTGTTCTCTAGAGCCCTGAGCTCAAACAGTGTCGCGGTTGCTAAAATCTTGGACGCGTGCTAAACCCCGCCATCTACAATTGGCAATTTAAGAAAGCTCATCCTCAAGACCTTATTATAGGTGACACTACAAAAGGGGTAACTACTAGATCTCAATTAAAATCTATTGTTAATTTAGCTTTCATTTCTCAAATTGAACCCAAAAATATTAATGATGCTTTATGTGATGAATTTTGAGTCCTTATTATACAAGAAGAGTTAAATCAATTTAAGAGAAATAAGGGTTAGTCCTTGGTTCTAGACTTAAATATCATACTATTATAGGCACCAAATGGGTGTTTAGAAATAAGATGAATGAACAAGGTGTCGTAACTAGGAATAAAGCTAGACTAGTAGCTAAAGGTTATAATCAAGAGGAAGACATTGATTATAATGAAACCTTTACCCCAGTTGCAAAGTTAGAAGCTATTAGAATACTACTTGCATTTGCATCATTCATGGATTTTAAACTTTATCAAATGGATGTTAAAAGTGCATTTCTAAATGGTTTCATTGAATAGGAGATATATGTTGAGTAACCTCTAGGTTTTGAAAATTTTGATTCTCCAAATCTTGTTTTTAAATTGTCAAAAGCATTATATGGACTGAAAAAAGCTCTAAGAGCTTGGAATGAAAGATTGAGCAACATCCTACTAGAGTTAAGGCTCTCTAAAGGAAACATTGATATAATTCTTTTCATAAAGAAATCCAAGCATGATTTATTAATTGTTCAAATATATGTTGATGATATTATTTTCGATGCCACTAATTATTGCTTGTGTGAGGAATTCTCCAAGTTAATGCAAGGAGAATTTAAGATGAGTATGATGGGAGAACTCAAGTTCTTTCTTGGACTTCAAATCAAGCGAAGTAAAAATGGGATTTTCATTAATCAAACTAAATATACAAGAGACATTCTCAAGAAGTTTGATATGGATGAAGCTAAAATAAGCAAAACCCCAATGAGCACAATAAGTAAACTCAATAAGGATGAGAATGGCAAACCTATTGATGAAAAGCGATTTAGCGGTATAATAAGATCCCTTCTTTATTTAACTGCTAATAGACCCAATATTATGTTTGCTACTTGCTTATGTGCTAGATTTCAATCAAGTCCTAGGGAGTCTCATTTGAATGCTATTAAAGGAATTTTCAAATATCTTTATGGTATAAGGCATTTAGGACTTTGGTATTCTGATGTGGACTTTGCAGATAGCTTACTAGATAGAAAAAGCACTTCTGAAACTTGTCAATTTTTAGGATAATGTTTGGTTTCTTGGTTTAGCAAGAAATACATTTCGGTTGCCTTATCCACCGCTGAAGCAGAATATGTGGTGGCTAGTTGTTGTTGCACATAAGTTTTATGGCAAAAATAACAACTTTTAGACTATGGCATTGATATTAATCACATTCTAATTAAATGTGATAATACAAGTGCTATCAGCCTTAGTAAGAATCCCATTCAGCATTCTAGAACTAAGCATATAGACATTAGACATCATTTCTTACGAGATCATATTCAAATTAGTGATATCTCACTTTAATTTATTGATACAAATAATCAACTTGCAGATATCTTCACCAAACCTCTCAATGAAGAGAGATTGAATTTCATTAAGCATGAACTTGGCATGATTGATGATTCTAGTTTGTCTTGATTTTATGCTTAATTTATAGTTGGACTATTTTTATGTGAAATCATGTTATGCTTATTGATTACTTTAATTGTTAAATATTTTGATTTTGATATTAACATTTTTAAAAAATTTTAATTGTCATGCACTTATATATGTTTACATATGCTTTATGATTTTTTTAGTATATGTTTTTGTTAATTTTGTTGTCAATTTCAGTTTGGTTTATTTAGTATATTTTCCATATCTAAGCATTGAGTTGTTTGTTTATTTTTATAGTCATTTTTTGACAGTTTATGTTTGGTTTATTTTTTGGATATAAGCCATGATGTGAGCAACCATTTTCCCTTTCGGGCCCATTTATTTTTTTAGATAACGATATGTTTTCGTGGGATATTGTGAGGGTCTTTCTATTTCTAAGGGACATGGCAACTTTGCTGAATAGGGACAAATGATTAGTCTCGGGGAGACGAGATGCTTTTGATTGTGTGGAGTTGCCACCCGATTTTTAGAAAATAAAGAAAAGAAAGGGACAACATTGGGTCACTCAGCAAGTATTATCCCCAGTATAGATTTCCAGGTTCGGGGGATCTTGTAGATGGTGGGGTATAGTGCGCATCCAAGATTTTAGCAACTACGACACTGTTTGAGCTCAGGGCTCTAGAGAACACACTAACCATTGTCTCAAAGACATGGCGTGGAGATAAGGAGTTGCCACCCAGGGTAATAACTGTAACAAATCGAAAGGGTGGTACTCGATTCCCTAAAAGAAAGCTAGCACCATAACCAGAAGATTTTGGATACGGAATACCAACTTTTTTAGTCTCGTGTTCTTTTAGAATTACTTTATGAATTCTTATCTTATCATCTATTTACATGCAATTTCATATAAACTCTTATTTTAGCAATTAACTCAAATGCAAACTAGTCATGAAATATACAAGTAAATAATGCATTCAATATTATCCCTAAGTTAGTCTAATCTACATTGATTTTAATTAAATGAGCTAAATCTACATGTTTTTAATAAGTGAGTCTAAAGGGCCAAATTCCTTTTAATTTTAATTAAATGAACTTAAGTCTGTTTATTTTAATTCTAAAAATGGGCCTAAATCTACATGTTTTAATAATGAAATGATCTTGAATCTAAAAATTATGAAAAAGGCTTAAATTAAGTGGGCTAAGTTTAAATTAATTAAATTAAATTAGGTGGGCCTATATCTAATTAACTAAATGGGCCTAAGTAATATCTAACCTAAAAATCTAATTAATTATGGGCCTAAAACGCATTTTAATTAATTAAACCTAAAAAACCTAAATTTATTTAAGTGGATTAGAATCTAAAAAAAACATAAAAATAAATAAACAAGCCTAAAAAACAAATAAAACATATCAAAACAATTAAATAAAAGATCAAACAACCAATTAATTATTCCTTCTAAAACCCTAATTTTAATTAACATGAAATCCTAAATTAATCTACTTCTTCCATTGATTTTAATTGATTGCCTAATTGAAACCCTTACTTTACTAACCAATTAATTAAAATAAACAAGTAACCACACACAATTTCACTATTCCCACTATTGGGGCTATTACAATAATCTACTGTAAATATGAATAAAAAACTAATACAACCCAAAAAACACAAAGTAAAATAACCAACAAAATAGTAGCAAATAAATAAATAAAACTTTTAAAAAACTATACTCAAATACAAAATATAATCCATGACATTTCATGGATCTTCATGAGTTTTGTTCTTTGTTCAATCATATGCTACTCTACAGCTTAGGTTACTCCTACCATAAAAAAAAGCAAAATAAATAATGATTAGAGCTTAAATAAAATAAAAATAAAAATTAAATAAAATTAAAATCAAACTAAATAATCAAATAAAAATAAAAGAAAATAGTAGAAGAGGGGATGATTGAATGGATGCAGTATTGATTAGCTCTTTAAAGTATTATCAATCACCATTGTTATTAATGGATCTTCAAAACTTAATGTCCTCCTCTTTAAAAGTCTATTGCTCTTGCTCTAAAAACAAAGAAAAATATTGTACATACTGCTTCAAAGAAAAATATGGAGAGAACTTTTTTAAGCCAAAAGAGAGATAATCCAAAGAGGGCCCCCCTTTTTTAACAGCCTAAACTATCCTTATATAGGAAAAGAGCCAAAAAAAAAACCCTAATCCTACTTACTTTAGAGTTCCAATTTTAAAAGGACTTTATTTCCTAAAAATCTAAAAAAATAAATTTTAGAAAATTTTTAACCAATCAAAATTCAGGAAAAATATTTTCAAAAATTTTAAAAATTGAAAATTGAAAAAAATAGTGTGTGACCTAATCGAAATAATATAATTCTAATCATAATTGTAGATTTCTGAATTGTAAAATTTTTTTAACATTTAATTACAAAAAGACCCCTGAAATAATTTAATTTTTTCAATTAGGTCCTTAAAAAGTATTACAATTCAGTCCTTGAAAAACATTAAACCCTCTCTTTGGAAAATACATTCAAACTTTTGAGGTTTCAAACTTCAAGTATTGGAGACCTATTTATGATATTTTCATCATTGGAGTCCTCTATCACATCCACACTTTATCATCTCGAAATTAGGTGCTTACAGATTATATATCCTTTTTTACTATTTCTCATTATATGATATTTGATATATAGCTACCACAACACCCTAGTTTTAGTAATGACAATTTGTATAGCATTCACATAGTACATCAAACAGTGGAACATAATAAAGTTGAAAATTTTATTTATTACATCGCTTTCCTAATAAAATACACATGAAAAGGAAAAGATTGCGAAAAGGAAAATCTAATTTTGGATACGACTGATATGCAAGATTAACATGACCATTCACACAACTTGCTCAATTTCATGAATAATAGGATGATCATGCAT
Organism: Mallotus nudiflorus; assembly: GCA_947683625.1. Taxonomy (NCBI): domain Eukaryota; kingdom Viridiplantae; phylum Streptophyta; class Magnoliopsida; order Malpighiales; family Euphorbiaceae; genus Mallotus; species Mallotus nudiflorus. The sequence continues at coordinate 1,195,491 of CANTUR010000035.1, forward strand.
GCTTGTAATGATTATTTATGCTATGATGATGCATGACGATAATATAAAGGATGCATAAGGTCATCACTGGACTGAGAGCATGATCACTCTATTCCAGGATATGAACTTTTCACATTATTGATATTTATGATGTGATTTCATGATTGTGGAAATAGAGGATGTGGAATGATGAAGTGAAATGAGCATAATAAAGAATATATTATTCACGTAGCATGCAAGTATGTCAGTCTCATCACACAAGCATAATAGTATTCTCAAATGCTAGCGATAGTAAAATAAAATGCAATGCGATAAAATAAACATGCTAAAATAATTATGTGGTCCTCAAACTCGACTAAGCTTGTATAAGTTTTGAAGCTTTAGCTTTGAGAGATTATCAAGATTTCCTCATCGGGAGGTTTAAAATGATAGTAGAATGATGCTAGATTGTAACCTTTGAAGCGTGCTTCGATAGGATGAGGCTCGATTTGGTGGAAAAGGGATCTAACAAGCTAAGGAAAAGGCTATGGGAGAGCAAAAACTATTTGGAAAGGGGTTTCCAAAGCCTTTGATCAAATTAATTTTTTGAGTGTATGTGTGTTTCCACTTGCTCCCCCTTTCGAAATAGGGTGTGAAGGGGTCTATTTATAGGGAAAATTAGGTAGAATAGGGTGGTAGGGGTGTGGTCACATGTGCATATCAAGGATTTTGCACATGGCCATGCCAAGTGCGCACGGTTGCGCATAGTGTGTGCATGGTCAAGCACTTGGCGCGTGGCCACGCGCTCACATTTATGCTTCCACACATACTTCGATGCTTTACACACACTTCCTAAGTTTTATGCACCTTATTCTAGGGTTGGTTCCTAGGGTTTTTAGACCTTCCAAATGCATATCTAGAGTTCATTTTGCCAATTTTAGCCTTGATTTTAGCACATGACACCTAGGGGAGTTTATGCGCACTTTTGAGCAATATGCACTGATCCTTGGGTTATGTTGGACCATTCTAGGACCACTTTCAAAGGTTTAGGAGCCTTCTGGATGTGTTTCTGAAGTCCATTTTATCAAAATTGATTTTCATTTTTTCACGAAGTTGGGTCTCGGTCTAATAAAATGCACACTAGCCTAACGAGCTGAGTATTTTGAAAGGAGTTTTTTGGAAATAAACCTCTCATTGTTCTAATAATTCATATTTCATAAGGTCAAAGTACAACTTAATGGCTTGGTGGTTGATTTTACACACTGGTGGGGTCAATTAGGTTTTTTAAGGTTGCATACTCTAGAGGTGTTATGAACAAGTAGACTTTAGTTATCTCGGGGATTCATTTCATCATTGGACCTTTTTGGGGCAGTTAAATTTGAGGTATAATAGTTTCCCCTTACTTCACGTGTGTTGTATAGCCACCTAGCGCTAGTGTCAATACATGTGAAGCAAATGCAAAGATGCAAAAACATTTTAGTAGGGAGAGAGGTACTTACTTATGGGTTGTCTTTAAACGTCTTATTAAGCTTTGATTGTTGTTATTGTGTTTTATTTATTACTGTTGTTGTTCTATGACTTAGTCATCACACAAGGTGCTATTTAGGACATATGCAAGCTTATGATTCATGCAAAGTGCATTGGGATTTATGCAATTATGACCTTTTCAAGTGTCACGTAAATAAAGATGCTACTAAGCAAAAAGAGATGCAACTATAACCTTCTTAGGTGTCATGCAAATGAAGATGCTATTAAGCAAAGGGAGATGCAACTATAACCCTTTTCAGGTGTCACATAAAATGAGGATGCTACTAAGAAAATGAAAATGCAACTATAGCCTTCTTAGGTGTCACGCAAATGAAGATGCTACTAAGCAAAAAGAGATGCAACTATAACCTTTTCAGGTGTCATGCAAAATGAGGATGCTACTAAGTAAATGAAAATGTGACTATAACCTTCTTAGGTGTCATGCAAAATGAGGATGCTACTAAGAAAAAAGAGATGCGACTATAACTTTTTCAGGTGTCATGAAAACTGAAGATGCTACTATGCAAAAGAGATACGACTATAACCTTTTTAGGTGTCACGTAAAATAAGGATGCTACTAAGCAAATGAAAATGCGACTATAACCTTTTTAGGTGTCATGCAAAATGAGGATGCTACTAAGCAAATAAAAATGTGACTATAACCTTTTTAGGTGTCATGCAAATAAAGATGCTACTAAGCAAAAAGAGATGCGACTATAACCTTTTTAGGTGTCATGCAAAATGAATGTGCGATCATAACCTTCTTAGGTGTCACGTAAATGAACATGCAACTATAACCTTTTTAGGTGTCACGCGAATGAACATGCTACTATAACCTTCTTAGTTGTCATGCAAATGAACATGCAACTATAACCTTCATAGGTGTCACGCAAATGAACATGCGACTATAACCTTCTTAGGTGTCACACAAATGAACATGTAACTATAACCTTCTTAGGTGTCACGCGAATGAACATATGACTATAACCTTCTTAGGTGTCACGCGAATGAACATGCGACTATAACCTTCTTAGGTGTCACACGAATGAACATGCAACTATAACCTTCTTAGGTGTCATGTGAATGAACATGTGACTATAACCTTCTTAGGTGTCATGCAAATGAACAAGCGACTATAACCTTCTTAGGTGTCATGCAAATGAACATGCTACTATAACCTTCTTAGGTGTCATGTGAATGAACACCTAAAAAGGTGAAAGTGCTTTTAAGTAATGAGAAGATGCTTTTAAGCAGTGAAAGTGATTTGAAGTAATGCAAGTTTGCTTCTAAGCAATGAAAGTGCTTCTAAGCAATGTGAAAGTGCTTCTAAGCAATATGAGTGTGCTTCTAAGTAGTGAAAGTGCTTCTAAGTAATGTGAGTGTGCTTTTAAGCAGTGAAAGTGCTTTTAAGCAATGTGAGAGTGCTTCTAAGCAATGAGTGAGTGCTTCTAAGCAATGTGAATGAGGTAGTAGTGATGATGCAATATTGATGACATCGCTATTCAATGTTTTGGAGAGAGATATCCTTGTAGTGAGTTTTCCTTACTCTTCTTCTTTTATGTGGTATTGAATATTTTAAAAAAGGTGGTGCGTGCACAGTGTTTTTAGATAGATGGAGTCCACATCGGTGTACTTTTTTATGATTTTATTGCATGTCTTATTCTCAAATGGAAGTTTAGGACCATAGAAATGAGTGTGCAAAGTCTTGAAGTGCGCTTAAAACCATATAAGAGCATATAGAAGGGGGAACTGTGCACTTTTGTGAGTGGTCATGCACTTCCTCCCCTCTGGGCCTATTTAGATGGCTATTTTGGTGGCCCTGGGAGGCTTTGTCCAAACTTCTTTGAGTTTTTTTGACTTTTCTTTACCCTTTTTGTGTTTTGGGTGCTATCTGCTATGTTTTTGCTTTTGTACTTCCATTTTCTTCTACGTAAAATGGAGTTCCCCAACATTCCTGAGGGTCTAGAGAATATTTTTGTTAATGTTGAGGGTGACTTTATAGAGGCTACTGAAGCTGGGACGTTCACTGTTGGGACTAGCACATCTGGTGCTCAAAGTTCTCAGTCATCCAGGCTTTCTCAGGGAGATTCGATCCTTGTTGTTTATAGTTTAGAGACTCATGCTTGGGTGCATCATCTCCATGAGGTAGGTCCTTCTTTGTCTTTATTTTCTGAAGCTTGTTTATTAGCCGCTTTGTTATTTATTTTGCTTTATGAGGTTGTTGTAATTGTAACTCTGTAACTCTTGTTGTAACTATCCATTGAGTCATAGCTTTATTGTAAATGCTGATGGCTGATAGCTCTTGCTTTATTTTCTTTTTTGTGATTGTTTGTTTTGATCCTGTTAAATGATAGAGAGAGATGCGTTAGTATTTAGTAGTTATGCAAATGTTTGATAGTGTACCTATTATTTATAGCCTCATAGGTATGTTACTATGCTGCTTGGTAGTTTTAATAGAGTCAGTATGTATTATCAGGGTCTCTTAATGTGTGTGAAGTAGATGATTGTCAGGAAAGGCTTTGATGGAGTTATTGCTACATTATCTTTTGACTCATATGCATATAGTCAGATTGCCATGTATGCGTTGATAGAGTGGTGGATGGACATGACACACACTTTCCATCTTCCTATTGGGGAGATGACTATTTCCCCTTTTGATACGAACCCTACCTATAAAAGAGATAGAACGCGAATCCAACTTTGAACTCTTTGCCCAAGATCATCAAGATGAGGTTGTGAAGATGGAGCTAAACCCCTTGCTTATTAATTTGAAGCAAGATACTTAGCTATTATAAGATGAACAATCACACAATTCTAAGTTTAATCTAACCTAGCAATTGTAATGAAAGGTAGAAGTGAAACAATTCAGGTAAACTTGCAAAGTTTCAAAAGAACAAAGTTCAAGGAAAAAAACCTCACTTTTAATATTTCAATCTTCTTAAATTCGTATGTCATAGGGTTAGCCCTTATATAGGCATGTAAACAACCTAATCCTTAAAGGAAAAGGTTCTATTCCTTAATCCTA